>CM074720.1:208387022-208987022 GCA_037306005.1 Rhinophrynus dorsalis
TGTAGCTTTAAGCCACTATTTGCATCATAAGGTATCATAGAGAAACATCATGCAAAGGTTTGTTAGTGTAACTCTTGTACTATTCCAGAGCAAGCCAATTCCACCATAGTGAACAAATAAAAATGTCCTTGATTTAAATGGGGTGTTAACCCTTTGAATGCCAGAGGGGTTTGCAGTGCATTGTGCACCCCTCTGGCACTCAAAGAGTTAAGTCTATGAATGCTAGAGATGGTGCCAATTCGATGCAAAGCAATGAATTAGAGACCTATCTAGCATTCAGGGAAGCTAACCCTTTGAGTGCCAAAGCCTTTGGCACTCAAAGTGTTAAAAGCCCCATTTGAATAAATGGAAATGTTTGGATTTTTGTTTTTATTTGGCCAGTGTGATGCTGCTGGTTTGCTTCAAAATTACTACAGTTCTCTTAGTATGTCAACTTAATTTTTCCTTTAATATGTATGATTTTTAGAGTAATATTTGAAGAATTTGTAATTCACTGGTATATGTTTTTTGTCAAAAATGCTATTCATATAATCCTTAAAATTTTAACCATTTGATTGCTGGAGCAGAGTGCATTGCACATACCTCAGGCACTCAAAGGTCACCATGCAATCATTAAGAATATGGCGACTAGCATGAAAATACACGTCTTACCTATCAAAAGTGCCACATTCGAAAGAAATCTTTACCCTTTGGAGACCAGAAGCCAGGTAACAACACAGACATCGTAACTGCGCGCCTGTGCCATCAGTCCCGGTCTCCTGTAAAGCATTGCAGCGTGCCACATGGTAACCGGAAGGGACTGACGGCACAGATTTCTTTAGAATCTGCCACTTGTGATAGGTAAGACATGTATTTTCAAGCTAGTCGCCGTATGCTTAATGATTGAATGGCGACTTACTAATAGGAGAAAGTTCCACCTTAAGGAACAGAGGGCTGTACATCACATTGCAAAGCAACACATTGCACATTCCTAAGGTTCTTAAGGGTTAAAAGATGTACTAAAATGTGAACAGATTACCAAGAACCCTCTGTTTTTGTACAAATTTGCAGCATAGTACAACGTGTCCAAATAAGGAAAGATGGGCATTAATTATATGTATGGGACAATATAAATTAATCAGGTATAACAAATTCTTAAATCTGAAAAATTATATTCAACTAATATGTTTTATTATGGAGACAAGTTATCTAGAAGTGGTCTTTGAGATACTTTGGGGCCATGATATATGTTCCTTTGATGATTACACCCCAAAGAGTAACAGAGTAGAATCAGTTGATAAGTCTAGGCAAAGGTACTCCAGAATCATAACATAGCAAACATAGCAAATTTGTACCTACAGTAGGTGTCAAAACTTTCCACATGCACCAGCTATGGATCGATAAATGCTCAACTCTAAACTACAACAAATGAATGAGTGCCCTGTTCCTACGGAGGAATATAACAACAGGCTAGTTGTCTTTAAGGTTGTAATTCTTTAAGTTGTAGAAAACGCTGCTAGCAGGAGAATACCCGGAGCTGCTGAAAAGATGGCCGTCTTGACTGCGTGCACCATCTAGAATGCGCATGCTGAACCACCAATTTTAACTGAAGAAAAGGAAACCAGCATTGCTTCAGAATGCATAGTGCTCTGTGTGGAAAACACAAAGCACAATGCTCTGAGGTAAATTTAGTTGCAATTGTAGAAATAATTACCACACAATGTATTAATAATTTAAACTGAAGTGGAATGAATAAATTAATAAATATACATTTTTTTCTATAATTATAACCAAATGATGAAAGAAAAATATTCAAATAAACCAGTATGTGTCCCACGAAGACCACCTACTAGCTACAAAGCTTCTACCCGCATAACAGCCAAAGGCTGAGTTTTGGCCACTATGATTTAGAGTTTAAGCTATTCCAGTGGAAGGAAGCTAGGAATCAAAGAGTTACATAAAAGGATTTTCCTCACAAAGTGAAGGCCCTCTGAAGCTTTGGGAGAAAGGTTAAATAACAAAAGATCTCTTCAGGAGGGCAGTTGCCCTGAACCTCTTTTCAGGACACCCTAAAAAACTGAACTTAACTGTGCAGGGTGAGAGGTTAGCAGCTGGGTAGTGGGAGGAATTTTTTGTTTAGAGTGCCCTGCCGCCTATAGGCACACTGCTTAACCCCATGGTCCCTGCATCCCTTAATGACGCCAGAGAAATTACATTTCTAAATAATCATGCCTTAACCCTGAGAGTGACAGAGGGGTATCCAACCCTTTGCTTTGCATTCTGGCACTCAAAGAGTTAAAACTGTTATACTTTTTTTTTTTTTGTTTTGTTAGAATGACACTTAGATCTAGATTCATGCCATACAGAAACTGCATACGCGTTAAAATATACCTGTAATGAAATCCCCCTTCTTGGGTTTGGCCCAGTCTAGAATGACAAAGGAATGACAGCCTTCTACAGCCACAACTGTTATATTGTAAGATATTTTCTGGGGTGGTAAAACTTCCTCATTCATGTCCTTAGGTAAGATGTCCTCCAGGTTTTCCACTTGAAAGTGTTCCAGTGCCTCAGTTAGGGAGCAGGGAGCAGCTGGGTCTTTACTTATATAAGTTACATATGGTGCTGTGGAGTACAAAGATAACACATATGAATTTATCAATTAAACAATAATAATCTTTACTTCCAGCTTGTATTTGGTTAATAATTCATTGCTCCAATCATCGAAAAAGAATCAAATTGGATCTGATTATTCTGAAGAAAGTATTAAACTGTTTAGTCTATATAAGGCCTAAATTCCATTGCATCAGAAAATATTTGCTAAGTAGCCACTCTGGCTCAGGGTCAGAATCTTGTTGCTGAATTATTTATTTTATTTATTTATTTATTTATTTATTTATTTATTTATTATATTTAATACACCCCTTGGAATCCTTGTGGAGTACTCGGAAATGCTTCAACATTATCCTAAAACAAGGTTTAAGAATCCCAAAGGAAGTTGTCTGAGAGGTTGCTCTAGGGCACATTCAGTGTACTACATAAGCCAACCTACTAGCCATTCAGAGCGTGGGAATAAATATATACATTGATTGTATATAAGCCAATACCTGTTTATATTACTACAGTGCCCTAGGAAATGGCCCAAGAAGGACTAGATGGGAAGGGAGATTATTTTCTTTATTTTATTAGTGGTAATGTGAGTGGCAGCAGGATTTTTAGGATTTGGGGTGGTTTACTTTTTATAAATTTATTTTGTTTTATTTGTTTAGGTCAGCTGATATGAGAACCGGGTCACTGTGCATACCACTGGACCCTGACATAAAAAACAATCTCACACATGTCTTTGGGGGGCTGGAAGGGATCCCTGGGTCCCCATCCTTGAATTTTTGTTAAATGAATATGGGGACTCCTGATTCCTCAGTAATTTATTTATCCCATTTTCTCATTTAGGGAGGTTAGAGGAAGGGTCCCAGACACTTTCTTGTGCATATTTTTGGATTGATGTGGGGGCTTCTGAACCCCAATGCCGCAGGCATAATTGAGAATGGAGGTCCCCCAAATATATAACATTGAAGATCTATAAGTTTAGTTAAAACCCTCCTCTTCCTTTTTTACTATTTGTGTGAAAAACATCCACATTTACATGTTGTGCACCCAGAACATTCTTACTCCTCAGTGGCTCTTTGACCAAATGATTAAAAAAGATCCTTTATGTAAAAATGGTAATGTTGGGGAGACAATGAGAAGCTCCCTTAGACTTAAGGTTGTCAGTGGAAGGCTGGGTACCGTGCATTAAAATGTCCCTTCTTCCTTGGGCAGTTAATAAGTATGTGGCCTCTGGACCTCATATTGATTTATTTCCTCTTTTATTTCTTATGGATTAGTATGGAGTATATGTGCACAATATTCATTTAGTTTGTGGAAAACTGAATAAGAAAATATGGGGTCAATGTACCCCATACTGTTTTTGTTTCATTCATTAAGTTAACAGAATAGGGTAGAGGGACGGGAGATAATGTTGTCTGCCCCAACTTTATTTAAAGCAGTGGTTCTCAACTCCGGTCCTCGGGACCCACTAACAGGCCAGGATTTGATGATTTCCTTGTTAAAGCACAGGTGAGTTAATCAATGTGAATGAGCCTCTGATCACCACACCTGTGTTCTAGCAGAGAAATCCCTAAGTCCTGGCCTGTTGGTGGGTCCCTAGGACCGGAGTTGAGAACCACTGATTTAAAGCCATATATTTAAGGCCATTTTGGACTTAAATAAAGCCAAATCCATCTTTGGAACATGTTTCTCCATTGCAGTGGTGGCTGAAACAAACTGATTGCAATGCTTTCCTAGATGAAATAGCAATAAAGGCATTAATGATGGGTCCAAATAGGCTAGTGGGGGTGGTGGTAGTTAGTGTTTGTTTTTCTTAAGAGTTTGCAATGCATTGTACAGCAAAGTTGTGCAAGCTATGTGGTATCAGAGCATTTGAGGGGGACTTGGGTGAATGTAAGGAAGATGATTTGGTGACCTGGGGAACCGGGGGGGGGGGCTGAGGTGGTTGTGACCTTTTGCAGCAGAGGATACCTGTTTGGCAACAACAGGTTAAACACATTAAGAACAATTTATTCCTGTAGGTTTTCTTCTCCTTAACCCCTGAAGGAACAGCGTTCCCGGGGTGTCTGGTCCTTTAAGGACCAGATAGGCGAGTTCGACGTGCCGTCCCACGTGACTGATCACGTGGGGCAGCACATCGAACGAAGGACTGAGAGAGATCGCTCCGGTCTTGGAGCGATCAATTTCAGTCCCCGTTATTACTCACCGTGCTCCTGCAGGAGCACGGTGAGTAAAAGTACATGACGTACCAGGACCGTTACTGGTCCTTAAGTGCCGGAACAGCGTGACGGTCTGGGTACGTCACAGGACGCAAAGGGGTTAAAGACACTAAATTACCAATATTTACCTGTAAATCTCTTCTTTCCTGCTATGTCAAGTTCTGACACCAGATTGGAACTAAATGACTTGATTTCCAGCCCCTCAGTGGGAGATGGAGGTTCAGTTGCTGTTGTTGTTGTTGTTTTCAATGGAGGTACAGTTGTCTCAAGCAACTCATAATCTGCAAGACAGACATGTTTCTTACTGTGTGCTACAACACTATGAGACTATGTATTGTAATTCAGAAATGTATGATAAGAAAAAAGTATGCTTTTGAAACCTTTCAGAATCAGAGAGGTATGCAACACATTATAGAGCAATGCATTTCTTACTCCTCTGGCACTGAAAGGGTAACATGTTTACATAGTTACATAGTAAATTAGCTTGCAAACAGACAAAAAGTCAATTGAGTACAACCTTAGCCACAGTATAACACAGAAAATTAATTACATAGCCCTTCCCAACTCCAAGTTGGGTGTTAGTCTATTCACTAGAACCTCCTGTTTAATGTACTAATACACAATGTAACCCTATATGTTCTGTTCTGCTAGAAATGTAACTTTTCGTCTCTTAAATATACCCAGTGTACCTGACATTACCACATTACCACAGTTTAACATATCTTATGGTAAAGAGCCCTTTCCTTTGCTGAAACTGAAACCTCCTTTCCAGTAATCATAAGTGGTGAACCCTAGTTATTTGATCAGGCCTTGGAATGAAAAGCTCAGTAGGGAGGTCCTTGTATTGACTTCATCTATACAATGTAGCAAGATCCCCTCTTAGGTTTCTTTCCTCTAGAGTACATAAACCATGTTTGGCTAGCCATTTTTCATATTTTTGTTCCTCCATCCCCAAAACTGCACTGCATATTTGTATAGTGGTCAAATTGTGTTATCCACTCTTGCTCCAAAACCCCCTTTTATGCAGGATGGTATTTTATCTAATTTTGGTACTGTTGTTGGACACTTACCACTATTTCCAAGTCTCCAGATTTACAAGGGCTCCCAGATCTATCTCTAGCAATGAGGCTTCTAGAATGTCCCCATTAACCCTTTGAGTGCCAAAGGGGTACACAACGCCTTGCAAAGAAATGGGTTGCCTACCCTTCTGGTACTCAAAGGGTTAAGTTCATAAGTAGCATAATTTATCCTAAATGTACAACATTACACTTTCCTACAATAAATTCCATATTCCATTTGTTTAGTAATCTGCCTTTTTATACAAATCCTTCTGTAGTGGGCAAACATCCTTCTCTAAATTTATTACCCTGCAAAATTTAGTGTCAACTGCAAATATTAACATTTTGCTTCTTATACCCATTTTTAGGTCATTTATAAACATGTTAAAAAAGCAGTGGACCGATACTGAACCCTGAGGCACTCTGTTATCTACTTAAACTGCACTGGATAATATGCCATTTTCAACAACACTCTGTTCCATATTCATCAACAAATGTTCTATCCAGTTAGAAAGGTTAACCCTTAGACCCTATTTCCTCATTTTATAGGCCAAGCTCCTCTTTGGCACTGTATCAAATGCCTTTGAAAAATCTAGATATAATACATCTGCAGCTGTACCTTTATCTAGGTTACTACTTACTTCTTCACAAAAGCTCAATGGATTTATTTGGTAAGAGCTATTCCTCATAAAACCATGATATTTCCTGCAAATAACTGCATTTTTTACAGCGCTATACTGAATATAATCCCTCAACAAATGTATCCACTACCAAGGTCAAGCCCACGGTTCACATGTTTGTTTATATCCCCTTCTAAAATGTAAGCACTACGTTGGCTTTATACCAATCTTGTGGCATTGAGCTTGTGGTGGTAAAGTCTTTAGAGATTAAACGAGTGGTCTTGCTAACACTGCAGTACGTTCCAGAAGAATCTTTGGATGTATATTATCAGAATCAGATGCTTTATCAATTTTAATTTTGTCTAGTCTTTCCTTGACCACTTCTTGTGTTAGCAGTATAACAAATAATGATATGATTGTACTTGTTATTTGTTGAGGCTCCTTCTACTATTGTGTGATCCCTTGTCTATACAGATGAAAAGAAATGTGTTCAGAAAATCATTTCTTTCTTCATCACCATTATTTTTATTCTCATTTTTGAAAAGTCCAATATAATACTTCTTACATTTTTTGCTGTTTATGTATTTGAAAAACTTTTTTGGATCAGCAGTGCTCGCCTTTACGTTTCATGTTTTATTATTCTATTTTTCTAACCCAATTGCCTTTTTTGCAACTTTTGTTGCCCTCTCTGTATTTCAAGAAATAACTGTCCCTTCAGACTTAAATGACCTATAATAAAGTGGCAACATAGTGTGAACAGTTCTTTTTTTCTTTTGTAAGAAAAATTGAATATCGATTTTACTTTATCCAAAATGGTCTTTATAGATGTTTCCATGTATGTAAAGCTTATCTATAACCCTACTGCAATTATTACTATTTTTCTTTTACTTTAAGTGGACCTGTCACCTTAACCCTTTAAGTTCCATTTCTTACCCTTCTGGCTCACAAAGGGTTACAATTCAGTTTGTATATTTCAAAATGCAATTCAAAACTGCCTATGTGTTAGGTCAGTAAAAAGACCAGCATATTTAATGGCTGTTACATCAGATCTGGAGGACCTCTATGGAGAGGTAGAGAACTTGAGATAGGCTTGCAGCCCATGCCACTAGAAGCTGGGTAGTAAATCTGGGGTGTGATGTTGACCAAAGGTAGCCCATGCTGACCCTGAATTCAAAGGTTGAATGTCCGCTCCCATTTGAGCCAGGGCTAGACCAGGATGAGCCCCGTTGTCAGTCAAGAGGCAGCAGAAGTAACCAATGCTCTGAGAAGTGTCTGGCCAAATCAGGGGTCAAGAAGCAAAGTTGACCAACCTAGTGTTTGGGGCAGGTGGATTTAATTTGTAAATGTGAGTGATGGTCAGGACAGGTGGATCTGGTTCAATGACTTAGAGGAAAACTAAGGTTGGATATACAGGAATCCATATCAGAAAAATGCAGCCCAAACAAGGTGACAAGCTCTTTGCACAAGCAAAGGCAAATGGGAACTGTTTAAAAATGGAAGCTGCTTCCAATGAGTGAAGATAGAACAACTTCAGAATGTGCCAGAAAACACAGAAAATAGTCACACTGTGATGCTCATGGCTAAAAACATGGGAAAAGTCACTGAGGCAAGAGAAGCCACAGGAGAGTAGAACACAAAGTGTTGTGTGATGCAGCGAGAGCTTAATTAGCATAAACTGGCATATAGTCATTTTAATGGAGTTTTCAAACTTGAATTCAGGGTAACAGGTGCAGTTTGAATAGTTTGTCATTCCATCAAGACTTTGAATAGCAATTTAAAAAGATGGTTAATAAGTCTAATAAGCTTACAAATTATATAATTTTCTTTAAAAGAAAGTAATATTAACCTTTCATTCTTATTTTATTTAACAAAATAATTTATTTCATAATAAGAGTCTATACTTTATTAATTTTAATTAATGTAATTTACATTTTATAATACAAGTAAATGCTCTCCACATGTGACGTAATAAGGGTCCAGTGGTTCAGTGGCCTGAAATTGTACAGTGGTGTTGTTGCTATACGATCCTATGGAAAGCTCTGATCAATTAACAAAAACTTCCATAGGAAGGTGTAGCAACAGCACCACTATACAAGTTCAGGCCACTGTGATACTACACCTAAAAATTATACTTTGAGCTGTAATAACTTTTGAATAAAACACCTTTCAGCAGTGGAAGTGCCCTTGTTTTACTCAGGGTGATAAACCTGCTATAAGAGGATTTTAGTCTTACCTGTTAAATCCTTTTCTCTTAGTCCATACAGGTTACTGTTAACTTTGGATAGACGATCTGCTCCAGTAAGATTTGAGACACTAACTATTGACTAGATAGTAAGAAGGGAAAGAAGACTCCTGTGAGCATGCACCTGAAGGACCCCCACGTTCTGCCACAGAAGAGCCAAACATGGTCCTTGACAGGGTGGGAGACCAGTAACCTGTATGGACTAAGAGAAAAGGATTTTACAGGCAAGACTAAAATCCTCTTTTCTCTGTCATCCAATACAGATTACTGGTAACTTTGGGGTGTCCAACCATTGAGTTTCCCAGAGGCGGGAATGAAGGCAAGGACCAGGCGCAGGGCCCCCAAAGTCACCACAGCATAAATGAACCATCAGATCAGAGATAGTCCAACAACAAGAAGGAAGTGTCAACGGACACTGAACAGGGGTTACATCACCCCAGGAACTGTTACACAGCACACTGAACTAGAGCCAACAGGGCTCAAAAGTGAAGGAGCACTGAAGAACTGAAAAGAAGATTCTAGACAGGCAAGACTACCTCCGGGATCTTCCTCCCTATCACGGTGCCCGTGATTGGTGCTATACACTGTCTATCACCTGCAGGGGCTCCTATTGGATGTCTATTGTCTGCCCGCCTCTGACTGCCTATTTATACTCAGTTCAGGCACCCTTTGGTTGCCCTTTCGTGGTGTCTCTGACAGTACCTGTTGTTCTTCCTGTCATGCTGTTTGGGCCTGTTCCAGTGTTCCACAGTCCAGAGCTACAGAGTCCTGTGTTCCAGTCTGTCTCGCTGCTTGAGGTCTGTTCCAGTGTTCCAGAGTCTTCAGCTACTGAATCTTGAGTTCCAGTGTTCCTGTTTTCATCTGTTCCTGTTCCAGTCTGCTTGCCACTCCGGTTTGACCTCTCCGTGAGACTGATGCTCCGGTTGTTTTGTCTGGCTTGTTCCGGTTGCTGTGTAATCAGCGGTGTTCGCTGTGCTCCACCTTCACCGAGCCTCAGAGTTCCCATCCGGTAGTCGCTTGACGACATTGCTCACTCTCTCGCCTCGGCGATATTCTTACTGTTGGTCCCAGTGTGCGGACGCTGGTTAACTCCACTTAAACCTGGTGGCAGACTATCCTGTTGGACCCAGCGTGCGGACGCTGGTTAACTCCATTAGACCTGGTGGCAGACTATCCTGTTGGTCCCAGCGTGCGGACGCTGGTTAACTCCATTAAACCTGGTGGCAGATTATCCTGTTGGTCCCAGCATGCGGACGCTGGTTAACTCCATTAAACCTGGTGGCATATTATACTGTTGGTCCCAGCGTGCGGACGCTGGTTTACTCCATTAAACCTGGTGGCATATTATACTGTTGGTCCCAGCGTGCGGACGCTGGTTTACTCCATTAAACCTGGTGGCATATTATACTGTTGGTCCCAGCGTGCGGACGCTGGTTAAATCCATTAAAATTGGTGGCATATTATACTGTTGGTCCCAGCGTGCGGACGCTGGTTTACGCCATTAAACCTGGTGACAGATTATACTGTTGGTCCCAGCGTGCGGATGCTGGTTAACTCCATTTAACCTGGTGGCCTATTATCCTGTTGGTCCCAGCGTGCGGGCGCTGGTTTACTCCATTATACCTGGTACATATTATACTGTTGGTTCCAGCGTGTGGACGCTGGTTATCTCCATTTATCCTGGTGGTCTCCTCCTTTGGGGCTGTCCTGCCCGGTAGTGGTGAGGCCGGTAGAACCGGTACATTCCATCTCACGGTTGCCTTACCCGGTATTGGCAGGACTGGTAGAGCCTCTTCACAGTATTCTCTGAGGCTGCCTTGCCCGGTATTGGTAAGGCAGGTAGAACCGGTATATTCCATCTCACGGTTGCCTTACCAGGTATAGGCAAGGCCGGTAGAGCCTATTCTCAGTATCTCACAAGGCTACCTTGCCCGGTATTGGTAAGGCCGGTACAACCGGTATATTCCACCTCACGGTTGCCTTACCCGGTATAGGCAAGGTCGGTAGAGCCTGCTATTGCTATTCCTTATAGCCGCCTAGGTTGCCTTGCTCGGTATTATAGGCAAGGCCGGTAGAACCTGTTCTATTTCTCAGTTGCTATATATTGTATGTACATGTAGTGAACCCTATGGGGAGTGCTTTAACTTTTTAAATAAAGTTATGCTTTTACTAAAATCTATTGTCTGAGTGTCTTAACAAACCGTGACACTCCCAAAGCTGGCATCAGCCGATGCCAACACATCAACACGGTAGTACTTCAAAAAGGTGTGCACAGACGACCAAGTGGCAGCCTTGTACAACTGATCAGCTGAGGCCTGATTCTTGTAAGTCCAAGAAGCCCCAGTGGATCTTCTAGAATAAGCCGTGACCCAAAAGGGAACAGGCTTCTTCCTTAGCTCGTAAACCTTACGAAGAGTGGATGCGATGGTCACTTTGGATGCATGTCTCCCTGCCCTGGGACCCTCAGGAATGATGAACAGCGCATCAGACTGTCTAATACATACAATTTGAGACAATGCACCACGTCTAACAGGTGGCGATCCCTCTCCATATCAGAGGTAGGGTCAGGGCAGAAAGAAGGCATCACAATCTCCTGATTAATGTGGAACTCAGAAACCACCTTCTGGAGAAACTCCTGCGAAGTGCGAAGCACTGCCTTGTCTTTGTGAAACACCAAAAGGGGTGGTCTGCAAGGCAGAGCATGCAACTCTGTGACACGGCGAACTGGCACGATCGCCAGGAGAAAAGCCATTTTCCACATCAGCAGGTGTAAAGAAATGTAGCCATGGACTCAAAGGGAGGTCGCTGATGCCCAAAGGAAGGTCGCTGATGGCCAAAACCAAATTAAGATCCCACTGAGGAGCGGGAGTCTTAAAAAAAGGACAAGTATGAGCAACGCCCTGGAAGAAAACCTTGACATCAGGAAGAATAGCAATGCGCCTCTGAAAGAAAACAGTGCAAATGTCTAAACCTTAAGGGAACTCAAACTGAGGCCCTTATCCACACCGTCCTGCAAAAAGGTCAGGACCGTAGGCAGATCAAAATCCTGAGATAGGGTCCTAACAGCACACCAAGAGAGAAAGGTTGACCAGACACGATGGTAGGTCTTAGAAGAAACGAGTTTGCGGGCACTAAGCATAGTAGCCACCACACCAGAAGAAAAACCCTTCTTCCTCAGTATTGAGGATTTAATTTCCAAGCCTTCAAGGCTAGACGATGAATATCCTCCTTTCACAGGAAACCCAATAGAAGCAGATCCAGACAGCAAGGGAGCTGGAATGGCTCTGCCACTGATAAATCCAGAAGCTCCAGAAACCAAGCCTGCCAAGGCCAGTAAGAAGCAATCAGAATGACTGGACAGCGCTCCAGTCTCAGTTTCCTTATCACCCTGTGCAACATGAGGATGGGAGGAAAGAAGAAAGCCAGAGGAAATAATGGACATGGCATCCACTGCTAGAGCTAGAGGATCCCTCTAGCAAGAAAAGAAAGTCAGAATCTTTTGGTTGTGTCTTGTCACAATAAGGTTGATGCATGGAAGACCCCACCTCTGAACAATGAGTTTGAACACCTCTGTATGCAGTTCCCACTGTCCGCTGTCCACTGTGTGTCGACTGAGGAACTCTGCCAGGACATTGTCTACGCCAGCAATGTGAACTGCGGATATGGCAGGAACATGTTCTTCTGCCCAGGACAAAATAGCCTTGACCTCTAACCAAGCTGCGAGACTTCTTGTTCCGCCTTGCTTGTTGATGTAACCTACTACCGTGGCGTTGTCGGACTGGACCTGGACCAAGCAGCCCTCAGGCTGGCGCGTCCAGTGACGAAGGGTATGAAATATCGTCTGAAGCTCCAACACGTTGATGGGAAAGAGCGATTCCTCCGGAGACCACAGCCCCTGAGCATTCAGGAGACCCAAAACCTCTCCCCAGCCTCATAGGCTTGCATCCGTCATCACCGTGGAGAGGTTGAGCCACCACGACAGACTCAGTTCCACATGAAGAGGGAGGGACACTGACATCTTCAGGAGGCCCGGTTGACCCCTGCACACCTGGATCACAAACCTCTGGTGTTCCCTGGTGTGAGCCATGGCAAACGGGACTGCTTCTATGGTGGAGATAAACTTCCCCACTAGAGAGGACAACTTCTTGGCTGGAACTGGATTGTGAGCCAGAACAGCGGAAACCCTGTAGGCGATCTGGTGAACCACCTCGTCTGTGAGAAACACCATGCTCTGCTGAGTGTCAAAGAGAAGGCCCAGGAAGACCAGTCGTTGGGATGGGACAAGATCCGACTTGTCCATGTTGAGGATCCACCTGTGACGGGAGAAGGAGCTTTCAGAAGCAGGTCGTCCATGTATGGAGTGACTCTGATGTCATTCCTATGAAGGATGGACACTAAGGCTCCCAGGACACAATTAAAGACTTGAGGAGCTGTAGTGAGATCAAAGGGAAGAGCAGAAAACTGAAAATGCCCTTGGTCGCAAGCAAATCTGAGGTACTGCAGGCTCTTTGGACGAATGGTAATGTGCAGATACGCGTCCTGAAATTCCAGAGAAGCAAGGAATTCCCCAGGGTACATGGCAGCAATCACCATCCTTAAGGACTCTAGGTGATAATGAGTCCTGAACACAAAGGAGATGAGATCCTTCAGGTCCAAAATTGGACGACAGTCACCGTCCATCTTGGAAACCCCAAACAGGTTTGACTAAAAACCCAAACCCCTGTCCTGAAGGGAACCGGTTCCAAAATCTCCTTGTCCATATGGGCCTGGATGGTGCCGTCAGATCCTTTTGGAGCCGTCCGGCTCCTAGCAATGTCTCCTAGACCCAGCTGGGACTGACAGCGCAGGCGCACAGACGTCACTATGCAAGATGCCCATGCTCCGTGCTGCTGTCAGCCCGGTAAGAATGCATATTTCTTTTGAATAAGGTCATAATTCTGCTGACTAGCGCTACTAAGCAGCTAGTCACCAGATGGGAAGTTATTGAAGATACAGAGTTTTCAATGTGGTAATTCAGCTTTAATTTATGTTGAGGATGATTTACAAAGATAAGCAGTTCTGGAGAAATCTAACAGCATCATAAGGGACAAATAGAAATGTGCAAATGTGCAGTAGCCCCCCAGGGGGTAACTGTTTTTGTAAGTGTGGTTCATACAATTTTTATTGAACTACTCTATTTGACTGACAGGTTTATTTAAAAATGGAGGCAAGCATTATTTCAGTCAAACACAGTAAGGTCGTATGGTGTTGATAAAGGTGGTAATGCTATTAATGTCATATGTCAATTGTGATATTGTTCATGATGTCATCAATAAAACACAGAGGGGCATAGGATTAATTGAAATGGAAATGTAACCTCCGATTTCCAAGCGTTTGTTTGTTTGAGTGAGAATTTAACATTGGCTTAAATTAAAGGTTTATATCTTTTATTTTTCTTACTTTTTTCATTCCATCCCTTTTGTAGTCTACCGTCAGTTAATTTCTTTACAGTTCGATAAAGACAAAGACCCATATAAAACAACTGAGGCCAACTGAAGTCTCTTGCTTGTGAACAAAAGGCAGAGTTCAGATGCAAAATATATTAATTGATATGCTTGAGTGCTGGATAATAAGCACCTATGTAGGAAATTATTTCTATTAAAATGGAACTATCAAAGAGATATAAGTGCCCCTCTATTAATAGTTAGCAAAGCAGTAATCATTTAAATATTGTGATAATGTTTATTAAGTGCAAGCATTATATGGAAATATAAGTTCTTATGAGACGCATCTCAAGACGACAGCGTAGACATCTTGCCAAAGAGGGATACGTGCACTTGTGCTGTCCATCCCTTCTCCTCACTAATAGGTTATTTGCCAAAGAGGGGGTTGCATTGTACCATATGGTACAAGCAGGGATGGATAGCCCAGGCATATAGATCCCTTTTCGTCGATGTAGTCTTGAGGTGAGTCTCATAGAGATCTTATGTTTCCATATAATGCCTGCACTTAATAAACATTATAATAGTATTTAAATGATTTCCACTAAACTAACTATTAATAGAGGAGCACTAATATCTCCGTGACAGTTCCGCTTTAAACAAATTATAATTAACTTATTGATAGGCTATAACTCCCCTTTGAAAGGCAAGATTTGGCATTTTATTGCTCTCTAAAAACTGGCTGGCTTAGTAACTGCTACATTGACATAGACATTGTAAGATAGCCATCACATGAAGGCAGAACTATATGTGGAAGGAAATACAACACTTCTGATAGAAGAATACATCATAACTTGGATTGCCACAGCCAAATAAATATTACCTTCATCAAGATCCAAGTAAGTGACACTTTCTGAAGCCTCTGTGGTAAAAATCAAATCTTGACCAGAGAAACTATCTGTTGGAAGACAATGACAAACCAGTGTTATGTTTCATTGTTCGTCTTTTGTTTGTGCTGGATACTTTCTATACACGTCATTTGATACTTATGATAGCACTAACTAAAGATAATATGACATTATATTTTCTTAGAATTAATAGAATGATTAGATTATAATATAATATAAATGCAAGACATAAAAATAAACTTATCCATGATCCATATTGTGATTAATCAAAAACAAAAATCAAGACTGATATAAAAGAGAAATTATGGGCTTGATTCATGACCTGAACTACTTGTAGACCTTTTGCTGAAATCATTAGAGCACGCTAAATCAACATGCTACGTGGTGCTATTCAATGGACTTTCTTATTCAGATAGCATATGCTAAAAGCTAGCTGCAGCGTAGACCAGCAATACATGTTAAGCTTAAAGGGTTAGTAATAGCTTAAAAGTATAAAAAGTAGTATTGTAGATAAGGCAGAAGAAGAAATCAGTTGGTTCAAGTCCTATCTCTCAAAACTTTATGGTTTTTTTAAAGTTCTTCACTCCCTCCCCTTTCCCTGACGTCAGCGTCTAGCTGACAGCAGGAGATTCTGGTCCGGGGACCATCAGGCAGCTCTTCAGCAGAGCTGAGATACCGAAATCTAAAAAGAACTACTTCATTGGAACAGTCTACAAAGTGTGCTTGCAAACCAGGGACACTTTGTAGACTGTTCCAATGAAGTATTTCTTTTTAGATTTCGGTACGTCGGCTCTGCTGTAGAGCCACTTCGAGTCGGCCGACTTGAATCTCCTACTGTTAGCTTTACAGCTAACAGCAGGGAGAGGGGAACTTTAAAGCATTCTATCTCTCAAACCATAAAGGCAAGCAAATTTATAGTTTAGAAAATATTCATATTTTTCTTTATGTATGGTGAGCTACCTGAGCACGGTATTATCATACCTGGGAACTTCATCCTGTGAAGCCTCCGGAGAAGGCTCCTGGGTCATGCTTACTTTAATGACGCAATTTGTATCATAAAGGGGTGCTGGCTTAATCTGGTAGGTTGGGCTTACCATCATTGTGGAGGAGAAGTGTGTAGGAAGTGGGCAGAACAAGGAGAGAAGGAGGAGAAGGAGGCAGAGTTTCTCAACACTGAAAAAGAATCAGCCTTTGTCCCTGGAGATCCGGTAATTAACACAAAAAAACAGAGTCTCGTGTAGATCTGTAGAGTTCCCAGGTAAAGTATTGTATGATAATAAAGCAGTTTAGTGATGTTTCATATGCTAATTAAGATTTTCAGTGAGGATTTCTATGGAAATAAAGCTGTGTGGAGCACTAGGAGACTCCTTTTTCCAGCAATAAAAGTGTGAATATATTTAAACAATGCATCTGCTAAACTGTTGCCCAACATGATTCATATGTAGTTTTGAATGAAATTCTCAAATATGCAAAAAAATTCAAAGTAGCAGATCCATTTTAACAGTATCATACATCTAGTGAGAATAGACAGCGCTTGGATTAATTCTGAGATCAGTTATACAAACAAATCCCTTGTGGATGGCCATTACTTGTATATTGGTTTAGTATTTCAGAAAAAATAATACATAGCATGTTTCCTTTGCACTTATGTAATTTTAGATAATAAAATGGTCATTAAAAGAAATACTAGTACTAAGTTCAAGTAACTGGGATAAATCCGGAACAGACTTATATGGGACAAATGCAAATTTGAAATAATTTAAATGGGTTTTTACCCAAAGGAATGTTAGAAAGGTCAGAGATGCTAATGCACTGTACTAAGAAAAACTGAAGAAATTCTTGTGAAAGCCAAGACGCCACAGGGGACAAATAAGTCACACTGACTTAACCCTTTCAGTGCCAGAGGCTTGGAGCAGGACAAAACATGTTTAGTTTTTCTCTGTCCATCAGTTTAGGTATGATTCTCTAGAGAAGCAGAACTTCTGTCCATGCATTAAGTGCAAGGCCCAGAGCTAAAGGGAGGCTTAATGAGTCAGCTCATTTGCCTTGCTTTCACACTCAAAGCCCCTCACCCAGTCCATTACATTTCTTAACAACTGCACTGACCACCTCCTCACTCACTCCCTTCAGTTACCCTGCAGACACACTCACAGTCCTTTCACACTGAGAAGGAAGATATTAATATAACAGCGGCAGAAGAAAGGAATACAAGTGAGTACTGTAGGATAGACTCCTACCTAGGTAAGTCCTGCTGTTACATGCAACAAGTATACAGATTTACATGGCTGCTGTACGAAAGATAGCAATTATATAGATATAACTGCTAGATTCCTACTTACGTGAGTCTTTCTGTTTCAGACAGCAATTATATAGCTGTACCTGACTGTTATATCATGAACAGCTATTTGGGTAAGTCCTTCTGTTACAGTAATTATATAGATATACCTGGCTGGTGTATGAGGGACTCTTACATAGGTATGCCCTTCTGTTTCACTGCTGTATGATGGATGGTAAAATTCGATTTTGGGCAATTTTTTTTTCTTTGGTTGATCAGAAAATCAGACCGGGCCTGTTCGACTTGGACGAAATTCGGATTGGATCCGAAATATTCAGCCAAATTCACTATGCTTTTAAAAATACAAAAAAATAAATATTAGATAATTAAAAATAAGTGGAACCTTTTACAGGGTCTAAATGAAGATGGTGGAACAGGGTAAGGTGGAGCTTTAGCCTTATGGTTCTGTAGATGAAGTATGCATGCAGCTATTTGAAGGAAGATTGAGGATGACTGGAGCAGGCACGACTCAGCAGATATTAGACATAAGACTTTTCTTAGATTAGAGTTAGACTACAAAACTGAGCCTGCCTGGAGCAGGAAGGACTCATAGACATACGACTTTTCTTAGATTAGACTTAGACTACAAAATTGAGGAAGCCTGGAGCAGGCAGACTCATAGATATACGACTTTTCTTACATTAGAGTTAGACTACAAAATTGAGCAAGCCTAGAGCAGGCAGGACTCAGTAGATAGATAGACATACCACTTTTCTTAGATTAGAGTTAGACTACAAAACTGAGGAAGCTTGGAGCAGGCAGGACTCAGCAGATAAATATATATATACACCTTTTCTTAGATTAGAGTTAGACTACAAAACTGAGGAAGCTTGGAGCAGGCATGACTCAGTAGATAAATATATACAACTTTTCTTAGATTAGAGATAGACTACAAAACTGAGGATGTAGATGTGCTGAGCAGTGAACACCCACAAATCTGACATCACGGAGACCCTTCGTCATGTTAGCAACACTGTAGATGTAACCAGCAGCAAACTACAGAACACTGGAACAGGCAGGACTCAAAGACATTCAACTTTTCTTAGATTACAGTTAGACTACAAAATTGAGGAAGCCTGGAGCAGGCAGAAGTTTACTGACTCTGCCACTTGTTTGCTAGAGTGTGAGTTTAGTAGCCACTATGTGGCAAATGTCTTTGGGATCCGGTGTTAGGACAATATCATCTTTGACTTCATATCGTTTCCAATGAAAAGAGGTACCGTCGAATAACAATACGAAAATCAAACAGGAAGCCTGGAGCAGGCAGGACTCATAGACATACGAATTTTCTTAGATTAGAGTTAGACTACAAAATTGAGGATGACAGCAAAACAAGAGATGTAGCCAGGAATGCAGAACACTGGAGCAGGCAGGACTCAGTAAATACATGGATACAGCAACTGAGGATGACTGGTGTGAGGCAGACTAAGGATGACAGCAACACTGGAGATGTAGCCTGGACTGCAGAACACTGGAGAAGGCAGGACTCAGTAAATACATGGATACAGCAACTGACGATGACTGGTGCAAGGCAGACTCAGGATGACAGCAACACTGGAGATGTAGCCAGGACTGCAGAAGACTGGAAAAGTCAGGACTCAGTAAATACATGGATACAGCAACTGAGGATGACTGGTGTGAGGCAGACTCAAGATGACAGCAACACTGGAGATGTAGCCAGGAGTGCAAAACACTGGAGCAGGCAGGCCTCAGTAAATACATGGATACAGCAGCAACTGAGGATTACTGGTGCGAGGTAGACTCAGGATGACAGCAACACTGGAGTTGTAGCCAGCAAAAAACTGCAGAACACTGGAGCAAGCAGGACTCAGTAAATAGATACTGCACAGCCAGACTGAACAACCTGCATAGTGGGACAACAATGTAGACTTTAAGTTACCCCCTGAGTCCCACCAAGTCAGGAGGGTGTGTTCTGCCCAACCAACCACTGTCCTAGAGCTGGGTAAGCTTGAGTGCTCAACATATTATGTTACTATGGTACTTTATTCTTCTAATCTGCATAAAATCTGAGAGAAGGGTAACCCAGCTTTGGTAGGTTGACTTTTAAAAAAGTAATTTGCTCCATGAGCTGGAGGGCCAATTGAGAGCGCTGGGGACTAAGTATATTTCCAGTAAAAGAAAATACCCGCTCACTCTGGACAGTAGTTGGGGGGCAAGAAAGCAACTCCTGGGCTTCCAGGGACAAAGTGGGCCACACAGCCCTCTTGTTATCCCAGAAAGTCAAGGGATCTGTACTTGGAGGCAAAGAAGGTTCTGCAAGGTAAGCGTTAACCTAAAACTCAGCACTTTTTCTACCGATTGGGAGCTGTTTGTTTTTCCCAAAGTATAATATATCCATTGCCTCAGCATAGAAAGCAGCAGCTGCTCCACTGGAAGAAGATGACGTGCTACTGGCGATGCTACTGATAGGTCCCGGAAGACCACCACACTCCTCCAGCTCATCTGCAGAATCTTCTCCTGCCTCGTGTGACCGCATCCTGTTTTTCCTTTGCCTCTCACGCACCCTCGCTATCAATTGTTTCCTCCAGGCAGTGAGTGAATTGGAAGTACGTGCCATCTTGCCTTTGACACGTGGATCACACATTGTGGCAAGCATTAACTCAGGACAATTGTCCATGCACTCTTCCATGCTCTGAGTCAGTTCCTTCTTCAGCTTCGTTAGAAGGGCAGCAACATCAGGAAGTATATTACCATCAGCACCAGGAAAGTGTTCCCTATGGGCAAAGAAATTGTTCAATTTTAAGGAGAGGTGTGTGAGAAGGGGAATAACTTCTGGAAGGCTAGCGTTCTCTTTGCTCAAAATTTCCATCAAAGCATGGAAAGGCGTAAGAACTGTCACTACCTGTTCCATCAGGGCCCAGTCAGCCCTGCCCAGTCTTCTGTTACTGCCGATGAAATGGTGACATGACATTGTTTGAACTGCCTTTTTCTGCTCCAGGATATGTTCTAGCATATCTATGAGTCTTCCTTGCAGTGGCAGTGAGACAGCAGGCCCCACAGTTCCTACACAGCTCTGAGATGGTAGCACTCTGCAAATTAGTCACATACACTCCTAAGTTGGATTTTAAATTTTATAAACACTGGAACAATGATGAGTCTCCCTTGCGGTGGCAGTGAGACAGCAGGCCCCCCAGTCCCTACACAGCTCTGAGATGGTTTCACTCTGCAAATTATTCAAATACGCTCCTAATTTGGATTTTTAATTTCTTAAACAGTGGAACACAGATAAGTTTCCCTTGCGGTGGCAGTGAGACAGCAGGTCCCCAGTCCATACACAGCTCTGAGATGCTATCACTCTGCAAATTATTCAAATACACTTGTAAGTTGGATTTTGAATTTTTTAAACAATGATGATTTCCCCTTGTGTTGGCAGTGATCTGCTAGGCCTCCCAGTCCCTACACAAGTTTGAGAATGTGTCACTGCAAATTATTCAAACAAACTCCTATGATGAATTTTCAGCTTTTACACAGGAACAAAGGTGACTCTCCCTTGCAGTGGCAATAACTGGCACTAATGCTGGCTGCCTGACTATGCCTATCTGCCTGCCTACACAACAAATGGACAGTCACTCTCTCTATCACTCTATCTGCTTCTTCTCTCTCCAAGCTCCAACAACACAATGCGCACTAACAGGAAATGCAGGAGCTTTCTGGGTGTCTGTGAAGTCATTAGTCCAACCCCCATGAAACGAAGAAGATAATTGGGCTAGAAAGGGACAGAAAGTACAAAGAAGCTAATTGGACTAGAGAGAGAGGGAAAGTTGAGCGAGAGCGGGGAGAACGTCATCCAAATATACGAATCTTGTACCGAAATTCTGCCCAGAAATGTTTCCGATTCAGGTTCTTAAAACAAATGGCTCTAAGATTTTCGCCATGTCCGAATGGCTTCGAATCAGCCATATTCGTCCGAAATCCAAATGTGGATGAACCGAATTGCACAAGTCTAATGGACACCTACCTAGGTAAGTCCATCTGTTACAGAACATATATAGATATACTTGGCTACTGCATGATGGACTTCTACCCAGGTAAGTCCAGTAATTATATAGATATACCTAACTGCTACATGAAAGACTCCTATCTAGGTATGTCCTTCTGTTACAAACAGTAATCATATACATATACCTGACTTCTATAAGACGGACTACCACCTAAGTAAGTCCTTCTGTCACACACAGTAATTATGTAGCTATACCTAACTGCTGTATGATGGAATCCTACCATCAAATGTCTTTTACCTATTTCACAGGGGGATATACCTAATTAATGAAAGACATGGTCGGAGCCCTAGGTAAGTCCTGCTGTTACACACTAATTATATGGATTTGCTCCTATGGTGCAATTGGTTTGCCCCTTAATTGCTCAACTTCTTCTTAGTTAGTACATCAGGGTTTGAGACCCAGCTTAGGACTTTAACTCCTTGAATGCTTGAGAGGTCTCCAATGTATTTGCTTCACAATGTGCTGAAGACCTTTATCATTAAATATTTTAAGGGGATCTATCACCCTTAACCGTTTGAGTGCCAGAGGGGTACAGAACGCATTGCTTCGTAATGCGTTCCGTACCCCTCTGGCACTCAAAGGGCTTTACAAGTTAGTCTTAATAGTTAGATTTTACAGCGAATATGTATACAACTGTAATATTTTTTTTTTTTTTAAATGTCCGTTTGGCCATAATTGAAGGAATAAATGCTGCCCTGCACCTTCTTCCGGACAGACTGCGGTTCTCTGCTCTGTACAGCAGTCTGTCACTCTGCCTCTGCTCTCCTCCCTCTAACCAGCCTCCACTGATGATGGAGGCTTTCTGCCTGTAAGCAGGAGCGATATCTGGCCAATGCAAGCACTCTAGCTTACAGGCAGAAAGCCTCCTTCATCAGAGGAGGCTGGTTAGAGGGAGGGGAGCAGAGGCAGAGTGACAGACTGAGGGTAAAGAGCCACAGTCTGTCCAGAAGTAGGTGCAGGGCAGCGTTTATTCCTTTAATTTTGGCCAAATAGAGATTTAAAAAATGAAATTATTACACGTTTGCTATATAATCTAACTATTAAGGCTTGTATAGGATGAGTCATTTAGATCAACGGGAATTTGTATTTGTCCCTAAAGGTGCAGCTGGTTTTCGCTTAGAACATCTGCCTCATTGTCTCTCTATTTTCCAATGCACCGGATGTTCATCTGAACCAAGGTTACTGAATGAGATACAGACAAGATTCACAGAATTCTCCTGTTGTTACTGCAGTTGAGTTTTTTCTTTTTTTTTTTCGTGATAGTGGGGAAAAGTTTAGTGCTCCAGTGCCTCTCACTTATTAATTATACCACTGATTCTCTTAGGTAACTTTCTAGTTTTAAATTGGAAAATTATAGTTTCTTTTTTTTTCAGGAGAAATTCAGCTTTTTTCAGGATACCTCATGTGAAGTCAGTTTTACATTGTATAAGATATATCATGAATACAATATAAATTAAAAATAACTAATTTTGTTAAGTGCATATATTGTATATCAAAATATCTGTGTTGGTTATGAAAGGCCTACATTCCTTTGAATACACCTATAACAAATATGTATTGTTTTACCAACATGCATGTGCTGCACAGATGATTTTTTTCAGCTTTATGAACTAAAATGCACATTCCATTGGTTACATGATAATACTACCCTAAAATAGCTACATAACTGTATAAAAGCATACATTTCAATCATAAAATGGCTGAAGTTTCTTTCTATACAAAATAATGATGAAATAAATACATAAACAGGGGTTTCATAAATGTACACTAAATTCACAATCTACTGTACAATATCTTAACACTTTGAGTACCAACCGTGTATACAACACATTAGTTGCACACCCCTCTGTCACACAAAGGGTTTAACAAGCTTAGCATCACAAGCAAAAACATTAAATATGAATACCACATATCGCTTCAGTACACTGATAACCAATATGTATATATAACAGGAGTTCAGTTGGCTTTTTCTTGGAGATAACCAAAATGCACAAAACTTTATCCCATAACACCAAACTAACACCATAACATTATATACTCCATGAAAGAAGTTATCCCACTGCATCAAATGAGAGGCTGCTTGCCTTTCTACCCTTAAACCTGGTGTGCACAAATGTTTTCAGAAGTTGGAGCCAAAGGAAAAATTGGCATTTTTTACATTTCCACCCCTTCAAAGGTGTGGGAATCTTTGAAAACTAGGGAATTTCATACTGTATTCATTATAAGCTGCACTTCTGAGAAATATGGTTCCCCATCTGTACAAGCTGAATCCTGAAGGGGTTGCCAGATGCAATCTCTCACTTTTCTTACATTGTTCAAATATGACGTGGGTGCCAGGATCATGGCTACCTGTGGAACAAGGCTGGAAAAGCAGACAATGTATTTGTGGATCTGTGGCTACAGTGAGAGAAAACATTATTTAATCTCCTGCTGATTTTGTATGTTTGCCCACTGACAAGGAAATGATCAGTCTATAATTTTAATGTTAGGTTTATTTGAACAGTGAGAGACAGAATAACAACAAAAAAAATCCAGAAAAACGCATTTCAAAACAGTTATAAATTGATTTGCATTTTACTGAGTGAAATAAGTATTTGACCCCCTATCAATCAGCAAGATTTCTGGCTCCCAGGTGTCTTTTATACAGGCAACAAGCTGAGATTAGGAGCACTCTCTTAAAGGGAGTGCTTCTAATCTCAGCTTGTTACCTGTATAAAAGACACCTGGCCACAGAAGCAATCAATCAGTCAATCAGATTCCAAACTCTCCACCATGGCTAAGACCAAAGAGCTGTCCAAGGATGTCAGGGACAAGATTGTAGACCTACACAAGGCTGGAATGGGCTACAAGACAGTCACCAAGCAGTTTGGTGAGAAGGTGACAACAGTTGGTGCGATTATTCACAAATTGAAGAAACACAAAGTTACTGTCAGTCTCCCTCGGTCTGGGGCTCCATGCAAGATCTCACCTCATGGAGTTTCAATGATCATGAGAACGGTGAGGAATCAGCCCAGAACTACACGGGAGGATCTTGTCAATAATCTCAAGGCAGCTGGGACCATAGTCACCAAGAAAACAACTGGTAACACACTACGCCGTGAAGGACTGAAATCCTGCAGCTCCCGCAAGGTCTCCCTGCTCAAGAAAGCACATGTACAGGCCCATCTGAAGTTTGCCAATGAACATCTGAATGATTCAGCGGAGATCTGGGTGAAAGTGTTGCAGTCAGATGAGACCAAAATCGAGAGCTTTGGCATCATCTCAACTCATCGTGTTTGGAGGAGGAGGTATGCTGCCTATGACCTCAAGAACACCATCCCCACCATCAAACATGGAGGTGGAAACATTATGCTTTGGGGGTGTTTTTCTGCTAAGGGGACAGGACAACTTAACCGCATCAAATGGACGGGGCCAAGTACCGTCAAATCTTGGGTGAGAACCTCCTTCCCTCAGCCAGGGCATTGAAAATAGGTCATGGATGGGTATTTCAGAATGTCAATGACCCAAAACACATGGCCAAGGCAACAAAGGAGTGGCTCAAGAAGAAGCACATTAAGGTCCTGGAGTGGCCTAGCCAGTCTCCAGACCTTAATCCCATAGGAAATCTGTGGAGTGAGCTGAAGGTTTGAGTTGCCAAACGTCAGCCTTGAAACCTTAATGACTTGGAGAGGATCTGCAAAGAGGAGTGGGACAAAATCCCCCCTGAGATGTGTGCAAACCTGGTGGCCAACTTCAAGAAATGTCTGACCTCTGTGATTGCCATTAAGGTTTTTGCCACCAAGTACTAAGTCATGTTTTGCAAAGGGGTCAAATAATTATTTCACTCAGTAAAATGCAAATTAATTTATAACTGTTTTGAAATGCGTTTTTCTGGATTTTTTTGTTGTTATTCTGTCTCTCACTGTTCAGATAAACCTACCATTAACATTATAGACTGATCATTTCCTTGTCAGTGGGCAAACATACAAAATCTGCAGGGGATCCAATAATTTTTTCCCTTACTGTATCAGTGGCACAAAGCTGGAGAAACAGACAGCATATGTGTGTTTCTATATAGCTGCCAGTGAAGCAAGACCGTTGGAGCAGATAAAGTACTGTATATGGATCTGTGGCTATTAGTGGAAGAAAGCTGGGAAGCAGATAATGTAGGTGAAGTTCTGTGGCTACCAGTAGAACAAGGCTAATGCATCAAACAGTGTATGTGTGGTTCTGTGGGTACCAGCAGTATAAAACTTGGGTAGCAGACAATGAATGTGCAATTCTATATGGCTGCCAGTAGAACAAGACTGGAGAAGCAGACAATGTTTTGCATGTACAGGTTCTATGGCTACCAGTGAAATGAGGCTGAAAGAGCCGACAGTGTATGTGTAGTTCTGGTTCTACCAATAAACCAAGGTTGGGTAAGCATGCGTGTATGTGTGGGTACAGTTACTAGTGGAACAAGGTTCACTTATCAGACAGTATTCTTCACCTATCAGTGGAAAAAACTGGGATGTCAGAATCTGTAGAAGTGGTTTGCAGGCTATCATTGGGACACGGCTAGAGAAGCAGACAGTGTATGAGTGGTTCTGAAGCTACCAGTGGAACAGGGCTAGGGCTACAGACAGTGTATGTGTGGTTGTGTGGCCACCAGTGGACAGTGGAATAAGGCTGGGGTGTTAGAAGACATATGGAATTTTTTGGCTACCAGTAGGACTAGGCTGAGTAAGCAGGCAGGGTATTTGTGGATCTGTGGCCACAGCAGAACAAGACTGGGGTAAAGTTTAAAGAGGAGGGTTAATCAGACCATGCATGCATAGATTTATGTCTAGCATAAGTCTAAAGCTGACCTCCCTCCAATAATCAGACCACCTTAAAATCCTGGCAGTATTCCACAAATATCCAATACCATAAACAAATTGATTTATTCATCTTTCCATTTTTTTCCTTTCAAGTTGCCATATAATGCCACAAACTAATTATGTGAAAGTTTAAATAGCCAATATTCTCTACAACATACACATACTCCAATTCTCTGCTTGATAAAGCATTGTGCGAAATGCGCTGCAGTAGGAGATTGTCTTTTCTTGACCAGGAGAGATGGTGTATGTTGTTGAGCGATATGCTGCCACAATTTATGTGAGTTTTTAAATTTGTATTATTTTGATGCATATTTATAATTAATTTAGGAGTTTGTGTATTGGAGTATTATAGAGCCCAGACAGCCTTTTCTTCCATGAAAACTTTCTCTACCTTCGAGAGGGTATTTGTGTTGTATTCTTATAATTTGTCCTTACTAAACAGATATTTTTACATGTATTTATTTGTTTATGGTATTGGATTTTTGTGGGATACTGCCCTGATTTTTTCTATATTTAAGGTGCTCCAAGTGTTGGATTATTGCAACAACCATAACAAGTACTGTGCTGAGGACTATCCGGCACTGAATAAATATATATTTCTGGAGAATCGAGAACACTGTTGCACCACTTGTCTATCATAGATCTATGTCTACCAATGGCAATGAAAAAAGGTCATATTGTCAGAAAGTGTATGATTGGTTCTATGACTATGTTTGATTGCCAGAGGTATGCCCAACACAGTGCAAAGCAATATGCTGTAAACACTCTGGCACACATGGGTACTGTATTTTTTTTTTCTTTATTCAGACCTCACGGGGGGGGGGGGTATCAGGACCTCTCCAGATATACCCCTCTACATATTATTGCTCACATACACCTTAGTGTAAGAGATCAGTACTGAAGAATGGAAGGTGCTCACTGCATCTTTTCCCTACACTCAAGCTAGTATTCCACAAGGTACCCACTGCATTGGGAGGACTTGCCATGTCATTGCTGATGTCAGCCTTCCCCTTCCCAGTCCTCACTCTCACCATGGAAGGTCAGAGAATGCTAAGCTGAAGAAGGAGGAAAGGCAGTCCAGTGTTTTCTGGTTGCCATCACTGATCACTTCCACTACTGTGCAATCAATCAATAACGGGGGGGGGGGAGATTACCAAACCATACCAGATATGGTATTGGTCATGCAGGTACTCGTAGCTAAACCCATATCAGTATGAACTTGGCAGTCTAGAAGTTAAAAGTGGCTTTGAAACCCTTATAAGTGAGGTCTCCAGTGCATTGTTTCACTATGTGTTGGACATGTGTTTTATATTAAATGGGTTAAAAGTGTAATTTAAATAATTAAAATGTCAATTTGTCCCCTAGCCTACTGCATATTTGGCTTCCCCCATATCTGATCCAGTACTTCTAGTAGTGTGGCCTCATAAAGCCAACTCTCTGGACTTTGAACTCTGACCCCTTCAATGCCAGACATCTCCAGTCATTAGAAAGCAAACATCACTGATTCACAGACTACCGTTTACAGTAGAAAACATTACGGTTATTTCAGAATTTTCATCTCTATTCTTCTCTTTTTTATTTAACCCTTTACGGACCAGGGGGGTGCATAACACATTGCTTTGCAATCCATTGATCACCTCTCTGGTTCTAAAAGGAGCAGTAAACTTTGAGTCACATAGTCAGTGACTCAAGATCTCCCTTTGTGTGCATATAAATAACAATTGCCAAGATTAAGATTAATGCCCTTCTATTACTCAGCAGGGAAAGCCATATAACATACATTTGGTGTATAAAATGAGTTTACTACTCCTCTCCAGGATTAAAGTGTTCTTTTATGGCCAATAAATGTTAGATTGGTGACATTTAAATAAGAGCTGCATTTTTCATTATGTTTAATTAATACAAATCCTCAAAACTATTTAGACATAATTGTAATTCCAATGTCTAAGCTTTCTTTATAGCATTTTAGTGTTGCTAAGATATGTTTCACTGAGCTGACAACTGAGTTTAAAAAAATGTCTTGAACACTTACAAAAGTGGGGTCCATTGGGACATATAAAACTGTTCCTGCAAACTTATGTGTTTGTAATGTAAAGTTTCAGAGCTATTCTATGTATATTATATCAAGCATACCATAATGCAAAAGCAGATGTGTAGCAGATATGTCTGTTGATTTACTTATAGACAGATGTTTTGTTCACTGTTTCACAGCAGTGTACAATTGTAGACCTGGGTTAGTGTTATGAAGATGGTAACTGGTATTTTTTTCTGCCATATTCCTGTTTGTTTGTTTGTTTTTTTTATAATCAATGTATGTTACTCCTGGTTGTGTTCCAGTTACTAACTAACTTCCGTCTATGAGCAGCAGCAATTTTTGTAACAAAACCAAAGTTCCACCATCTGATGAGATTCATAAAGGAGTAGTGAGCCTTAAAGGGATAGTAATACTTAGTTTTATCTTTATTTTATTTTATTTTGTAGGTATTAAAAAAACATGAAGAACAATATAAGTCTTATCTCTCAAACCTTTATGGTTTGAGAGATATTCACAAGCAAAGTTTCCCCTCCCACCCCTTTTACCTAGTGTAAGCCATCTATTCTCAGATGTGGAATCTGGTTGCCAAACTAGACAGATAACAGCAGGGGACAATCTTCTTCCTATGAAAACAATGAAAGCCCTGCCCCCCTTGACAAGTTTTTCAGGCTTTTCCCTTATCTTAATTGAAGATTGTCCCTCTCTGCAGTCTACCTGGGCACCTCCCTTCTGATCTGGCTGAACAGTGTTACATCAGTAAAAGGGGCGGGAGGGGGATACGTTTTCATTCAATTACTCTTGAACTACAACTCTGACAGAATTGAAATAACACTCTCCAAAGTCCAAATACTATGATGATTAATTAGAGCTGCTTTTATTAGGAAACATTACTATCCCTTTAATTATGAAAAATTGTATTGTTGTGCTTTACCTGCTTAGTAAAACAAGAGTACATGCACTGCTGGAAGATGTGTTGCTCAAAATTATTATAGTTGTCATTTCACATTAAAAAGACAATAACTCGGAATATATACAGTATATTTTTCAATATTTTGTGTTAATAATCTTTTAAAAGGTAAAGGACAAAATAGCAAAATTCATAGGTGCTATTAGGATTTTCTGGTCACAAAGCATGTGCGGAGTTATTATCAGGAGGGTTTGTTCTCCTTTAAAAGTGCCATCTGGTGTAAAGACAGTTATTCTTTTGCATTTCATGGGACAGGGCAGTCACTGACTACAGTTCTCCACAGAATGTGAGAGTAACTGCTTCAACACTTCATAACTGTTTAAGCAGATATAAATAAATAAAGCAACTGTCAGCAGTGCAACTACCCTTGTTATACTCACTAGGAAAACCCTACAATATATAACTTTCATAATAAGATTATTTAATTTTGGAGTTCTCTCACAAAGTTGGTAAAAAGCAACAGTTATATTCAAGTTAGTGAGAACGAAGAACTAGGAGTTATGGGGTCCATTGGGACATATAAAACTGTTCCTGCAAACTTATGTGTTTGTAATGTAAAGTTTCAGAGCTATTCTATGTATATTATATCAAGCATACCATAATGCAAAAGCAGATGTGTAGCAGATATGTCTGTTGATTTACTTATAGACAGATGTTTCTTCACTGTTTCACAGCAGTGTACAATTGTAGACCTGGGTTAGTGTTATGAAGATGGTAACTGGTATTTTTTTCTGCCATATTCCTGTTTGTTTGTTTTTTTTATAATCAATGTATGTTACTCCTGGTTGTGTTCCAGTTACTAACTAACTTCAGTCTATGAGCAGCAGCAATTTTTGTAACAAAACCAAAGTTCCACCATCTGATGAGATTCATAAAGGAGTAGTGAGCCTTAAAGGGATAGTAATACTTAGTTTTATCTTTATTTTATTTTGTAGGCATTAAAAAAACACGAAGAACAATATAAGTCTTATCTCTCAAACCTTTATGGTTCGAGTGATATTCACAAGCAAAGTTTTCCCTCCAGCCCCTTTTACCTAGTGTAAGCCATCTATTCTCAGATGTGGAATCTGGTTGCCAGACTAGACAGATAACAGCAGGGGACAATCTTCTTCCTATGAAAACAATGAAAGCCCTGCCCCCCTTGACAAGTTTTTCAGGCTTTTCCCTTATCTTAATAGAAGATTGTCCCTGTCTGCAGTCTACCTGGGCCCCTCCCTTCTGATCTGGCTGAACAGTATTACATCAGTAAAAGGGGTGGGAGGGGGATACGTTTTCATTCAATTACTCTTGAACTACAACTCTGACAGAATTGAAATAACACTCTCCAAAGTCCAAATACTATGATGATTAATTAGAGCTGCTTTTATTAGGAAACATTACTATCCCTTTAATTATGAAAAATTGTATTGTTGTGCTTTACCTGCTTAGTAAAACAAGAGTACATGCACTGCTGGAAGATGTGTTGCTCAAAATTATTATAGTTGTCATTTCACATTAAAAAGACAATAACTCGGAATATATACAGTATATTTTTCAATATTTTGTGTTAATAATCTTTTAAAAGGTAAAGGACAAAATAGCAAAATTCATAGGTGCTATTAGGATTTTCTGGTCACAAAGCATGTGCGGAGTTATTATCAGGAGGGTTTGTTCTCCTTTAAAAGTGCCATCTGGTGTAAAGACAGTTATTCTTTTGCATTTCATGGGACAGGGCAGTCACTGACTACAGTTCTCCACAGAATGTGAGAGTAACTGCTTCAACACTTCATAACTGTTTAAGCAGATATAAATAAATAAAGCAACTGTCAGCAGTGCAACTACCCTTGTTATACTCACTAGGAAAACCCTACAATATATAACTTTCATAATAAGATTATTTAATTTTGGAGTTCTCTCACAAAGTTGGTAAAAAGCAACAGTTATATTCAAGTTAGTGAGAACGAAGAACTAGGAGTTATGCAAGGTATGATAAAGGTGGGATAAATTATCCGGTTAGTATACAATTCCTATGTTATTCTATGGATTTTATGTATTAGCTCTCCAACTTGAAATATTCCACAGGGCATGACCTCCATAGAATAACATAGGAATTGGAGAATTTATTTCACTTGAGGTCTTGGGCTCAATACTATGCCACCTGGTAAACCAGTCGGTAAAGCAAAAATACACACCAAACTAGAAACGCACTATCCTATAGCTGGCCCAGTACATGGAGCAACAATCGTTGGTGGCCAAAACCCACTTTATGGTCAAATGGTTGTTGCAGATTTTTGTTCCCACAACGCATGTAAAATAGTGTGAATTGTGGGAACATCAAAGGAAAATAGCCAACTCTCGTTATTTGACACAGCGTCAAACAATGAGAGTGAGCTCAAAACAGTCATCCTGCCCCCACGTCCCAGACACTAACCCTACACTGTCCGTAGCATGACACTTAAACAATGCTATCCTTAAAACCATCCTAACACCCAGAACTGTAACACTTGCCTGTCATCTACTGTCCGTCTTCTTCTTAAATCTTCTGTCTTCTGTAATCTTCCTTCTTTTATTTCTTTTTTCGTCTTTAAAATTTGTTTGTGTTTTTTTTTAAATAAATTCAATGAAAGGTGTATTCCATGACAAAATGCCCCCAAGATATGCCTGAGTTAAGCCTTTTGAATGGTACCCCTCCAGCACTCTAAGGGTTAAATGCAACCTGGCATATCTTTTAAAAATATTTTGCTACCATTCTATTTTTAAAATATGTTAAGGCATTCTTTGTGTTGAATAATTAAAGGCCTTGCAAGGGTTAAGATGATGTCACCGCCACCCCTGCGGGAATCCCCATAGTTTTCGGTCTGTTGCCCAAGTCCGAATGAGGGAATTTTGAACAGAGACTGGCTTTTATAAGGCCAATCAGCTTCTAGCAGGTTTCACCAGCAGGTTTTCATCAACTGGAGGCTGGCATCCATTTTGAACACAGACTGGCCATATAAAAGCCAGTCTCTGTTCATAATTCCCTCATACGGACCCGAGCAACGGCCCAAAATATATAGAGGGGGGCTGTGTTACCATGCATTCCTGCCAAGGCCAGTAGAGGATGAGGCAATGGCAACATCATCTTGATCCTTACAAGGCCTTTAATTATTCAACACAAAGAATGCTTTTTGAGATTTTTTTAAAATGGAATGGCAGCAAAATATTTTCAAAAGTAATGCAAGACTGCATTTGACCCTTAGAGTGCTGGAAGGCTACCACTCAAAAGGCTTAACTTAGGCATATCTTGGGGGCATTTTGTTATGGAATACAACTTTCATTGGATTTATTTAAAAAAAAAACATAAAAAAAACACATTTTAAAGAAGAAAAAAGAAGAAGAGAAGGAAGATTATAGAAGACGGAAGACTGAAGGATTAACTCAGGCATATCTTGGGGGCATTTTGTTATGGAATACGTCTTTCATTGGATTTATTTTTAAAAAATGATTTTAAAGAAGAGAAAGAAGAAATAAGAAAAGGAAGATTACGGAAGAAAGAAGATTCAAGAAGAAGACGGACAGAAGCTGACAAGGGTTCTGATTACCCAGCTGGAGATCAAGATTACAGGTAAGTGTTTTGTTTTCAGTGGATGTTGGTAACTTTAGGGGGATTAACCCTGTGAGTGCCAGTGGGGTGTACAACATCCCACTGGTACTCATAGGGTTAATATTCTACAATTTTGAATCACATTTTTAGTTCCTTGGATGTCCTGATATAAGGCTTAGGGCCCAAATCAATACATCCAGTTGTTACTAGTGTAGGGATCACTAGCCACGCATGTGTGTGTGTTGGAAACCACTTTTCTAATACACCAGTGGTTTTCACCGCACTTTAGGAACTCTGCGCCTACGTTTTGCTGGCGCAGTTTTATCTTCAAGAAATGTGTGATCCTTAATGTGCGTTGAAGCCACTGCATATCATAGAACAGCAAATTCAACAAAGTTTTAATTGTGTCTAATTGGTGCAAATTTTGCTCCCCTTGGATATTTTTACTCGGTGGTGGATTTTGACAGCACAGTTAATAGAATAAAAAACTGCTCTGTCAAAACCACCATCACCCGTTTTTTACTGTTAGGCATAGTATTGAGCCCCTTAGCGCATCTCTCCCCTAGTGAAATTCTAGGACAAACAACGGCACCATAAGCATTATATAAAAATATTCCAAATCCCCATGGATTTAAATAATGTATTTCACCCCTTGAATGTAAGTTAGGTATCCAGTGCATTGCTTTCTTTTATAAAGGTTAAAGTCCCCTTTTAAATCAATGAGACTGTTATATTTCCATAGTGGTACAGATGGTTTTCCCCAGAATTTCTCTGCTTCCTTTTAGTATATCATCCTCAGTATGGTCATAACTAGACAGATGTTACAGGGAGTGACAGCTGATATTTATGTCACTGTAAAAACACACATGCAGATTAATGTATTAAGAAATGTGGTACAATTCTGGAGTAAACCAGTAGCCCATTTCCCACTTGATTTAAATGGTCCTTTATTAAAGGGTCACTAAATAAAAACGTTATGTTTTGTAGATTTTAAAAAAATAAATGATGTGGTGCAATCCCATTTCTCAAACCTTTATAGTTTGAGAGATATTCCCCCTCTCCTGATGTCAGCTTTACAGCTGACAGCAGGAGATTCTTGCCGTAGAGGTTTAAGATGGGATTTGCGCCACATAATTTTTTTTTTTAACATCTACAATACAACCTAAAGTTATTATTGGACATTAGTGTCCCTTTAATTGAGTCGTTATTAGGTTTTCATTGTAAGCAAAGATACATGGAGTAAGGTGATAGGGAGAGTTGGTTATAGAACCTGAGGAGAAAGAAAGAAAGGAGAAGAGAATCAATAATGAGTACATAACATATTCCTGTTTAAGACCTACTTCACATGGAATGCTTCACTTAATTATCTATTCCTGCTAACTGAGTATGTAAACTCTTTGTATCCTTCATCAGCTCTGTGTCGCAAATGCTTTTTAATTATCCATTCCTGCTAACTGGTTATGCAATATTGTTTACTTTTTCCCCTGCTTTCTGTCTTTAGACCGTGACCTGCACTACTGATTCTTATTTCACATAGGTGTGAAATAGCTTTTTAATAAACTATGCTCAAACATTTAGGGCTTGATTCTATTGGGACAATCCAGAAACAAACGATGGCAGTGGTAGGTTTAAGCCACAGTTTGGTATTCTATTACCTGTGTTAAAAATGCACACCGGTGCTAAATTAGCACCCATTGTAATCAATGGAACAGCAAATCCATTTGCAATTCTGTTGTATGGTGGCTGTTAACATGCATTCAAGCGACGCATTTTCTGCCGTTAATAGGTGTTGAGTCCCTAACATGTTAAAAACCTCAGCCAATCAATAGAAAAGCAGTAAAAAGACTCTCATGTGGGACTAGGGGCTCAATTTAATAAAGCACAGTAAAATTGCAGGTAAGGCAAAAAACATTATAGAATGGTACCCATGTCTGGGTAGCGCAGCTATGCAATAAGTCGTATACCAGAATGGGCAACTAGCATAGGCCAAAAAGATATACGTAGCTTCAAAACGTGAGTTGCACCTTTTTTTTCCTCACCGTTCATTCGTTTCAGTCTCTAAACAATGCCAGATATGAAACAAGATAATGGTCAACGTCATCTAGAGAAGCTAAACGTTGTCAAGATAAGTTCAAAATAACAGAGTGGGGAGCAGACAGCATTGCATTGAACTATACACATAATGCACTTTGGCACATATTGATTATTGCACACACGCATACACACTCAAACACGCACATCTTTTATTTTTCCACACACAACACATCTTTATTTTCTATTTATACAGTGTGATTCAGTGAGTGCAAGGGAGTGACAGAGAGTGTTAGTGAGTGGCTGTGACAATGGCTCTATGAGGGAGATAAATAGGAGAGTGATAGGAAGATGGCAGAGACATAAGTGCAAGCTAGAGACAGACCTTACTGTAAAAAAAAACAACCTTTCTGCAGCTTAAGTTGAAACCTGCTTTCCTCTAATTTCAAGGGGTGGCCCCTGGTGATTTGACCAGGCCTTGGAATGAATAGCTTACCAGAGAGATCCTTGTATTGACCTCTTTATTTGTATAAAAAGGGCTTCTAGTTTCCTGTCCATCATAACTAAGACAAAGCAACAAGATGGAGTGACTACTGCATGTGCTCACCCATAAATTAGGAAGCAGAGTGTCATACAATTAGAGAAATGGGAAACATCTGGCCTGTGGGACAGGGGAGCTTCTGACCAGTTTGAGGCCAGTGGAACAAAAGCACTGGGTAACATGATGGATGTATGTGCAATGACAGATAAATGAGATACTATTTCAAACAGGAGAAGGAAGAGAGGTGTAATATGGATGGAATCTGTTCTGTAACACATGGTTAGAAACTGTACTGTATTATCATGGAGAGAGGGCTATAATTTCAGTTGGGAGCTGTCAGATACATATGTGTAGGGTGGCACTTTTTAAATTATAATTAAAATATGCATAGTCTTTCAGTTTAACACTGGATTGTAAGCTAGCCTTTTGTTTGTAAAATAAATAATTTTTGAGAAATTAGCCTTTATTTCTTGGTGGCACAGTTGGGCATTTTATGCTAATTAGGTGAAGTGCTTGTGTTTTAACTGAATCTATGTAGAGCCTACACACTGGAGGCATATCTAATAGCACTTCAAGCAGTGAATTTGGTCTGAAACATAACTAATTAGTATGCTGTGCAGGGAATTAGCATAAAGTATCACACTATGCCACACACAAAGTTTAATTTCTCAAAAAAAAGTTTTTTTTTTTACATAAAATTGTTTGATACAACTATATTCAGATTTGTATTATCAATAAAACAAGCTAAACTTGTCTTAGGTGACAAGTTCACTTTAACCTTTTGAGTGCTAGAGAGGTATCCAAAGCATTGTATTGTGTTGGATACCTCTCTTGCACCTCTCTATTCACAAAAGGGAATTCTAGGGCCAGCTGGACCATATGTGAAAATTAAGGCCACAAACACCAATGGATTTAAATGAGGCTTTTAAACCAGTCGCTTTGCAATGCGTTGGGGAAGGATCTGGCATTCACACCTGTTTTCATTTGGGAATAAGGCAGACTGTGTATTGCAAACTGTTTGGGTCTGTTCTTTTTCATTTGGCAAGGCCTATTATTAGCTTCCCCAAATGAAAAAGTCACCCTCCTCCTATGGTAGTAACACCATTTCAGTTGAAATCTCTATAGTATCTAAAAAATAATTAGGTTGAATATGAAAATAAATAAATGTTAATGATAAGATTGCCATATAAACAATAAGTACTGTAAGTGCTACATATGAAAAAACCCACTGCAGGATGTATTGTAAAACCCAAAATGTATAATGCAGTTCATAAGTATTTGGACAGTGATACAAGTTTTGTTGTTTTTGTTCTGCACTCAGTAGATCAAGTGCATAGACCGCTAACCATTGGATGTACGATAGTGACCTGCAAGGACCTTCAGGTCCTCAAAGGGCATTACCACTAGCTTCAATTAACAGGTCCTCAAAGGGCAATGTGGGAAACAGGTGACAAATGCAAGCATTCCACCCTCTGTGCAGATATAACAGATGCCCCCAGAGTAGGTGAGTGGAAGAAGGCGAAGCTGGAAGTGCACTGAGGTAGGTGGAGGGCGGGAATCTGACCCCAAAAAAACATGTAGCAGTATGTTTAGGGTCACTGTCCTGCTACAAGGTGAAGTGATTTCCAATAAGTTTTCAGACATTTGGTTGGATCTGAGTAGATATCATATATCTATACCATTTAGAATTCATCCTGCTGCTGCTTTCAACAGTCATGTCATGTCAGTAAGGACAACTGAGCCAGTTCCAGTGGCAGACATACATGTCCACAGCATAACACTACCTCCCCCATGTTGAACAGATGAGGCGGGATGTTTGGATCATTGCAGTTCCTTTCTTTCTTCCAACTTTCCTCTTTCCATCCCCATGGTAAAGGTTAATCATCATCTCATCTGTCCAAAAGACTTTGAATCTAGGGTATTGAATTTTTGGTATTGTCCTGCAAGGTCCTTGCGGTCCTCACAAGATATTACCATTGGCTTAAAAGAAGAAGTCCTGACAGGGCAGTGCTGGAAACGGGCAGTAAATGCTAGCATACTATCTGCTGTGACCCTGTCAGGCTGCTGGATTGGACTACAGAGTGGGAGAGAAGGATCAGCGTAAGCGGGATGGGAGGGAATCAGAGTGGCAATAGAAAAAAAAAATCTCTTCCTGTATAATACGCACCCCCCACTTCACATAAGGTGAAGAGGGGCAAAATTGTGTATGTAATACAAAAGATTTTACAGTATTTTTTGTCCCCTAAAATTGAGGGAATATATATAAAAGGCCTGTAATTCCTACGTGGACGGGAATCCATGTGTTGGAATACACATCCAAAACAACAAAACTAGTGTCACTGTACAAGCACTTATGGACTGCACTGTACATCTTTTCCATGAGTTCATCTTATTGAAAAAGAGATATGGCTACCATGTTATAAACATTCATAAGTCAAATATATCCTGGAAATGAGGTATTTTATTAGGCTCCCCAAATATAAAATTCCCCCTGAGCCCGTGACCTTGCTTATCCCTTCCTCTGAAACCTTATGTTCTAAAAGAAAATTCTTAGTAAAGTAATTAGTTAAATTTCATTATAATAACTTTAAAACAAACAGTAATCTTTAATCACCTATCACTAACATTTTGCCCACTCTGTATAAATAAGGTATTTGGGCTTTTCTTTGACATACATGGATCAACATTTAACATATTTGCTTCCAAATCTGTAATGTATATTTTTGGGCCAAAGGAACAATTTGTCTACATTTGAAAGTAATAATGATTTTGTTGATATCCACTAATTCCTTAATTACTAATACCTTCTTCATTTTGATATTTGGGCTTTTCGTGGATACTTTCTAAACTGTCTATAGATAACAATATGTCTTTAAAAATAATTTTAGCAAGTTTTCTCTTTATACATTCTACTCTTACCATACAGTTTAGAGTCTCCCGAAATGTTGATAGTAGAAACATCTTTTCTATCATTTCATACAATCATTTAATATTAGAAAATTTGTAATAACCTCCAATTGTTTCATTATTTGTTTTATCTTGAAGTAATAGGGGATTCAATCAGTGCATGTTTGTTTTGGGGAAATTCATAGTGATTACTATTATGAGCTCTATAGGGGCGTAGTCAATCTATCTAATTGAATGGACTTTTGCGGGTTCTATATACTGGATAAAGGGGTAGATTTAATAATATAGACTCTCATGTAATTGTTATGGAGTATTGAGAAAAAAAGCATACTTTCTCTCATTTGTACAAGTTAGTCTCTATGACCTAATTCATTTGAGAGGTTTAACCCATTCCCGACAATGGGCGTACATATACGTCCCGTGAAAATGTCACTTAGTGACAGAGGACATACATGTACGTCCCGGAAATCCGGGTCCCCGCGCGGCTGCACGCCGTTTGGGGACTCCAGAATCATATGGCGAAAAAAAAAAATGTTAGCCAGGCGTTAAAGTGGAACTACCACCGCTAAGCAACTTTGTTTCTAATAATTCCCTATCTGGCGTCTAGCTGCTTAGTAGCGCTAGTCGCCAGAATTATTACCTGGTTATGGAGAAATCTGCATTCATCCTCGGCTGACAGGCAGGACAGAGTGCGGACATCTTGCCCTAGTGACGTCCGCGCGCCTGCGCTGTCAGTCCCAGCCGGCTGTAGGAGGCGTTGCTAGGGGCCATTCAGCTCCGGAAGGGACTGGCAACACAGGCACGCGGATATCACTAGGGCAAGATGTCCGCGCTCCGTCCTGCCTGTTAGCCGAGGATGAATGCATATTTCTCCATAACCAGGTAATAATTCTGGCGACTAGCGCTACTAAGCAGCTAGACGCCAGATAGGGAATTATTAGAAACAAAGTTGCTATGCGGTGGTAGTTCCACTTTAAGTGACGGCCGCGTGAGCATGCGGTCTGTCACTAAGGGGTTAAGCAAATGACTTTGAGGTAAGAACAACCTTTTGAACAATCTATTTTAGGATCTAATGGGGTATTAAAGTCCCCGCCACACACACACACACACAAACACACACACACACACACATATATACAGGAAATATAAATATATATATCACCATACACTGTAAACTGGGTAAGAGTGGCGCCCCTATACTCAAAATACCACTAAGACACAAATGTAAAAGAGGGACTATCTGCTGCTCTCCCCAAATATCTGCCAGCGTTCAGAATAAAATAGAAGAAAAAGTAAGCAAAGAATGGGGGAGCGCAAGTATATCTAAATAAAAATCAATTTAATGTACAAAATATACAAAACACAAGATAAGAACATAGAGATGTACATCTAATAACAAGAAGTCTCATATAGCATAATATTTGCCCCTATAGTGCTACTGGTACCAAATAGCACCACAGGTGATAATAAACTCTGGAAAGATGGTAAATGAGGATATCCAAATAGTCAAAGCGGGATATAGCCACATATATAAAGGGCAATCCAGATGTTATATAAGCCCAATAAAACAGTACCTTGATGGGGGATGGGCGAACGTTGTCGCTGTGTTCCCGCAAGAAATTTTGCGAAAACCTCGTTGTTATCCACTTTTTCGCGGGAAAATCCGCTTTAAAACTATTGGCCAAAATCTTTCACCATTTTTTCAATGGCTAAAAAGTTTTCACCCGTTGATTTACATTGTTTTCGCACTTCCGCTATAAAAACTTGACATTTTTGCTGAAGGCAGACACAATAGAAGCAGCTACAGAGTGAGATAGACATGCTGTGCTGTTCTCTTGTGATATTTAGCAAAAATTGAGGAGGTGGAGGCTCATAGTGACTCCTATCACTATGATCAGCAAAAAAGGAACTTGAAGGACCCTTATTATGTGTCCACTGAGTCTGAGGAGAAGGAGGAAGTGACTAGCAGTACTCAACCAATGCTATCCAGTCCCCCTAAATCACCCCAAAGGATCTTGGGGAATTTAATAAGATGGGAGGGAGAAAAGGGAATGGGAAGGAAGGGTGAAAAGGGAATGGGAAGGAAGGGAGAAAAGGATAGTGAGAGTAGGACAGGTCAGCTGCCTGTGCCTGCTGCAAGACGAGCTGCCCCTGCTGCCAATGCCACAATTTCTGTAACTGCAGCCACTAGTGTTGTACCTGTTGCCAGATTTGCTGCCCCTGCTGCCAGTGCCACCATTTCTGTAACTGCAGCCACTAGTGTTGTACCTGTTGCCAGATGTGCTGCTCCTGAAGCCAGTGCCACCATTTCTGTAACTGCAGCCACTAGTGTTGTACATGTTGCTAGTACTGAACCTGCTGCCAGTGCTGAACCTGCTGCTAGCACTGAACCTGCTGCCAGTGCTGAATCTGATGCCACCAAAACTTTGCTTGCTGCTAGTGTTTCTTGTAGTACTCACTGGGAAGGAGAAAATGATGCTAAGTGTGACAGCAAGGGACCCTAAATCACACTTGCTATTCCCAAGCAGTCCTGTCAGTGCTAGTACTACTAAGGTCCAGCAGCTTTAGGAGTGAAGGAGGGGGTAATCAACAACATCCTGATATTACTAGTAACTGTGAGACTGAGGAGGAAAACGCTGTGGCTGAACTTGATGTGGTTGGTGTTAGTAGTAGCAGTAATGGTGAAGCAGCCAGAGTGGTAGGGGAAACATTTTACAGCATCCAGACTAGCGTTCAAGGGAGCCCACACCGTTCTCCTGACCATGGGACTGGGAGTCCTCCCCTTCTCTTCACTACAGTGTCCAGGTGGAACATGAACCTGAAGAGGCCAGAACTGGTGTTGAGGAAGGAGAGCAGGCTGAGAATTAATACCACCACCACCAGCAGGAGCACAGATCAGCTGCCTGTGCCTGCTGCTATTTCTGCTAGTGATAGTCTGCCTTCTTCTTCAGGACAAAAGGCAATGGCAAGTGTGACATTAGGGGACCCTCTGTAACATTGCTCGTCATCTCCTCCAAGCAGCAGTGAGATGTCTAGAATAGAGCAGCAGCAGCAACAACAGCTTGTAGGGACTAGTGGTGGTGATGATAATGCTGGAGAAGGTGGGGTGGAAGAGACATTGATGGCCTTTTTAGCAGAAACTGAGAAGGAATGGGAGACAGGAATGAGGATGGGCATCACCACCACCACTAGCAAGGACATCTTGGAATTAGAAGAATTTGAAACTGCTCTAATTCCTTCTGATTTTGAGATGCAAGGGCAGCAGGATGCTGAGGAGCAGGTTAGTGTGCCATAAACCACTGTGGGCACAGTGGAAATGGGGTCAACAAGTGATGCAAGACTAGGACAGGTTGCAATTGCCAGCAGTAGAAATACTCCTGATCCTAGTTGCAGTGCTGACTCTGAGGCAGTAGCAGCAACAGCAGCAACATTATCCGCTGCCACAGACAATGAAGGGGAATGTGGAGGACAAGAAGAAAGAGGCCATTCTTCTCCACCTTTCCCCTTCCATCTGAAGTCATCATGGGTGTGGGACTATTTTTCTGTTGGGGCAGGCACAGTACAGTCATCATCAACTGCACTGTTCACAATTGGTGACAAGTCAGTGAAAAGAGGAAAGGAGGGAACACACTTTGGCACAAGCGCCCTCATATCACTCATGAAACACAGACACCATGACATTTACTCCAAACATGTTAAAGCCAAACACCCACCACAGAGGAGGAGGAATAGATCAACCCAGACAGAGACTGAAAGTTCCAGGACGAGTGAAACAACTAGCTCGCCATCACCTTCCAGGGTAACTACATCTTCTGCCAATCCTCCTCGTTCATTATGCCCCTGCCAAATGATAGCCACTCTGTTGATATTAGGATGTGGCATTTCGTCTCTACCCATTGCACACTGTGTGGTGCACTGACCACGAATGTCAGTGTGGTGGAGGAGAATCTCAATCACTGCATCAAGCGGCATCTGAGGAGATTCCATCCTGCAGAATATGTTAAGATGGTGGCAGGGAGGGTTCATCACTACTATTAATATGTCAGCAAGTTGTCATGTGTCCTTAGCGGGTGAGGAAAAGGGGTACAGTGACAGTGGCAGTACTTGGTTTTGGGTGTCATGGTGTTTGGATACAGTTGTGCCCCCAGATGTTATTTACCACACACATACTGTGCACATTGCAGTTGCTGAGGAGACCCACTGATCCTGCTCTCAAGGGAAAAAATATATTCTAATAACAACACAACCATGATGATTTTGGAGAAGGGGCAGGTGGAGAAGATTTAATGGCCAACTTGTTATTTTTTCCACAGATACTGGGGGCTACTTATTCTGCTGCTACTGCCTCAGGCACATCACTGGAGCCAGTCGTGGCAAATGGAACCTTCATCATCCATCTTCCATGTTACTGCTATTGTTGATCCCATTCCCTTTCAGCTGCCTAATCACCCTGCTGCTTAAACAACTCAGCAGCAGCAGTACGAACAGCAGTTGCAACTCAGGAGGAGATTTGACAGTGGCCACTGTCCAACATGACCTGCTGGCATTAGGCCAGTAGGGCATTTTTATTTTTTTTCTCAGGGCTTGTGTTTTAATAAATAAATAAATAAATAAAAACTAGCCCTACAAAAAAAATAAACATTTTTTTTTTTTTTTTGGGGGGGGGGTGTTTCTAACAAACCTAAGTCCTACAAATCAATGTTTCCTTAGGGCTTGTGCCAAACAAGCTTAAGTCCTACAAATCAATGTTTATTCAGGGCTTGGGCCTCTAATAAGTCTAAGTCCTACAAAGGCCTCTAACAACAAAACAAACAATTCATCCTCTACAAAATATTCTATCAAGTCAGGTATCAGTCCACCCCAGTGGTAGCTTATGCCAGGGGGTTCCTGTCTCTGTCACTTTAAATACAAATGTCTTATTTTATTTTATTGATTTATTTTTTTATTAACTGTCCCCCCAATAGCAGTCAAGAAAGCCCCCCAAAACAAATTCCCTGTTCAAATTATTCATTCCTTCACAAACACAGGCACCCTCCTCAGACCACTTTATACCATATCTTATGGTTTTTATTTTATTTTATTTTATTTAGGATTTCTTTTTTATTTAGTGCCCCCCAATCCCAGTAAACAACCCTCCAAAACATTCCCTGTTCAACTGATTCTTTCCCCACACCCTCATGCCCCTTTTATACAATGCCTTTGGGAAATAAAATATTATTTGTAATGTGCTGTGTGTAACTTCTATGTTCCCATTGATTTCAAAGGGCGAAAAAAGCAGAAAATCTGCACTTTTCGCAGGATATTTTTCTCCAAGAGGAAAGTGCCATTTTTCACCGATTTCAGTTTGAGGCAGAAAATTTCGCCCTAACCTTGATCTTGTAATTATCAGTATCATGCAGGTTGAGATGTAAACAATGATGATAGGCTCTAACTCCTACAACTTCTATCCCGTCTTGAGCAGGGATAGCTCATCAGAGCATAGCTGTAATTTTTCCTTCTCCTGCGGGCAGAGATGCATTGGCCTATCTGTAGGGATAACAATCTCCTTTGCCTTACTTGGTGTGATATTGGGGATAAGGTTCCACTGTTTCATCCTCTTCTGTCTCCTGTGTTTCAGCATCCATGTTAGATACCACGCTGCTGATATTTTTAGCAGGCAGAGGGATATGTGAGCCAATATGTGGCTTTTAAAAATACAGTAATCTCCCGTACAAAGTCTCTGGTATAAGTATCAATTCCGGATGATATAGCTACAATGTGTTCAATAGGGTCACCATATCCAACGCGTTTTGTATCGCAGGGAAACTTCCTCAGGAACAGGAAGCAAACAGATTGTATCCAAATCCGCCATTTTATACTATTCAATCATCCCATTTTCCTTTCCAACTGATGAAGGAGTTAAACTTATTTATACCTGGGCAGTCACATGTTGATGCACAGGTGAATAGGCAGAGTAATTGGGATGATTGAATAGTATAAAATGGCAGATTTGGATACAATCTGTTTGCTACCTGTCCCTGAGGAAGAATCCCTGCGATATGAAAAGTGTTGGATACGGAGACCCTATTGAACACATTGTAGCTATATCATCCGAATTGATTCTTATACCAGAGACTTCATACGGGAGATGACTGTATTTTTACGGCCACATATTGGATCACATATCCCTCTGCCCGCTAACAGTATCAGCAACGTGGTATCTAATATGGACGCTGAAACACAGGAGACGGGAGAGGACGAAACAGTGGAACCTTATCCCCAATATCACACCAAGTAAGGCAAAGGAGATTGTTATCGCTACAGATAGGCCAACGCATCTCTGCCCGCAGGAGAAGGAAAAATTACAGCTACGCTCTGATGAGCTATCCCTGTTCAAGACGGGAGAAAAGTTGTAGGCGTTAGAGCCTATCGTCATTGTTTACATCTCAGCCTGCGTGATACGGATAACTACAAGATCAAGGTACTGTTTTATTGGGCTTATATAACATCTGGATTGCCCTTTATATATGTGGCTATATCCCGCTTTGAATATTTGGATATCCTCATTTACCAAAATATTGATGAATAAACTAAGTTTGATCTCCATTTTTGAAGTCCTCTGCGTGGGCTTTGGTCTTTGTACATTTATATTGCATATGCCTTCCACTAGCACCCATGTCAAGAACCTATATTAAAAGTGAGTGCTTCAACTGGTGTGGGGACATTGAAATGACTCTGACCACACCCACATTCTGAACTGTGGAAGTGGCTAGCGCAGCTGAGGTGCACCTCCAAATCTGGAGTTCTAGGCAGTTACCTACCCTGCCTATTGGGAAATCTTACCCTGGGTATTTTTATAAATTACAATAGCAACTCCTTTTTTGTGTAAACAGCTCAGGTATTGTTTTGTGTAGTGTATATTGTAGATTTTGGGATAAATGGGTTTCCGAAACATTGCTGGCCTTCAGTAGGTTAAAAGTTCTATGGAAATTAATGGTAATTTATGGAATTTTAATGGTTCCCTATTCAAGGTGATTTATTCCACAACTGCACTACTTTTCCTAAGTATTTATGCCTCGGTCAGTTTTCGCTTATGTAATTGCTTTGAAATGCATTGACTATCCCTCTGGCACTCAAAGGGTTCAGCCCCGGGGACCTAGAAGAATCTCCAACACGTGATACCTTGAAGACATCTCTGGTGCCACAGGAGTCGATCGAATGAGACAGGTGTTACTTATTTTATGTTCTTCTCCTGTTATTTGTACGAAAGGCTGTTCAGTGAGGAATTCCAACTGCAAACTACTTGTATGCTAGAAATGTCCCCAGCCAATTGCAAAGAAATGCGTTGGAGGCATCTTTACCAGCCAAGTAAAATAGGAATGGCATTTTTATGACACATTTACATAGAATCGAGGAGACACCATTCTGGCACTTAGAGTATAAATACAGATTTAAATAGTTCAGTGTAGCTTAAAATGAAGCTAAACACCACTGTGCAGAAATATGCGTGTTCCTGGTGGATTATTTTTAAGTAGGACCTGTGATCCTAAGAAAAGTTTAGTTAATTTTAACTCTTTGAGTGCCAGAGGGGTATGCAATGCAATGTATTGCTTTGCAGTGCGTTGCGTACCCCTTTTGTACTCAAAGGGTTAAAGATAATTAAAACTTTCCAATATGTTGTACTATAAAAATGTTTGTAATATGGATTTTGAGCAATTAATCCTTATTTGTTGGTGACACAATGTGGACAGGTTTGAGTGCCCTTGGAACACATGGAAACACCATACACTGTTCTAGTGCCTTCTCTCTTAGGGCTATTGATATTAACCCTTTGATTTCTAGAGAGGTGTCTAACACATTGCCTTGCAGTGCATTGGATACTGCTCTGGCACTCAAAGGGGCAAGGGAATCATTTTTAGTGTAAGTGGTTTAATAAATTGGTATCAGCCAGTCACAGGCCTAGAAAATCAATTTGATATCCTAACTTAGCATGGAATAATATTTGTACATATACTCCATTGTGTTTTATAGCAAATACAGATAGAAACACTTCAAACCACAGTGTATTAAGTAGAGAAGAAGAGTACAGAGGAGGGCTGGCAACATGTCGCCTGGAGGGCAACTACAATCAAGTGGACCGATTTTACAGTTGTTCCAGTCCACTGTCCCAGACCCCCACCATTTGTTAATTTTAAAATTGTCATTAACCCTTTGAGTGCCAGAGGGGTATGCCACACATTGCTCTGCAATGAGTGGCATAACCCTCTGTCACTCAAACAGTTAGTGTTGTGAAGTAAGGCAAGCAATAACACAAAACTTACAATTGAAATGGGGTTACACTGGTGCAACTACAGAGCTTACAATGTAAGTAAAGCTGAACTAGTGATACCATAGAACTTACAAGATAAATGAGTTATGCTACTAGTGTAGCTCCACTTGGATTGTAGCTCCATTTCAATTGTAAGATCTGTGCTATCACTAGTGTAGCTACATTTGCAGCAACAAGCGGGAGTAGCCCACCAGCCCAGACATATGACTGGCCTAGGGTTGCCACCAAGCCAGTATTTTACCGGCAAGCCGGTAAAAAATTGGCTTCTGTCCAATGTTAAGTCTATGGAGGGAATGCAATGGCCGGTATTTTTTTAAAGAAAAGGTGGCAACCCTAGACTGGCCCAGGGGGCAATTGCCCCCCTTCCCCCCAGGCCAGCCCTACCCTCGAAGAGTATATAATGTTACAAAGCTAAAAAAAACAGTTATTATAATACTGTACTTCTCTGCACTACACAACAGTAAAAAACCTGTTTTAAAGATTGGTTTTTATTTTCCCTCCACGATTAACCATCTGAGTGCCAGAGAGTTGAGAAAAACAATGAAAACAGATGTGCTCCTAAGCATTTGGCTGTCAAAGGGTTATTCCAGTTTGTTACAGCTGACTGATAATTGTGGATGGCTCTCACTTTTGCCAAAGTGTGAGAAACATCCATTTCCATATATATTACAGATGTTTTCTAACAGGCAAAAAAGATTTGCAAAAAATATATAATTGCATTGACTGTGAGTGGAAGAGGTTGCTGTACTAAGTAAAAATGGACTAAACCAACTGTACCTTCGGGAATAAATAAAAATCCCTTGATTCCAATGGGGATTTAACCATCTGAATGCTACAGAGGTCTCAACACAAAACCATTTGTCCCTTTTTCATACCCTGCTGTCCCTCTTTTTAGAAGATCAGACTGTGTGCTATGTATATAAGTGTATCACATTAGTACACAGCAATAAAACTTACATTACTGTTTGTTTAACTCCTTAACGACCAGCGATCAGCGGAAGTGACCTTCCCTTAAGGATCACTTTAATTGTCGGTGCACCGGACTGGGGTCTGAGAGAGACTGTTCTTGTCTTGGAAAAGTCAATTTCAGACCCCATATGTGCTTACGGCTCTCCTGCAGGAGTCCTGTAAGCACAAAATACATAACGTGCAAGTACCATCGTCAGCCCTTAAGGGGAAAAAAAAAGATGGTCCTGGCACGTTACTTGTTGTTAAGGGGTTAAAATTCAATGTATGTGTTTATAAATTATTATGTGTAAATAAAATACTTTAGTCTCTCTCTGAATCATTTATTCAGTTAGACACAGAGGTGTCAATAGGTCATAAAATAACCTAAACGTTCTCTGTAATACCCCGCCTACCAGCCACTCCCCCAAAACACCACATGAAACAAGTGTCCTCTTTAGCCATTTGACACATTGGGAGGTACATTGATTTATGATACATTCTAGACCTATCTAACACTCAAGGGGTTTAAAGACCCATTTAAAGAGTGAATATTGAAAATGTTTATGTGTTCCCATTCTGCACTTGGATTACTCTGTAATTACTCCAGATCCTATTATTACAGCAGTCTCATTGCAAGGATTTAACATCACATATTGCATTACTGCTATGAGAACTAGAGCTTTTGTGACAGTATTGAAGTGCTCTGTAGTTCTCTGAACTTTGAACCTCCCTTTAGTGGACAGACTCAGCATGGATACAAAACAATGGATCACAGTCATGATTGTGACATGAAATATAGGAACCCCACATCAAAAATGTGTACCTTCTGTGTAGCAATCAGGCTTGTCATCATGTCCCATGATAAGATTTCCCTCTTCGTCATATTGTGAATAAGATCCTGGAGGACAGGTGGGAATTGGAGGTTCCTCTGTAGTTGGCAAAATAGTAGTTGGCTCAGGTGTAGTGGTTGTTGTAGGGGGAATTGTGGTGGTAGTTGTGGTTGTTGTAGTGGTGACAGGAGTAGTTGTTAACCGTATTGTGGTAATCTTTGTTGTTCTTGCAACTTCAAGTCCTCTCAGTGGTCTCCCTCCCAGACTCAGCACTGGCCTATCCTGTGCACTAGCTACAGGCTTACTAAATCTCCCATGTCCAAAGAGAGGTAATCCATCTGGACTAACAACCGGTGTCCCATCCATATCTGCCATAGGAAAAAACATTTGTTATTACACTGCAAACACATATATTTTACAAAATAGCACAACATTCTGCAAATGGTGAGTTAAACTAAAAAGCTTTGGTGATTGATCTATCTGGGAAAATTCAAGCACAATTTGTGCAATCTGGCACAGTAAGACTGATGGATCAAGGAAAAATGCAGAAAATCTGGAAACAAACAGCTACAACATAGGGTACAAAAAACATATTCACTACTTAGAAACTACACAGTGCCAGGAAGCAATGGCCACGGTGCAGTCATGCACAGTAGAGACTGCCCACGCCGTGGCTGATAACAGAGCGGAATGCTCCGAATTCAGACCGTAGTCCTCTCTGTTCACCGATACTGTCTGAATTCGGAGTGCCCCACACCGTTATCAGTTGCGGCACGGGCAGTCTGTACTGAGCATGACTGCCGCGAGTGCAGCTTTCTGTGATGTGCATGACAGCTTCTGACAAACATACATTAGTGAATTATTATATAGGATGATGATGATGTTGATTACAATTCATTGGATACCTCTGTAGTATTCAAGGGGTGAAAATATACTTTTAAATCAATGGGAATTTGCATTCATCCATATGGTGCAGATGGTTTGTTCCAGAATTGCACCAATCTTCATTGCTACATCAGCCTCAGGAACATGGATTAACCCGTTAACGACTAGAGAGATGCATATTTAGCATATGTGGCTGTTTAGAATGATGGAACCCTAAGAAAATGCACTGAGACATGGGAACACATTCAGTTTCAGTGTGTGTATGTGTGTAGGTGGGTGAGTGTGTGTGTGACACAATATATCAAGATGAAAATGGTTGTTTTGTAGAGTATACACATCAGCTTTAGAATCAGCAGAAACTTGCAAACTGCAATAAAGGATAAAGAGCACAGCAGCAGGTCCAGTATAAGAGAGCACCGCACCACAGTATATACTGTGCCTGCTTGTTCTTCTCTTTGTGTATGTACTGTAGGTGTGAGTGTGTATAACACAGTATGTCAAGTTGTACCTGATATTTGTTGGGTCTGAGGCTCAACCAGCTAGGAAATAAGGGTCAGCTATTTTGTTTTAACTTTCTCTCTTTACATCCCTGCACCCCGCCTGGCCATTGAAAAGCTGGCTGACACCAATACTACTATCAAGCAACTCTCCTTCCTATTTTTGTCTATCTGCCTCCCTCCAGTTATAATTCAGCTACCTCTATCTCTCTTTCCCATGGTTAGTCTGACAACATGTGGTAAACTGACACTCAACATTTAACTGGTGAGTTAATACAACATGACTATACAGGGGAAACTCTCATAGGGATGAATTATATTATCATTTCTTTCTATGCAATCAAAACAAAAAATAGGAAACATGGCACTTTTTGTGAGGCACAGTGTTTTCTCCATCCCTAGTGTTTATCTCAAGTGACAACTGTCAACCTTAAATCACAAATTTTGTTCTTATGGATGAATATATAAATCAATTTATATGAAACCATACTTAACATGCAATGCCTTACAGAACAAAAAATATAAAAAATAAAGTAGAAGTAACAAGTGATGTAGAAAAATAAGAAGGATGTCCTTGTCTCAGGGAACTTATAGGTTGATCAGCAGAGCAATAAACCTATAAGCTAGACTGAGTTTTATGTAGTACTAAAAAATTAAGAGTGAAGAGTAGTTTTTAAGATGGAGGAGGATAGTTATGGAAAGGAAGGAATGAAATATAATTCCTAAGCAGTTTGGGTGTATGTCAATTCCATCAACTGTAATAGCATTAAGTGAAGTTTAAGGCATACTGTGGGGGTAGAAGTAACAGTAAGACAGGTCAGAAATGAGACAGACAATAGGGATCAAGGTTAGGTTTCTTCAGTATAGTAACCTAGACATGCGTAAAAGGAAGATTTACCAAAAGAATAAAAATAGACTATACAAACCCTGCTCAATCAAACCAAATACTCTTTGACCACATATTCCAGCACTGCAAGAGAAAAACTGCAGCACTAAATTATATACAAAAAAATCAAACCCCAAATCAAATGTATGCAATTATAATTTTGATCCCCGCCCAGAGTCCCAAGGCTCTAATTCCTTATCAACATGCTAATCCCTGCAGGTATATCCATGCAGAGACCATCTTAGAGGAGGGCAGCTGTGCCAGAAAATCAGCTGGGAGCCAATGGAAAACTTGTCCCAACCCTCACAGTATACCAGATACCCCACTCCCCTACACACAAGGCACCACAGGAAAAATCCAACATAGTGACACGTATTTGGCCAGCAGACTATCCAATTATCCACAGACAGTCAACCAGAATCCAGTGTACCTAGAGTGGGTCATGTGGTAATCCTCTACCACACAGAGAACGCCATAGTAAAAATTACACAATATATGCCACACAGGCTCCCAAATGAATTACAAACATAAGACATAAATAAAACCTGGCATAGCAATCCTTCTATTAAACACAATATCAACAAGTACAAAATTAGGAGAGTTTCCAGTGCCCAGTTTTATTTTTAGTCCACCCTGGTTTCATCTTGCATTCTAGGGTCACATCCAGCCTACTCCCCCCCCCCCATATTATTTTTTTTCTATTCTATTCATTTGTATTTAAACTTTATTCCCTTCTGTCCCCTTTTTCTCTCATTCCTCACCCCCTTCTTTCTACTCTCCTTCCCTTTCCTGCTTCCTGGGTTTTGGTGCCCTATTCTCTAATGAGCCCATCCTGATTCCCCTTTGATACATCAGGGTAGCATTTGATATTTGGCTTACATTTTTTTTGTTTTCGTTCTTCTTCTCCCGTCCCTCTTCCATTTTTCTCTCCTGGGATTCTGAGTATATTTTTCTATGACAATACCCATACACCCTCTAACTGCACTGGCGTGTTATTTGGCCCTTTCTATTTTTTTCTATCTCCCTCACCCTTTTTGGGCTGCTGTTGTATATAGCGTTTGGAATGGACCCTTAATTTTTCTGCATATCACTACATTTGGAGATGTATGTCTGGTTTATTTCAGCATTATCAATTGATAGCCCTTGTATCATTTCAAACTCTTATCCTTAACAAGGCATAAAAATTTGCATCTTTTTGGCCTTCCGAAGACTGTAAAGAATGTAAACGTCAAGAAAATTTAATGGAGAAATGGGTGAAATATACCATTGAACTAGAGAGCTTTTGTCTCTCTTGATTCTTGAAAGGTCCCAATAGGATTACTGTTCGCATTCTTTTCCTTGAGTTCCATCTATACCTTTCACTGCCTGCCTTTTGAATTCCAGAGACAGGAACAAAGCTCATGCACTTGATAGACAGTGAGACAATATTGTGTTTGGGAATGTCAAAATGTCCCTGTACCGTGACTTTCCACTGAAATGCAATGTCAGTGGGCCCCTTTTATTGCTTTTAAAAAGGCAGTTGTGAGCTGTCCTATGCTATGCTTTGCCCTGTGAAGCAGAGTAACTGATGGCGGAACTGTGTGCTTCTTTAGTATTCTAGTGGAGGCATCCAGCTGAATTGATTCTCACCACCATAATCATACAGAGTGAGAAGTGTTGGACTACTGGCCTGATACTCTGCCTCTTGCAGATTAATTCAACAGCCTTCTTGTATATATATTAAGTTTTGTTTATTATAACATTTCAACCTATTATTGTATTCAATGGGTTAAAGTATATTTGTGACTTAAAAGATCAGCTTTATCCTGTTTGATTAGACTATTGCAATAGCCAGTTCCATTTTCTTCTAAATTGTTCTTGTTAGAGGTCTCTGCTCTTACAGACCTGTGTTCTGTTTTGCACTGATCACTTTACTTGTTGTTTGAGGGTTTCTGTCCTGTGGTGGGTGGACGGACAGGGTGGATAGGGGTTTAGGGTTGTTATATTTTCTGTTTGTTTAAGTTTATCCTTATTATTTTCATCCCTATCTTTTTCTTGGAGGGGGGAAATATGAACTTTGTTTGGGTGGGAGGGAATCTTGGCCTACGCTTGCTTGTCTGGCAATTCATATATTAAATAGTAAAGAGTGATGATAAAGTAGAATTATTTCTTGCAATGTCACAGATCCGAACTCCAAAATTAAATGTTTCTCTTTCTCAGGCATTACTTGCTGCACTTGTTACTCCTATAGGAGCTGCATTTGATGGGGCAAAACATATTAGCTATTAAAACAACATGGGCTGCTACAGCATGTCATTCTATATACTCTAATAATTTGAGGGTGGATTCCATTTTAATACACGTCCCATGAAATTACTCTTGTCAACTGTACTTTCACAGCATATAAATAATTGTAGTTGGTACCCTGAGGGGTTCCCATTTAGTAACTGTTGCTGCTTATGTTCCATTCCATTTGATAAAACTTTATTGGCAAGTATTATATTGATGGGGGTTGAGCATGGATCAATTGTCCTTCACATCATGAGGGATTTTAATGCAATTCTTGATCATCTGTTGCAGGGCTCAAAATTTCCACTCGTCACTAGCCAATGGAAAGTGAAAATTTAGCCCTGGCAAGTAGAAATTCAGCCCTGGTGGGTATGCTATGGCTTGCAGTGGTGAGTAACTTTTCAGGTCTGGCTAGTAGCAAAGGACTTAAAATTATAAGCCCTGATCTATTGGATAGATCGGAATTTAATAAAATGATGCTCAGCAGTTCTCTTCCTGGGCGAATCTCTGTGGCCTCCTGGAGTTCTGGTGGTGAAGACTCTCTGATTCCAAACAGTTTTCCTGTCACTATAACCTATATAAATTTCTCTATAGAACTGATTTTGCATTTGCCTCCTTGGATGTTTTACCATTGTTCCAGCAGGTGGAATATCTTAATCAGGGTGTATATCAGACCATGCTCCCTTGCAGGTGGCTCTTTTGTATTACTGTCAGAATAATGTTAAAATTTGGGGACTCAGCACTGCTTGGCTGTGGTGTCTGACATCTCCCGGGAGGATGTCAGGTGTTATATCAGCAGTACTGGGTCTGTAAAAAAGGTAATGTAGACCATTTTATATAATAGGATGCCTTTTATCTGTAATATTGTTGGCTACAGGAGGGTGGCTGAGCAACTGTTGGAGGGAGATGCCAATGAGTTGGAGGCCAGATATGTTAGAGATGGGGCAAAATAACCTTTTCTGAACAAGTTAGCTTCTTATTGGCATGGTTTTCAAAACTAGACAGCATAATCAAACACCAGACCACAAATAATGCTAAATTATTGAAAACACATTTTTAATTAAAATCACTAACATAATATACAGTTGATTCTGCAAAAAAGTATTTAAAAATAACCAATGTTGTTGCATGGTTTTACTTTAAAGGATATAATAGATGGCAAAGCACAATTTCAACATCAAGACATTTCACTTCCATTATAGAGAGGTTCCGCTTATATATTATTAATAAATTCTTGTAATTGTCTTGAAATCTGAGGACCAGTATTTCAGGAAACAGCCCTAGGCCCTTAGACAAGCCTTCCTTAACCTGATCCTATGGAAAAGGTATTTTTTATTGGTAACTACATATTTCTAACTGGTTCTTCTTTTTCTTGTAGGGTATAAGGAAGCCCGTTGATGTTTGATAGAGTTAGGTCTTCATTCATTTAACTGGATTGAAATGGATATAATTTCCTTTAGACCTTAACATATAACTAGCAATGTATAACTGAAGACGTCCTAATATCCCATTCCCAAGAAGAGACAACTATTTGCCCTCTTTAAAGAAAACAACAAAGGTATAATGCTTAATTAATATTAGGTTAAGTAATTTGTCTTTAGTTATAAGTAAAAAAAAAACACTTCCTAGTTGTGTAATTAATCTTATTTCATTATTTCTTCTACCTAGGCTCACACTTACAAGCCTTGATGTTAGAGCATGAAATGTGGCACATTAACACATACACTGACATGGGGAAAAGTCTTTAGTGTATTTTAAAGATCATGACATGTTCAAGTTATTCAGAACGATTTACTTTCTATACATTAACCAATCTACTCCATCTAGATGCTGTAGAGTCTTTACTGCAATGGCTTGCAGAGAGATTAGAAGGCAGTAGACAGCACGTATCAAATGAGTCAAGAATATATTCATAAATAATGTAAATGAAATCTATACAATTTACACTGCATGACCTTTCTGAGAAATATTACACTGACATCTGTAATATCAAAGTATTCAGAAAAGGGTCCATTTTGTCAGTCAAAATAAATTAGAGTTCTACTACTTACCAACAATGGTCCGACCATCTCCTCCCAACTTTATACGAAGTGGTTTTCCTTGGGAATCTTGAAGGTATCTTCCTTCTGGGTTTAGAATTAATCCACGATTTAGATCTACAATCTAAAATGAAAAATACTGTAAAATTAAATATTCTGCAAATTATATTTTATAATTAAATACTTTTTGCCAAGTACACCTTTAAGACCAAAGCAAAACAAATACACGTAGATGTGTGTGTATATATATATATATATATATATATATATATAATTCTTTCTAGGAATTAAAAAATATATAACAGCAGTAAAACTACTTCAGTTCCTTTAGAATCATTATAACCAGATGTTAAAATACTGAGGATTACAGTAATTTGAATGTATTTCATTAAAGGGCTCTAAAATATGATGCACAGTATGACATAAAATGTTACAAGGCACAAATAATAGCTGTGTACTAGTAAAGATGTTGTAAAACCTATAATTTTCAAATTGATAGCAGCATTCCAAAGATTTGATATGTTTTTTTAACACTTTGAGTGCTAGAGGCAGGGGCCTAGGAACTGGAGGGATGGGGGGTCGCATCCCCCAAGAAACTCATGCGGGGGACAGATGATGTAGAAACTCCCCCCAGGCGTGCTAGGCACACTGACCCGGGGCCCGCAGGCTCTGGGTGGCAGGCAAGAGGGGAGCACACTGCACAGCGCCCCCTCCTGCCTGTCACCTCCTTGTTGCGTGGCCAAGCAGAGAGGACCGCAGGTAGAGGAGCTTCTGTATCCTCTACCCTGGTCTGACAGGAAGCTGCTCACCGAGCGCAACAAGCAGCTTCCTGTCAGACCGGGTAGAGGATCAGATGCTCCTCTACCGCTGCCTGTTCGGCCATGCTACAAAGAAGGTACAGAGGGGCTGGGGGGGCAAAGTGACACACAGGAGGGTGGACAGTAAAAACGCTATCCCCCCAGATTTGTGTGGGTTCCTACGCCTCTGGCTAGAGGGGTATGCAAAGCATTAGCAGTGCATTACATACCTCTCTGGCACTCAAAGGGTTTGAAATATTGTTAGAAACAAAGGTTCATATTCAGAAAGATAAATAGGAGCAACTCTGGAGCAAACCAACTGCACCATGAGATACAAATGAAAATGCTCATTGATTTAAAGGTCTCCAGAGCATTGCTTGACAATGGGTTGTATAGCTCTCTAGAATTCAAAGGCTTAAAGGGATAGTAATACTTAAAATGTAAAAAAAAAATATATGTTGTAGGGTTTATCCCCCTGAGTAAAACAAGAGTAATTCCACTGCTGAAAGGTGTTTTATTCAAAAGTTATTACAGCTCAAAGCTGAATTTTTACGTGCAATATCACAGTGGCCTGAAATTGTACAGTGCTGCTGTTACTTCACCATCCTATGGAGAGTTATGGTCTATAGACCAGAGCTGTCCATAGAATGGTGAAACAACAGAGCCACTGTACAATTTCAGGCCACTGTGATATTGCACCTAAAAAATTTAACTTTGAGCTGTAATAACTTTTGAATAAAACACCTTTCAGCAGTAAGAGTACCATTTTTTACTCAGAGGGGGATTAACAATACAATATATATTTTTTTACATATTAAGTATTACTATCCCTTTAAAATACACAATTTAAATCCATAGGAATTTCAATACTTTTTATTAGTCTCCTCTAGCTCATTTGGTTTGCCCCAGAACTGCACTCTGTTTGACTTCCTGAATACAATACAAAATCTACTTGTATGCTATCAGAGACTAATACCTCTTCAGCAACCAGAACAGCTATTTAAGAGGACAGGAAATGAACCCCCTGCTGCTCTGATGGTAAGTGCCCAGAAGCAAATGAGTCAGAAACCTGGAAACTTGGATGTCACATGCAGAATTAACAAAAATATTTTCTCGTACATTTTAACCTTGTGAGTGCCAGAGGGCTACGCAACGCATTGCTTTGCAATGCGTTGCATACACCTCTGGCACCCAAAGAGTTATGGATGAAATGGCATTCCGTTCATTAGGGCTATAGTTGACATCACTTCCACAAGTGAAATTCAACCATGCATTTACTTCATTGATACCAAAAAAAGCTCTTAAATGCCACACAGGGGCTGCACGATTCAAACGTTTGCAAATAACTTTAAAGGGATAGTAATGTTTCATAATAAAAGCAGCTCCAATTAATCTTCATAGTATTTGGGCCATGGAGAGAGTTATTTCAAGCAAGTTGTAGTTCAAGAGTTATTGAATGATAAAGTATCCCCCTCCCGCCCCTTTTCTGATGTAACACTGCTCCCTTCAGAGCAGCAAGACTGTCCAGATGGATCGCAGAGAGGGACAATCTTCAGTGAGCATAAGTACAAACCTGTCAAGCAGGGCATTGTTTTCCTTATGTTCACAGTAAGAAGATTGTCCCATGCTGTGAGCTGTCTGGTCCCAGGACCAGATTCCACATCTGAGGGGAGGCAGCTTACACTGGGTAAAAGAGGGGGGGATACTTTATCCTTCAGTTACTCTTGAACTGCAACTCTGACAGTATTTAAATCCATCTCTATGGCCCAAATACTATGCAGATTAATTGGAGCTGCTGTTTTGTGAAACATTACTATCCCTTTAAAGGCATTGGGCCTTATGCAGCTGTACTGCACTGGAGAAAGTCTCCAAACTACCACTGGGGCTTTTCTTTTGACAGGTCTTCAATGCATTGCTAGAATTCAAGAGGTTAAAAGCTCCACTTAAATTAGTGGGAATGTTTATTTTTCCCCTATGGCGCAGATGGTTTGCTCCAGAATTGCACCTGTTTATGTTCCTGTATAAGGACATTATGACTTTATGCTGAAAGCAAAACATGAACAATTCTAGAGCATACCAAAAATACTACAGTAGAAACATACCAGCTTCTAAAATTTCCTTATAGGGCTTTTAATCTCGTGAATGAATGGAAATTGTTGTTTGATATACATGGGACAGATTTTTAGCCCAGCATTTTCTTTTTTACAGATATCATGGAGTTCTATTGTTTTTTCCATAGTAGTTCCACTCCTGCATTGATAGACTATGACATTAAAGGGACAGTAATGTCCCAGAAAAAATATTTAGCATTTTGTAGTCCTTAAAAAGTTGGTTTGAGAGATATTTGCATTCAAAGTTTGACATTTCCTGCAGTCAGCTTTACAACTGACAGCAGGAGATCCCGGTCCAGAAACCAGCCGGCGGCTCTGCAGCAGAGCCGCAATTGCGTTATTTAAAACGAATTACTTCATCGGAATGGTCTACAAAGTGTGCTTGGTTTACAAGTACACTTTGTAGACCATTCCAATGAAGTCATTCTTTTTAAATAACGAGATTGTGGCTCTGCTGAAGAGCCTCATCATGTCGGCCGACACGGATTTCCTGCAGCCAGAAATGTCAACCTTTGAATGCAAATATCTCCTAAACCATAGCAGTTTGAGCGATAGGGTTTTTTTTCATTCAATTCAACTTTTGAAAGACTACAAAATGCTAAATATTTTTTCTGGGACATTGCTGTCCCTTTAAGGAAAAACATATTTATCAAGGTATAGAAATATCATAGAAAATGTATTGCTAGTGCTGTCCTAACATCTGCCTATCCTGTCTAGTGTTGTCATGTCGGTCCTGTCTTGTTAGCTGCCTTATATGGACTGATTCTCTGACTCCAGAATTATTCTTGACTGTCTGTTCTCCTCTGTACATGGATAGATTCTATCTACTTTGCTAAACATCTACTAGACCTTTCTTTCTCACGCCTCCTTGTCCATATCTGTTCCATACTCTGATATAGCATGACTGTTGCTCATAAGTGTCCTCTGCTTCTTCTCTGTAACCAGCTTAGCACTTTTGTGAACTTACTGCTGCTACTATCTCATTCTATATCGAGAAACCACAGCATCTCATAGATTTCCTGAGTCCCAACCTCTATACAACTTGCTATATTTCCTCACAAATATCAATGCAAAGGTGGCAGCATCATGAAATACTATCAAGAATGTAGAATACAAATGAATGGAAAACAGAACAATTTTCTGAAGAAGTAAAATGCAGTCATCCCCAAAATGGTTGGTTTATTTGAAAACCATTCTTGCAAAGAATAATTAGTAATATTAAAATAAAGTAAATAATGCAGAAACATTAAGTTTAAATTAAGGTTTGAAATGTGAAAAGAAGATTGCCCTACCCACTTTGTTCCTTGAGGGCCATATATCATCCTCTGTCCATTAAGATTCCCATTACTCGTTGATGGAATATTAGAAACTCTTCTTCTGAGTGTTGGACTTAGTCTTCCGTTATTGCCTGTGCAGATACATATGAATAAACACATTGGTTCATAAAGAATTAAACTGCATGTCTCTTGCAGTACAAACAAATACAGTTCAAGCAGAAACATTTTGTAATTTGCACATATGTAACCAAAGACATTATATACTCTTTTAACAGTTATCAAAATCATGAGATCCTTTACACCTCAAATGAACAAAAACAGAGAAGGTATACATGGGGTTTGTACTAAAACCCTACGATTAAATTTGACATGCAAATGGAGGTGTTTAAGCATAGTGCATGTTTTCTCCACTTTATATCAATATTCAAATAATATATTTGTTCTCATAATTCATACAGTACTTTACACAGGATGTATAATGTCTTGAGGTGCTTGGAAATATAGTGACTAGCTTAAAGGGATAGTAATACTTTGTTTTATCCTTATTTTATTTTGTAGACATTAAAAAAACATGAAGAATGATATAAGTCTTATCTCTCAAACCTTTATGGTTTGAGATATATTCACAAGCAAAGTTTCCCCCTCCCGCCCCTTTTACCTAGTGTAAGCCATCTCTTCTCAGATGTGGAATCCAGTCCATAGACCAGACAGATAACAGCAGGGGACAATCTTCTTCCTATGAGGACAATGAAAGCCCTGCCCCCCTTGACAAGTTTTTCCCTTATCTTAATTGACGATTGTCCCTCTCTGCAATCTACCTGGGCACCTCCCTTCTGCTCTGGCTGAGCAGTGTTACATCAGTAAAAGGGGCGGGAGGGGGATACTATGTCATTGAATTACTCTTGAACTACAACTCTGACAGAATTGAAATAACGCTCTCCAAAGTCCAAATACTATGATGATTAATTAGAGCTGCTTTTATTATGAAACATTACTATATGCAAATTCCCCAAAATACCATTGATTTAAATGGGTTTTTTACAACCTTAAATGCCAGAGATGAAATTCAATCTCAGACATTTTATACAACATTAGACTGGTAGTTGAGACAGAAGAATGAGACTGTCATGTCAGAGTCAGTTGTCAGAGAGCAAAAATCTGTAACAATGTTATTACTCACTTAGCTGGAGTTGCGAATGTTAACCCTTAACTGACCTATTGGAATTTTACTGGGGAAACATAACAGAACTTACATTGCAATTATATGTAAGTGTATTAATCCAAATGCAGTAGATTAATTCATGATTATTTCTAGTTTACAGTTATGACATAAATCTTTATTGTCTTAAAACTTTGATCAATATATTAATGCACGATACATGGCACACTGCCCTGGAACTGCAAGAGTTAATCAACCAATATACTATATATATATATATATATATACAAAATATTTTTAAGGAATTGAAGTATAAATGTGTATGTGTGTATCTGAATGTGTGTATCTGTGTGTCCATGACTTATTTCTTACTTTTATATCATATTAAAGGGGAACTATCACCCCACATAATGTTTCCACCCAAGAATTACCCGTCTGGTGATTAGCTGAACAATAGTACTATTCACCAGACTAATTACTGCCTTATAGACAAATTAAACTGCTGCTGAGACTGACAGCCAGGCAACAGCGCAGACATCTTTGCTTAGAGATGTCTGTGCACCTGCGCTATCAGTCTCAATCTCCTTTAGGATGTGTTACTTGGTACATTAAGGTGCCAGAAGTGACTGACGGCGCAGTCGTGCAGATTCCTCTAAAGCTCTATTGCCTGGCTGTCAATCTCGGCAGCAGTAGGATTTCTCTGTAAGGTGGTAATTATTGTGTTGAATAGTACTACTGTTCAGCAAGTCGCCAGATGGGTAATTCTTTGGGGAAAACTTTATTTGGGGTGATAGTTCCCCTTTAAACAATTGTAAAGCTTTCTGTCATAATAGTTTGAGTCAAATAGAAGTAACTCTTAATTAAAATTTATTGTATTTGGATAAATGTTCACATATAATTCAAAGGCAAATTCTGTTATGTATCCAATAAAATGTCAACTGGTCAGTTAAGGGATAAATACATAGTAAAATGTAATATTGAAAATATATATATTCCAGTGTTTATCCTGCTGAGTAAAAGAAGGGTACACCTTACTCCAGGGAATGTTTTTTTCAAAATATATTGCAACTCAGACTTCCATTTTCTGGGTGTAGTATAACCATGGTATCTCACTGTCCTGCATAACACTGCAAAAGATATTCTGATTGAAGCAATTTACACAGGTAATTCAGACCAGTTATACCAATATATAGAACAAGTGTAAAAGCCCGTGTACATGGGCCAAGATCCAGGTGATGTTAAGAGGCCTGTCCTGCTCTGCATTCTGCCGCCGACACAGTCATGCACTGTAGAGACTGCCCGAAAGCACAGAATGCTCCCAGCACAGAACTTCCAACATTCCGTGCTCCCAGCATTACATGCATTCGGGCAATCTCTGCTGCGCATGACGGCTTCTGACTGCAGTTCCATAATACAGAGAAAAAACTTTGCGTCATCACTACATATTCTAAACTAGGTACCTTTATTTGGTCCAAATGATTGTGGAGTGGAACACCTCTGGTTCTTCATTTACATGTTGCTACTCTTCCACGTAATCCTGGATCTACCTACTTATCTTCCTCAAGTTTGGAGGTTTACATCTATCTATCTATCTATCTATCTATCTATCTATCTATCTATCTATCTGTCTATCTATCTATAGGCCACTGTAGCAACAGTGCCACCTAAAATTTCAGCCACTGGAAGTATTGCACCCCAAATAAATGCAAGTTTCAGCTGCAATAACTGAAAACTGAATAAAACAAACCTCAGCAGTGGGTGTATTATTGTTTTATATATTTTGTCAATATTATAATATACTGTCACTTTATATCTCTATGTTCTAGCTAAAGGAGCTGTAATACTGTTGCAGATATCTTCTTCCTAACAAGTGACTGATATCTGACAGTTATATGTTGTATAAAATGTTGCCTGAGCCTGAAATATATTAACCTGTTACCTATAGTACATTTCCCCCCATGGGGACTCATAGAGCTTGGTACAAAGCCTTGGAATTAACTAACTTGCAGCAGCCAATAAATAGTTGTTTCTAGTTTCTAACTCAAATTAATTTTATTGAGCTTAGAAGGATGAAAAGCTGAGAGGGCCCTGCTCAGTCTAGAACCTATTTGAACAGGTCATTATCACGGTGCCTGTGATCTACTCCTGTGGCAATACCTGCCTTTCCCCTCTTGTGCTCAGAGCAGCATGTCTGGTCTCTGCATGACTTCCTATTTGCATACATGCGTCACTTCAGCACGCTCGCTATTTTGTAGACGTGGCCTAATTACGTGTTATGCTCCTCCTCTCCGATAGGCCTTATATGTGGCCTTCTAACCTTGCTTCAGTGCCCTTTTGTGGTGTATCTGAGCATTGCTTGTATTTTGATTCTGATCAATACTAGGATCAGAGAAAGATCCTCGGTCAAAGAACAGATGTGTAAGTCTTCCTCCCAACTGGCACCTAATTTTGCGCTCCCACCCTATCCCCCCTCACCTCCCATGCCTCCTAGTGCTGACACTGTCAGAACTGAACCTATGCAACTGGGGTTCACGCATCTTTCGGGGAGGAAAGGGCTTTCCGTCGAAGAGAGGGCCTTTGCCTTTACTGTGGTAAGGCAGGTCACTTGTTGCGATCTTTTTCCATGCAGCTGGGAAACGCCCGCAACTAGAGTTGTATCGGGGACAGACCGTGGGTGGAGTTTCACAGTCCCCAGACCAGGTGCAAGGGAAACCTATCCTTGAGGTGATTATATCTTGGGCTGCATCTTCAGTCACAGCTCCGGCACTGATAGTCTCCGGAGACACAGGGTTATTTCATGGATGCGGAGTTCGCTACCAAACATGCTATCCCGTTGGTACCTCGTTCTTCTCCTCTCGCCATTGATGGGAGGCCGTTGCAACCGTCACATGTGACACATGAGACTTGTTCACTATCTCTAAGGGTGGGGGATCTCCTCGCTATTCTATCATTCTGTGGTTTCCTTGGCTACAGACTCACAACCCCAAAATAAATTGGCAAACGTGCGACATTCTGTCTTGGTCATCCTATTGTGCCGAGTCTTGTCTTCAGCAGCCTACCAGGATACTTTGTGCCTCTTCCACATTATCCTCAGAGTATCAGTCTTTCACTGAGGTGTTCAATAAGGTAGAGGCCAGTACATTGCCAATGCACAGGGCATATGACTGTACTATTAATTTGATACCAGATGCCACACTCCCAAAGAGCACTCCTGTCCTCTATCTGTGGAGGAGAATCGAGCTATGGAGGAGTATGTGGACAGAAGGATTATTCGTAAGTCATCCTCACCTGCAGGTGCAGGATTCTTTTTTGTAAAGAAAAAGGATGGGGAACTAAGACCCTGCATTGACTATAGAGGACTGAATAAACTCATGGTCAAGAATGCTTACCCCATACCTTTGATTACTAAGTTGTTCCACGGTGTTCACCAATCTTGACCTAAGGGCAGTCTATAACCGGATAAGAATCAAGGACGGAGACGAGTGGAGATCTGCATTTAATACTCATAGCAGACACTACGAATATTTGGTTATTATTTCGTGGTGTTTCTGTACCAGTGCTTGTTCCAGTTCTCGTGTGATCTCAGTGTATGACCTGGATTGCCTGATCACTCTACTGCTTCTGTTCCTGCTCTGTGTACCGAACGGCCTGGCTGAAGTTCCTGCTCCGTTACCGACTCGGATTGGCTGACGTTCCTGCTCTGTGTACCGACCCGGCCTGGCTGATGTTCCTGCTCTGTGTATCGACTCGGATTGGCTGACATTCCTGCTCTGTGTACTGACCCGGATTGGCTGATATTCCTGCTCTGTGTACCGACCCGGCCTGGCTGACATTCCTGCTCTGTGTACCGATCCGGTTTGGCTTACGTTCCTGCTTTGGATACCGTTTTCGGTTGGCTGTTGTTCCTGCTCTGTGTGCCGACCCGTTGGGCCTCCGTTGCTGCCTGTCCAGGATTGCCCACTGCTCCTTGTGTCCCTGTTGGGCTTGGCATCCGGGCAGTGTTGCTTCTAGTACACCCATTTACTGCAGTCTGGTTTCGGTTACTCTCCGTGTCGCGCGGCCGACACTCCGGTTTTGAGCCTTATACTGCAGCCTGGTCTCGGTTACTGTCCGTGTTGCGCTGGAGACATCCCGGTGTGTGCATTCCATTCTGTGCCTCTATACGCTAGACCTATACTCCTGCCATCAGCTGAGGTTGGGTTTCATTGGGCGCCTCAGGCTACTTCCACCTCGGCAGTCGACATTGGTCTAAGTGTTTATCTATCCCCTCGGGGAAAAGGGCCGTTCTCCACCAGTTGTTGGCATTGTAGTCTCCGTTGGGCAACCTCTGGGCATACAGTCTGTCCTCCACTACTGCTACGGCAACATATAAGTTTGCTAAGGACCTTCGATTATTCCTGTGGTATTACTCGCTGTTTATACTCTCCCTCCCTAGGGAGAGTCTTAAGGTCCTCGCTCTGATAGGGCCTGTCAATCTTCCTGGACTATCAGTAACCTGTTCATTGCTGCCTTGTCTGAGAATCACATGTAATACCTGACCTGTGTCAGTACATTGTTATTATTTGTCTGTACAATTACTGGACCCGTGTGGGTATTTATTTCTGTAACCTGTCCTGTGTACCTTATTGTATATATATTACTGGACCTATGAGGGTTATTGCTATTTTACATTGCTCAATAAAACTGTGTTTTTACCTAAACTTACTGTCTCTGAGTGTCAAACAAACCATTACAGTTATGCCTTTTGGCTTATGTAATGCTCCGGCGGTATTCCTAGAATTCATTAACAATGTACTATGAGATTTGCTACATAGATATGTAGTAGTCTATTTGGATGATATCCTAATCCATTTCCCGAACCTAGCGGCAGATCAGGAAGATGTTGCATCAGTTTTGCAACTTTTGAGGGAGAACAAGCTGTTCTGTAAGTTGGAAAAGTGTGAATTTCATAAAACTCAAATGACCTTCTTGGGTTATGTAATTTCCTCATCCGGTCTAGTGATGGACCCAAGATGCTTTTGCAAGGGCTCCCATCTTGTCTCATCCCAACCCCGCTCTACCCTTTACACTGGAGGTCAAAGCATCAGATTCAGGAGTAGGTGCCCTCCTGCTCCAGAGATCATGGCCTGGTAATTTTTTTTTTTCTAAAAAAATTGTCTAAAACTCAGAGTCTGTATGGCATTGGTGATCGCAAGCTCCTGGCTGTTACCCTTGCTCTCCGAGAATGGCATTACCTACTTGAGGGGACAAGTTCCCCAATCCTGATTCTTACTCACCACAAGAATCTAACATATCTTTCTGAAGCTAAGAGGCTGTCTCCACGACAGGCCAGGTGAGCATTGTTTCTGTCCAGATTCAACTTTGTGGTCTCATACCTTCCCGGAACCAAGAATGTTAGAGCAGACGCTCTGTCCAGGCAGTTCAGACCTGACCTTGAGGCTGAGAATACACCAGTGCCTATCATTCCGTCTGATTGTATTTTGGCTACTATATGTACTAGTATCACATCTACCCTGGGAGAGGAGATTTTGGCCTCCCAAGCCTCTGCTCCTGCGGACAAACCCAGTGGTACATGCTTTATACCCAAGTCTCTTCGCACCAGATTGCTGGAGACATATCACAAGGCTGCTGGACATATTGGCCATGAACAATTGATTTGGTCTGTCTCTCAGCTCTTTTGGTGGCCCAGTCTGAGGGCAGACTGCTCTGCTTTCGTAGCAGCATGTTCCATTTGTGCTCATGCTAAGACCTTGAGACATCTTCCAGTGGGCCTACTTAAAACAGTTCCTAATGGCGAGCATCCTTGGTCTCACTTGTCCATAGACTTTATGGTAGAACTGCCAGCGTCCAAGGGGTACATGGTCATTCTGATGATAGTTGACCGGTTTCCCAAAATGGCCCACTTTGTCCCTCTGAAAGGAGTTCCTTCCTCCAGAGAACTGGCCGAGGTCTTCGCTAAAGAGGTGTTTTGACTCCACGGAGTGCCCAAGGTGTTGCTCTTGGATCGAGGAAGTCAGTTTGTGTCCCGTTTCTGGAGGACTTTCTGTAATCAGATGGGTATCCAACTCTCTTTCTCCTCTGCCTACCACCCCCAGTCGAACGGTGCTGCTGAAAGATCCAACCAAGGGTTGTAACAGTTTCTACACTGCTTCATTTCGGACCATAACGATAACTAGGCGACCTTGTTACCATGGGCTGAGTTTGCCAGGAACTGTGCCGTGAAATCTTCTGCCCAGAGTTCTCCTTTCCTGATTAATTATGGTTTCCAGCCATTATTGCTTCCTGACTCCTATAGGGCACAAGACATTCCGGTGCTGGATGAGCATTTTCAGCAACTCTGCTCCACTTGGGTACGGGTCCAGAGAGCCTTATAAAGGTACACGCAGCGCTATGAGAGAGACGCAGCCCGTAGGAGACTCCCAACTCCAGTTTTTCAAGTATGGGAGAGTGTATGGTTATTGTTCCGTAATCTGAACCTCCAAGTGCCTTGTAAGAAACTGGCCCCACATTTTGTAGGTCCCTATCGGGTGTTCGGAGAGTCAATCCTGTCACAAATGCCTTTGACCTTCCTGCTGGTTTGCGCATTCACAATGTGTTTCATGTGTCTTTATTTAAGCCATTGATATGTAACAGCTACACTTCTGTGCCTGTCCAGCCTGGGCCTATTCAGGTAGAGGATCATGAGGAATATGAGATTCAAAGCATTCTGGACTCTGTAGAGTCAGAGGTCACCTACAATATCTTGTACACTTGAAGGGTTATGGTCCTGAAGATTGTTCCTGGGTGTCCAGTAGCAATGTCCATGCTCCTGCATTGCTCAGCAAGTTCCATTCCCGGTTTCCATCCAAACCTGGTCCTCTTCAGCTAGGGAGAGGTCATTGAGGGGTGGGTACTATCACGGTGCCCGTGATCTACTCCTGTGGCGTTACCTGCCTTTTCCCAATTGTGCTCGGCAGCAGCATGTCTGGTCGCTGCATGACTTCCTGTTTGCATACGCGTGTCACTTCAGCGCACTCGCTATTTTGTAGACACGGCCTAATTACGTGTTATGCTTCGCCTCCCTGATAGGCCTTATATGCGGCCTTCTAACCTTGATTCAGTGCCCTTTCGCGGTGTATCTGAGCATTGCTTGTATTCCTAGTTGTGACCCGTTCTTGGCTGTTGATTCTGATTAATGTACGACCCTTGGCTCCGTCTGACTACCCGATTTGTGCCTGAACCTCTGGCCTTGTCTAACTACCCAATACATGCTCGATTCCTAGCTCAGGCTGACTACCCAATACATGTATGACCCCTGGCCTGGCTGACTACCCGCCCAGTGCTAAGTACTGTGGCTCAGTCTGGCTACCCGTTACATGTATGATCTTGGCTTTGTCTGACTCCGCTACCTTGGACATGGCTCCCTCTCCATGCAGGTCCCTGGGCCTGGTCCCTGCCATCGTACTGCTCCAGGTTTTGTCTATACCTATAGGCCTTGTACTGCTCTGGTCTTACCGAGTATCTTGCATGAACCCTAGCGTTCTAGGGTGTGGTGCCTGACTGCTGTGGGCCCTAGCATTCTAGGGTATTGTTACCCGTTAGACCCTAGCATTCTAGGATATCGTGCCTCTGCTGACCCTAGCTTTCTAGGGTAGAGATCGGCCACTTGCCACCCTTCTCCATCTCAGGTAGTACCCAGAACCATAGGCGAGTTCTCTGCCGTGTTCTTGGTTCCAGTATTCAGGCTAAGTTCAGTGACAGCTCCTGGGTAGTGAACTGTAGCACTGTCTCCACGCCTGACCCCGGGAAAGGTTGGGGAAGTGCTTGTTTGCTTTTATTGTATTATATCTTTCAGTAAAGTGGTGTTGATCTTAACTGTACCTGTCAGAGTCTTTCTTTGTCTAAGCCACCGTGACAGTAATATAGTTAGCGTATTAACTATTTATGCTGTTTCACATCTAACTTAGTCAATAATCAGAATCAGAGGTCAGTAAGTAATAAGGGGCTTGATACTATTAGCCGTGCCAAAACCGGCATTATAGTAAAAACAAGCAACGTTTATTTTGCAAATATGTGTTTTAGCATTTTTTTATTGTAGAAGCACGGTAAAACAAAACCGGCATAAACTGCACATACACAAAAAAGTTAAACAAAAAGGATTAAAACATCCATTTCATTTCAATTTTTAACTGTCAATGGGATACTCTGACTAATGTCCTTAACCGTCATTGGCATTTGTTACTTTCTGATGTTGATTTGAAGAAGCCGGATAACAGAGTCCAAATGTGCTGCAAGAGAGCACCTAATCTTAAAGACAAATTGGTGCATTGCCATTTCTATAACCCTAAAACTAACCTGTTTAAAGGATCTTTTGCATGTGGCCATTGCGTCATATGCAAATTTATGATAAAAACCAAGACCAATAGTAATGGCTTTGGCCATTTAAGGATAATCAGGGTTTTCATCTCCTGCCAGACTACTGGTGTTGTACACTGCTTAGAATGCCCCTGTTCCAGATATGTGGGTAAAACAATATGCAAATTATTCCACAGGATAAGGAAGCATATATAGCATTCGTAATGCCACTAAAGACAGTATGATAATAAATAAAATAATACCACCAGTGGCAAAACACGTTTTAGTGTACCACCAAAGTAAACCTGACAATTTAAAAGTCTGGGGTTTACAGACTATAAAACTGGGGATAAGAGGAGGAGATTTGGATAAAGCCTGGCTAAAATGTAAAAACAAATGGATTTTCGAACTAAATACTCTACATCCCAATGGGTTAAATGAGGATTTCCCTCTACATGTCCATCTCTAGTGTATAATTTTTCTGTTCATGATACACCAGGATTTTTTTATTTACAGTTGAAAAAGAATCAGAATTAATAGATCATTTTCTTTTATTATGAGATGTCTATCATACATTTGGAAATGACACATCCCTATATTATAATGTTGAAGATCTTATCTGATTTAAAATATACACTAATGATCCCAGACATTGTTTTAGACATATAACAATGATCCCTAAAAGGCGTTGATACTATAACAGACAATATTCATCTGTATTACACTAAATTACTATTGAGCTTTTTAGCCGTTTGTGCTTAAGAATATATAGATGAAATACAGGGTTAACTATCTGGTAGATTCTGAAACTTTGAGATTGACAAGTGAGGTCAGGGAGAATTGGACCAATGATGACCCAGGGGTGTGTACTTTTTGAGTTTAAAAGAAGCCGCAAAGTCCAACTCGGGTTCTTATTTTAAAATTCTGACGAAGCTTTTATGCAAAACGCATCTTTTCTTTTTATTTTAATATTATTTTCTTTGTAAATGCCAAGATAGTTTTGGAGTATCTATTAGGGTATAGTATCATTTAGTAGTAGTTAGCTGGCGTTAGTGCCTATGGCAAACCGGACAAGCCCCGGTACAGCGTTAGTAGGGTTAATAAGATCTTTGACCTAGCCCTGGATAACGGCAAGCCGGACATGCCCCGGTATTTTTTAACAATTTGTGTATCTTTCAGTGATAATTATCACAGATTTCATTGGACATAGATCTGTCAGTGAGTTTAAGGCAAGTAGGAGATGCCCCGGCACCTGTCTTTTATATAAACTATGCTCTGGAGATACTTAGAAAGTGCAGTGTTCATATCTGAAAAAGATATAGAGGAGCAAAACTACTGAGCAATTATAGTGGCAAGCCAGACATGCCCCGGTATTTAGGAACTTTAAGAATTTTCAGAGTGATTTAGTTCCGGAACATGTACTTAATAGACATAATATTTATTATCATTGAGTTCTCATAATTGGCAAACCAGACAAGCCCCGGCAGCAGATAGAAATATTAATTGTTTAATAATGCTGCCGCAGCGTCATATGCACTGGGTCTTAAATGTTGCTATATATTACAAGACAGTCTGGGTATGATCCGGAATAGATACATAGCAGTTATTGTGTCTATGAACGTTTAAAGGGATAGTAATACTTCGTTTTAACTTTATTTTATTTTGTAGGCATTAAAAAAATATGAAGAACAATATAAGTCTTATCTCTCAATCCTTTATGGTTTGAGAGATATTTACAAGCAAAGTTCCCCTCCCCGCCCCTTTTACCTAGTGTAAGCCATCTCTTCTCAGATGTGGATCAGGTTGTATGACCAGACAGATAACAGAAGGGGACAATTTTCTTTGTATGAAAACAATGAAAGCCCTTCCCCCCTTGTCAAGTTTTTCAGCTTTTTCCCTTATCTTAATTGAAGATTGTCCCTCTCTGCAGTCTACCTGGGCACCTCCCTTCTGATCTGGTTGAACGGGGGGGGGGATACTTTGTTTGTGAATATCTCTTAAACCATAAAGGTTTGAGAGATAAGACTTATATCATTCTTCATGTTTTTTTAATGCCTACAAAATAAAATAAAGTTAAAATGAAGTATTACTATCCCTTTAATCTTACTCCAAGTGGCATGCCCGGATAAGCCCCGGCAGTGAATAATAATCTTATAAACCGGTTGACAGCACAGCCTCAAGCATTATATACTGCAGATTGTATTGCTCTGTTGATAGGTTATTTTTATCTTCCAGATATTATAATTAGGCTAGAGTCTGACCCTAAACGCCAGTTATCAGTATCTTTTCCAAGGTATTACTAAATGATACATCAGCACTGGTATAATTTTTTCACCCTATTTCACCTGTAGTGCCAATCATTCCACTGAATGATCATATTTTACGATCTATGGAAAGGTAATAAGGTGTGACAATACCAATGTGCTTTGATTTAACCCTTTGAGTGCCAGAGGGGTACGCAACACATTGCAAAGCAATGCGTTGCGTACCCCTCTGGCACTCAAAGGGTTAACAAGTGGAAAGCTGGAAACAGCCCTGGTATATTGTTCTATAACTTCTTCTTGGCGTTTGTAAAGGGGATGTTTTTCTTCTGGACACAATGAGTGATTACTACTGTCCTGATTTACATTATTTCCCAGTGAATATATATATATGTTTTAATAATGTTTTGAGCTTCATTTTATATAGAACATTAAACGTTAAGTTTTATATTTTTCCTCTGTTTGCACTTACCCCCATTTATTGATAATAATGGAAGAGTTCTAGTTTTGCAGGGTTATCTTTGTTCATTTCATAATTTAAACCTCACATGTCACCATACTAACAAAAATGGCTCTGCCTGCTTTTATCCAACTACACCTTAAACTACCGCCTGAAAAATGTTCTAAACATCAAAGTCCAAGGAAACAGGAGTAGGTTTGACTACAGAAAGGTCAAGTTAGGCGTTAGATGGCCTTCATTCACTAAAGGTCAATGCTGTGGCAATATGATTTTGTCGATTTATTCAAAACACTTCGACATTTCATATACAAGGAGGGCAGTGTATGACGAATAAAACTGGAGAAAGTAGAATGTTGAATGGGAGCACTATGTCGAAATACAAATGGAGAAAGTTAGTATGTTGGATGGGAGCGCTACATGACAAATTACTTAGGGGGGGTTTATATGTCAAAGGGGGGCACTATATGTCAGATTTCTAACATGTTGTGCAGTATGGGGAACAACACCATTGTGTGTTAGCCCTGTATACACTGCCTGACACCCCCAGCCTTCTTCCCTTGACCACTGGTAACCACAGATCCCCATGTACACTGTCTGACCCTCTCCAGCCTTTTCCACTTGCCCACTGCTAGCCACACGTTCCCATGGCCACTGTCTGGGCAAGGGAAGAAGTCTGGGGGTATCAGGCAGTGTATACAGGGCTAACACACAATGGTGTTGTTCCCCATGCTGCACAACATGTTAGAAATTCGACATACAGTGCCCCCCTTTGACATATTAACCCCACTTTAGTAATTTGACATATTTTGCTCCATTCAACATATTAACTTTCTCCATTCGTATTTCAACATATAGTGCTCCCATTTGACATTCTTTCTCCAGTTGTATTTAACATACTCTGCCTTCCTTGTATATGAAATGGTGAAGTGTTTCGAATACATAGACAAAAGCATATTGCCACAGCATTAACCTTTATTGAATCTAAGCCATCTAACACTTAACTTGACACTTCTCCATTGGTTTGGGTGTTTTCAGGGGTTAACTTGACACTCTCCATTTGATTTTTTGTTAGTGAGCATGCGTGAATGTATTCTGCTCTGCTTTTGTTGAAACAACAATGGTTTAAAACCGTTGTTGTGGCTTCTACTCCTCAACTCTGAGGCGCAGGATTCCTGTCAGAAAATGTAACCACAAAACACACGGTGATACTGACCGTAGTTAATAATATGCTACTTGCATGTTGTTTTTAGTTGTTTCTTACGGACTTTTGTTTTGACTGGCGGTGCGTATAATTACCACTGGTTTTGTTTTCACAACTTGTGTAATAGGAAAACAAAACCTGACTTAAAAAACACGTCTGGTTTTGTTTTAGCAGGACTAACAGTATCGAGCCCAAGGTGTGTAACACACTTGTGTGTATATCTATCTATCTATCTATCTATCTATCTATCTATCTATCTATCTATCTATCTATATATACGCACACAGTATACAGTCTCACACTCACAATACACACAGACCTAAGAACACAAACACTTTTTAATTCTGATACATTTCAAGTTACAATAAAAAGTTTACCTTTTGAATGCTAGAAAAATGTTCTACTCAAGTGCTGCAGATATCTATTGTATCTAAGATGTATTGTTTATTATGCCATTTTTTAAAGGGATAGTAATGTTTCATAATAAAAGCAGCTCTAATTAATCATCATAGTATTCGGGCCATGGAGATTGTTAAAGTTGTAGTTCAAGAGTAATTGAATGATAAAGTATCCCCCTCCCGCCCCTTTTACTGATATAACCCTACTCAGCTCAGAGCAGCAGGGAGATGCCCAGGTAGATTGCAGAGAGGGACAATCTTCAATTAATATAAGGGGAAAACTGAAAAACCTGTCAAGGGGGGCAGGGTTTTCATTATTCCCACTGTAAGAAGATTGTCCCTTGCTGTTATCTGTCTGGTCAAGCAACCAGATTCAACATCTGAGGTGAGCAGTGTTACACTAGGTAAAAGGGGCGGGAGGGGGATACTTTATCATTCACTCTTGAACTACAACTCAGACAGTATTGAAATAACACTCTCTATGGCTCAAATACTATGAAGATTAGTTGGAGCTGCTGTTTTTGTGACACATTACCATACCTTTAAAACACACTGTTCAAATCAAATAGAACTAATCATTAAAACCTACTGGATTATGGATTGAATGCTCAAACATAATTCCAAGGCAAATTCTGTTATGTTTTCTCAATAAAATGCAAATAGCTCCAATTAGGACTAGCATTCTGAACAGGTAAGAGAGTGGCAATATTCTTGTAGATATATAAAAATACACAAAACAGGTACGTGCAAGCGCTCCCGATCCATCACCAGACACTCCAAGTTGAATCAAGGAAATAAAGATGTAATCAAATTTCTCTGGCCTCTATTAGTCCAATGTCCCCCTTTATTTTATATCAGCTCGGTTCTGCCACTACAAGCAATTAGGGTCCAACCTCTCCCGCTTCTCCTCCAACTCCACACCACCGTACAAAAACACACAAAAGCTTGAGCGCTGACCTCTCCTTTAAATGGGGTTGACTTCAAGCTGAGAGGAGCAGCTACCTATTCTTGTAGATGTCTGCTCTCTCACAACTGACTCTGATACCTGATAACCCCATTCTTCTGTTTTATCCCAAAAAATGTGCTCTGAGTTTAAATCCTGAATGGGGAACTATATTCTGATAACAGACTAAATCAAAGCTGACAGACGGCCCCTTATGCATCAAAAGCAGAAGTCCTTGAGATCCAAAAGGGTGGGACATGCTCATGTCTGAATTCTCTACAGTGCTTCAGCATTACTAAAACTCCTGCGGAGAGATGCACTATGTTATGGGGATGTGTCTGGCAATGTGTGAGGAGCACATCACCTTGAAGATAGAGACAAATATTGCCATATGCACAAAACTTAGCAATGTGCTATGGGGAGGGGTCCACTTGGGGAATTAAAAGTAGATTGTCATGTCAGTTTTGCTCATTATCACAAGCTCCTGGTTAAGTCATGCCAGATTCAAGCAAAGCATAGACTGAAAGACATCACCAACTTATGCTTCTTGTATTAGAGAGGATCATAGGTTGGTGATAGCCTCCACCAACCTATGAGTATCATATTTGACTACAGCAGTTTTACTCAACCTCATTTGTACAAAGCACCCCTAACACACACACTCTGGAAACGTTAGGGCACTCCTAACCTTTTCATAGGTCACATGTCAATGACTCATTAAACCCTTAAAGACCATCCATGGACCTTTTTTTTTTTTTTTTTTTTTTTTAACCTAAATGGTTAAATGGCCCCCGAGCAGCATGCAGCTGTGCAGGTACCCCTGAATTCCATGATGTGACAGGACCATCATGGGTCCTTAAGGCAAGTTTACCCATGGCAGTCCTGACACGTCATGGGTCATTAATGGGTTAAAGATAAAAATTTATAATTAAAAATGTATTATTAGGTCTCACAATCATAATGACAGAAGCCAGCATGCCGTGGATTAATAGATCCATAAATCTAACTTGAAAACACAATATTTTCACAGTAACAGTTCTTTTTTGATTTTGTCTTTTTTGTGGTAACAGCAGCAACCAGAAAAGCTGTTTTTACAGCTGGTAATAAACAGCAAGATTAGGGGCTACACAGGAATCCTAGAATCTCTTGATAATTCCAGTAATAAGCTCCCTTCCTATGGGTCAGCTCTACAATACTCATGTGGGACTATGTAACTGTTATTGTTTTTGAGTGAAATAGATTTTAGTAGTACATTGCTTTTTTTCTAATTTTTCTAATTTCATGTACTTTTCTGGCAAGTGGATGGATTACTTTTTATTACTATATTCTTTTTTTAAATTATTCTATATTAAAAGTTATATTTTATACTGTAATTTAGCAGTTTTTCCCTATCATGTTTCACAGTCTGAAATGTGAGTGATAGTGAGTCCCAAAGGGCTATCTGTATGTGTGTATGTATCTTTATTTATATAGAGCACCATACATGTACACAGAGCTTTACAGAAATAGTAATAGTACAAAACAAAAATACAGGACAGGGTTAAGAGCATCAGGCTAAAGTGCTATCAATGAATTGTTAGTGGGGAAAAAGTGGAGCAAAGGCAATAATACATTAGGAAGGGGATCCTGCCCCAAAGAGCTGTTTCTGCCTAGAATATAGCTGTCCTGCAAATATGCAGAAACCATCTCACATGCAGTGGGACCACTTCTAGGAGCTACAGTGTATTTCTGTGTGTCAGTTACCAACCCATACTCAGGGAGAAATTCCCAAAGAGATGTGCTGCCACCAGCACTACCAATGTTGGATTTTGCCCACCCCTGCTGAGACTCATGAATTGCCCTGTGTTCAGAGTGGGATGTTCTCGTTGATGATGCAGGTGCTCCTGCTGCTGGTTGGAATACTTTGCTGCCTTATTTTTCACTATGCTGTCTAGATGTTTTTTGCGCATTTTCTCCCTCTCATCCTTCCCAATTCAACCTTCCACTCAATCCATAAGCATATCTCTGTATTCCTTGACAGAATTCAGTTCCTCAGAGAGATGCTGCTGATTGTCATGACTCCTTGTTGTGACAAACTGCTGATGGCTCTTTGGCAGAAATTCTGAAATTTTGTGTCTAAAGTGGGGGTACAGCAAAGTGGCAAGAATGTATTCCTCATTGCTTTTAACAGTTTCAGTGCCAGAGGGGTATATAACCCACTGCAAAGCAATGCATTGTGTACCCCTCTGGCACTGAAAGGGTTAATGGACACTATTTGAGGATCTTGTTCAAAGCACACTGCCATGTCCTTTACCAGTGCATGTCTGTGTTGTCATTACTAGGGGTGGACAAAAAGTGAGAAAAATTTACTGCATGACTTTTTGTGAAAAACGGACGATTCTTCTCTTTTTTCATAAACATTTTTTCTTTTTCGCCAATGCAAAATGTTCCTCTTTTTCTCCAATTCCAACAAATTTTTCACCTATGTTTCCTTTGGTGCAAAATTTCCCACCACAAAATGACTTCTTCTGAGGGCTGCAGTGGAGAAATAAGTATCTGAAAGTCAAAGTTGGGAGTCCTACAGCAACATATGCCTTGAAAAATGTGTTCCTGATTAAGTAACTCTGGCACATATTCATGATGATGTCAAGATTAAAAAAAAAAACCCTACAATGTGGCAGATATGTATGGTAATGATGGTAGGGAACTGGAGTGGTGTGATTAATGTGTGTATGTTAATAGGAAGCACAGTCAAGCCACTGACAAGGTTAGAAATAACGATTTTTAATTTAAATAATAATTGTGTCCTTCAGACTTTAATTTTGTCAAAGAATCCTCCATTTGCAGCAATTATAGTGTTGCAGACATTTGGCATAGTAGTTGTCAATTTGTTGAGGTCATGTGAAGAGTTCACCTCATGCTACCTGAAGCACCTCCCACAATTTGGACAATTTGGATTGGCTTCATGGACACTGCTTACGTATCATATGGTCAAGCTGCTCCCATAAGGAAACAAGGGAATTTCTAAGTGACCCCAAACGTTTGAACAGTAGTGTATATGTATATATATTCCTACAGCAGTTTTTTTACCATATCATGTTTGTGTCAAATGTAAGCTATCCATCTTTGCTACTACTTTGAGGACAGGTGTTTTGGTGCTTGTTTGTCTCACTGTCAGATGCAGCAGTTGGTTCAGTTGTTATACCTTCCTCCATTATGCCATTGCCATCAGTATCACTAGAATGCAATTTGTTATAGTCTTCAGTGTTCTTCTTATATGTTTTGTTTTTTTTTGTACTGGTGCTGCTGGTGTTGAAACTTTTACTGGGACCTTGACAAACTGTATTTTCCCTGGGAGGAGAGGCATCAACATCTTTTATTGCACATGCTGCATGCAACTACCACTTTACTCCCACGTCTCTGCACTGCTCCACCTTTCCCCCTCTCCCTATCTCTTGTGTGTTTTCTGGATATTACTCAACTACTTCGTGTGTTCTTCATAAAAAAAAAATTCTCACACAGCTCACATCAGGCTCCCGGTCAGCAGTCTGTCACCTAATATATTTATATGTTTATTTAGTTATTTATCATTTTATTTTTTTTTTTAAGTTATTCACCCTATATTATCACAGTTTGAAAAAAATATAACTGAATAACTAAGAAAACTAAATCAACAATGTCTTTCCCCAGACTTCCCCAGCACAGAGCCAATTACAGCAAGATCAGCAAGCAAACTGGACACCAGCTGCCTGTGTCTTTCCAGTCAGCCACACCAAATTTTGAGGTATTTGGGGTCAACCTCCTTCCTCCCCAAAGTACCACCTAGACTCCCCTAATGCAGGGACTAAATCCCCCATCCCTAGACATTATAGTAAGATTCCTGAGTCATAGTCCTCATTTTCTTCTGCAATAAATATATTAATGGTAGATCCTGCCCCTCTGCAACTCACCAGCATGGTTGCCTCCTCAAAGGGTTTCACCAGCTCACATGCATTGCACATTAGTTGCCATTGGTCAGCTGAGAAAAAGGCACCCTCCAAAGCCTTCCAGTTTTGCATGGTGTAATTGCTAATAACCTTATTCTGCTCATACAGATGCTCTATCATGTACAGTGTGGAATTCACCTGGTAGGGACCTACATTTTCAGCAGCTGATTGGCAGGTTGTTATGCTCTTGTATGGAACATACAGCGTTGCATGTAATGTAGGAGCAACTAAAATGGGAACAGATTTTGTGGGCAATAGAAAGCATCTCTCTGAGGGTTTCGGATTCTGCCAGGAATCTGGTCACAACTAAATTTAGCACATGGGCAAAGCAGGGCATTTGCACCATAACACCTATTTTCAAGATGATTCTAAATCATTAGATCATTGCCTACCACTTCTTGTCCACTAACCTTATATTCCTTTAAGCTTTTAGAGGTGTCAAACTATTTCTTTTTACTTTTACTTTCACAAAGTTTGCTACTACTTTCAGGACAGGTGTTTTGGTGCTTGTTTTTCTCACTGTCAGATGCAGCAGTTGGTTCAGGTGTTACACCTTCTTCTGTTAAGCCATCATCAACGCTAGAATGTGACTTGTCGTCTTCAGTGTTCTTCTTATATGTCTTTTTTTTTTTTTAACTGGCACTGGTGGTGGTGGAAATTTTTGGTGGGACGTTGACAAACTGCATACTCCCTTGGAGTAAAGGGATCATCATCATTTATTGCACACGCTGCAGCAACCATGGCTGCAGTTACATTTTGAACTACCATTTTACTTCCACGTCCCTGCAGTGCTCCACCTTATTCAACTCCTGTGTGTCTCTTTTCTCTAAAGTACACAACACATCTGATGAAGTGTGATGTCTTACCTTAGCCCGCAACAAAATTCTCAATGTTCTCTGCTGTCTTTCAAGTCTGCCTCAGTCACACAGCTCACATCTGGCTCCCAGTCGTCTGTCACCTAATATATTTAGTTATTCATTTTTATCTGTATTTATTTATTTTTTTAAAGTTGTCCACCCTATCTTATCACAGTCTTATAAAAAAAAATTATAACTAAAAAAACAATATCAACAACTCCCCAGACTCCCCCAGCACAGAGACAATAACAGCAAGATCAGCCAAGAAATTGGCCTGTGCCTTTCAAATCCATGTCGCTCTGCATGTTTTAAATATTTTATACTGAAAACTAGCAATAAATAGAGGCAGCTAAATAGCCCAGGTAGTGTTTCTCTTTTATTACCATTTCTACTGTACCTGATACCGGAGGGATATCAGAAGGATTCAGAAGGTGTGGTGATCGTGAGCCATAGCCAGGGTTTAAACAGCACTATATGTGTGCATACCCAGAGGCTGGACGAAGCCTCTTGTTCCTGTGAGTATTCATCTACAGGGGGGAATCGAAATATTTAAGTGGAGCCAGTGGAATGTGTAAAAGAGATTACTCTTAGATGCGCTGTTTTCATTATTTTATCTTCTAGTATAATTGTTTGGCCTTTAAGGGCCATGTGACTGGGTGAGCAGAATCCAGCGGCAGGCTAATCTGTGAGCCCAAAGAAGAAGCCAAGAGACCAAAAGCACTCTATTTTGTGATCCAAGTAACTTGTTTGCCTTTCACATCCAAGAAAGTTGCATGTAGCACACATTTGATTAGGATTATTTGATTATAGGTTCCTTGCTCGTTTTAGAATGTTTTTGTTTTACTTTCGTAAAACCTTGGAGCTTACTCTAGATTCAAGATTAGTAGTGTTATATATTTTGATTCAGATATCAAAACAGACTAGTCACACTTGTGACATACTTAGCCTAAATGCCCTTCCAAAAAATGATAACAGTCCTACAGAGGCAACTGGTATGCCTTTTCTAAATATGTTACATTTTACAGGCTTTTAGCTTTTACAGATGGGTTAGCCACTATGCCTTTTCTAACATTTTTTTACAACTGGTCAGCGTACAGCAAAGTAAACCATTACAAAATGTAAAATTCTAGCTTATATATTGGTTACTCTTTACAAATAATTATAATTAAAGGTAAAACTTTAAAAATATGTTAGAATAGCTTACTATAGCAAGGTTAGCCTTGAAAACAGTGTTAGCAGTTACATGGCAAGCTAAGTATTTAAGAAATTGTTAGCAGGCTACAACATACAACAAGCTATGGTGTTCCACAGGGTGGACAGATTGTAGAAGTTCCCATATACTGTATACCTTGCATCCTATTATTCTCCACCACACTGCAATGTGTGGTCATTGCGCCACACAATGTGGAATGTGAAGAGACATATTGCCATGCCTCACGTCACATCTTCAGAATCACTGTCTTCCGTTAGTAATGGCAATGTTAGTGCTGGGGAAGACCCTCAGGGTGGATCCTAGTACAAGACAATATACATGGTGATGTCATCTTTCTGGGTTGGCGAGGGTTGCCTGAACAGCAATATTATTGTGGTAATTTGGGACATGTCATCACTGAGGATGGACAAGGGGCACAGTAAGAGCACCTGATTTCTTGGGGACAGTTTCACATTGTCATTATAAACATTAAGGTGGTTATGCTGCATGTAAATACAGACATATTAAAGTCTCTTCTTCCCCTCCTTCACAACCTTTTCACACAATGTGAGCATTACACTTTTTGATAACTGTGTAGTTAGTTCCTGCCCCCACAATATTAACAGGTCCATGATTTCAGGGGAGGATGATACCTTCTTTTCAGATGTACCTGAAGTGGTAGTTACCTGCTGCAGTGCTGTTGCTGCCTCAGCACTATGAATAGAAGGAGCCACCTCCCCCTGTCCTATATCAGTGCTGGTGCTGGTTCCACGCCATCCACCACATTCATAGTTATATACTAATTTAGGTTGAAAAAAAACACAACTCCATCAAGCTCAACCTTTACCACAATTTAACAAAGAAAACTACAATTATATAAACGTTCTCAACTGCTAAATGGGTATTACTCTGTTTACCAGAACTTCCTTTTTACTTGCTAATACAGTATAACCCTGTATGTCCCCTTCTGCTAGAAATACATCTATTACCAAATGTTTGGGTAAGGAAATCCACAATTTAACAGACCTTACTATAAACACCCCTTCCTCTGCTGTAGTTGAAACCTCCTTATTCTTAAGGGGTGCCCCTATTTTTATGATCAGGCCTTGGAATGAAAAGCTCCCCAGACAGATCCTTATATTGACCTCTCATATATGAATACTACATGTAACAAGATCTCCAATTAGTCGTCTTTGTTCTAGAGTAAATAAATCAAGTTTGTTTAGCTGTTCTTCATACTTCAAGTCCTCCATTCCCTTAATTAATTTTGTTGCTCTTCTCTGTACTGTCTCCAGTTCTAGAATATATTTTTCAGAAGTGGTTCCCAAAACTGAAAAACATATTTGAGGTGAGCTCTTGCCAACAATTTCAACAGTGGCAAAATAACATTTTCCACTCTTGCTTCAATACAACTTTTTATGCGAGACAACATTTTTTTGCCATTGTTACTCCTATTTGACATGAGTCATTGTTTCCAAGTGTGTAATTTACAAAGAATCCCAGATATTTCTCTCCTAAGTTGATTCCATTAAGTTCTTTAGTAGTATTAAGGTGTTTTCTACCCAAATGCGTAACTTCACACTTTCCCACATTAAACTTCATACTCAATGTGTTTGTCCATTCTGCCATGTTATGTAAATCCCTCTGTAGAGAACAAACATCCTGCTCTGAATTTATTACCCCACATAATGTATTGTCATCTGCAAATATTGAAATGTTGCTTTCTATACTTATCTCCAGTTCAGTTTTAAGCATGCTATGAAGCAGTGGACCAGGTACTGAACCCTGAGGTTCTCCGCAGTCTGTAAGGATGATAGTCCCACTCCCACCACTACCATTACTACTACCCAAGTGCTTAATGAACACACCAGCCTGATCCTGTGATATTCAATGCTTATAATCTGATAGCTCAGCAGGTACTAAATTAGCAAACACCATAATGTCACTGCTGATGATAAGCATTACCATGTGAAGATCGCTCCCACAATCATCTTTTATTTGATCTAAGAAACCTCTAATTGCACTGTCATAACAACCCTTATTATCTTCATCATCATCATCATCACCACCACCAGCCTCTTCCATCTCATGGTGGGGATATAGGTGCAGCATCTGGTGTCACACTCACAGAAAGTGTACTCTCAGGAAGACATAAGGTTTTTCCTAAGCCTGCACTGATAGAAGCATATTTAGTAAAATATGATAATGGCCCTTTAAACCAGAAGCAAAAATCCCCATATGAACTTGATTCAACTAAATGTAGTAAACAGTTTGAAAGTGAAAAGTATCCAACGATATTTTTTGTCATATTACTGTGCTAGTAAGGGGTGAAGTGATTCACATCTCACCCAAAAATCAGCCAGTTTATTGAATCTTCTTTTATGTTATCTGACATATTTTGGAATTTCTCATAATTTTTTTTCAATCAAGTGATATGGAGGCAATGTTAGCATTACCTCCTTATCCTATTACCTCTGCCATACTTAAACAAATAAATAAATGGCCCCCTCAAGATCTCCCATACAAACAGAAGTCTCCCACATGCACATAGTCCCCTAACGGTTTAAATGCTCTGTCGTGGCCTGTATAAACAGCATGACCTCTTTGAATAGAAGCAAATAAATACAGAATTTGATGGCAGATAAGACCCTTTCAGTCCATCTAGTCTGCCCATTTTTCTAAATTTTCTAGATGAGCTGTATGTTTATATAGGCCATGGGGTGCACTGTAACTTTTTTGAGACTCTTGGGAGATGTTGAGGGGATCATTTTTATATGGGTAGGTGTGTAGAAAGTACTACAGAGGTAAAGTTAACATTGCCTCCATAATAATTTAGAGTGAAAGAAAAAACTTTGTGTGGGTGCTAGGACCCCATCATCAATGAACAAAAAAATTAAGTATTAATTAAAAATTAATTAGGATTACTAGACCTCAAGAGTTCCATTCCCAACCCCCGAAGGGAACCTCTTTTACCTACCACCTGGATTCTGTGGTAGTGAAGCTGAAAAAATATTAAGTATTGTGGATTCATAAAACCCCACAGTGTTTGTGAGGACTCAATGTCAATATGGAGAGGGAAGGGGGTCATCATAGGAGAAATGAAAAAAAATGGGTGTCCTCAGATCTCATTTAAATTAAATTTGCGGCCTCTGGCTTTGCCTTCTGCATTCTCAGCAATTGGATGATATGTGATTTTCTGCCAATCAGAAAATGTTGTTTCTAGGTTAAGTGGCAACATAAGAGATTGGCATATATACCTTCTTGTGGCAATTAGGCAGCTGCCCATTTATTTTTTCAGTTGAAAGGGAACAAGGGCTTAGTTGGTCATCTATATATTTGAAGATAGATATGGTATATTTCACTTTTATCCAATGTAGAAAACAGGAACCATGGAGTAAAGTATCTGGATAGGACTGTATAATCCCCCATTGAGGCTGCCTCCTATCTCTGGTCTCCTTGTGGTTTGAACTAGACTGCAGACTGTTATAGGACCTGGGCCTGCTAGAGAATGGATTGCTCTATCAGCCTTTATCTTCTCAGTTTTGCACCACAGCAATATTGGATGGGACACAGACAGTACTGTTGTGTTCTCTGCTGCATCTGGTGGGCAAAAGGAACCTTATCATCTATTCTTTCTTATTATAGTTGAGTGATGCCCCACTAAAGGGGTGGCAAAACGTGGCATTATTGTGCAGTGGCTGGAAAGCCAACAGCCATTATTTGGAGGGAATAAATGGAAGTACATTTCTCATAAGGTTGTTTTTTCCCTGGGCCTCAGGAATTAGAAAGGGAAGCCTCTACTGTTACCCGCTTCCTCTTTGCCTGCATGTGGGATAAAAGAATGCGGTGTTCTCCCTCCTTGAGTTCTTTTTTAACCTCAGGCAAATAAGTAATTTTTTTATATTTCTCTCTCATATTTTTTATTAATGGGTTTTTTGAGTCCTGTCTATGTCTGTTCAAGACCAAGAGGATATCAGGGGTCTCCCTAGTAATGCTTTTCCCCTCATGCCAGGTTATTCTTCCTAGAAACTTATTTGATACTTTATGTTCCTCTTGTGCTGGGGCCCTTACAAAGCTCAAAGAGCCCATTTCTCCCCAAGGACGATTGCTTGGGTTAAAGCCTTGATTTTTCTGTAAGTAATATATTTTCTTTCATTCAAGGGATCCTTGAGTCTTGGACTCAGGGCCATCCAGTACCCCCAACAGATGTTTTAATCATTTTGTGAGAGGATTTTCTCCTGGAAGGGGAATTTGGATTATTTTGAGGAAGACCTTGGCTTCCCATCTGAGGGTCTTATCAGGGTTGTTTTTGAAACCCTGAAGCTTTATTGGGCCCCAGCTCTTCAACTCCTTATATATTTATGAGGAATCAAAGGGAAGCCGATATTTTCATAATTCACCATTCCCTAGATAAGAGACTTTTCCATCATAGACATATTTCTCTGTTATATCCCTTCTTATCTGTTGCCTTAACAGATTGGGTAGATTTGAAGGTTTTTGTGCCTGTTCCTTCCCAGGAAAGGTTCACGGTATTCTGTTCAAGCCTCTTTGTAGTTACCGAAAAAGACATGGATGCTGTCCTATTCTGGACTTGAAGTATCTCAAACATTTTGTTCTTACACCCTGATTCAAGAAATAGTCTTTGCATTCTGTCATTGGCAGCTCTCTAGGGATTTCTCCTATCCCCTGTCTGGACGATCTTTCCTTAAAGGCTCTTTCAGAGAAGGCTCTGCACCATCAGGTTCAGACCTGTGTGTCCATCCTGGGACAACATGGTTGGGTTCTCAGTGTTAATATATCTTCTCTGGCTCTGTCCCAGGTTCTTCACTTTCTTAGTATGAGGTTCAACACTCTTCAGGTAAGAGTCTTTTTGTGCCAGAAGACAAAAGTCTATAGCTGTCTTTGTAGGTGTCTCAGGCCTTACCTCTCCCATCTGCAATGGTGCAGGAATTCATGAAGGTGCAGGGATACACTCAGGAACAGTTGTTGGAGATTCTCAAGAATTGATCCAGGTAGAAGTTCATCTCTCCCATATCACTTCTTTGTCTGACTGGACAAAGTCACATCTTCTTTTAGTGGCTTCAGAGGTCTCACCTGTCCTTGGGACGGCCCCTGGTTATTCTGAATTGGGTAATTAAGAGTCACGAGACATGGCTCAGGGTCTTTAGACTAAGACAGAAAGTCTTCGTTACACCAATGTGCTAGACCTTCAGGCACTTCACTTAGATCAACTGCCTTGGTCTCAGTCCCTCCAGGGAGAACATGTGTGTCTCCAGTCTGGCAATGCAATGGCAGTGGCATATACTGACCAACAAGGAGAGACCAGTAGCACAGCCGAGTGACCTGAAGTTCAGTTGTTGGTAGAGGCTCAAGTGCCGGCTCTCTCCAATGTTCATTTACTGGAAAATAATGAACTGAGATGATGTGACTTGTCAGTGCTCTGATATAAATTTTTGTGTGTTCATATCATTAGAAATCTATGTCATTGTCAGTGTCGTCCAAGCTGTATCATAGGATATATATAAGAGAAGAATACACGATGCAGAAATCATGTAATTCCATGAAATAAATCAATATAAAAAGTAGTTGAATACATATATACTCACAAAAGTTATGGTCAGTTGTATTGAAACAGGCAGACAGGCATATGGAGAATATAGGTCCATCTCCGTTAGAAACAGCATACAATCCAACACTTGTGGATATAAAGGAGAATCTTACAAAATAGATTATTATCATAGGTAATCTCTAAAAACAGTATATAATAACATTAAAGATAATATTAATAGGACCATAAAAATATAACTAATGCATTTTGCGGTGTACAACCACCACTTTCTCAAAGTAAGGACCAAACAAAGAAAAAGCTGCTAAGATATCATAGGATATGGTGTGAAGACTGGGGGTTGCATCTACTAACCTTCCCCTTTCCCTTCTGGTTCTCTTAGCCTTTCTTCAAGATGGTCTCTCTCTGTGCTTTTCCAGATGAGTGTAGCCTTATTTCCAGGTGTAAAGACTTTCTACAGGGGGTGACTTATACCTACCTTGTCAATCTGGATCCCATTCCTCCTTTCTAATGAAAACTGATATTGGGAGTACTGAAAAAAGCTCATTTGAGCCTCTGTCTTTTGTTTCCCTTTGATCTTGATTCTTAAAGCAGCCTTCCTGATGGTGGTTGTGTCTGTTGGTTTGCTGAACTTCAGGCCTTGTCCTGTAACCCCCACCCCACCCCCTTTCTGGTTTTAGTTTGATGAGGTGGTTTTGTGAACTCTCTTTTTGTCATTCCTGAGAGCCCTCATGTGCAGTAGGCTGTGTCCAGTGTGACAGTGGCTTCCTGAATCAAGGTGACCATTAGCCAGGCTTATATTCTCAGGAAGCAGCCCATTCCCCTTTATGATCATGGAACATTCCACCAGAGCAGTGGGTGCTTCCTGGTACTACAAGAACCAGGCTTCTGCAGAGCAGCTCTGTAAGACTCCTACCTGATCATCCCTTCACACATTTATTAAACATTACTATGTTAATGTTCTAGCTTTGGCTGAAGGCAGTTATGGTCAAAAGACCTACAAGCTGTTGTGTCCATATAGGTATCCTTCTTGTGTTGGTTTCCTGTTCCTTGATTGCTGTGTGGGTGTCTGTTGCCACCTGAGGTTCATGTTGTCCCAGTTCATCTTTGATAGCACTGGTCTGTGTTGAGGTTCCTGTGTTCCACATTGGATGGAAAAAATCCTATTTTGCGTTATTTTTTACTTTCATGTTATTTGTCTTTTTACAGGGGTTGGAACATTACTAATTTTAACTGTACCTCCTTTAGCATGGAGAAACAGACAATTAACTTTTGGACCCCTCTCCTATTGCCATATATTACATTCTTAAGGTTTAGTTTATTTTATAGTTTATCTTTGCCCCACCTCTCTAGATATATGGAGAATGGAGTGGGCAGGCCCTGTCCCACCCTCCAGTCAAGTTTAATTTAAAAGTAGTCCAAGGGCCCACATGATTATTCACACTGTTAATCAGATTGAGCCTCAACACATTCTGCAGTAGAATGGGCTGCAGGGGTCCCTGGACTCCATAAATGTAATTATTCATACTTTCTAATCACAAAGCCCTGGGGGGTGTGGAGAAGGGAAAAGCTGAAGATCCTTCTCCTGGACATCTTTATAGACCAGTCGCCTCCATTTACAAGTCTGTTATATACCTAAAGGAGTGTACAATGAATTGCTATGCAGCACATTTTTCAGATCATCAGAAACAAAGGTGTTAGCCTTCATTTTGAAAAAATATAACTTGCATAAATCAGGTGAGTTTGCAGGGCTGTCTTATGACAGATCTTGAAAAACTTCTGTGCCTGTAATTGAAAAATAATTATAGGAAAGACAATGGCAGTCTTTACAACTGGTAACTGAATAAGTGAATCACTTTTATATGCATTGCACCCCTTTTTCACTCAAAGGGTTAAGTTGTCTTATTAATGTAGTCTTAATTTTATTCTGCCATTGCTAAACTTTTATTTTGATACATATTCCACTGTTGATTTATCAGTGCAACACCTATTTTTGCTACTTCAATTCTGAAAGCACTATCTACATATTTATTAAAGGGGAACTACCACCCGACCAATCTTTAACTTCACTAGGTCCCCATCTGGCGACTAGCTGCTTAGTAGAGCTAGTCACCAGAATAATTACCTTATTTAATAGATTTCTGCTCTCTTCCATGGATGACAGGCAGGACAGAGCGCAGACATCTTGCCATTGTGATGTCTGCACTGTCAGTCCCAGCCAGGTCTAGGAGGCGTTGCTAGGAGCCATTTGGCTCCGGCTCGGACTGACAGCACAGGCGTGTGGACGTCCCAATGGCAAGATGTCCACGCTCTGTCCTGCCTGTCACCCATGGAAGAGAGAAGAAATCTATTAAATAAGGTAATTATTCTGGTGACTAGTGCTACTAAGCAGATAGTCGCCAGATGGGGACTTAGTGAAGCTAAAGATTGTGTCGGGTAGTAGTTCCACTTTAAAGGCACAGAAGACAAACAGAAAAAAAATCAGTAATGCATTTTGGAAATCTGCAAAATAAACTTGAGCCTCTGTGGAGATATTATTGAATATGGTTAGAAAAAAGTAAGAAATGTTATTTCTGCTGCTTTCTTTTCTGGATGATGTAAATCCCTCCACATTTAAGGCAGACCAATGGTTGAAGTATAATCCCTTTCATGTTTGTAAATTATCCCTTTGATAAATCTTTCTTTGAATCTATTGCATCTGCTTACTGTTCCCTATGTTTATCTCCTAATTCTAGCCTTTATAGGTAATAACAGAAATAATTTAGTTGTAATCCAATGATATCATTTTCACGGCCAACAGAATACGGCTTTTAATCTCATATGTAGTCAGAAGCATTGTTCTGTATATCCCCTTTGCAATTGTATTTTTATTTGAAAACCATGATTATGAAACAGATGAACTAGGAAAGGATAATGTGACAATTAATATAGACTTGGACTGCATTGCAGTTCATAAAGTAGAAATCCCACCTCCCATAAGGTTATCTGTAATCAAATATTCTTCTCCAATAAAGCTACAATCTGGGTATTAAAAAAAAAAAAAGAAGTATGGTAACAGATATTAGAAGTTAAAGATATACCTGATGATGTCACCGGAGGGTTCGACAGGTACAGCTCAGTACAGAAAGGCTGACAATTACCCTTCTCCCCCCATGTTGTGCCTTATTCCATCCTCCTTCAGAGACTCACAAATCAATAAGCGCCAGGTCACATGAAGATTTGGGAGGTGAGAGTTGCACTTTAACTTTATCAAGGGTTTTAGCTACACATGTTTCCGTAAACATCAATAGGAATGTGTTAGATAAAACCAGCAATGCCATTTATCAACTGGAATGTAATCTAGGCCATAGTGGCACAACAAACTATAGCATATTTTATCATTAATGTTTCTTATAAATGAGTAAACTTAAATATACAAAATACTTACAATCATGATTTATGCCCTGATTAATATCATGCAATAGTGACATTTAACAAAAAAGGCCATTTGTCATGTCTGTTCCCTTCTATTGATAGTTAATGAGAATAGAGGTCAATTGCGCTTATTGCTAACAACGCTGTATATTTGCCAAATTATTTTGTGTCAAATATTATGTAAACTTTGGCTACTTTTACAGAAAGAGTTGGCACCTTTCTTGCCATCCTAAGACTTTACAATAACCAAAATGACCATGGCATATAGAGATATAACTATACATTTTCTCATAATCAGCTTGTGAAGAGAGAGTCCTTCTCTACTCCCTCTACTTCAGTCATTCTTCATAACACTGTACTACTTCCAGTGTATCTGTCATATCTACCTTATTGTCAAAATTTTATGGAAAGATGGGACTTATATAGTTCTGTTATAAGACCTGGAAAATTTATCAGACACTTCTTTCATTTGCAAAATGTTCTTAAAATCTGTTTTTTTCTAGGCAGGTAAAAAGCTTATATTTCTAAATCAAATGGGCACATTAATCTAGTAAATAAAATGGAGCAATTCTGGGGCAAAAATGTAAGTATATGTATCAAATATAAAGCCTGACTGAAAAGAAAATAATTTTTTTATTTTATAGATATATTTTTGTTAATTTGCCCAAGGATTGCATTAGTCTATATAAACATGCACCATTAAGCTGAAATTCAAATTTCTTTAAAAATACATATGCAGCTACTTTATTGTACCTTGTCCGTAGTTTGGTCGTGTATACGGCCTTCTTAACCTTGCATTTTGTAATCTTTGGTGTAGAGAAGTAGCATGGGCAGGAGAAGAAGTGCGTGCAGGAGTAGTTGTTGGTGACGGCCTAGTTGTGGATAATGATGATCTCCCATTATATAGTCGTCTTGAGAGTAAAGGAAGTAATCGATATGGTGAGGCCTTGGTAGAAATTTGAGTCCGACTTGTGGTAGTGGGAACAGTTGTAGATATACTGTTTGCTTTCCTTGGAAAATGTGCATATCTATTTTTTATATTAGATGAAATTGCTGATTTGTCATTTGTTTCTGTAATGGTTGGAGGAACACTTAATCCTTCTTCATCCCTTAGTTTTGCAGTTCTTTCTTGAGGAAAAGTAGCATCCATTAAGTCTTTCTTTTCAAATACATTCCCATTAATACTCCTATTTTTAAGTCCACCAGATGAAGAAAATAAAGGTAATCTTGGTCTTGAAGGGGATACAGGATTTACAGGTTTTCTTGATTGCAGAGGTTTTAAAGGAACTTTTTCAACATTCTCACCACTTGCTGTAGAAATGTGTGCTTTTGACAGAGGCACAGGGATATGTTTATGAGGATCCTTAACTTCTGAAGGAAAATTTATTTTTCTTTCACTTTCCATTGCATCCCCTATAGGCGCTTTAGGGCTCAGTAGTCTCTTTGAAGAGTGAGGAAAGGATTCTTTTTCAACTGGAATTATTTTTGCCATGTGTTGACTATGTTTATTGTGTTCATCATCAGAACGATCATGAGGCTTCACTACAGAATCAAGACCAGAGAGTGATGTTGAAGGATTCTGGTCATGCTTAATACTTGATGTTCTTCTAAGGCCAAAATTTCTATTGGGCAAAATAGGTTCACTTTTTCTAGATTCAGGGTGGTTTGGATTGCCTTTTGTTTCTTCTAATTGAGAAGTGTCTAAATCAGGTTGACTCTTCTCCTTAACTGTAGAGAACTGCAGATTATGGCCAAAAGATCCATCCTCGTGAACATTCTGTTTTAAAGTATCAAAAGAAGGGGGCTTAGGGGAGCTTGCATCATATTGATTAATTGTAACTGGAGCTTTTGTTGAGGTTATTTTCTTATATTGTTCAGATTTAGAATGTATGCCATCTTTTTTAACTGTCAGATCCTTGCTTTTCTGACTAGAGGTGGTCAACGCTCTTGAAGATTGCTTTTCACCAGTATCCTTCACTGTTTTAGTAGCAGAAGATGCACTTGGAAGAGATTTTATTTTGGGTTCCTTAAGGGAGTATTGATCAGTTTTAGAATGTGAAGAAGGCTTTGAATGCACCAAAGATAACCCTGAGTACAAGTCTCCTTTTTCTACTTGGACATCTACTAATCTGCCATAATTATTATCTTCATCACGTTTTGTAGTTAAAGTGGTTGACAAAGTTGTAGTTGATATAGTAGAAGTCTGAACAGTTGTGCTAGGCTGTGTTTTTAAGTTGCCCTTAAAGGTCAATTTACGGCCTACATTAGTGTTTACTAGTGAACTCCTTCTTCTGTAGTATTCTAATAGTGACTTCCCAGAGAATGACGATATAGAGGGTTGTGTATTAGAAGACACTATAACATCAGTATCTTTTTTTTCTATATTATATTTATTAACATCACTTATAATTGTGTAGTGTGGTATACTTGTAGTTTGAGATACAGGAGTAGTAGAAACAGTGGTAGTAGTAGAAGGAGATGTAGTTGTAGAAACTGTCTTTATAGCACTACTGACTGTTGTTTTAACCTTTTTATGCATAAATGACACAGGTCTTTGGGAAGGTCCTAGTTCATTGTCAGTGGGGTTAGAATATGCTTTGATTTCTTTCTCTGTCTGTTCCCTGCTTTTACTATGGACATTGCCGGAATATTTATGAGATGAATATGTTTGTATTGCATCAGAAGTTGAGCTTGACTTTTTAGTTTTTTGATCCTGAGAAATGTCCACTCTAGTAGGAGGACCAGAGCTTGTTGATGAGCTATGTCCTGTGGACATTTGCTTTCTCAAATCAGAATATCTATTTCTGTCTTCTGTGTCTTTTATCTCATGATTAGTACCATGGTCAGTGTTTCTTGTATTATGTGTAGGAAGTGATATTGACTCTTTGGCTTTGTTTAAATTCACAGTAGAATGTGACTGCTGTCCAGAAGAAGAAATTGTTTTATGAGAGGGAATTGTTTTAGAGTGAGGCTTCAGCTGAGTAACAGAATGTGTATTCCCATTATTTTTTTGTTTTAGGATAGGGACGGAAGGACTGGATTTTGACTTTTCCTCACCTTCCTTAAATTCTTTTTCTTCGTGTTTTACACTTGATGGAGGCAATTTAGAAAAATGATTTTGTTGGTTATGTGTGGGGAATCTTGCTGAATTTGATGATGAACCTTTCAAGACTGGTACATTACTTAAAGAATCCCTGCGAGTTGCGTGAGGTGCACCATTTTTTAAGGTAGCGGAAGTGGGTAAAGCAGGTAATGATATGCTTTCTTCTAAATGAAATTCCCTGTCAGCTTTATTCACATTAGTTTTTGTTTCAGTCTGTTTTAAGCTGGAATGCTTCTGAGAATATTTAGTAGCCACATTCTTTGAATGAATATAATCTGGGATTTCTGTCTCTTCTTCTCTATGTTTATTATCTACTTTATCAATATCTTTAGATGGCAGATTTCTCTGAGAAGTAGTCTGAATGTCTGAGTTATCTATTACTGGGTCCTTTGTTTCATTTTCTTCATCTATGGGAGTAACTGGAGAAGCATTCTTAGGAGCAGCTATCTGTCGTCCCATATTTAAAGGATTTCTTCTCCATGGCCTGCTTTCATAGCTTGAAACAGGTTTTAATGGTTTGTTTCCTGGAAGTGGGCGAAGTCTTCTCCTCTGAGGTGGTGTTGAGGTTCTAGGAGTTGATGTTGTGGTTTCAGTATCTTCAGCCAATTCTGTTAATTGGGGTATAGATTCTAAGTGAGTTATTTTCCTCCTAGGTATTTGATGGGGTTTGTCAATGTTTGTATGCGATGATGTAATCTTAGATTCTTGTCCTTTATCAGTTTTAAAACTGTGCTTTGGGAAACTGCTAAGTGTTTCTTCTGAAGAGGTTAATGAATCCTCATCTGTTCTCTGTTTTTGTTCTTCTTGTTTTACTGGATTCTCTGTGTTGGTTTGATGATACAGAATCTTGGAGGCAGTGCTAGCTAGAAAAAAATATGCAACAATTAAAGAATATAAATGATAAAAAGAAAATTTTACAAGATATCAAGATTGATTTCACATTAGCATACCAATGTACATAGGGAACAGAGTTGTAGAGCTTGGATTAGTTTTAGGATTAGTCACCTTAACCCTTTGAGTGGCAGAGGAGTAAAATGCATTGCGTACACCTCTGGCACTCTAAGGGTTAACCAGAACAGTGAAACTGATGTACTAAGAAAAAGGCCATAATTTGTGGGCAACCCAGCTACCCCAAAGGAAACATACAAATTCACAATGATTTAAATGGGAGTCCAACACATTGGGTCTCCAACACATTGCTTTGTAATACACTGGAGACCTCTCTAGCATTCATGGAATTAAAAGATCCCATGTAAATCTATAGTAATTTTTATTTATATCCTAGATGTAATAGGTTTGCACCATATTACCTTAATACATCAGCTTCAAAGAATGATTATTGGGGTGTCCTACCGCATTAGGAAGTTGATTATATAGACAGAGAGATAGATAGATAGATAGATAGATAGATAGATAGATAGATAGATAGATAGATTGATTAAAGGAAATATACCACCAGCGAAGAGTAAATGTACAGTTTATTTGTGTTTTAAAAACAAAATCTTAGTAAATGGACAAAAGACTTTGCATGCACAGGCATGAAATGCGTAAGACGCAAGATATTTGTAAGTGAATTATCTTGTTTTAAAATACAAATAAAATGTTTTATTATATTTTGCTGGTGCCCTTTTACTTTTATCAGTGAAAATATTATTTCTATGTATGTTATCCATATTCAACTTATCGACAAATAGAAAAGCAGTGAAAATTAAAAATACAACTTTTTAATAAACAATGTGAAAGTCAATTTCCATCAGTGATAAAGAAGTAAGTAGTGAAGTAAAGAAGATGAAATAAATAGGAATCATACATATGGAATTAGTCACCTTTTATTTGTGTCACATAACTTACTTATATATATGTAATCATACAGTAGTCCAGTATATCTATTTCCTGTTTTGCATTTCAAATATGCTTCAGTTTGTAGCTAGACAATGACATTTTAGTAAATTGCTCATATCATTCACATTGATAAAGTCATTTGATTATTGGTAGGAAGTGACAGCCGCGGTTATATCTTACATATATATATATGTATATATATATATATATAAAATAAAAAAATATAAATATATATATATATATATATATATATATATATATATATATATATAGAAACATTTCTACCCAAGTAAGTCATTTTTTCTATCAAATTAAAGGGGGGCTGTAGGAATAAGTGGCTCACAATTAGTTTAACAGAAGACCCCAACTAGGTAGGTGTACTTCAAAAAGCAGACATTTTTATTTGTATTTTATTTTTTTCTTGTAGTCCACTGATTGTTTCAGTTTACAATCTGATAAAGGCTGGTGGCCCTTTTAGACCATTAAAGTCTATTGAAGTTCTTTTTTTTTTTTTAGATGTGACCTAGAGGGACACTTTAAATAGAGATCACTATACATAAGAAATTACAGATATAGTGCGAAGGTAAATAGATATTCCTGATTGCTGTAAGAAGTTAAAGGGACAGTAATGTTTCACAAAAAAGGCAGCTCCAATTAATCTTCATAGTATTTGGGCCATTGAGAGTGTTATTTAAATACTGTCAGAGTTGTAGTTCAAGAGTAATTGAATGATAAAGTATCCCCCTCCCACCCCTTTTACTGATTTAACACTGCTCACCTCAGAGCAGCAAGACTTTCTGGATGGATCTTAGAGAGGTACAATCTTCAGTAAGCATAAGGAAAAACCTGAAAAACCTGTCAATGGGGGCAGGGTTTTCCTTATGGTCACAGTAAGAAGATTGTCTTTACTGCTAGCTGTATGGTCAAGTGACCAGATTTTACATCTGAGGGAAGGTGGCTTTTACTAGGTAAAAGGGGCAGGAGGGTGATACTTTATCATTGAATTACTTTTGAACTACAATTCGGACAGTATTGAAATAATGCTCTCCATGGCCCAAATACTATAAAGATTAACTGGAACTGCTTTTATTGAGAAACATTACTATCCCTTTAATCTGTTAACAAGTAAAGAACCACTCATTCATAGGGTATATTTTCCCTTTAGAAGACATTCATTCTGTGAGTATTGTTCTTCTATTATTTTCAGGTTGCTCAAGACATTACATACTCTTCTATGATCAGTCCGATGTCCATTTATCTGATGGGAAATTCAATTTGTAATTGCACAGAAGGACATATTAACCAAATATTCAGTGGCTTAACCGAATATATGTAATATCTTATCAGTTGCTTTGTTTCAGATGGAGACAAAATGGAAATAAAGAATTTTACAAAATGATTGAAACAAAGCAAGATTTTTGGCTGAAACTTGAAATACACAATGAAAAGTGGAGTCTACAACGCAGAGTTCTGGCACCCAGATGGTCATACCTACAGTAGATAGCTCCTTTGATGTGGATTTAGAAATGAAAAGCACAACATAAGTTGGTGAGCAGACCTTAAGAATCGAATCCATCCTTGAATAAAGACACTAACACTCATACTAAAAACTAAAGTAACCAGATGTATTATTTTATAAGAACTATCTGACTGCCATTTGGAGTCAGGCAGGGATTTTTTTTACCCACTTTGGGGCTAAATTGAAAATGGTTTCAGAGGGCTTTTTTGCCTTCCTCTGGATCAACAGGGGTGTTTTTGGCATGGGCTGGACTTGATGGATGCATGTCTTTTTTCAGCCTCATCAACTATGTTACTACTGTAAAAAACAACTTGGCCTTATATGAAGAATCATGCTGTAGCAACTGCAGATAGCTATATAAAAGTGTCCATATATTGCTATAACTTATTTGTAATGATGATGGGAATAGTAGTCCAACAGTAGCTTTAAACTGCAGGTACCGCACTCCTGGATTAGGGGAGGGAACATTAGCACTGATTGGTTTATAAAGTTGGTGGTACCATGGATGTCGTGAAGTACCCCTTTCCTCTTCCAATTAAACATATTAAAATTAGTTACATCAAAACACGGCACTAATGGTCCTGCATACCACTTCCATACAAATTTACTATGAGAATGATATTATAAATTTAGATGTGCATATAATCTGCATATTTGAATAAAGGCATGGATCTAGACTATGTTACAAATAGAGACTTCACATAGTAATATATAGAGAAAACCAATACAGTGCAACCTCTGTAGAGTAGGGCAGCTTTAAGAATCCCTGAGTCACCTGGCGAAATTGTGAATTGAAGCCCAAAATATACACAATAGTTTAGGATCCTCTTAAGTTTAGTTGTAACATTCTTTTATATCCTTTCCATAAAAGGAAAACCAGCCACTTTTATGTATTTTACATGCAGCCTCATTCCCTGACAGTCTGACCACAGAATAAAATTGGCTTCTTCCTTCTAAATTGGAAGGAAACTCAAAGTGAGCATCAATGAAACCACAGGCCCCCAGATAAATGGGTATGCCCATGCATTAAAATGCCAGTGCTTGTGGTGCATAGGTGCAAGAGCACGTAATGCTAATAAAGTTATAAAATAGCAATGCATCTTCTCAAGTGAACTTGTTCAGTGTTTCCTTTGGTTTTGAAAGAATAATGAATCCCAGACATGTCCATATACAATGGGTGTATCTCCAGTACAAAGTGGTAGTACTTCTTTACATGCTTTGCAGGGGGTTTGAGTTGCATGTGCTATTATGTAATTAGCTAAAAGTTTCTATTCAGCATTCAGTTTTTATCAAACAGAAGCTAAATGAGTTTGTATAAGCCATAAAATAACTGCTGGGACTCTGCTATGGTTTTTGAAACAGCAATAAATAAAAAAGAAGTATGAAGTAATAGTGAGAACAGATGGACAAGCACATTAAACAGTATACTTACCCACTGGCATGATGACTGTAACAGCTTTAGACTGGGGGCCCTGCCCTCTCCTGTTTGCAGCCCGGATTTTAAAAATGTAACGCTCCCCAGGCTGGAGGCCATCAATAACTGCAGATGTTGTTCTTCCTGAGTAGGTAATTGATTTGCCTCCAAATGGTTTCAGTGCAGGAGTATATGACAGGATGTATTCTGAAAGTATTTGACAGAGACACGGTTATTAATCCCTAGGGTGCTAGATGCATCCTGAACACACTGGACAGTAATGCTTTGGAGATGTTTTTAAACCTGAGTGGCAGAAGGGTGCTCAACAAATTGCAAAGCAATGAGTTCACTCCCTTTAGGCACTCAAATGGGTAACATCCATAGTTTAATCTTAGGGCAGTACTTATCAAACGGTGCAATTCTGTAGCAAACCCATAGCTTTTAGCCCCTTGAATTCTACAGAGGTCTGAAAAACAATCCAATATCTCTCTCTAGTATTCAAGAGATTGAAATCCCCATTTAACTCAAGTCATTTGCAATGATATGTTTTTTTCTTTATATTTCCCTCAATGTTTAACAAATGTAAAATGTTGTGTTAACTACAGAACAGGGATATGTTTATGCCTCTTTAACTCTTTGAGTGCCAGTGGGATGTGCAAAATAGGCCATATGTAATCTATTTCAACTGTCATACAGTTCCAAAGAAAAAAAATAATTGTACAACTTCACCTGTTAGCTATATAAATCTGCTCTACATTCAGTTACCTCCAAATCACATGCATAATGCAGACCTAATAAGCTTTAGAACTAATGTTAAAAGAAAGATGCTAATTTATATGTTGATTTTATATGTAAATGAATAAATATATATTAAATTCCATTTAAAAATTTCCATTCACTCTGGATCAAACAATTTTCCGTACTTTTCAAATTCAGGCCAAGAAGAAATAAAATAAACAAAAGCAATTAATATGAGAAGTGCTTGGTATTAATTGATGCAGCGTACAAATGTCAAAAAATAGTACCAGTACTGAAAAATAAGTTTGATACAATAAAGTTCACAAAAAACTTTATACAGACAATCGTCAGTCTCCAAAATTGTATGATGAGAACAAGGTGAAAAAAGGAAAAAGAAAGGCCCCTCATACAGTAGTAGAGTTCATGACAACTTTTAAGGCAATGAATGTAAATTCCCTACCTAAAAATGATAATCCACCAAATGTATATAGATAAACAGGGAAAAGAGATTGCACGCAAGAATCTGTCAATTACCACCAAAAGTAACAGGAAATTGCTTCAAATCACCAGTATTATGAAGATTTTGATGTACAGACGGTAGATACATGGTGAATTCGCTGATACAAATGCAAGGAGATACTCAGATTTATAACTTGCATCCATGCATAATGCATTACCCTGTCTGTGATCTATAACTTCCAACCGCTTATTGTCTGGAAGAGATTCATGCTCTAATTGGTTTAAAAGATATTTTATTCAGGACCTAAGGATTTTGAATTGCCAGTGTATACAGAGGCAAGGAGAGTCTTGAAAAATGTGATGGCCTTTGGATTACATATGGAAGACCAGGCCAGTAATAGAGTACACCCTTGCATTGTGAGAATCCATCTGGAAATTGTAAAGGGATAGTATTGTTATTTTTTAAGAAACATTAATTGTGTAGTCATTATAAAATACAACTAAATGCACCCAGTCTTATCTCTCAAACCTTTATGGTTTGTGAGATATTTGGACCAAAGTTCCCCCATCCCTCCCCTTTCCCTGACGTCAGTGCTCAAGCTGACTGCAGGGGAATCTGGTCCGAGGCTTTTCAGCAGAGCCAAGATCGCGTTATTGAAACAGAAATCCTTCACTGGAACGGTCTACAAAGTGTGCTTGCAAACTAAGCACCCTTTGTAGACCATTCCACTGAAGGATTTCTTGTTCAATAATGCGATCTTGGCTTTGCTGAAGAGTCTCGGATGGTCCCGGGACCGCATTCCCCTGCAGTCATCTTGAATCAGCTTGAGCACTTACGTCAGGGAAAGGAGAAGGAAGGGGTAAATTTGGTCCCAAATATCTCACAAACCATAAAGGTTTGAGAGATAGGACTGGGTGCATTTAGTTTTATTTTTTAATGGCTACACAATTAATGTTTCTTAAAAAAAAGTCTTTGCATTCCGTGTATTGTATTTTTTCCCCATATGATTGATCTGTGGCACTTATATGTTACTTTTGTTGGAATTTTAGAGACTGGGTTCTGGGTTTTAAAATGCCCAAGTAAGAGATCTGGGACCCCTTCCTCTACTCCCAAGGAAGGCAAATTAAAGTTGTTTGTTTTATTTAATGTTTTGTGGGTTTTATTGTTACCTGGTAAGAGAGATCAAGTGGTGCCTCAGCAAACCCTAATCCTTTCTTCTTTCTTCTTAAATAGTTTTAAAAAAGGATGTCCCAAAACACTGAATAACACTCTGACTGGGTTATTTATAAATCAGTCATAGCGTAAACTCTCCCAGTCATTCAGTGGCTGAGAATGGCACAATAGATGCCCCTGCATAACTCCTTTCTCTAAGCCTATCGATTAATTGTGAGGAGGGAGTCAAACGGGTACATGCAGTACGCTGTATATGATCTGTAACTCCCAGCCACTTATTGGCTGGAAGAGACTCACTCTCTGATTGGCTTAAAAATTATTTTATTCACAAAGTTATTTTGATTTTTTTAACATCAGATTTTCTTAACTGTATAAGAAGAAAGAAGGGAGATGCAATGTGTCTCGAAAGCACTGTGGAACATATCTTACAGGTAACACAAAAAAAGTATTTTAGGGGGCAATTTTACATTACATTGGGGTCTCCAGACTCCATATTATTTATTACAGTTATTTTCTGTCCCAGCTGGAAAAGAATATGAAGGGGAACTTGTCAATTAACACCTAGACAGTAGCATCTTGAAGTCTATTCTCAAGTCTCACCAACAGTATTCTTATATGCGAACAATGGTTCTATAATTTGTACATCTGACAGATGCTTCTGATTTATACATCTGCATAAAAGTTAAAATAGTCTAAAATATATCACTTTTAATGTATTCATGTATATTGCTGTGCCAGAATAAGTTTAAATTACATCTGTTTCATTTATGCAACATAATACATTTTAGAAATATGCAAACTAATGAAGATCAAAACTAGAATGAAACTGAAGACTATGGGTTTGATAATTTTGCGTGTTATTTATTCTTGCATTTTGGCTATCAACTTGATGCTGACTACACTGCGTTTTCAGAGAGCCTTAACAAGACATCTTTATCATTCTCTGACACTCCTGTATTTTGGCTTTCATTATAATGCTTTTCTTATTTGACTAAAGGCAATGTTAATAACCTCAAAGAGCATTAAATACAAGCATGCACTTGATGCTAAATTATACAAGGCATGTGCTATCATAGTCCCAGCAGTACAATTTGTATGGAATCCTTCACCACCTAAATCAGAGCCAAACTAGTAACTTTTTCACCTATTTAAATAAAAGACAGTTCTTTTATTTACTTTATTTAGAAAATGTTTTACCAGGAAAAATACATTGAGATTTATCTCGTTTTCAAGTATGTCCTGGATTGTTTTCAGTAAAGGGTTACATATTTACACAAATTGTGAAACATTATATATAAATACATACACATATAAATACATATACATATAGAATATTGAAATTATATACATTATACACTGTTTTTAGATATAAAGAAGCATTTACTTTTAAGGATTTTAGACTGGGAGCAGATCTGATTATTTCAGGCAGATTGTTACAGGCCTTTGGAGCTCTGAAGGAGATGGCTTTTGTCTTGTATTGTGGTATTCGTAGTGAGTTGTTAGCAATGGAGTGAAGGTTATAGTTAGTATGGAGAACAGGAGTGAGCATACTGCTCAGGTGGTCTGGTAGTTTTCCAGAGAAGTGGTTGTGTACTAAGCAAGAAAGGTGAAGGCTACGTCTAGATTTGAGTGTTAGCCAATTTAGTTTTAAGGAAAAGTGAAAAAATCTTTGTTCATGATGTTAACCAATTCTCCCCAACTGGCCCTCCTTGTACTAAAGCTGTTTTAGATTGTACAATACAACATTGTAGGAATCAGGGAATTCACTATTCATTGGCATTTTAAAGTTCTATTATATAGTTGGTGCTAACTATTCACATTGTGCCTCATCCATCAAGCTAAATAGGAGTAATTATGGAAATATCCAATTTGCCTACTCTTCAAAATCCCATTGATTTAAATTGGACTTTAAACCCTTTGAATGGTAAGGAGGTATCAGTGCATTGCTTTGTAGTGATCTGTCTAGCTTTCAGTGGGTTAAAGCCCTATTTAAATCAGTGTGAGGTTTCATTACCCCTTTATAGTGCAGTTGGTTTGCTACAGAATTGTACCTCTTTAGCTTGATGAATACAGTCCAGTGTGAGCTTGAGTCTGTTGCAGCTGATACATATATTATAGACAACAAAATTGATTTGTGATAAATGCACCACCTGCAACAGAATACAATTTTGTCTTAATTTGTGTAATTTTACCATGTTAAAATATGTTATTTTCAATAGTTTTCTAGCCCTTACTGATGAGTGAGCTCATGTTAGTGATATTATTTACTAAATAATCTGAGCAACTCTGTATAGTATGTTTTACATTTCATTAACCCGTTAAGTACCAGCGGTTCAGCGAAGTTACCTTCCCTTAAGGACCGCTTTGATCCTTGCCGACGCCCCAGTACACGTGACCTGTTACACGTACCGGCGCGCCGCTTGGAGGCCTAAGAGAGATCGCTCCGGTCTTGGAGCGATCAATTTTAGGCCCCTTTTTACTTACAGCGCTCCCGGTAGAGCGCTGTAAGTAAAAAGTATGTGACGTGCTATGACCGTCACTAGTCCTTAAGGGTATAAGGACCGTGACGGTCATACCACGTCACGTAGTCCTTAAGGGGTTAATAGATGGGATGGCTTGGACAATTGCTTTCTTTCCTGAACCGACATGGGTTAAGGAAGAAAGGTATGACTGTTACATTTCCATGACAATAAGGATATGTTGCACATTAAAGGGATAGTAATACTTCGTTTTAACTTTATTTTATTTTGTAGGCATTAAAAAAACATGAAGAATGATATAAGTCTTATCTCTCAAACCTTTATGGTTTAAGAGATATTCACAAGCAAAGTTGCCCCTCCCCGCCCCTTTTACCTAGTGTAAGCCATCTCTTCTCAGATGTGAATCTGGTTGTATGACCAGACAGATAACAGAAGGGGACACTTTTCTTTGTATGAAAACAATGAAATACCTGCCCCCCTTGACAAGTTTTTCAGCTTTTTCCCTTATCTTAAATGAAGATTGTCCCTCTCTGCAGTCTACCTGGGCACCTCCCTTCTGATCTGGTTGAACGGGGGGGGATACTTTGTGAATATCTCTTAAACCATAAAGGTTTGAGAGATAAGACTTATATCATTCTTCATGTTTTTTTAATGCCTACAAAATAAAATAAAGTTAAAACGAAGTATTACTATCCCTTTAAGGCCTGGACTTAATTGAAGTTGTTAAGTGTTGTAATTGATTTTATCAAACAGATTCCCCATTGAAGTAAATAGAGAAATTTGCAGATAACCGCTGGATAAAGACATCAACAAGCAAACCACCTAGGAGCTCACCTTAATTTAAGACATATCACATATATTAAAAATAACAATGTTTTAAAATTCAAAAAATTAGATGATATATATAAAAACAGAATGTTCCAATATATTACTCCAAAAGTCAATTTTTCAGGCTCTTGATTCAGTTTTGCAGCTAGTTCTTAGGATAACTGGACACTCTCCATAACAAACACATGAAAAAAGGCAAAAAGGAACAGCGCAGCCTCCTCTAAGTGAAATTGCTCAACCAATGGTTATCTTTTTAATATCAATAATTTTCCACAAAGGCAAATTCTCACATTTTGTGGAGTCCTTCCAGCCTCCTGGACTTCCACATTGGTTGAGTCTGGCCCCAAGCCATGGTCTCTTCCATGTATTGTGCCCTACCCCACATTAAGTATCTCTTCTTCTTCACTTCACTTCACTCTCAGGAAACATATGTCTTGTATATAAATATACAACAATATTTCACTGTTAAGGGATTAAAATTATGGGCAATCAACAACGAGGAAACCTCTGATGTGATAAAAATGTATGTATTTTGTTAAAACCAGTCACTTGACAAATGTACAAACATATATAAATATAGCCCTACGCATTTTGTAATATATCAATTAATTCTTCAGCTGCATCCTTTACGCCCTTAACGGCAGTAATCCAATAATTTTAATCCATAATGGTAGTATCCTCAAAGATATAAGTGAATTATTGTTGTATATTTATATACAAGACATATATTTCCTGAGACTGACGTGTAGAAGGAGGATAGATACTTAACATAATACGAGGCATAATACGAGTAGGAGACCGTGGCTGGGGGTCGGACCCAGCCAGTGCAAGAGTCCAGGAGGCAGGAAGGCCTCTACAGAATGCATCCATCTATGTGGAAAATTACTCATTTTACGAAATAAATAATGGTTGACCAACTGCACTTCGAGGAGGCTGTGCTGTTTTTGTAGTTTTCAAAAGTTATCATCTTCATTGCAATCCAGGCCTAAATCCTTTTTTTATATAACATGAAATATAGGGAAGATGTATAAAAAGTGATCTAAGTCAAAAGCAATTATTAGGTCTTGCGTGCCTTTTGTGCTAGATTAAATGTATAAAGTTGTGTTCACATGTTTTAAACAAAAAGCTCTATAAAAAGTCCCAATTGCTATTTTTCTGCAGCATTTGTGTGAATTTTCTTTCCAGTGTTGTGATATTTCATACATATTTTTATAAACACTAATAGTATGCGATTATGCAAAGGAGATGGTTGCAGACAAATTAGTAGCAGAAAGTGATCTTAAACAAAATGCAACAAGCTTTATACATTGTGACAAAATTCTTACTTTTGCCACGTCCTCGAATGATGCCACCTACTTGCACAATTGGGCAGCTTTGCAAAAATGACACAAACAAATGCAACAACAGATTTTCAGGAAAAATGTGATAGTGCTTTAACTTTGAGATGTTCATGAGTTCTTACAATATGTTGCCCGTTTGCTGGTTCACAGAGAAAGCATGCAATGTCCCACAATTTTGTAATTTTCATTATCTTCAAAATGGAAAGGAATCCTAAAGAGTAAAATAGAATGAAAGCTCAGTGTTCATGGCATGCAAAAGCTGAATATGACTGATTCCCTATTACCTTTTATCCTGCCATTAGAATCATCAAGGTCATCCCACTTAGCAGTCACAGCTGTTGCTTTTCCATTTAGTGGTTCCACATCAAGGTTTTCTGGGGCACTTGTTGGAGCTTTTAAATAAAGTACAATATGTAAGTTTATTTATAAGAATTACAGAAACCCTATCCAACCCACTGGATGTTAAAGACATATTTGGAAGTAATACATTTGAGATGTTTTTCCTGTCCATGTGGTTTACTAGATGCTTATAAATGAAACAGTGACCAGTAATCCATATTAATCAACAAGTGTTCTGTGCAAAGCCCATGATGTATTTAGGATTTCTGACAATTCAAGTGAATGCACACCACCCCATAAACTTTTCCCTGCTTGTCCTCTTTTACAAGCCCTATACTTCTCTTAAAGGCACAGAAGCATGATGTCAATACAAAACAACTAGTACTCAAAATGTTAAGAGAGAGTGTAAAATGTAATATATTAAGAAATACCACTTTGGGAAAGAGATACATATGAGGAGTCATGGAGATGCAACTTTTTAAAATACTGCATTTTCTATGATAAAGGCAGAAAGCGTAAAAAGCTGCCCAATTTTCTGCCCTAGACCTAGTTGGCCTAAGCCTAAATATATGTCACTGAACAGAAAATAAGTACTTAGCACTTACTAACTTCCCTCCCAAAACAACAACATAGGGACTAGGGAGGCTTTTCCTAATTATAGAGCTCCAATACAATTTGATAAACCTGAGAAGTTTAGCAGTACACAGGGGTCAAAACAATTATTTCATGTTGTTCACGGACAATTTCAGGATACACGCCAAAATAAGTAATATTTGTATCTAATATTAAAGCCATTACATTGCAAAAAAAGAGAAAGGACTGTTTTAAAAATAGGTTACAATATAGTCCTGAGCACAGACTTGACAATTCCTCTCATACAAGGGAAAAATAAATAAATCAGGACTTATATCATTAGTGAAAACCTGACAGCTAATGTCCATAGGGTAACAAACTTAAGAAAAAGTCACAAATTTATTGACAAAGCTTCTTTATTGAATTCTTCTACAAAATGGCTTTGTTATTCAAATAAATAGATCAATTATATTCTGTTGCCATACCTGTACAGACTAGATTAACTTCCTTAGCACAACTAAACATAAGAAAATAGATACATCGCTGATACAAGAGATTAGAAACTGCACAATAGGTGCAATCCCCTCTCTACAGTAATTCTGTCAAAAAATGTCTACCTAAGGTTACTTCTGTTAATCAATAAAGTACTGAACTGTTCTCATAAGTGACAAGAAATAAGTAGTAAAAGTCTGAGAACCACACAGGGGGTAGAGCTGCTTGGTCTAATAGGGCCATATTCATCCAAGGTGCAATTTTAGGGCAATCTAATGTTCCAGAAACTACAATGTTGTAAATGATTGTTTTAAATCCTTAACCCCTTAAGGACCGGGAAAATCTGAGGTCGTTTTCCCTTAAGGACCGGAGCAATTCTGACCTTTTTGACTATGTCTTTGTTCAACAGTGTTTTCCCTCTTAGGCTTTTATTCCACCCCCATAAATTATATACTGATTTTAAGCACAAATAGGGCTTTCATTTGATACCCTATTTATATGGATAACCCACCATTCACTTTATTAAAATTAAAAAATTACATTTTTGATTTTTCTCTTGGGATCAATTGGCCAAAGAGGGTTACATTTTTATGGAGACTGCATGAAAAGTATGACCTTTCAGTCATACCTACAAAATGTGCAGTTTAAAGTGGCCACTGTCCCCCCTGGGTGAAAATCCCCATGTCCCTTTTTCCCACCCTATTTTGACACTTTTTTATCCCTGGTATTTGGTGGTGTATATAAGTGTATTACATGGCTCCACAACAATCACACTTACAATATTGTTTAATTATATGGGGGTTTTTTTTAAATAAATTTTTTTTGTAAAAAAAAAGTGTGTTTTTTTTTTTTTAAGTGTATAATTGCAGGTCAAAAATTGACCTGCATTTAGCCAGCCTTCTGCACCAGCAGTGAAGGGGTTAATACCCCCAGCTGCTGTATTTTTTTTAACCACTAGGTGTCTCCCGTCTACTTCTGTCTCCCTTACTTTGATAGCAAGGGAGACAGAGGCAGAGGAGACAGGCACAGACAGCATGCTTTGCATGCTGCCTCTGTCTGTCACTATACCGGTACATGTGATCGCTGTTACGGCGATCACATGAACTGGCACAAGCAGGAAGGGCTGAGACTGAACGCCCCGGTCTCGGAGCACTCAGTCTCAGCCTGGAATTAATGATAGCACCGTGCACGGAGGCACGCTGCTATCATTTAAGCCATGACGGTCCTGCACCATCATGGGTCGTTAAGGGTATAACAACCCTTGACGGTGCAGGACCATCATGGGTCCTTAAGGGGTTAAATTCTAGGGCATTGCTTGGCAAATCATTGCACACCTCCCTATAATTCAAGGGATTAAACTGCCTATTTAACTCAAATAGAATTTTCATTTGTCCCCTATAGGGTAGAAGGTTTGGCCTAGAATTGCACCTGACTAGTCACTAAACAGCGTATGTATAGGGAATGACAACTCTAGTGCCATAAAGCTTGACATATTTTATTATGATTTTAAGCAAAAGTAATGTTTAAAAAAAATAACTGATAAAAGCAATAGCAATAATTATTATTATTTATTCTAAATAACTATACCTGATTCAGGAGTTCTTTGGAAAACAGAAGAGCTCCACTGGCCTTCTACATCTTCTTGGGAAATGCGGACAGAGAATTCATACATCGCATCCGGGTTTAATTTGTCCACCAAAGCACGCCTTGTATTTACCTGTTTGTAATCCCAACGTGCCGATTCTCCCTTTTCTCTGTAACGTACAGTGTATTGCCTACAAAAAAAAAAATTGCAATTCCTGTAAAGAGCTGGCAAGGGATGTTGGGTGGGAATATAAAAAAATACATATTTTATAGTGATAGATAGATAGAACTGATATAAAATGTTGTTAATACAGGCGCCTCATTTCTCTATACAGCTGTAATCAATAATATTCAATCCTCATTGCAAATCAGGTTTATTGTCCAAATTTACAGACTTTCAGCTGTTTGCAATGAACAAATCAAGCAAAAACAATTGAAATAGCTCAACACAACAAATGCTTCAAGTGGTTTCCCCAAATTCAACTGAAAATGAAACTTACAATGACTTCTCCAGTCTCAAAATTAGTCAACCCCTTCATGGCAAGCATCTTTAGTACTTAGTAGAGCACCCTTTTGCTATGATGACCGTCTGCAAACGAGATGCATAGCCAGACACCAGCTTCTGGCAGTGTTCGTGAAGAATCTTAGCTCATTCCTCATGAGCAATGGCCTCCAGTTCCGTAAAATTCTTGGGTTTGGGTGCTGCAACCGCCTTCTTCAAATCCCACCAGAGATTTTCTATTCGGTCAAGTCAGGTGAATGTGATGGCCACTGTAGAATCTTAGTATTGTATTGTACTGTATATTTTATTTATATAGCGCCAAACAGTGTACTTGGCACTTTACATTTTAAATTTGATATAGAAGGTGTACAATAAGTGCAGTGTTTAAGTGCTTATAAAGACAATCATAAGGGGAACAACAGGTGAGTATACATGAGGATGAAACGTCCCTGCCCCGCAGAGCTTACAATCTCAGGACTTCTTCTGCAATCAAGCCTTGGTGGAATTGAGGTATGCTTGGGATCATTGTCCTGTTGGAAGGTCCAATGCACCCAAGGTTCAGCTTCCCCACAGACGGCATGATATTTTCTCCTAGGATTTCCTAAAACTTCAAAGAATCCATCTTGCCTTCCACACACTGCAGCTTCTGTGGCTTATTTAAATGATTTTGGGCATATTGGAGCCAACTTTTCTTGTACTTTTGGGTCAGTAGTGGTGTAAGTCTTGGAGTTCTTGCATGGATACCTTCTGCTTTTAGTACGCTCCTTACTGTGCTCACTGAAACCTCAGTGCTTGTTGCCACCAAGTCTTGCTACAGGAGTCTTAGAGGGGATATGATAACACTATATAAATATGTTCAGGGTCCATACAAAGGGCTCTCCAAAGACCTGTTCATTAACAGAACAGTATAAAGGACAAGGGGTCACCTGCTTAGACTTGAGGAAAGGAGATTTAATCTACAACAGCGAAAGGGTTTCTTTACAGTAAGGACAATAAAGGTATGGAATTCACTGTCTGAGCAGGTGGTGCTACCGAATACATTAGATGCCTTTAAAAAGAGCCTGGATACTTATTTAAAAGAGCATAACATAGAGGGCTATATACGTTAGTATTAGGATTAATATTTAGTTAGGGCTTGTTGATCCAAGGAGAAATCTGATTGCCATTTGGAATCAAGAAGGAATTTTTCCCCCCATTCAAGGTAGAATTTGAAATTTCTATATTGAGGGGTTTTTTGCCTTCTTTTGGATCAACGATGGTAAACAGGAATAGGAAAAGGGTTTAATTAGACAGACGCAAGTCTTTTTTCAACCTAAATTACTATGTTACTATGTTATTATGTTACTATGTCTTTTTCAGAAATCTGGTTGCAGCCGTTGATAGCTTCCTTTTTCTGCCCAGTCCAGGTAATGTAACCACTGTTCCTTTGACTTTGAACTTGTGAACTATGCTTCCAATGTGTCTCTAGGAGCATTCAGTGCCTTCACTATCTTTTTGTATCCTTGTTTGTGAAGGTCGATGATCTCTTCTTTTAAAGGGATAGTAATACTTAAGATGTAAAAAAATATATGTTGTAAGGTTTATGTCACTGAATAAAACAAGGGTACTCCCACCGCTGAGAGATATTTTATTAAAAAATTATAACACCTCAAACTTGAATTTTTTTAGGTGCGATATCACAGTGGCCTGAAAATGTACAGTGGCGCTGTTGCTACACCATCCTAGGGAGATTTATTGTGTACAGACCAGAGCAGTCCATAGGATGGTATAGCAACAGCGTCACTGTAAATTTTCAGGCCACTGCGATATTGCACCTAAAAAATTCAAGTTTGAGGTGTTATAATTTTTTTAATAAAATATCTCTCAGCAGTGGGAGTACCCTTGTTTTACTCAGGGGGATAAGCCATACAACATATATTTTTTTACATTTTAAGTATTACGATCCCTTTAACTTTTTGGACCATTCTTTTGACTTAGCCATATTTCTAACATGCAGTCAAACGTGACACTCAACAAACCCCTAGCCAATTCAGGTATTTCATGTGTTCCAGCTCAAGCACACCTGGTGCAACTAATGAAGTCCTTGATTAGTTGCATCAGGTGTGCTTGAGACAACAACTGTTTTGCATATTTGTGCTGTTGTGAGGGATTCTATTCAGGGGGTTGAATAAATTTGAGACTGGAGAAGTCATTATAAGTTGCATTTTCAGTTGAATTTGGGGAAACCACTTGAAGCATTCGTTGAGTTTAGCTATTTCAGCTCTTTTGTTTGATTTGTTCATTGCCTACAGCTGAAAGCCTGTACATTTTTATAATAAACCTGATATGTAATGAGGGTTGAATCATTTTGATTACAACTGTATATGCTTGCAAGGGAATAAAAATCTTTCAGTTTTCTATGCCAGAAATTATAAAACATTGCATGCACTTGTGGCACTATATAAACATACTGACTAGAAACAGACATCTAAAAAATATATTTTAGGAAAACTAATATGGTCGAATACCTGCTATTGATTGTCCCCCATTATCAATCTATTTCAACAGCTATCTGAGGCTCGTATAAGTTTTAGTCCAACAACAGCTAGAATGCTGCAGGTTTCCTACCATGGTCTGAAGGCACAATTCACCCTTCTGACTTTTTGTGGATAATTACAATAGTCAAGCTACAATGCCTTTAATGAGTTCCAGAGCTTGCATAAAACCCTTCACCCTCATTAATCCCTGTGACATTTCTTCTTTGTTTCCCATATAAGTCTGTTTCCTATCTACTGATTACAAATGTTTCTTTCAATCAATAAATGGCTTCCCTGTTGTTACTAAATCATAACTTCTGCTTCTTTGGCGACTCATTCAAACTTGATTTGTTTATGTTTAAATGGTATTTTATAGCACTTTTCCTGCTAAGAGATGTTTTATTCATGTTTTAACAGCTCACAAATACTTTTTAAATTAAATTGATAACAACAGTGTCAGCTGGTGTATAGAAGGGAATTTTTTTTATAATGAACTCTGTTTTAAAGCTTGAGTTTTCGACTCTCCATAGTAAATGATGGGAACAGCTCCACCTGGTGATCACAACAGACAGTTTGGATGACACATCTCCTAGAAGAATACCTTTTGCACCTTTATGCCTCAGTCAAGGCACTGCAACCCATATATATAGACACCTTTCTGGCACTCAGGGGGTTAAGAATTAGATTTAATCAGCACTGTAGAAATGTGGAAAAGGGATTCATGTTACACAATGTTTCAAAACACTGTACTATGATGCATAATAAGGACCCAGGACATCTGAGGATAACCATACTAAGCAGGTCATTGATTCTATTAAATATTATAGGTTTTACAGACTAATCAGTAGGGAGTCCTGTTGGATTTTAAGATACATTGCTTGACTTCAGATGGAGTAAATGTTTCTATAGAAATGCCACTCTAGTTTTTATTAGCCTACTTCATTTATTGTATCATTTTAGATAATACGTACAGCAACTCAAATTGTATTTAGATTTTTATTACTAAGAATAATTTTTTGTTACTTGATTCATCTTTTAGGCCATTAGTCTCAGCAGTTGTTTTTGTGAGATATGTGTTAACTGTAGGCAGCCCTTTTATCCTATGTGTGTTTTAAACGGGAACTTTTAGATACTACTAAGTTGCCATTCATTCATTAAGTGCATGGCGACTAGCTTGGAAATCCACGTCTTACCTTTAAAAAAAAAGCAGATTCTAAAGAAATCCTTGCCGTTTGGAGACTGACCGGCAGGTTAGTGCTGTCTGTGCTCCTGCGCCGTCAGTCCCTTTCCGGTTACCTTGTGGTCACTGCAGTGCTACTCAAAGGAGACAGGGATGTCTGCGCTGTAGCCTGGGTTCCGGTCTCCAAACGGCAGGGATTTCTTTAGAATCTACTTTTTAAAGGTAAGACATGGATTTCCAAGCTAGTCACCATGCATTTAATGAACACATGGCAACTTAGTAATATCTGAAAGTTCTGCTTTAATTCTAGTTAATGTTTGTAATTATCTACAATGGTCCATTATTATATGATAATGTAACCACTGACTATATTTCCTTTACTTTTATATACATCAAACAAAATATATCTTATTGTTTCGTAAGTTAGCAATTATACTTTTGTTAATTGTTTAAATAGTTTATTGAATTTTGCATGTTAATTGTCTATTAAATTGTATGGTGTCATGTAATTATTTAGGGCTTCATTTCATTTGGCTGTAATTAGTTGTAACAAAATCCATTCCAGGTTGTAGTTGACACATGTCAATCAATTACTTGTAGTACAGGAATTGATGGTTTTAATCCCATTTGTACTTTTCTCAGCTGTTTCATTCAGCAAATGCTGGCCATTACAGGTTGTAACTACAATCTTTTAAGTACATCCACTGTGTCATATGCTGTAGCTGCAATATCAGCATAGATAGATCAAACACAAAATGCCATGAGATGTTTCAAACAATCAACACAGTTAAGCACACATTTGCCAATGTACTAATATGATTCCAAGCTAAATCATGGACTGGGATTTATTTTCTGGTCTAATGCCAACCTACTAAATTATCACATAGTTCATCTAGTGCATACCCCAAAGTGCAGCTGCTGTAGTTCGAGGCTAATGAATCCAATATTTCAGGCACGCTGGTAATGGCCCTCCAAAGTTATAAGCATTTAAAAAATTGCATTTATCATATATAACTATGGCACCACCATACCACCATAATGAAGTGAAAGCGAGACAAGCAAAACAACACAAACTCCAAGGGCATGAAAACTATTTACACTATGCAGATAGTACTGCTTTTATCAGACCACATATTTCCCTTACTAACTTTATCTTCACACTTAGTTAATCTAGGGCTGTAGGTACCCTGCCTGAGTGTCAAATAAGCTGCTCACATTCTCTGCTATGCAGAATTTGTAATCAGAGGGGATAATTGCATGTTATACTTCTCTGCTATTACACAGTGCAGAACCTCCTCTCCTTCAATACCATACCAATATTCCAGATCACACATCTATAGAAAGTTGTAATGGTAATAACATTGTAGGAAACCTTACAAGTTCTCTCCTTCATGCACCTCTGCGCACTCACCTGTGATATTTCAATACGCTCTTCCCATGTTCAACTCTATGCCTGCTTTTACTCTACCGTTATTTCTCCTTCACATTCCTTTCAAATTACTAAAGAATAGTGGCACATGCAGATGCAATTGTGTAAAACAACAAATCCAAGAAAATGTGTGAATATTTTTCTACTGCTATTTGTTGCTAAAATATACAAACATCAATAGTTAAAAATAATTTCAAGAGAAACAGAGATAATCTACTTTCATGATTATACATTTTACAAGATACTAAGGCTCGATTTAATAATCATCAGTAATATTGTCGATAGGGCAAAAATGGATATCGGGTGGTACACACACACCATGTTACTGTAAGAATCCAATTGCCCTACCAACAGGAACTACAAAACCAGACTTTTAGTCCAACATTTGTTATGGCATGAGAAATGTCTTTTGCCTTCTTTTGTATCAACAGCGGTAAACAGGTATAGGAAGAGGGTTGAACCTGATGGACGCAAGCCTTTTTTCAACCTAAACTACCATGTAACTATGTAACATCAAAGGAAAACATACTGTCAAACACCGAGCATAAGGTAAAACAGTCACCCTCCCAAACAATAACCCTACACTACACTTAACAATAAAGAGAAAATATACTAGCTCTAACACTATCCTAACACCTATACCCAGAGATGTCTTCTTCTTTAATCTCTTCTGTCTTCTTATCTTATTTCTTCTAAACTGCCAAAATAGAATGCCACAATGAATAAAAATAATATCAAAGTTTACTGAAGAAATGACCCCAAAGAAATGGCTGAACTGTATGTTGCCTTCTCCGCTGCCACCCCTAGCTGGGATGTGGGGTTACGCACCTCCAAGCCAATCAGCTTCTAGTGGGAGTGAAGATGAAACCCGCTAGAAGTTGATTGGTTGGGAGGTGCATAACCCCACATCCCAGCCAATGGAAGCATGGGGAACCATTTTGAACAGAGACTGGCCATATAAAAGCCAGTCTCTGTTCAAATTTTCTTCAGAATGGCTCAGGCAATGGTCCAAGAGGTATCTTAATGGGGGAAATTTTGCTCTTAGTCCCAGGGGCGGCGGTGGCAGAGTACAGTTCAGCCATATTTTGGGGGGTATTACTTCAGTAAACATGGATATTATTTTTATTCATTGTTACAATCTATTTTGGCAGCTTAGAAGAAAGAAGATAAGATGAGAAGATAAAAAGACAGAAGAGGATGCAAGATAGAAGTTTAAAGAATATGAACTTGAACTGGATGACCAGGGTGCTGAAGACCACATTGAATATCAGACTTCCCGGTAAGTGTTTATTTTCAGGGGATGGTGTTAGGTTTAGTGGGATTAGCCCTGTGAGTGCCAGTTGGGTATGGAATGCTCTGCAATAAGTTGCATACCCCACTGGAACTCACAGGTTATTTTGTCTTACATGGCACACATGTTTTCAGTACTTTGGATGTATTGATATGGGACTTAGGGCCCATATCAATACCATCCACTGGTCAGATTTTTTGGCACTTCAATTCCAAAATATGCATTAGGAGACTCTACACCAAAAAAGTTGGTGCAGACTTTAGGTGATAAAATGGGGTCCCTTAAAGCATGTTACTGCTCAACGCATGGAACTGAATTGCAAATTCAAACTCCTTTTAATTGCTTCCAATGGGCACAAAAATTAGCACCCAACATTTTTTTATGCAGTAGTTTTTCATAACACAGGTAATTGGATGGCTTACGGCGCTTGAAAAATTACCTTTGGCTGTTTTTTTTTTACCGGGGTCTATTAAATCAAGCCCTAAATGGTTTATTGCTCAGCTGAGACAACATTCCTATGTGCTCATGCCTATTTGCATCAATGCATCAGAAAATGGAGTCCTCCCCCCCCCCACATGCACAACGGGCCTGTATAGCATTTTTTGCAACACAGACATCAACTGTGTTCTTTGGGATTCACTCATTTTTAAAACATTTGATGAGTTAGTCTTTTTGGATAATTGTTTTGTGGCTTCATATGTTAATGGATTATCCAGGAAAGAGTGGCTTGAAGCTTCTACTTGAGACAGAGGTGGCAGTCTCACGAGTGCCCTGAAGACTCATGGAAAAAGGGTTATAAGAACCGTTATGCAAGAAGTTGAGAAGGTGACTGTTGAAAAGACCCTTTTTACTAATAGTATTTGTCAGTTATTTGCATTTATTAACAGCATTAGGGTGTAGTGTGATGGTTCACTTGCTTTCTTTTCTGCTTGGTATGCACTTTCCAAAATGAAACGGGAAGACTGTACTTCAACAGAACAAAAATATTATCAAATACGAAACTATATATTATGTTAAGTTGATGAAAAAATGTATATTTAGTAACTGAAAAAATTATTTTGAGAAGTGCTGTCCAAATGTTCCATGGCTTGAAGGGACCCTTTCACCCAAAAACAGCTTTCAAAATCATCTATATGTTGTATTAATCATTTTTATTTAGAAAATAAGATTGAGTTATTTAGATTTATAGATCAAGCTAATTACAGAATATTATGCAGGTACTTCCTGCCTAAGGTCTACATTACCTCCAGCTCAACTGACACATCTCAGCAATGCTTTACACACCCCACCTAGCATTGAGAGGGTTAAGTGTCAATTTGTGTGGGAGGTAATGAAGGTCTGAGACAGGAAATGCCAGTAGTATAAATGTAAATAACTCAAACATTAGCTTTCTAAATAAAAATGGCTAAAACAATATATAGGTAACTATAGCCCTTTGAGTGGCAGAGGGGTATGCAACTCATTGCTTTGCAATGCGTTGCGTACCCCTCTGGCACTCAAAGGGTTAAAACATCTTTCAAGATCATCAAAGTTGTTGACATGCAATGAGGTCCCTTTAACATATAAAGTTTATCTTCAGATCAACACACAAGCAAGTAAAATTGTATTAAAAATAAAATATAAAGGCTAAGACGATACAAGGAAACCAAGAGATGTCCTATAGTTCCTATGGGATTTATCCAGTAAAGTTAGAGGCCTTGCTTTTGAGAATATTACCTACTGAAGTAATGGATCCACAACATTATTTATACAGTGGTCAAGATTCATTAAATGTTATAAGTACACACAAGATAATGAAGCAAATGTTCAAATTAATTTCCACCCAAACATATGAGCAGAACTATTTTTGTCCAGTGCTTCATAATTAACAAACTTTGCAATGAGTGAGCAGTGTGACAGAGTGTGGGCATTTCGGAGCATGCCTTTCCTTTGCTGTCATGCACAGCCTATATACAAAGTGAGTACAGAGGAAATAATCACAAAATTCTTCCTTTTCTTTAAGACTTCTATAGGGGCTAAATTAAGGTAGTGTGCAGGCTTCGTGATTTGTGTAGCAAAATTATCTGAGGCACATAAGCAGAAGAATAGATGCAAGATTAATTAAATTATAAACAGGTGCAACTTATGTGGCATGCTCTGGTTTCCTACATTGCCCTCAGTATGTCTATATGATTTAAGCTGCTGAACTCTTCAATAAGTGCATATAAATATTAAATTTAACAGATTATCACACAGAGGTTTGTCTAAGAAAAGCATTTCTGTGATCATCTAAAGAATTATGATTAATACAATACCTGTTTGAGCCAAGCTTTGCAGATTTTTCATACACAGGATCTGACCATGTGACAAGTACAGATTGTGAAGACATGACTCGAACACTGACATCCTTTGGATCCAATAGATAATGTTCTTCTGAAATGACATTTAGACAATATCTCTAAATCTTATGATATTTGATCCAATGAGTTTATAAATGTGAACAATCTACCCTCTGCTTGATAAATTGACTATACAGAATAATATAGGATTTGAAGAATACATATTGTTGTGGAATTTCTTTAGTGGTATTTATAAAAATGGGTGAATGACCTGGTTCAGTAAGGGTTAATAATTATAAGGATTTATTATGCATGCTGTGAATAAATGATCAGCAATTCTAGTTCAGGTTCCTATTCTGAACTAGGCGTAGAGCAACACAACTTTTTATATATACATCTGATAGGAAACAAACACTCATGAGAAAAAAGAAAGGTACATCACAAGTTACAATGAACATATGCGCAAATTACCTAGATTATAGTTTATAATATTAAAAGAGATGTCTCTGTGGAAAAATAAAGATCTTTTCCTTCTCTTAGTTTTTACATTCCTAAAGACACTGCCCTCACATCAGCATCCACACTCCACCACTAAACTACTCTTATCTAAGAACATTTCTCTAACAAGAGCTCTCTATAACCAACAGTCTTAAATTCCTTATTTCACATGATTTTAATCCTCTATGTGCCAAAACCAATTCCCTCATCTCTCCCCATCAGTCCCCTGTGATGTAATTTTGCCACAATATATTCTACTACTTTTTTTTGCATTGTCCGATTACACTGTGAATGACCCTAGATATCCCATTACTTATACATAATGAGAGACTGAAGAGGATTCCAGTTCTCAGACTGCACAGGTCCTGTGAACATACCCCTCTGTCTAGCAGTCACATTCTGAGGTTTGTGCTGGGTTGACTAGTTTGGCACTCTGGTTTCTAATTCTTTGAGCTCCTGTTGCCCCCCCACACACACACACACACACACATACAAACCTTATGGGGTGGTCTCTAACTTTTATTTTGTTGGTGTTTTTTGGGTTTTTTTTTTTTACTTTTTTAACATTTCCTACTTATGTATTTTTCATTGGACCACTGCATGTTTTAAACACAACCGCTCATGGCAGCCATATTGGATAGGGCATTGGGTGTAACATACAGTCTCCTGCAGCACTAGGTGGGCTCTGGTATACAGAAAGGGTCTAAAACATCTAATTTTGGATAAAGAGGGACACCCTAAGGAGGCAGACAGTCTCTGTCTTCTTTCCTCCTTTGGTTCTTGACTCATATTGAGATCCTGAAATAAACCTGTGTACTGGACAATCCTTTAATTAGGAAGCCAATGACAGGAGCCCCCTAATGGGGAATTATATAGTCCTATTACTGAGAAATAAATATAAAAAGGAAGATAAAGAGATGAGTGCCCATAAACCCTTCCACTGACGAGGCCACTTAAAACTGGATATTAACATGCAGTGGTAAAGTGGAGGAAGGAAGGAGTTTATGCCTCTTAGACCTTTTTTCTTTTTTTAGAAATGCCCTACACTTCTGAAGGAGGAAGCCCCATGGTTCCTGAGTTCCACATTGGGTGAAAGAGAAAAACTTTTACAAGTATATAAATAGGAAAAGTTGATATTGGACTACTTAAATGTGAGACATATGAATTAATTAGTCAGGATAAGACAATGGCTCACCACTTAAATTATTTTATTCTTGATATTCAAAGGAAGCAACAGTGACAGGCTTTAGGAAAACAGAGAGAAGCAGAGCAGTACATGTACATGGTTAAATGAGGAAAAATGGTTGTTAGGGAAAGTGGACTGTTAATAGCAAGACCATTATACTTAATATTTATTGATTCCTTGTCATCAGACATAATGGTAGAGATGTGCTAAGGAGTGATAAAGATGTGATAAAGAGGAGATTACTTCTCCAGTGATATCACTTCTCCAAGTCCTATGTTATTCTGTGGAGCCAATGCACTAAGATTTCTCCAACTTAGTGCATTGGCTCTATAGAATAATATAGGAACTGTAGAAGCGATATCACTGGAGAAGTCATCTCTACTTCGTCACCTCTTTATCACACCTTAGTGCATAACCCCCGGTGTCTGATTGGAGGAAAGCAGATGTAGTTCCTTTATTTAAAAAGGGAGCAAGATCTAAATCTAGAGATTATTGATCTATAATTTTGACTTTGGTAGTGGGTAATATACTAGAAGGATTATAGTATAATACTCAAGATTATGTGATGACCAACAATACAATTAGTATGAGTAGATATGGATTTATGGATAGGTAATATCAAGCTAAGTTATTGCATTCTTTTTGAGGGAAAATGGTAATCTCGTCATGGGTATAGCTGTGGATATAGTATACATGTATGTTGTGAAAGCCTCTGATACTGTGCCTCACAACAGATTACTGCATAATTTGAAAGACGTTACCTTGGGAGACAATATCTATGCATTGATGGAAACTTGGCTAGCATGCAGAGTTATAACTGAAATCTTTTTAAGATGTCCTAAAGCTGTAAGTAGATTGTCTTTCTCATGTTTTTGTTAATGATCTTAAAGTGTTAGTAATGTCCACAAAAAAGTTTGCATTTAGAAGAGCTTTAAAAGCTGAGCTAAATGAAAAAAAAGCATCTCTCAAACCGCTATGGTTTAAGAGATACAGGTGTTTAAAGTTTGATCTCTCCTACTGACATCTGCAAAGCTGTCAGCAGGAGGTCTGTGTTGGTAGACACGGAGACGCTTGAGAAGTGCCGCGATCTCGTTATTTACCACAAATCCCTTCATTGGAATGGTCTAAAACGTATGCCTGGTTTTCAAGCACACGTTTTAGACCATTCCAATGAAGGGATTCGTGGTAAATAACGAGATCGCGGCTCTGCTCAAGCGTCTCCATGTCGGCTGTCACGGATCTCCTGCTGACAGCTTTACAGCTGTCAGTAGGAGAGATCAAACTTTAAATGCCTGTATCTCTTAAACGATAGTGGTTTCAGAGATATGTTTTTTTGCATTTAGATCAGCTTTTTAAGCTCTTCTAAATGCAAAAAAACTTTTTTGTGGACATTATTAACATTTTAAAGTGTGTCTTAGAGAATACTAATGATACTTAACTATGTAAAGAAATGACATTTTCTCTGCAGAAAAATTAGGATACACTGAAAGAATGGGGGGGGGGTGGCAGATGAGGATTATTAAATGTATGGGTATGCATTTTGTTGCAGAAAAAAGCATGCTACATACACTCCATATGGTAATCTTCTTGGGAAACACTTGTTAGAGTGGGATTTTTGAGTAGTGGTAGAAAATAGACTAAACAACTGTCCAGGAGGATGGGAGAGAATGCAGAGCTTTAACAACACTATGTATCACTCAGTCGGGAGAGGTACCGTTATCATTATATTGCTACAGCAGTGAACCACTAACTACTTGCAACAGTTTTTATCTCAAACTGACTTTACAGTGCCTTTTATATACCACTCCATTTTTTATGCATGTTAGGATATATTATGTATATTTTATATTTTCTAGTAAAGCATGTTTGATGTCTATGCATGCTAGTGTCTGATATATTACATAGTAGGGATTTCATTTCTTCCTTTGGGGGTGTTAATATTTAGTTGGATTAGATATATTGAGCTCTCCTTTTGTTTTTGTTTGTATATAGGTTTAGCACACGTACCTTGGGAAGGTAGCAGGCTATTAATTTTTGAGCTGACCACACTCAAAAAGTATCAAAAAGTGTATCCCTTTAAAACTTTCACTTGCAGAAAACCAACTTTATCAACAATTGCTCTTTGGTAGTTTTGCTTCTCTGTCTAGTGTGCACTGTTGCTCAACTGAGCCAATAGGGTATAATGTACGTATAAAATGGGGTATGGATGCACGGGACAAGAATATAATTATATCTTTATACATTACTGATACAACCTAATCTAAAATATGGAGTACAGTTTTAGGTTCATATTCTTAAAAAATGACATCATAGAACTGGAATATGTACTTGAAGCAAAATTGATAAATGAATTTGAAGGTTTTAGTTTCAATGAATGACTTGTCATAATTTAGTACATTTAGTACATTTGTTTACATTAGAAAAAAGATGTCTAAGGGGTGACTTGATTACTATTTTCTATATTCAAGGCACTCTCTGGGGAGCTCTATACTTAAAGACTTGAGCATAAAAACAGGAGGCATCCTTTAAATCTAAAGTAAAGGTGTTTTCCGCTTAGACAATGGCAGAGATTTTTTACATCAAGGACATCAAGGATGTGGAATTCCTTGCCTTGGAAGGCTATGTTGGCAGGTAATGTAGGCACTTTCAAAAACAGTATTGGATACCTTTTAGCTCAGAACAATATAGAGAATTATGGCTGGATAGTTGGATTTAATACAACTAGGAAATTGATCATGGGAGATATCCGACTGCCTTTTGGAGTCAGGAAGTAATTTATTTACCACTTGGATTGGATATGGCTTAAATGTTTTAAGGTGTTTTACCTACCTCAGGATGAACAAAAACAAGAGTGATATGGCAAAGGCTGGACTTGATGGACGCATAGAAGAGTAGAGCAGTAAAATATAATTTATTTAGGAAAATTATTTAAGCATATTTGTGCTAGCTTGCTTGGTTCTGAAAAATAAAATATTTTAAGTGTTCTCTGAAAAACCCTTCATAAGTATCAGCACATGATGATGATCTTAATCCTTGTTAGTTCTCCAAGTAATCTCTTTAATAAAATGTGACACAACTCACTAATTTTACTTTATTGTTTTGTGCTACCTTTAATGAGTTCAAATATGGATTTTATAATGCATTCTAGATTCTATAAGCATTTGATTTTTTTTAGCTTGCCTTGCTTTATTCAATAAGGTCTCAAACCTTAGTGATTACAAGAGGGGTATCAAGCCTTTAAGGGGTTTCAATCCATGAAGGTTTCAAACCTTTAAAGCGGAACTATCCCTCCAAATAAAGTGCCCCCCACATAATTATGGATATAGTGATAAGCATAGAAATAATAGTATTATACAGAATAAGTCAAGCATTATTACGAAATCCTACTTGATCTAAGACTGACAGGCAGGCATCTTGCTTCAGAGGCATCTGCGCCGTCTGTGCCATCAGTCCCTCCCTGTTACCTTAAGGTACAATGCTATTCCTCCTCACCAAGCCCAAAGGATATCAGGATAGACAATGAAGACACACGGATGTGTCTAAGGCAAGATGACTGCGCTGTTGCTTTGCCATCAGTCTCAGATCAAGTAGGATTTCTTAATAATGCTGGACTTATTCTGAATAATATTATTTCTATGCTTATCGCTATATCAGTAATTATTTGGGGGGGCACTTTATTTGGAGAGAGAGTTCCACTTTAAGGTCCTAAGATGTATATAACACATTGCTTCACAATGCATGGCATGCCTCTCTGGTCTTAAAGTATTAAGTGGTGTTCAAGGTACAGCAGACCATGGAAGGTATAAATGAATGTCTATCAATTTGTACCCTCATAATTATAATTTAATGAATAAAAAGCCCTTACTAAGAAAAATTATGGAATTATTGTTTTTTTCTGACATACGGTCACCATTGTTATAAGCCATCAAAGACAAGTGAAAACACATGTTGCCTTCCCTTCTGTAGTTTTATTAAACTAAAAACTCCAGGTACTTTTGATTTTTTAATTTTTTCAAAAAGAATAAGAATTAGGATTATAATACTTAAACTGAGACAGGTTTCAAATAAAACATTATATTTATATCACATGTCTGTTTGATCTTTTCTTTTGTATTCCTCAATATTCTTATATTTTAACTTAGAATACCATAGCTTTAGTGCTACTGCTTGGCTGGATATCAAAGTATCCATCTTCCATACCTGGAACTTTAAGCTTTGTAACAGCTGGTCGATATACTGGTTGGCTCTTTCCTTGGGAATTCATTGACTGTAGTGAGACCACATGCACAGATTCAGATGCTGCAGAAACTGTAAACAGAACAGATTATTTCATAAATGAACAAGGACTGATTCACATGGATGACTGCTGTAGTAACATATGAACTACACCATAGAAAACAGTAATATCTATTCTGTGAAACTTGTTATTGCAAATATGCTGCAACAAAGTTGCTCATGTGAACAGGGCCTCAAGCTTTTGAGGGGTGCTCAGTGAATTACTTTGGCTGCTCCCTGGCCCATTCGTTTTTTGTATTCTTGGAACCAGATGTCCTGATATTTGAAAGCACACCATGAATATATTCAATGAATCTAATAAAATGCTATATATTATAATGTGATAATATACAGAGAAAACCTCTTTAGTGTAAGATGCAATAATACGCTGAGGCTGATATATTAAAGGGATAGTAATGTTTCATTTTAAGTTGCTTTAACCCTTTGAGTGTCAGAGTGGTACACAACGCATTGCAAAGCACTGGCACTCAAAGGGTTAATTTTGTAGGCATTAAAAAAAGATTAACATCGATGTAACTATAAAGGTTTGGGAGCTATAACTTGTTAACTTACCTCATCCTGGCTGTTTCAGAGAAGTCAGCTCTGTAGCTGATAGCAGCAGATTCCGGTCCTTTGACCGGACGGTGGCTCTTCAGCAGAGCCAAAATAGTACTATTTAGAAATAACTACTTCATTGGAATATTTACAAAGTGTGCTTGCAAACCAACGTCACTGCTTTTGTATATCAAAATATGTAATTACACCCAAGAACACACACACACATGAATATATATATATATATATATATATATATATATATATATATATATGGCAATGGAACCCACTCTGCCATTCACTGTATAGCATGTGCACTCAATTCATCTCCTCCATCTCCTTCAAAAAAGGTCTCTGAGGCTGAAGCTCCAGCCTTCCTTCCAATCTACCATGCCTTCCAAGCTCAGTTTTAACATATAGCAAAGCCAAGAGAAAAGCAAAACAGAAGTGAAAGAAGAAAATGGAATTCACAGAAAAAAGAATTGAAGAGAACTCCTCCTCCAGGTAATAAATCCAATTAGTTTTTTTCTCTGGGAGGGACAAATAGAGACGGATTTAATGGTAGGTTTATTAAAATCCTCTTTTCTCTGTAGTCCAAAACAGGAACCATGGGGATATACCAAAGTTATCCACCAAGATTTCAGGAAGGGAAAAACAGCAACAAAAAAAAAACTCCATTGCAGGCCAGTATCCACAGGTCTAAAGTGGTAAAACATGAACCTCAGGTGTCAATAAACAACAAATAACAGGAAAAACCTGATCTCAGAACAAGCAAGAGGACATGAGAACCACCACCGGGAGGTCCCTGTGGTGGAGGATCAAGTTGTATACAATCTGATTGAGCTCCCAATTTATGGGATACTGGCACTGGTGTCTTAGAAATCTGCCACCACATTTTCTACCTCCTGGCATGTGAACTACAGATAGGGCCAGCATGTGGATCTCAGCCCACAAGAGAATCATCTGGACTTCTGCCCAAGTTGATGTGTTTCTGGTCATTTCTTGGAGATTGATGCAGGCCATCACCATCGCATTGTTGGAATGAATCCACATGGGGTCTCTTCAGGGGTCAAGACAAATGATGCAGTGATAGTCAAATTGCCTGCAGCTTTAGTGTATTGATGGCCAGAAGGCTCTTCTCCCTGGTCCAAAGGTCCTGAGCCATCAAGGGGCCCAGCACAGCACACTAACACTAACAACAGGTGGATAACATCCATGGTGACCACAGCCCAGTCAGAAATGAAAAACAGACTTCCCAACTTAATATGGGATCATTGTCGCCTCCAGCAAAGGTCCTCCTTCATCCAAGTGGACAAAGATATGACACAAGACAGTTGAGACTGATATCTGGACTAATTCCTCAGAATGTCCAGTTGCAATTCCCACGACCTGGCAACCCAGAACCTTCATAAACGCTGCACATCGCTGACAGACGGATATTGCCTGGGACACCCGAAGTGACAGAGACTGAAAACTGGCATCTGGAAGAAATCCTCCTTTGGAGGGTTTTGAATTCCATGCAGAGAAAATGAAGGACCTGAGATACAAACAGAGAAGATTTCCTGAAATTGAGTATGCAACAATGCAGAATAGAGATGCACTCCTGAATTTGAGTTTGCAAGATGACTACTGAAGGATCATTCAGTAAAAGGTTATCTAGGTATAGAGATCACTTGTGCATGTATCTGAGTCGCCAAGTGTGACATGACATTTGTGATGTTCCTTGGAGATAACTCTATACTAAATGGAAGGGCAGTGAACTGGAAGTGCCTGCCCTGGGATGTGAAATGCAGAAACTTCAATTAACCAAGATGAATCTGGATGTGCAGATAAGTGTCCTTCAAGTCTATGGAGACTAGAAACTGCCATGGGCACATAGCCAAGTACACATACTGCAAAAGCTCCATCTTCAACCTTTCAGTCAGCACAAAACTGTTGAGGTTCTTTGAGTCCAGAATGGGATAGAATCCTTTGTCTTTTTTGGGAACCATGAAGGGATTTCAATAAAATAGTGTGAAGTGTTTCTGAGTAGGAACAGGGATCATCACCTGCATGTCTATCAGAGAAGGAACTGTGTTTAGGAAAAGACTACCTTGATCCGGATCTCGAGGACCTCTGGACAGGAAAAAACAATGAGGAAGAAGGTACACAGTAACACAGTAAAATTAGGATGAAACTACAAAGTTCAACCTTTGCCACATAACCCAGAAAAATGACAATTATATAAGCCTTCCTGCCACAAAAATGAGTATTATTCTATTTACTGGTGATTCCAGTTTTACTTTCTAATACAGAGTATAACCTTTTAAGTTCCCTCTTGAAAGAAATGCATCTAATCTTCTCTTAAATGTATCCATTGTATCTACCATCACCACATCCTTGGGCAAAGAATTCCTTATACATTGAGTAAAATAGGAACTTTAGATAACATAAACAAACTCCACAGTACGACTGTGACAGAATGGTTGTCACCCTGAGAATGAACCCTGTCTGTTTTCAGTGGTCTCCATTGTTTCATGTGTGTTCCCATTCTTGAAAACATTAATGTCCCCTGTGTGTACATGCATTAGAGAGTGTTGGCCATTTACCAGGATTGAATGAGTTGGTTAGTGTGTACTTGGTGCCATCCAGTCTAGCTGACCACAGAGATTGTGTTATGAGATAGCCAGTGTTGGTCAGATAGAGAGGGTAGGGCAAATCTGTGTGTGGAATGTGTGTACCTTCCCCCTTAATTCAGGCTAAGCAAAAAGAGAACTTGAAAATGTTACCTGTGACATCAGATCCTGTAGGGGGTGGGTAGAAAAAAGGCTAAGAAGAGAGACAGAGAGAGTTGAATATGTAGGAACAGGAGAGAAGGCCTCTCCATAATGGTGGGAGGCCTAGGGTCCATGGGCATTCTAAAGGAGTACTGGAGAAACTGGGACTGTTGAATGCCCTCACCAGAAGAGTTAGAGTGAGTGAGCACTGCAGTGGCCAGGTGCCCTTTTCAGTTGTGGACTGTAAGTGAAGGCGGCTACAGCCACAGAAAGTACCCTGCTGTTCCCACCACAAGGATTGTGGCCAGGAAGCAAAACTTCGGTGGCTATGGCCCAAGACTAAAGAAAGTGGCAGGGGATAGTCTCTTAGTATGCCGTTCCCAACTCCTCTGTCAGGACTAAAAGATACAAGGAACCTTCATGTAATCCAGCAGCATGTGTAGTGGGCAGGATGCCCACTCTTGTCTCTAGTGGGATTATGTATAAGCTCCAGCATAAAGCTAAATTGGACTGTGAGTATTATATGTAATCCCTGGCAATCTGTGCAACTTTGCTGGCACACTAAGAAGAGAACAGCAGAAGTTTGTAGTTTTTATGTTTTACCCCTGTTTGTTTGCCTGTAATTGTTGTCCTATGTTTGTGTGCCGTGACCTCTCTAATAAATGCAATTTATTATCTTTTTGTCTGGCTGGATAAATCGCTTATCCCTCGGTCTACCTATCAGATAACCCCTGTACCCCATCACAACACCCAAATTGCAAGGTGATACAAAGATGTATTCGTTTACCAAAGGCCCTGTGTTCAAAAGAAAATATGAATACTTCCATGGCAAACCAACAGCACTATAGGGGACAAATGAAAGTGCACACTGAATTTAATAGGGTTTTTTAACCTCTTTAATGCTTTGCAATGCATTGGAGACCTCTCTAGCATTCAAGGGTCAAAAGTCTCATTTAACCAGGGGGTGTGCAGTGCATTGTGTGCAACACCCACAGTACTCAAAGGGTTAAATCAATTGTATTTTGGGGGATTTTTTTTCCTCTATTGTGCAGTTGGTTTGGCTCAGTATTACTATGCTTTTCATTTGAACGTGGGGTGACATTTCAGACCTTTCTGATCCTTCTAAGAGTTCCGCATAAATCTGATCCTTCTAAGGGTTCAGCATAAATCTGATCCTTCTAAGGGCCATATGTTCAAATAAGTAGCGAAATAGCTTTTGTCGTTTGTAACGACTTTTCAAAGTACAGTGTCGTTGGGATCATTAATATTTTCAGAGAGTGTCAGTTGTGATTGGAAATATGTCGTTTGTCCTGACTGAAATTGTTGTATGGAACGACAAAAAAATGTCTTAACCAAAGACAAAAATGTCTTACAAAATGTCTTAACAACAACGTCTTTAAAAATGACTTAACTAACGACAAAAATGTCTTAACTAAAGACAAAAATTCTCACATTCAGAACACATTCCCTCCACTTTTTTCTTAACGTACAAATTTTGTCTTTTGAAAGACATTTTTTTGTCTTTTGTCTTTAGTTACAACAAATTTTCTTTTCCTCTATACGACATTGGAGAATAGTTTAGCCACGCCCTAACCACGCCCCTTTGCCCGTCAATTCTGGAGTTGTGTCGTAACTATTTTTTTGACGTATACTCTATAGAAAATATGTAGTTCATACATTCAATGATTTATTTTTGTTTTTCATATGACAATTTTTTGTCGTTATCCCTTTGAACATATGGCCCTAACAGTTCCACATATTTGTTTTGTTACAGAGACTTATCAGCTCTTGGTAATTTATCCTCATGGTGTAGACTATTCTCTATGTGGTCTTTTATTCTTTTCTGATCTAAAACCTGCATTCATCAAAGGGGTAACTATTTAAGGCATTTATTTGCATTAAAAATTAGCTTATTTTATCTCTTGGGGCAACCACATAAGCAATATAGTAAGAATTTTCATTCCTATATTACATTATAAAACATGTCATGTACATACCTGGGAACTTCTTACTTGGGGCTGCCCGGAGGACAGCCCTCTAATGCCAATGAGGGTAGAGAAATGACACGATTTGAGTCATTAAAAAGGGGCGGGACTTAATCTTGAGGAGGGGCGAGACTACTAAACATAAAAAAAAATAAAGAATGCACTAGGGAAGGGGTAGAAGAGGGCGCGGAGTGGGAGGAACAGGGTGGGATTGAGCACAAGTGGGCAGGGCCTCCTCACATCCGGAGAATCCGACTCTGCCCCAGAGACCCGGTAATTCATTGTCAAACCCGGAGTCTCCGGGGCAAAACCGGAGAGTTCCCTGGTATGGTCATGTATATATATATATATATATATATATATATATATATATATAATTTTTATTTATTTTTTTTTTTTTAATTATTAACCCCTTAACGACATGACTTACCAGGTACGTCCCGCAGAAACTGTCACTTAGTGACAGAGGACGTACCTGGTAAGTCACGGAAGTCCGCGTCTCCATGCGGCTGCACGCCGCTCGGAGACTCCGGACTCATTTTAAAAAAAAAAAAAAATGTTCAGCGGGCGTTAAGGTGACAGCCGCGTACGAACGCGGCTGTCACTAAGGGGTTAATTTTTTTTTTTTTTTTTCCTACATTCAAAAGTTTGGGATCACTTACAAATGTCCTTGTTTTCCATTAAATGAGCTGCAAAATGAACAGGAAATGCAGTCAAGATGTTGACAGGGTTAGAAATAATTATTTTTAATTTAAATAATAATTGTGTCCTTCAAAGAAGAATCCCCCATTTGCAGCAATTACAGCATTGCAGGGCTTTGGCATTCTAACTGTCAGTTTGTTGAAGTAAGGTGAAGAGAGTTCACCCCATGATACCTGGAGCATCTCCCACAATTTGGATTGGCTTGATGGGCGCTTCTTACGTACCATATGGTCAAGCTGCTGCCATAACAGAAACAAGGACATTTCTAAGTGACCCCAAACTTTTGAACGGTAGTGTATGTGTGTATATACACACACACATATATATATATATATAGTGTAAATGCCCGTGTACATGGGCCAAGGTCTAGGTGATGTTAACCCTTTGAGTGCCAGAGGGGTACGCAACTCATAGCTTTGCGATGCGTTGCGTACCCCTCTGGCACTCAAAGCGTTAAGAGACCGGTACTGCTCTGTGTACTGCCACCGCCTCACTGGTGATGCAGTCACGCACAGTACAGACTGCCTGAATGCACAGAATGCTCCCAGCATTCCTATACCTCCCAGCATTCCTACACCTCCCAGCATTCTGTGCGTTCGGGCAGTCTCTACTGCGCATGACTGCATCTGGACAAACATTCTGGCCTTTTATATTATAGGATATGTGCTGTGCATCATTTTAGGTTTGTATTTAGTCTTTACACCTCCACACAACAAGCTGTAGGCTTATTCAGATTCAATGAGATTAACTAGTGAGCATGAGAACCCCATCCATGTTTCAAATGGGCCATAAGTAAAATATACTGTTTTCAGTTAGTAATGCACTAAGGCGGGGATAGGCAAATCAAGGACCTCCAGATGCTACTAGACTACAACTCATTCTGGCCAGGAGTGAGGGGTTAATAGATTGGCAACAGCTGGAAGGCTTCATAATGCCCACCATTGCACTAACGTATGATAAAAATGAGAAAAATTATCCAGCGTGATATATTTATCCAAATGATTCGATATTCTTTGGAGTCTATGCACTAACATATTTTAATTGGGAAATCTTAGTGTATAGGCTCCATAGAACAACAAGGAGTGTTCAAAAGCAAAAATAATACAAATAATAAAAAAGCATGTCTTTCTATTAAAAAAATTGTTTCAAGGGTAAAGTTTCCCTCTAAATACATGCTTTGAAATGTTATATTATGATACTTTATTTGTATTGGCAGTTTAGCAAATCCTATATAATAATTTGCTAGGATGTTTGTCCGATGCAGTCATGCTCAGTAGAGACTACCTGAACGCACAGAATTCTGGGAGTTCTGTGCTGGGAGCATTCTGTGCTTTCGGGCAGTCTCTACAGTGCATGACTGCGTTGGTGGCAGGACACAGAGCAGGACCGGTCTCTTAACCCCTTGGCCCATCTACACAGGCTTTTACACTAGTAACAATATAAACAAACTATGTAACCTTTTGCTACTCTTAAAAATGATGCAAAAGTTCCATTTACCATGTTGTTTATTTTCTTGGTTTCGAATGATAGGTTTAAGTGGAGCATAGTTTATCCGTCTAGCACTCTCCCCAGGATTAGAAAGATAGCCTCGGAATCTGCGTGAACTTCTCAGTCCAGACGGCTGGAGAGCAAATGATCTTTCATCAGCAGGTCGAGATCGTATTCTGAAAGTTCTGCTTGGGACCTTCCTTTCTTAAAAAACACAAAGCAAAAATAAATGCAACTTGCAAAAGGTATCAAACAACACATAGCCCTTAGTTCTGTGTGTATGTGTAATGTAAATGAATAAATATATTTATTTATTTAAAGGGATAGTAATAGTTCATAATAAAAGCAGCTCTAATTAATCTTCATAGTATTTGCGCCTTGGAGAGTGTTATTTCAATTCTGTCAGAGTTGTAGTTCAAGAGTAATTTAATGATAAAGTATCCCCTTCCTGCCCCTTTTACTGATATAGCTCAGAGCAGCAGGGAGTGTCCAGTTAGATTGTAGAGAGGGACAGTCTTCAATTAAGATAAGGGAAAAAGCTGAACAACCTGTCAAGGGGGGCAGGGTCTTCATTTTTCTCACAGAAAGAAGATTGTTCCTTGCTGTGAGCTGTCTGGTCTATGGACCACATTCCACATCTGAGGAGAGGGGGCTTACACTAGGTAAAAGGGGCGGGAGGAGGATACTTTATCATTCAATTACTCTTGAACTACCACTCTGACAGTATAGTAATAACACTCTCTATGGCTCAAATACTATGAAGATTAATTGGAGCTGCTGTTTTTGTGAAACATTACTATCCCTTTAAATGTATTTAAAAACGGCCTATATCTTGTGCTAACCGGTTCTTTCCAAAATAAAAAAAAAAATTAGGAAATTAACTTTTATATGTTGGTGGCATGGTGTGGCAATTTTTTCGAATTTGTTTTAGTGAAGGTCTTATATTATCACAATCTCTGCTAGGAATCTTGGCAGAATCAATACGCTGGGGGTCACATCTAAGAGCACAGTGAGTAGTGATGAGCGAGCGTGCTCGGCCGATGCTCGGATCGGCTCGAGCATCGCTCTGCTCGGCACATGGCGGTACTCGTCGAGTACCGCCATGTGCTCTCCCGCCATGTTCGGGTGGCGGGGATCTGTGCCGGAAGAGGCACAGATCACAAGACGCTCCGCTGGACCACCAGGGACTGGAGGTACGGGGGCATTGCGGAGATGAAGGGGGCATTGCGGAGATGAAGGGGGACATTGTGGAAGAGGGGCATAGACTCTATGCCCCTCTTTCACAATGTCCCCCTTCATCTCCGCTATGCCCGTCTTCCACAATGTGCCCCTTCATCTCCGCTATGCCCCTCTTCCACAATGTGCCCCTTCATCTCCGCTATGCCCCTCTTCCACAATGTCCCCCTTCATCTCCTCTATGGCATAGAGGAGATGAAGGGGGACATTGTGGAAGAGGGGCATAGCGGAGATGAAGGGGCACATTGTGGAAGAGGGGCATAGCGGAGATGAAGGGGCACATTGTGGAAGACGGGCATAGCGGAGCTGAAGGGGGACATTGCGGAGCTGAAGGGGGCATTCGGAGATGAAGGGGGCATAGCGGAGATGAAGGGGGCATTGACCAGGCACCCTCCCCTCATTAGAGCAGGGGGTGCCTGGTGTCGCCCCATTCATTCCAATGGGGCTCGGGTGCTCGGCCGAGCACTCGAGCCTCAGGGGGTGCTCGGTCAGAGCACCCGAGCACCCGAGCATCGGGGTGCTCGCTCAACACTAACAGTGAGTAATAAGGTTGGTTTTGACTTGAAACTACTTACTATACCATGCTGGGAATTTGCATAAAGTGCCACACCGTGAAACCAAAACCATAAGGTTTATTTCTCACAATGTATTTTACAGACAAAAGGCTAGGAAAACATAGACAGTTTTTAATACTCTGTAAATACTCTGTAAAACAAACTAAACTTGTCATTTGATAGGTTCATAATCCTTTGCGTACCAGAGAGATTTCCAACACACTGAGGTGCAATGTGTTGGATATCTTTCTGGCACACAAAAGGTAAACAAATTATGCATAAAAGAAAGTGGAGTCATTTTGGATCACAGTGAACAAATAAAAGAATCTTAAGCTTGTCAGCAGTGGGGCTTTGTTCATTAAAGTGGTAGTAATGTCCCATTATAAATAGCTTGCATTTTGTAGAGCTTCAAAAGTTGAATTGAATGCTAAAAAACATATCTCTCAAACTGCTATGGTTTGAGAGATATCTGCATTAAAACTTTGATGTGTCCTGCTTTCAGCTGTAAAGCTGTCAGCAGGAGATCCGTGTCGGCCGACACAGAGGCTCTGCAGCAGAGCCGCAATCAAGTTATTTAAAATGAATGACTTCCTGGGAATGGACTAAAAAGTGTGTCTGGTTTGCAAGCACACTTTTTAGACCAATCCAAGGAAGTCATTCATTTGAAATAACATTATAACAGTATATCAGTGATTACCTCTATACTAACAATTAATTAGGGGCACTTATATCTGCATGATATATCTGCTTTAACATTCTCAGTGTTTCAAATGGGACTTTTAACCTTTTGAATGAAAGAGGTCTCCAACACATTACAAAGCAATCTAGTGGAGAACTCTAGCTTTCAATGAGTTAAAAGCTCAAGTTAAAACAATGGGAATTTGTATTTCTCACCAGGTAGTTACTCCATTTATTTAATACACAAAACCCACAGAATGTTATTGAAATAATATGCTTCTATGGAGCACGATTAGACAGTCACATCAACTGCTTTGCTACTGCTTTAAAGACAATGGGGGTTATACACTAAAGAGTGATAAAGAGATGATAAAGCAAAGATGAATTCTCCACTGATATCACTTCTCCAGTTCCTCTGTTATTCTATAGAGCTTATGCACTAAGCTTTCTGCAGCTTTAGATATCTTAATGCATTTGTTCCACAGAATAACATAGGAACTGGAGACGTGATACCGGTGAAAGGATCTCCTTTTTATTACACCTTTGTACATCTCCCCCAATAAGCCTTTAAGCCATATTCAGGAAGTTAAAGAAATACAATTCATAGGAAAAAACCACTGGCAGTATAGGGTATGAATGGAAAATTGCATTGATTTAAATGGCACTTTTAACCACTTGAATGCCAGATGCTTCTCCAACGCGTTGCCTTTCAATGTATTGGAGACTTCTCTAGCATTCAAGGGATTAAAAACCCCACTTAAACCAGTGGAAATCATAAATTGGCACAGTAGTACACTTGGTTTGTCCTAGAAATATTCTGTTATACTAGGCTGTTAAACTAGATCTTTAGTATAACAGTCTCAATTACTCTTTCTTACCAGATGGATCATAAAAACAGTGGGGTGAATGTAAGAATTCCCCAGCACAGATCCACTAGAGTTAGTGTGCAATGACAGAGACTGCACCTCAGGTTATGTATCACCATGTGTGAGTGCTGTAGTGCATACCGGCAGAAAATCTCCCTCCATCAACAGGTCTTCAACCCCTTAATCCCTTAAGCACCCATGACGTGTCAGGACCATCATAGCCAAACTTGCGTTAAGGACCAGTGCATATCATGGAATTCAGGTGCGCGCAACTTGGGGACTACTGAATCCAAATGAAAAGGAAAAAAAATGTTCCGTGTTCCTTATCTGCTGGCCACGTGGCCGGTCGTTAAGGGGTTAACGACATATGACGTTCATGGACCATCACTTTTATTATCAAAATATGCATTTCAGAACAATTTCATAAGTGAAAATATACTGTCATATGTTTACTTTGAGGCTGTTTTTGCCAATTTTATTTAGGTAATATGTTTGGATTTGTTTTGTTAAGGGGGTAATTTCCAGTATTGTAAATTGTAATTGTTGAAGTAAATTGACATATTTTTTTTTTATTTATTTACAATTTGGTGATTTATCAAGGGTCATAAGTAGTGTTGAGCGAGCACCCCGATGCTCGGGTGCTCGGGTGCTCTGACCGAGCACCCCCTGAGGCTCGAGTGCTCGGCCGAGCACCCGAGCCCCATTGAACTGCATGGGGCGACACGAGCATTACACCAGGCACCCCCTGCTCTGATGAGGGGAGGGTGCCTGGTCAATGCCCCCCTTCATCTCCGCTATGCCCCCTTCATCTCCAAATGCCCCCTTCATCTCCGCAATGTCCCCCTTCATCTCCGCTATGCCCCCTTCATCTCCGCTATGCCCGTCTTCCACAATGTCCCCCTTCATCTCCGCTATGCCCCTCTTCCACAATGTGCCCCTTCATCTCCGCTATGCCCCTCTTCCACAATGTCCCCCTTCATCTCCTCTATGGCATAGAGGAGATGAAGGGGGACATTGTGGAAGAGGGGCATAGCGGAGATGAAGGGGCACATTGTGGAAGAGGGGCATAGCGGAGATGAAGGGGGACATTGTGGAAGACGGGCATAGCGGAGATGAAGGGGGACATTGTGGAAGAGGGGCATAGAGTCTATGCCCCTCTTCCACAATGTCCCCCTTCATCTCCGCAATGCCCCCTTCATCTCCGCAATGCCCCCGTACCTCCAGTCCCTGGTGGTCCAGCGGAGCGTCTTCGGATCTGTGCCTCTTCCGGCACAGATCCCCGCCACCCGAACATGGCGGGCGAGCACATGGCGGTACTCGACGAGTACCGCCATGTGCCGAGCAGAGCGATGCTCGAGCCGATCCGAGCATCGGCCGAGCACGCTCGCTCAACACTAGTCATAAGTTAATTTGTATTCAACCATTTTGGAATCAAGGAGTAGAAGGCTATCCCACTTATTTACACCATAAACCCATTGTTTGATCCTGGTTGGTAAATATTTTGTTAGTATATGGGATAAGCCATACGCATGCATAAAATGTGTATGTATGTGTTTATATATCAGTGAAGTCTTTCCAAGTGGAAATTTGTATTCATACTCATGTCATTAATGTTTTCTGGAGTGTTCTACACTAGTGAATGATGTGCCAGGAAAAAAACAATTGTTCATTGATAAGTAAGGTACGCCAAGTTTCTCAACAATTAGTAAGCCAAAGCACAGAGGAAGCAAGCATAGCTGGTGCACTGAATTCTCTGTTGCTTGGTAAATTGACTCTACAGTGTTTTGAACACCTATATTTGGTGTTCAGTTCCTTCTAGTTTGCAATATTTAACCCATCCAGTATGTTTAATTATAAAGAATGAAACACAGACCAATCCTAAAATGTATTCCATTTGCCATGGTCATTTGTTTACAGAAGTCTAACCTAGACCAATATTTTACAGTGATAAGCAGTCTCTCCGTCTCAGACGCAGCGGTAAAATCAACCCACTGCCATCGCTTAATAAGGACACCAGCTTACTTCACTCCTGTACCCGTTCAGCTGAATGACTCTGGAGAAAAGTCGGGGCTCTCTGGCAGACTTTCTACACTACAGATTCCTCCTTTCTTGTTTTAACGCTGCTCTGTCCCTGACAAAAAAAATTACTTTTCACAACTACTTAGCACTCACAAATCCAACCCCCGCCACCTTTTCTCTACATTTGAATCCCTTTTTATCCCTCCATCTGCCTCCCTCTCACACTCCATACAGCCACAAGACTTTGCAGACTTCTTCAAAGCCAAGGTAGACTCCATCAGGGATAATATCCCACCCTGTAAATACCCTCCTATCCTACCTTGTTCCCCGCCTAACACTCTGGACTCTTTATCACAAGTCACGGAGGAAGAATTGGCTAACCTCTTAACATCCTCTCCCTCCACTACTTGCGCGCTTGATCCGCTCCCCTTTCACCTCATCCAGTCCCTCTCCCCCACACTAACCCCTATCCTATTACATATTTTGAACTCCCCCTTTATCACTGCTACATTTCCTGATGACTGCAAACATGCCATAGTAACACCTATCCTCAAGAACAACTCCACTGACAGTACCACACCCTCCAGCTATTGATGATTTCTCTCCTGCCATTTGCCTCTAAGCTTTTGGAATGCCTAACCTACTCCCGCCTGCTTGACTTCCTTAACACGCACAACCTGCTCAACCCGCTACAATCTGGCTTTTGAACTGCTCACTCCACTGAACCTGCTCTTGCAAGAGTGATCAATTATTTACACATTGCCAAATAACAAGGTCACAATTCTATACTTATCCTTCTTGATCTCTTCACTGCTTTTGACACAGTTTATCACGTACTTCTCCTCCAGATTCTTCACTCCTTAGGAATTCGTAACTTAGCACTGGATTGGCTATCATCATATCTAAATAACCGATCCTTCAGTGTCTCCTCTGCCACCTCTTCATCCTCTCCTGTCCACCTCTCTGTTGGTGTTCCTCAAGGTTCTGTTCTAGGACCGCTTCTGTTTTCTCTTTACGCAATAACACTTGGCAATCTCATTAACTCATTTGGTCTCAAATATCACCTCTACGCAGATGACACCCAACTTTATTTATCTGCACCTCGACTGACTTCTGATATTTAATCTAAAGTCACAGATTGCCTCTCAGCTATCTCAGACTGGATGGCTCATAGGCACCTCAAACTCAATATGTCTAAAATGGAACTAATACTCATCCCACCCAGGTCTGGCTCAGTATTGCCCTTCCAGGTGACAGTGAAAGGCATTACCATAAATCCGGTATCAGAAGCACTGTGCCTAGGGGTGATAATTGACACATCTCTCTCATTTTCTCCTCATATTAAAGCCATTGCTAAATCTTGCCGCTTTTACTTGCGTAACATTGCTAAAATCCGTCCCTTCCTCTGTTCATCCACAGCCAAAATTCTCACACAAGTACTCATTATTTCCCGCATGGACTACTGTAACCTTCTTCTCTCTGGCCTTCCTGCATCCCGTGTCCACCCTCTTCAATCCATACCGAATGCTGCAGCACAAATTATCCTCTTTTCATCTAGGTTTGTCCCTGCCTCCCTCCTCCTCAAATCTCTCCAGTGGCTGCCTATAAATCTTCGGATCTCTTATAAAATTCTGCTTCTCTCATTCAAAACTCTTCTCTCCTCTACCCCTTCCTACATTTCCACTTTGATCTCCCGCTATACCCCCTCCTGCCACTTACGATCAGCCAATACCAATCTTCTCTCAGCTCCTTTTGTGTCTACAGCCCTCACATATCAAACCTTTTTCTCTCATTGCTCCTCCCACTCTGCACCATTGCACCTGTCTGATGGTCTTCAAATCATGACTGAAACTACACTTCCTTAACAAAACTTAAACACGTTACATGGAACTGACTTTGTATAACTCAGGCTCTTTATAAATTATTTACTTTATGTCCCCTATCCTAACTAGGACTCTGGCACTGTATTCAACAATTGACCTTTTTGTACTCTGTATGTCTCCCATTACCACTTTAGATTGTAAGCTTTCGGGCAGGGACCTCACTTCTAGTGTTTCACTTTGCAAAGCACTTGAAACCCTGTATTGTCTAAAGCCTTAAATTGTAAACCACTGCGTACACTCGTGGCACTATATAAAGAAACATATTCATTATTCATTCATTCAATCTGGATTAATGTTTTGCATACTTGTAACAGGATCACTCCCTTCAAGTAAATGTTTACTGGCCCTTTCATTATGCGGCCTGTAGACCCATTTTTGAGGTGATTGTCTGGGAACTTTCAAAATGAGCCAAACATTATATTTTTTAAATTTTAACCCATAAAGTTCCCCAGAATGTAGATTTCGGGAGACATATCCCTGCTTAGTCTAACCAGGAGGGGTTCTTAATTGTCCTCAAGGAACCTTTAACATGCTGTAAATTAGAGTTTTCCCTACCTGAACATGCAAAAGAGAAGCAGAATGTATCCCTCTGCCTTTCTGGTAGAAATTGCAGCAATTTATTGACTAAATAAGCAGTTATTCAGTGCAGTTGAGATAGCAGTTAACACTGGGCTCTCTCACCCTGAGAATTTGGCCCTTCACCCTGAGATCTGAGATTTGGGTCAAAACCTTGAGTTTCAGGGGAAAATCCTGAGAGTTCCCTGGTATAGGAAAGTGAGGAAGATAGCTGGGGCTCTTTCATAGGGCCTTAGCACACCTCCTAGGAGGCCTGTTATTTCTACCATAAAATAGAAAAAGACACCTGGAAAGTTTCATTGGGAACACAGGCAATAAAACTAAGCTATGCACCCTATCGGAAAGACAGAGAGAGAGCAAGAGAGAGAGAAAGAGAGAGAGAGAGAGAGAGAGAGAGAGAGACAGAGGTTGGAACCTCACCATAACAGGTTACCTAGCTGGGTCTTACTGACAAGATTAAGATACATTCTCCTTTCTGGGAAAAAAAGAGAGATTATGTAACTAGTGATGCAACAGACAATGATCAGCCCCTCCCATTATTATTTCTGTTGTTGAAAACAATTGTCTATTCTGCTAGAAATGACAAGGTACCCTAATTATTCAATTTGAATGTGCCAAACATGGTTGCCAAGAAGGATCCCTACTCTAGGAAATTAACCTGCTGGAATTCATGAGAAGGAATAGGATGTGCACCTAGTGGTAAAGAGCCTTGTGGGTAACCAGTACCTCTGTATGGCTGGGTTTCAGGACTCAGTTCAGGACTCCCCAGCCAAAAGATGATACATATTTATTAAAACAAAAGGCATGTTTTTCACTCTTCCAGGAGAAGGCGCAATCACAAGCGCCAAAACGCGTTAGAGTACCAGCCTGCAGCCTACAACCGGAGAGAGCAGGACACTGTTCAGAGAACATAGGAGGACACACAGCACAGTCTTGGAGCAGAAAGGGGAAGGAGAGGAGAGGAGAGGAAAAGAAAGCAACCAGCACTTGGTTTTGAGACACACTGAGACCCATCATGGGACTGAAGTAAGCAGCCACCTATACTCTTATAGAGGACTAAAATACATTGACTGCAAATCAGTTACAGTAGCCAATGTAAGAGGCCTCTGTATACATCATCTCAGACAATTTGATCTTAGATCTCTCTGGTTATATCTCACCCGTAGCTCCCCCATAACGCTCTGTACATGCATATAAAGTGTGGGCTAATTAATACAATTAAACAACCTACTCATCCGGTAGTGTACTTCAGCCGCTCTGTTATATAAGAACAGTTATATATCTGATACATAAGTTCATAGCTACCAGTTTTTTACATGTATCCTTTATTTTTTCATTATTATTTATTATTTTCTATCTCTTATCATTCTTTGACTTTTATTCCTTGTTTTATACCCTAGTCTGATAATGGAATATTTATGCTATTTATGCTTATTTTGGTGTGTTTTTAACTCTTGTATTATATATATTGTTTAATTACTACACTTAGATTTTATTGTGCTGTTTTGCCCTTTACTGTTGTGTTCTTTTACATGACGATCACCCTCGGGAGATTGAACTGTGAGATTTTACTGAGACAAGCAGCAACGGAGAGTGTGCCCTAAGAACTGACTGACAGGGAGAGTTTATTTTCATACCCAAACATAAATCTTTGCATTGATATATTATTATACCTACTATTGTCACTCTCTGATCTATCTCTGTGTTGGGTTCAAGGTTAGGTAACTTTGTATACTTTGTTCCAAATGATATACTTCGGGGCTGCAACAGAAACTGTGCATGCTTAAGGGTCATGAAAGGTTCATCAATCATAGGGTCATCATCTTGGAATTTTCAGTTTGATTATATGCCCAATAAGGCACTGGTATAATTTACAAAACAAAAAAGGTAATTGTATTCTGACCAAGCTAAATTTCCATTAAATACATACATCATATATTTTGCTCTTTTATCTAACTCAGATATTTAAGAGGAGAGGCTTACTTTTAGAAGACCAAATGTGTTCCAGTTAGGGCATTGTAAAAGCCAAGTCAGCAGTTAAAGCCTCAAGTTGGATGCGTTTGACAAAATAATATTCCCCGCCAATGTGTAAAATTAATGTTTTCTTTTCTACATCAGATGAAGTTAAAATACCACATTTATAATACATCTAAATGGGTTCTTACCTCAAATGCGTAACATATGACAAAAGTACAAAAACACAGCTGAATTCTTTCCTTTGTCTATGTTTACTCTACCATTTCTTAGTAAGATAAAACCTTCAAAAGGTTCTGTATTACCAACCGCATAGATATAATATATGTGGATTTGAGAGTGTCTTAACTTGTCTCTGTCCAGTACATTCTTTTACACATTTTGAATACAGATCATATGGTTGGTTGAATTAAACCCGCAATGGTGCTGGTTTTAAAAAAGCAATAAAAAGAAATATTCAAGAGAGAAAGTTGAAAATATTTTGTTTTACACTTGAAAGACTGTGAAAAGTAAGACTGCAATCCAAGAAAATTATGTGGGCATTTGAAACCACTAAAATCTTGTCAATGGCTCCACAAACTAATATACCAATTTCTTAAATGACTACACTATTTGGTTAAAAATGTAAACATTTGACTTAATCTTCTTTACAAATGTCCTTATTACATAACAGTAATGTGTTTATTTCTTGGTAAAGAATGAACGAAACGTCACATTCTGAAATAAATTATTTATATTAAAAAAAAAAATAATAATGTAAGCATTTCTATATATGATTAATGTGTTTACCGTAATTCAAATAAAAAGAGAAGCAACCATCTAGCAGTACTACAAGAAACCCTGGGAATTATTTTTAAACTTTACTTTTAGTAGATTTTTAGTAATAATAATGTTATACAGATTATATATTGTACTAGAATACTAATGGACTTTTCAGTTTGTCCACCGCCTGTTGTGGTAGGTTAAGCAGAAGTTCAAAACAACATTGAATTTACATTTATTTTTGTTCTAAAGAGAAGTTCAGCTTGATGCATATTAATGCACCAAGCTGAACTTCTCTTTAGAACAAAAATTAGTTTTTGAAGTTCTTCCCTCCTACTGGCTGAGTTGCAGGAGGGGTGGAAAACCCCACTTTTTTGGCAAAACTAAATTAGTGTCAGCTCAGTAGTCTCCATATTAATTTGCAATAGATTCTTCCTTACCCATGAACAAACAAGTAGTAGGGGGGTGATCAAAGATCAACTCTTTGTAGTAAATTAATATATGGTTGATGGCCCTCATATAATTTTTAAATTAATATTGTGTCAATGGACCACATAGTATTTGTTTTTCATTATAACTTGACCATCAATACATGAATATGGGGCCAATCAATCTTGTGTTAATTCATTTTATTTGCACTGTTGCACTTTTATATAAGAGACCACCTATTAATTTTCTTTGTTTACTTAGTTGAGGGAGGGATTGGACAATCACCCCCTCTTGGGCGTTTTTAAATAAGGTAGGATCTCTGCAGGGTAATATTATCCAATAGGCAGAGAAGGAAACTGTGCAGATATCCAAGTTTTAATGTAGCACCTCAACTGTTCTGGCCACAGCCACCTTCTGGGTTGTGGGAACAGCCCAAGCCCAATGCCCCTGCAACAGACATTGGCTCCTAAATTATGGTGGATGATTTATTTACTCCTTTACTCTCCTTTATTTAACCTAGTGTATGCTGAGGGTTTTTTGTTTTTTTTGCTTGCATTTTCTATAGGTTAAAAGTCAGTTCTGTAGTAGGCAACCATGAATGCTACTGGGAGTGTGATCATGTTAGGAGTACTGGTTTGACTACATGGACCTTGGATGCCTTACCTATGAATTTCTCAGTTTGGACATTTGGTCTCTGGACCCTATACTATTTTTATATGGAGACAAGGGCTGGATCCCGAGAAACTCTTAGGAATATTTTAGCTCTCTGCTATCTTTTATTTATTAAAAATATTATTTATTTTAGTGATTAATACCTCCATTTCCATAGGAAGAGCAGGACATTGTAAAGCAATGCATTGCAGGCCCTCTTGGCAACTAAGAGCTTTCTTAGATAGCAGCTGACGAGAACACAAGTATTAGTAGTTTATTGCAGGTTCTTCCTGGCTTTGCTTATACAGAGGTGATACAGCTAGCACTGCAATGCAGTTTACCCCTATGTGCTAAGGTGCTGACAGTGCCTCCTTACACATGTCTTCTGGGATTAGTAAAGCCTCCTCAGTGCACTTGGGGCTTTAGTATATGTCCCCCATAGAGTTCACCTTCAAATACTTTGAGAAAAAGTTGAAAAGGAATTAAACCCTGGGGTTTAAGTGTCATTTTTGTTGTAGATCCTGTTAAACTGCCAATGTTAACTTGCCTGTGCTATCCGTGTACTGCACCCCATTCCTGTTGCTGATAGGGGGATTCCAGTGGTTTCTGATGGCTGACACCCACTTTGGGATTGCTCCATAGAATAGCTCTTCTGAAACCTTGCTGCATCCTGCACTGAATGCGGGAATGTTTCAGCAGTCTGTATTTTCACACAGGCGATAACATCTTGCATATCACAATCTGCAGAAATGCGTTACAATATGAGTAATTTAGCTCTGATCAAGAAACACCATTCTAAAAATGACCTTGTGAAGTAGACCTTGTCATGTCCTTTGCTGGCATCTCTTGCCAGGTATTCTGTTTCTCCACCTTGTTCTGACGCTCTTGTTTGAGCCTTTATCAAGCGCTTGTACTTTGTGTTCGTGCATGATCAAAGCGTTCCTGTTGGTATCTTGTTCCTTGAGTTTCTGGTACCGTCTCTGTCCTGTATTGAGTTCAACATTGTCAACCACCTAGTCGAGTTTGACTCTGTCGACCACCTATTTTAGTTCAATGTTACCTAGCCTTCCGAGCAAGTATTTCTGTTTTGTTTTCTGTTGTGTTTGTACATATTAATTCATATCAAATAGCAGTCTGCTCTCTCTTTGTGGGGATACCACTCTGCAATGCATATCTCAGGCAGATTACATAGGGCGCTTCTATTCTGATCATCACAGGCCTTAAGTGAAGTCAATATCCTTAATATATAATTTAATGCATAATCTCTGCTGTAATTTACTGCTATTTGTTACGGTTTCAGTTCTCGATTCAATTTGAGCCAGTAACATCTACAGTAGGGCAAAAATGAGTTCTGGACAGTAAACACACACATAGTTGTACCGTCGTAATTCAATTGCCCTACCAACATGAACTACTATGAGCCATGGCCACCAGAACATGACCTGTGGCCCAATGATCATCGTAGCTATATGTTCCCACGATGCAAATTATAAATAGCAGTGTCAAACACTGAGGGTGAGCCAACAACAGTCCACCTCCCCCACCCTCCCAAACACTAACTCTACCTCTGGCCCTACACTACACCTAACATTAACAACAAAAGTTTAAAAATACTAGCCCTAACACTATCTTATAACCCATACCCCATAGTCTCACAACTTATCTGAAAGTCTGAGGTCTAGTGTTTTCTACTGCACCGTCTTTCTCTTTAATTTGTCTTCCGTAAGCTTCTTTCTTCTTCTTCTTCTTTAACCCCTTAAGGACTATGTGTAGTGCTATAAATGTCACGGTCCTTAAATTTTAAGGACCGATGACAGTCATAGTACGTCGCATACTTTTTACTTACAGCGCTGTAAGTAAAAACTGGGCCTAAAATTGACCGCTCCAAGACTGGAGCGATCTCTTTTAGGACCCAAAGCAGAGTGCCGATACACGCAACAGGTCACGTGTACCGGCACGTCGGCAAAGATCAAAGCAGTCCTTATGGGACAGAAACGTCCCAGGACCGCTGGTCCTTAAGGGGTTAAAGTTTCTTCTGTCCCTTTACAAGAAGAATAATCAGTTAATCCAATGCCCCCATAAAGTGTGGCCACCGCTGTCACTGCCAGAAAAAAATATCCATTTCGGTACCTTTTGGGCTGTTGCCCGATCCAAACTGAGGGAAATTTGAACAAAGATTGGCTTTTATATGGCCAGTCTCTGTTCATAAGTGTTCAAATTCCCTTCAGTTTGGATCGGGCAATGGTCAAAAGGTAATGTGATGGGGATTTTTTTTTCTGGCTGTGGCAGAGGTGGTGGCAGGCACCCAACTTAACTGGGCATTGGATTTACTGATTATTCTACTTTTAAAAAGGCAGAAGAAACTTTAAAGAAAAAGAAAGAAGAAGAGGAAAGAAGAAAAAAGCTTATAGAAGAGGAATTAAAAGGGAAGACAAGGGTACAGAAGACCCCACTGGACCTCAGACTTCCAGGTAATTGTTTAATGTTAATGTTGTGTGGGATGGTGTTAGCATTAGGGGGATTAACCCTTTGAGTGCCAGAAGGGTATGAAATGCTCTGCAATGCATAGAATACCCCATTGGCATTGGTTAATTGGTTTTGTTTCACTCATGTTTTTGGTACCTTTGATGAACTGATATGGAGCTTAGAGTCGAAGTTTGTTCCAATGCCAGGAGACTCGATAGAAAGTGCGGCGATACACTGTATAGCCATAAAACAGTTTCTATCAGCCATTTGTAGAGAGGGGTTGAAAAGTGGGCACCTCTACTGGAATGTAATCCAAGAAGTCTGTGACTCCAAGCCACAAAATATTATGAGATGCAGTACTGATGCACCAGAGGAGCATCTGGAGTCATGCCCTGGCATTTGTCTTCTGATCCTCCAAATCCATGGTGTGATTTGGCTACATTAGGATTTCTTCCCTTAGCTGTCAAGACAATGTGTGTTGAAAGTATCCTGGCTGATGTACAACTAAAAATTGGCCTGAACAGCAGACTTCTGCACTGTGCAGCAATGCTTGCTAGTATTTCCATTTACAAAGCAGATTCCTGCAGAGAACTAAATATTTGTGCCAATACAGGCAGTCACATGAGAGAAGGGGTGTAAAAAACTGTTGTAAAATACATATATATAATATATGGAAACAGGCCATGTTCACAGTACACAAATAAACATTACCATTGATTTAAATGGGGTTTTAAACCGACTGAATGCTAGAAAGATCTCAAACATTGACAGGTAACTGCCTAGAGCTCCAATATTTGAGACGCACCTCAGCAGTGTTGATCATACCTTATACTGAGTTTTGGGTATGGCCACTGCAATCTAAGTGTGCCTGAAGAGGATGCTAAAGAGGTCTTCAATGCATTGCAAAGTAAAAGCTGTTTTTGTGCTTGCATGTTATAAGCCAAGGGCTTTTCTGTGCCAGGGAACAGTGGAAGGGACTGTGTGCAGGGTCATGTGAAGAGTGATAGTGACCATGGGAAGTAAATCCAGCCCTGCACATTGTGAAGCAATGCGTTGAGACCTCTATAGCATACAAGGTGTTAAAAGCCTCATTTAATTCAACTGGAAATTGTAGAATGTGTACTTGTGCCTATGGTGCAGTTGATTTGATCCAGAATTGCTCTAAAGCTATTGATACATCAGCCTCTGACTCTAAGAATCTGCTCTACTATTGTTGAACCCCTGAGGAAGCAGGCTGGTGTCCCACGATAAGCGATGGGTGTTGCCTTTTTCTTTTATTATCATTTCTACATATTTTTATATGTATTTAGATTTGTTTAGTACTATTAAATATAAAAATAAATAATCACAGATAGCCCCGTGGGCAGGTATATAAGTCACACTTTAGGTCCCTATAAAAGCCCCATTACTGACTTTGGGATTTTCTGGTCCAGTATGCAATACCGGCTCCCGTGATATCAAACAGTAAAAGTTGGGATATTTATAGGACCTTTACCCTTTATTCCTGGTTGGGACTTTAGAGTTTAACCTCAGAAATAGCAGACGCTTTGGAGGAAGATCACCTGACTCTGGGACTTTATAACCTTTGTGATACGTATAATGCCCAAGAGGAGGGCAATGTTAGTAGATATTGTATCTTTTATATATTGTTTTACGTCATTAAACGCTACACTTAGTAGATTTTTTCTTCTTCACTTTCTCTTTTTTTTGGCTGTGCGCTATTGTGTGGTGAGAATATATTTGTTGAAGCCTGAAAAATCCTGAATGCCAGCGTTACCGTGGAGCATAGAGGAACAAAGCCCTGAGTACTATAACAATTAAATATGTGGCATCTTGTTCACATAAGCTTAGCCAAGATACAAAAATATAAAGTCATAATTAACATAATAACATAGTAATTTAGGTTGAAAAAAAGACTTGCGTCCATCTAGTTCAACCCTTTTCCTATTCCTGTTTACCATCGTTGATCCAAAACAAGGCAAAAAAAACCCTCAATACAGCAATTTCAAATTCTGCCTTGAATGGGAGTGAATCAACAAGCAGTAATATTAATCCCAATACTAACGTACATATTCCTCTATGTTCTGCTCTTTTAAATAAGTATCCAGGCCCTTTTTAAAGGCATCTAATGTATTCGATAGCACCACCTCTTCAGGCAGTGAATTCCATACCTTTATTGTCCTTACTGTAAAGAAACCCTTCCGCTGCTGTAGATGAAATCTCCTTTCCTCAAGTCTAAGCGGTTGGCCCCTTGTCCTGTGTACTGTTCTGTTAATGAACAGGTCTTTTGAGAGCCCTTTGTATAGGCCCTGAACATATTTATATAGTGTTATCATATCCCCTCTAAGATGCCGTTTTTCTAGTGTGTACAAGCTATTAATAGGAAGAGGGGCCTATAAGACTGACAAACCTTGGGTCTTTGACTAGCTTTGCCAATAGGATTGCTTCCCTTAGAAACATAGGAAGAGCACAGATTCAAAAGAATTTATACACATTTGCAGAAAATACAGAATTAGAATATCTTGATAACAAGAATACCATTCTGGACTGTCACAATGCAGTAACATATGTCTGAGGGACATTTAATGGGATAAATTATGTTCTGAGTAGAAAACAGAAGCTTCAAGGATAAGATTATCCTCGGTTGAGAGTTTAGGTGGATTAGAGCTAGATGCACGTTACAAGGTCCTCCCAGGTCTTATCTACTACAGAGGCATACAGATATTCACATTACTCCACAAACTTATCATTAATAAGAGTGGGGCTAAACAATGAAATCATTTTTATCATAAAGCTGGAAAATTAACATTTTATAATGTTTCTATTTAATTCAATGCGGCAGCAGCATGTCTGCTTTATCACCCCATTCAAACTGTTGTTGTTCATACCTATAAAATTTGGGTGGTGTTCACTTTAGTGCCCTTTCATATCTTTGTAGGTTAAGTTGGTGGCAAACCGAAAGTGAATTTTATTTAGCCCTAGTAAGATCCTGTTCCAAAAGTGTACTTGTTTATTAATTTTCTTTTTGAAAGTACCTATATGGGAGGAAAATGAGCCCCTGAGAGAAGCAGCCTGCTTGTTGAAGCATCTGCTGTCAGTGCAGACCCCGCTTGGTGGAGCAACAAATGCTTTGCCAAACTGGGTCCCAAATATGATGAACACAGCACATAGTTTACAGTGTTGTTTTTTTACAAGGCTTTCCAATGGGCATGTTCATACTGTCTGCACTTTAACTGAAGGTGTCTCTGCTTCAGCCACTGCCTAGATAAAGGTGACGCAACTCTAGCAGCCTGCTGCAAATGATCACATTACGTTCTATATATGACAGGTTGTGAAGAAGTAAAACAATTTTATCTAAAGCCAGAAAGCTGAAATGAAATGATCCCTGGACCTAGGAAGAAAGGGTACAATAGCAATCACTAGAGAAAGTATTGTGTGTAGCCTAGTGGATACAATGCTTGTTCCACACACCCTGAGATGAGGATTTGAAGTCTGCTGCCACTTTTTTTTATTTCATAATTCTGAATTACACTTTAAAGAAATATTAAAGGGTTAGTAATGCCCAAAATAAAGTTTATTTTATATGGTAGATTTTACAAAAATAAAGTATTTGGAGAAAGTCCTACCTCTCAAACCTTTATGGTTTGATAGATATCCTCCACTAAAATTCCCCTTCTCCTGATGTCAGCTGTAAAGCTGACAGAATGAGATTGTGTTGGCCAACACAAGGAGGCTCTTCAGCAGAGCCACAATAGCGATATTGGAAAATAATTACTTGGAACAGTCTACAAAGTATGCTTGCAAACCAGGCACACTTTGTAGACCTTTCCAATTAAGTAATTACTTTCCAATAACACAATTTCGGCTCTGCTGCAGAGCCACCGGCTGGTCCCAGGACCGGGATATCCTGCTGTCAGCAGAGCGCTGATGTCTGGAGAAGGGGAGGGAGGGGGGAACTTTAGCTGAGGATATCTCTCAAACAGGACTTTTTCCAAATACTTTATTTTTTGTAAAATCTACCATATAGAATAAACTTTATTTTGGGCATTACTAACCCTTTAACAACAATGAAATGACTGAGCCTATGATTTAATTACCTGCACACAAGAAGGCACATTCTAAAGACATGGTCTGCTAGGCTGCCCTGAAAAAAGGGTTAAGAACCACCGATCTATCAAAATGCATAAGAAACTTAGGAGAAATGGACAGAATAAAATGCAACTTTAAATTAAGCATTGAAATATATACATTAAAGAGAAACAAGTGTCCAATACCATTATTATTCTATGTATCCTCCTTTTGAAATTGTATTTTGGAGAATTCAGACACTTTAATCCATAGAATGACATAGGCACTGGGCAGACCTCTCTCTTTAGTGCATACAGGGGTGTAACTACAGGGGATGCAAAAGGCTCATTTGTGACAGGATCCTGCATCCGATGAGGCCTCAGCCATGAATAGGTTCAAGTTATGCTGTGGTTTAATATTTTCAATGGGGCCTTCCAATGACTAATTATGCTACTGAGTCCATAACTTCCCTCTTTATAGCTAGAAAGCCGTAAATGTGTTAAACCTCCCTACACAAGCATGGTGCTAACAAATTAATTATTTTTTATACTTCAGCAGCAGTTCATTATATAACTTATACTTGCTAAGAAAACTGATTTTGGAAAAGTCTACCAATATTTTATATTATGGTTTTTACAGGTAGAATGATAGATGTCCTCCTCAGCCCTGCAAAATAAGGATAATAACATGAAATACTAGTTATTTCTGGTCTACAACTAGATGATCATAAAATTCATACTAATTAGATGATCATGTTACAATTCTTTGGAAACCACTGTCTCTTTACCTGTGGTTGCTGATATTTCATTATTTTGCTGAGTTCTCCAAACACATTGATTTCCTGGGACATGTGCCAACCCAAACTTCCAGACACACACACACACACACACACACAAGTTAGGGCTACATAAGCTTTAAATCTACCTTACTATGCTTGTCTCAGCTTGATACGCCAGGCACAAAGGCCATATGTTTCATATCAGTCCACAGCATAAACCTTTTGCAAACCCTAAAGTTAAATTTACTTTTTATTAATATCAAAATGAATTCTAGTACCAAATTGCATGGAGTGTAATAAAATGCATTTTTCAGTCCATAAAATACACCTTATGCCAACAACAATAATATTTACACGAACACATTCGTGTTTTATGTAGATACTACATTATATAGGGAGGAAATAATAAGTCCCACTTTATTTAAAAATAAATGGTTATAATTTGCAGTTGAGTTTATCAGGGTATGAATTTTGAAAACTTTATAAAAGAATTATTCACAATAAAGTTGGGCCAAGTTACTTTTCCTAACTTTATATATTTTTTTAAAAAGAACAACTGTTTTTTTAGTAACATAGTTGATGAGCATACCTCCCAAGTGTCCCTCTTTAGGAGGGACGGTCCCTCTTTGAGACCCAAATCCCCCTCTCTCTCTTTTCTACCCTGATGTCCCTCTTTTCAGGACATCAGAGTGAGTGGTGTGTATATTATTCTATCACTTTGCTCCACAGCAAAGAAATTCACATAAATGTTTAGATAATCTTCAGTATATGTGTTTGTTCTTGCAATAGCTAAGTGACTCTGCACACTGCTGTGAAGTCTATCAACTATTGTCAGCTAAAACAATGGCAGGGATTTCTTACAGTAATGGCGGTAAAGCTATGGAATTCTTTGCCTCAGAATGTTATACTTTCAGATACTCTAACTGCTTTCAAGTAAGCAATGGATGCCTGTCTAGCGCACAGCAATATTGAGAATTATGACAGATGGTTTCAATGCAGATACGTTGTTGATCCAGGGAACTATCTGACTGCTATTTTTAATCAAGGAAGGAATTTTTTTACCCACTTAGGGCTAATTTGGAAATGGCTCCAGGTTTTTTTTTTTTTTTTTTGCTTTCCTCTGGATCAACATGGGTGTTTTGGCATGGGCTGGACTTGATGGACATGTCTATCAGTACTCCTTAATCTTTCTCTAATGAGGATTCCCCAAGTTATTTCCCATTTTGGGTGTGTGAGAGTGGGGAATGTGTATAACTGGGGAGTGTGTGAGTGGAGTGTGTGAGTTTGTGTGTATGAGTGGAGTGTGACTGGCAGGATGGTGTGTGAGTGGGGTGTGTGACTAGGGTGGGTGTGGTAAGTGTGAGTGGGGTGTGTGTGAGAGTCTGTATGGGCGAATGTGTGTGAGAGTGGGGTGAGTATGAGTGGATGTGTGTGGGTGGAGGTGTATGAGTGGGGGGAGTCAATGGGGGTTGTGGAGTTTCTGTGGAGTGAGTATGTGCGTGGAGTATGTGTGTGTGAACTATGTGTGTGGACTGTGTGGAATGTGTGTGTGTGTGTGTGTGTGTATGGATTGTGCATGTAAAGTGTGTGTGCACGTGAGTGGGGATAGTGTTTGTGTGTGTATGTTTGTGTGTGAGAGAGAGAGAGAGAGTGGACTGCATTCACCATACCTCACTTGAGGTACAGGGATATAACATAACTTGCATAAGGTCCCAATAATTGTTGACAATGGAAATTGAATGGGAAATAAACAAGGTTGTCAAAGCTAGTGGCTGGAGTTCAAACCATTAATTAACCAATTAACTAATTTTCATTCTCACAAGTGGAAAACAGGCCTTCTATTTTCATCTGCACAAGATGTCATACAAAAGCACTTTACCCCTGATTTGTCCTTTGCCCACCACTCATCACTAAACCGTTTAACACTTCTTTTCTCCTCCACACACTACTCCACATTAACAACTTGCATGTGGTGAAGATTAGAAACAGACATAACCATGACATCAAAAATCTGATTGAATCTTTCTGTGCACTGGGGCTCCCTTAACTACTTAAGGACCAAAGAGGTGCACAATACATTGTTTAGGATTGGTCCTTAAGATGTTAAAGAAATCTGTAGTGCTCAAGGGGATAATATGAAACCACAGTTTGTGTAGTCTGCAAATGTAAATATTTGTCTATAAATATGGCATAGAAAGCCCAACAATATATTATTTATAATTACAAAAGAAATAATAATTAAGTTTTACAGTGAGTCAATGAAAGAGCAGGAATGAATTTAAGGTAATCAGTTTCCAGAATTATAAGAACAACAAGAAGAAAGAACAACAGGAGACGCCTCTTAGTGTAATACGTTGGTACCCACAATCCACCACCAAAAGCACCCAATAGGTGGATACTCACAAACAGAGTGGCTGTGAATCCACTTATGCAGAACACAGTTAAAAAAAACTTATTGGGATGTATGTTTATCCCCCAGACAGATTATCTGAAATCTTTTGAATGAGCTGCTCCTCATCAAACTCAGTCTCTCAAACGGTCAAGAAACATAAAAAACATAATAAAACAAAAAAAAAGATAGGGTGACCACACGTCCCGGAATGCTCGGGACTGTCCCTTATTGGGGGTCTGTGTCCCGTGTCCTGGGTCACCCCCCACCGGAACAACAAAGAGTCCCGGAATGGAGCAACACGCACCAGTCCAGCCAGCCAATGAAATGTATTTGCTATATGGACCATATAGTAAATACATTTCATTGGCTAGCTGGACTGGTGCATGGGAACTCTTACTCTGTGTCAGCCTCAGAAAGATGGTCAGCGCCCTCGGGAGCTTCAGCTGCGGGACTAGGGTGACCACATGTCCCGGAATGGCAGAACGGAATTGTGGTCACCCAAGGGTTCCCAATAGTGCAATACCATGAAATATGAGATGAAATAGTAAACAGAATGTTACTCACAGAAGATGCAGTGGTTATACACTGCATTCGACTCATATTTTTTAACCTTAAATTTGGATTAATCCTGTATTATTTTTAATAAATATTTTGTATTTTTTTTTTAGCTTGTTTTTCATATTTTGTTTTTGTTACCTGGTCATTTTAGACATCATTATTTGTCCTTGAAGAATCCAACTTTGTCAAGAGTGTCAAGATCCCTTGGGATAGCAATCAACATATTCCAGCACTCTGGTTACCTAGTGTAGACAGGTGAATGTCTCCACCTGCTGTTATAGTCAGAGTTCTCTCTGACCACCTCTCTTGTGAGTAACATTATATTTACTAACTAGTTGAACAGCCCATTACACGGGCTACATTCCCACTGCCAGCCGGTCACGGGGCAGTCATGCGCAGTAGAGGCTGCCCGCACTGTGGCTGATACAGAGTTGGACAATCCTTCGGAGCATCCAGCTCTGTGTCAGCCTCGGCGCGGGCAGTCTCTACTGCGCATGACTGCGTTGTTACACATGTTTTAGCGAATTATTATATAGGATTGATCTCATATTTGAAGTTACTGCACTATTGGGCACTCTGTCTATTTCGTTTCTTATGTTTCTTCAGTTTCCAGAATTAGATCAGATTATATTTGAAAGTGTAACCATTTAAAGAAGAGTGAGTTGTATAACACACTGCAAAGCACACAAAGCTGGTCTTTAAAGTAGCAGTAAACTTGTGTTATGAAAAAATATATATTGTAGCACTTCTCCTGCTGAGTAAAATAAGGGTACACTTGTAACGGATCCTACCCGTTACTGAGCCCTTGTCTGGACCACAAACTATTTACTTAAAAACTATGGACCTTGTTGCCCTGCTTGGATGTAGCTGTGGGCTCTGGCATACGAACTGGCCAGCTATTGCCAGGAACAAAGACTTATAGTTATGAACATTGGTTTGTGTATTAAGTTTGGTTTTATGTATTTTCAAATATTGTATGTGTTTAATTGTACTTGTCCAATTTGAAGGTTTGTGCAATCACCATCTACCATGTATGCAAATATCTTCCTTAGCTTAACCTGGGAAATGGTAGGCAGACCAGTGATTGATCAAAGTTGGGGCAGGGCATTCAAAATAGTCAATCAAAGGCTCCAACCTTGGGCCACTGTCCCTAAGATGTGGATTATAGCAACTCCAGCCATTCACTATGTTGACCCCCTGCCATGTGGTAATTAGTTCACTCCCTCAAGTCTTTGTTCAATCAAACCCCTGTGTATCTGAAATGTAACCCTGTCTGAGTCATTGTATCTGTTAAGACCAGCTGTTGCTGGCTTTTGTCTGATGTGCTATGATTTAATCATCTTCCCTATTGTATCAGTTTCCCCATGTGATCCAATGCACTGTACTGTATATAAATATCTGTAGTTTGTGTCAATAAAGTGAGTTCTGTTTTGGAGTGAACAAGGAGTCCTGGAGTCTTGTATTGCTTATGGTCTAAAGTATCCACTCTGATACCCATCTGCGCCAAGTATCCTGAATCGCCGACCGCCTGCTGCCAGTTTCCTGCGACCTAACTTCGTGGACTGTCAGGCGGCGACGTGGACTCTTCCCTGCTTCCCTGCTTCCAGCGATCCTGTGGCTGTTTCCAGTGACTGTTCATACTCCAACCGGTGCACCTGACGGCGCTTATCTGGCGTGGAGAAGGAGAGACCCAGGAACGACGGCGGAAGGCGACGCGGTCCCTTCCCAGCTTCCGTTACATTGGTGGCATAGCGGTGGGATTTCTCCTTCATATTGGGTGCAGCAATTGAGGCATGGCAGATGAAGCAGTGCTGGCAGACACTCTGGGAGCATACGAGGATCGCTACAGCGCCATCCGAATACAGTGGTGGACCCGGCTGGGCGATGTTATCTACGACTTCGTTCCAGAGTTGGATGCGTGCATTACAGAGGAGCTCAGAGTGCAGGAGGAGTACTGGGACTTTGTTAAATACCTGGACCAGGAATATGGATCCGAGGGCCTTTTTGACTGGTGCCCAGCCCGCTTGAGATGGGACATCCAAGGGCTGGTATGGAACGCCTACCACATGGACTCTACTTTTGGGTGCCCTGACTCCAGCAGATACTGGGAGATCCGGGACAAAAGAGAGGACCGTTTTGGTGGATACATTCCTGCGGACTGCCAGGGAAATTTGGATATTCTGGCAGGATGTGAATGGGACCTGGAGCAACTATATGCTGGGTTCATTCGAGAGGTCCGGGAATTCCAAAAAGAGGAAGAAGAATGGGGGGGTAATGCATCTGAGGAGGACTTCAGCGACTTTGAGGGCCAGGATTGTGTTACCCCTGTTCACTCCACACTGGTGAGTGGGAATTCGTTCCTCACCAGTGCCCCTGTTGTTGCCCCTGCATCCGGAAGTGGGAAAATCGTCCTTCCTGATACCCCTTTGCCCCTGAACTGTATTTTCCCTGAGCTGAGGAGTGGGAATGCGTTCCTCCTCAGTGAAGAAGATGCCTCGGCATCAGGGGATGGGACAGACGTCTCCCCTGATACGAATGTTGCCCCTTACCCTGCCTTCCCAGCTGCGGTGGATGAGACGCAGGTCCCCACCAGCAGCCCTAGTCTGCCCCCTGTTGTTAGTGCCCTGGAGAAAGGGAAGATGGTGTTCTCCAGGTGCCTGAGTAAAATTGCTGGGAGGTTTGGGAGTGCCTCCCTGCTGAAGAAAAGAAGTGGCCCTGAGGAGGAGGCCCCGAACGCCAAGGAGATCAGCCGATTGCCCCTTTGCAGCGCTGATTCCTTGGATATCCACCTCTCTGTGACCCCTGGCTTGGTGGAGGGGAGTGAATCCACCGAGTCCCTGTGAACCCCCTGCTGTGGTGAGGGGAGAAGAGCTCACCAGCAGCCCCAGAAAGATGCCCCCTGTTCTATTGGAGAATGCCCTGGGAGAGGAGCAGTGTGTACACCCCAGGGCCATGGATGATGCCGCCTTGAGGGATGGGACTGCGGTCTCCCTCAAGGCAGAAAAAGGGCTTGTGAGTGATGGCCTACAAGAGGAGGACCCCAGCGCGCTGGGAGAAAGCAGTGCTGCTGGCCCTTCTGAGGATATGTTGTGTGAACTGGTGGGTGGAATGGAGTGCCCCACCAGCCCACCTGCGACCCCTGGCCTGGTGAGTAGAAGCGAGCTCACCAGGGCCTGGGATACCCCTGCTGTGGTAAAGGAGATGCAGATCCCCACCAGCAGCAATGTTGTGCCCCAACTGATGGGTAGGAGAGAGCCCATCAGTCCCTGTGAACCTCCTGCTGTGGTTAGTGCAGAAGAGCTCACCAGCAGCCCCAAGATGTTGCCCCCTGGTTTGTTGGAGAATGCCCTGGGAGCAGAGCAGTGTGTGCTCCCCAGGGTCACGGATAATGCCGCCTTGGGGGATGGGACTGCGGTAGCGGTATCCCTCAAGGCAGAGAAGGGCCTTGTGTGTGATGGCCTACAGGAGGAGGAACCCAGCGGACTAGAAGAGAGCAGTGCCACTGACCCTCCTGTGGATTTGAACTGTGAACTGATGGGTGGGAATGCGTTCCCCATCAGCACCCTTGTAACCCCTGGCTTGGTGCGTGGGAGTGAGCGCACCAGGTCCTGTGAAACTCTGGCTGGGATGAGTGGGACAACAGGCCTCATCCCCAGCCCAACTTTTGTGCCCCTTGAATTCTGTGACCTCGGCCTGGTGGGTGGGAATTCGTTCCCCACCAGGCCAACTGTTGACCCAGCCAAAGGGAGTGGGACCACTGTCCTCCCTAAAGAAGTTGGGTCTTGCCCTGGTTTTGCGCTGTGCCCAGAGTCTGGTTGCCGTGGGTTGGTGAGTGGGAGTGTGCTCCTCACCGGCCCTTTGGATACCCCTGCCCTGACCAAACAAGTTCTCAGCGCTCTGGATGTTGCCCCAGCCCAGGAGAGTGGGAATGGATCCTTTCCTGTCCCTCTGGGGCACTGGCCCCACAAAAAGGGGGAGATGTGCCCCTCTCCCCACTACTTGATTTCCAGGCTATGGGAAGCCTAGAGTCTCTGTGGACACAAAGGGGTCCAATGTATGGACTGGCTCTGGACCCTGAGCCACTGGCCCCAGACCCAGGAGGGTCTGACCCCAGCACTGCCTGGAGCATGGCCCAGGAGAAGCCTCCCAACTTGATGCTAGCCAGGATCAGGAGGCACCAGTTTCCTTGGCCCAGAACTAAGGCCCAACATTGTATACCTGGCCCAGGACAAGGGGCGCAGCTATTCTTTCCTGGCCCGGACAAGGGGCTCCCATTTTCTCCTGGCCCAGGACAAGGGGCTTGCTTGTTGTTTCCCTGGCCCAGGACAAGGGGCTCCACACTTGTGACTGGCCTAGGATCAAGGCCGCTGCACTAACGAACTGTCCAGACAAGCGGCTCACAGCAGCAAGGCTCTCCTAGAGTCCCAAGCCAGCATTTACTACCGCAACCGCTGGCTTGGTACAAAAAAGGGGAAGAAATGTAACGGATCCTACCCGTTACTGAGCCCTTGTCTGGACCACAAACTATTTACTTAAAAACTATGGACCTTGTTGCCCTGCTTGGATGTAGCTGTGGGCTCTGGCATACGAACTGGCCAGCTATTGCCAGGAACAAAGACTTATAGTTATGAACATTGGTTTGTGTATTAAGTTTGGTTTTATGTATTTTCAAATATTGTATGTGTTTAATTGTACTTGTCCAATTTGAAGGTTTGTGCAATCACCAACTACCAGGTATGCAAATATCTTCCTTAGCTTAACCTGGGAAATGGTAGGCAGACCAGTGATTGATCAAAGTTGGGGCAGGGCATTCAAAATAGTCAATCAAAGGCTCCAACCTTGGGCCACTGTCCCTAAGATGTGGATTATAGCAACTCCAGCCATTCACTATGTTGACCCCCTGCCATGTGGTAATTAGTTCACGCCCTCAAGTCTTTGTTCAATCAAACCCCTGTGTATCTGAAATGTAACCCTGTCTGAGTCATTGTATCTGTTAAGACCAGCTGTTGCTGGCTTTTGTCTGATGTGCTATGATTTAATCATGTTCCCTATTGTATCAGTTTCCCCATGTGATCCAATGCACTGTACTGTACATAAATATCTGTAGTTTGTGTCAATAAAGTGAGTTCTGTTTTGGAGTGAACAAGGCGTCCTGGAGTCTTGTATTGCTTATGGTCTAAAGTATCCACTCTGATACCCATCTGCGCCAAGTATCCTGAATCGCCGACCGCCTGCTGCCAATTTCCTGCGACCTAACTTCGTGGACTGTCAGGCGGCGACGTGGACTCTTCCCTGCTTCCAGCGATCCTGTGGCTGTTTCCAGTGACTGTTCATACTCCAACCGGTGCACCTGATGGAGCTTATCTGGCGTGGAGAAGGAGAGACCCTGGAACGACGGCGGAAGGAGACGCGGTCCCTTCCCAGCTTCCGTTACAACACTGATTGCTGAGAGGTGCATATTTCCAGTTAAAACAGTTAACACTTGTGTTTTTTTACATCAACAGTGCCCTCTGGTGGTCAAATTCAAAGAAGGTATTCTGTTAGATTCCATTTGAGAGGAAGGTCAATGGCAAACAGTTCTCCATAAAATGCAATACAAACTGCTGAGTCATGCTGTTAGAACTTTCAGGAAGTAAAAGCACAATAAATCCACTCCCTGATTATTTGAACAGTTATAACTTTTGAATAAATAAATAATTGATAGCAGTGAGAGTGCCCTTGATTTAATCAGCAGGAAAAGCTCTATAGCTTATATGTTTTCATTAAAAAAAGTTTACTGCTCCTTTAAATAGTTAAAACAGGAACCTATTGAAGGCAAACCAGTCCCCAGGCCACTCATATTAAAAACAGCTAAGCACTTCCATAATCTTCTTATGTTGATCACTTATTTCAGTTCTCTGTAGGCTAGTTTAATATCTTGACAGTCAGATATGGCAAATTCAGACTTGCTCTTGCTGATTGTGGGGAAAAAGTGTTCCACTTAGCATGAAACATAAGTATGCAGGCACATTTCAAAAGATGATTCAGGAGTCTAATAATTGTAGTACGTGTTCAGTGCTGAGAAAACAGGTTCCTAGAGGTGTTTGCCACCACATTTGTCACAAACAACGTTAGCATAATTAGTAATAAAATCGCCTATTAATACCACCCTCTCACACATGCTTAGTCCTGTTAATAACACCCACTTACCTACAGTGGCCAGAAAACTTTAAGGGACCCTATAACATTTGCCCTTGTACTTTTGTTCAAGAGATCTTTAGACAGTCCTGGATGCTATCTCTGTGGAGGCAGACATGGTATACTATGGCAGTTTTGTGACACCGTCTGTAGGTGATGCCAGATCAGGAGAGCTTCCATCATAGCAATAGATCTCAAGGGCATTTAGGAATCAAAAGAGGTTACAGTATCCCAAAGTTTTTACATCTGATGAGTCTTAAAATGTGTACAAAAGACTTTGTATCTGAATACGATCTAGGCCACAGAAAGGTTATATGTATTAAATCAACTGTTTAATGAATTCTGTAGTGAAAATCCATTCTAAAGTCATGATGTAGTTAAAGCAGAACCCCTTCTAAACTTGACACCAAATAATTACCCATCTAGTGACTAGATGCTCAGTAGTGCTAGTCGCCAGAATTATTACAGCGTTATTGAGAATCTTTACTGCTCCCGGGACTGAAAGCCAGGAAACAGCACAGACATCTTTGCATAGTGACGTCTGCGCGCCTGCACAGTCAGTCCCTTGCTGTGCCGTGCGGCTCCTAGCAACACCTCCTAGAGAAGACTAGGATTGACAGCGCAGGGGCACAGAAGTCACAATGTAAAGATGCCTATGCTGTTTCCTGGCTGTCAGCCAAGGGAGCAGTAGGAATTCTCAATAACGCAGTAATAATTCTGGCAACTAGCACTATTGAGCTGCTAGTCGCCATATGGGTAATTATTTGGGTGCAAGTTTAGAAGGGGTGGTAGTTCCGCTTTAAAGAAAAATAAGACTTAGGTCCTTAAGAGCATAAAGAGCTGAGTTAGAGGTATGTATGAACACATTCATAGAAGTAGCACTTTAAGAATGATAAGTATATCCATCTGCACATTGATGACCAACTTTAAATTCTAATGGTGTTTGGTGAGAGAAATGCCTCCATTCCTCCAGAGTGAGTTTAACGACTAGTATCTTTTTATGTCCAGTGTCATAATTACTCTTGGATTATAATATTTTCTGTGAAAAGAAGGCACAGGGATTAATTAAATTCTTAAGCACGTGGAGATACAAAAGGACAGCTCCTACCACCATATTCTATAAAAAGAGCAAAGATTAACCTGTTTGTACAAGAATAGGAGCAGAACTGAATAAATCTTTCAAACACTCAAAAGCTTATTGAACTTCTGAAGAAAACTCTTTATTTGTGAGAGGAAATAGGAGCAAAGGTGGATGAAACATTCTTAATTTTTTATTAGTGAACAGACCGGGAGGCGTCTAGTATAAGGAATAAATTAGGAATAATCAAGGCATTCATGATTCCACAAAACTACTACAGGCCTAGGCTGTTCCTGCCATAAGTGGCCTTAATGCAACCATTTCAGAAACAGGAAAAGAAGCTTCCCTGAGAGAGAGAGAGAGAGAGAGATGGCTTCTGGCATAACACAGGAAGACATTAATGTCGCGGTTTATTATGACTCTCAGACACAAGTTTAGGTAAAAATCAATTTTATTGAAATAATAAATTGATAACGTAGGATGGCAATCACATACATACAGATATATACAGAATATGACAAGACAGAAGGCTGACTCTACCGGTCCTGTCAATATACCGGACAGGACAGTCTGAAGTAGTGTAATGTTAGGCTCTACCGGCCCTGCCAATACCGGGTAAGGCAACCTGCAGATGGAATGGCATAACGGTTCTACCGGCCTTACCGAATTACCGGGCAAGGCAGCCTCAAAAGATACAATGTAGGCTCTACCGGTCCTGCCAATACCGGGTAAGGCAACCTCAGATGGAATGTGGCAACAGGTTCTACTGGCCTTTCCAATACCGGGCAGGGCAGCCCAGAGATAGTAGCAGCAGTCAGATGGTAATGACAAATTGACAGAATCGTAGGTAACTCAGTGTACACACACTGAGACCAACAGAGGAATCGTAAAGCTGCAAGGCTTAGGAGCAAACCAGAGTCCGCACGCTGGGACCAACACAGGATTGTATAGCTGATAGGCTTTGGAGCAAACCAGTGACCACACACTGGTATAACAAGCAAGTTCGTATAGCCGCAAGGCTTAGGAGCAAACCAGTGTCCGCACGCTGGGACCAACACAGGATTGTATAGCTGATAGGCTTTGGAGCAAACCAGTGACCACACACTGGTATAACAAGCAAGTTTGTATAGCCGCAAGGCTTAGGAGCAAACCAGAGTCCGCACGCTGGGACCAATACTGACTTGTATAGCCGATAGGCTTTGGAGCAAACCAGTGACCACACACTGGTATAACAAGCAAGTTCGTATAGCCGCAAGGCTTAGGAGCAAACCAGCGTCCACACGCTGGGACCAACACAGGATTGTATAGCCGATAGGCTTTGGAGCAAACCAGTGACCACACACTGGTATAACAAGCAAGTTCGTATAGCCGCAAGGCTTAGGAGCAAACCAGCGTCCACACGCTGGGACCAACACAGGATTGTATAGCCGATAGGCTTTGGAGCAAACCAGTGACCGCACACTGGTGTAACAAGCGAGTCTTGTCTAGCAGCAAGGCTTTGGAGCAAACCAGCGTCCGCACGCTGGGACAAACACAGGAGCGTATAGCCGATAGGCTTTGGAGCAAACCAGCGTCCGCACGCAGGGACAAACACAGGAGCGTATAGCTGATAGGCTTTGGAGCAAACCAGTGACCGCACACTGGTGTAACAAGCGAGGTTTGAATAACTGCAAGGCTTTGGAGCAAACCCGTGACCACACACGGGAGTAACAAGCAATGTCGCCCATGCGACCAGGCAGGAGGTCGCCAGGATACAGGAGACAGGCGATGCGATAACAGGAACCAGCAACAATCAGTCAGGTCAGGAAACCGCAGAGATGAAGTTCAGCAGGAACTGCAACACCATAGAGTAGGCCGGAACCAGGACTTGAATTACTCAGTATGCAGGAAACACTGGAACAGTAGCGATCAAGAACACAGGAACACATGAGAACAGGAACTCAGGAACACTGGAACAGAGGCCCAGCTATCACTGGCATAGAGATAGCAAGAAGGTCAGAAACAACACGAAAGGGCACTCAAAGGGTGCCCAATCCAGGTTTAAATAGGCAATAAGAGGCGGGCTATCTGCAGACAGCCAATAGCAGCCCCCTGCTGGTGACAGACAAGGAACTGCAGCAATCACGGGCACCGTGATAGTACCCCCCCTTCAAAGACCCCCTCTCCTAGAATAGGGTCTAGGTTTCTGTGGGTAATTGGCATGAAAGGCCCTAGTTAGCCTAGGTGCATGAAGGTCCGTACTATCCACCCATGATCGATCCTCAGGACCATACCCTTTCCAATGTACCAGGTACTGTACCCTTCCTCTAAGCCTACGGGAATCAATAATGCTCTGAACTTCGTACTCCTGGCCCTCGACCTCAACAGGTCCTGGCACCACAGGTGTGGTAGTATAGCGATTGCAAACCAGAGGCTTAAGAAGGGACACATGGAACACATTATGGATACGCACGGATGCAGGTAGGTCTAGTGCATAGGAGACAGGGTTAATTTTGCGAATAACTCTGTATGGACCAATAAACCGGGGAGCCAACTTATTAGACGGAACCTGCAGCTTGAGATTTCTGGAGGAAAGCCATACTCTATCCCCAACCTGAAAGGAAACCGCTGGAAGCCTTCTGCGATTAGCATGGCGCTGATGACGCTGAAATGACTGACCAAGTGCCCTCTGAACTTGTGCCCATGTGGAACGGAGTTGCTCGATATGCTCATCCAGAGCTGGAATCTGTTGCGTCTGAAATGAGTCTGGAAGCAAACAGGGCTGGAACCCATAATTAATCAGAAATGGAGAGCTCCCAGATGAAGAATTGACCACACAGTTCCTGGCAAACTCTGCCCAAGGCAACAAGTCGGACCAATTATCATGATGCTCAGTAACGAAACAACGGAGAAATTGTTCCAAGCCCTGATTAGCTCGTTCAGCGGCTCCATTGGTCTGGGGATGGTAGGCAGAGGAGAAGGACAGCTGTATGCCCATCTGTTGGAAAAATGCCCTCCAAAATCTAGACACAAACTGGCTCCCCCTGTCAGACACCAGTACCCTAGGCACTCCATGCAACCGGAATACTTCTCTGGCGAACACCATTGCCAATTCCTTCGCTGAAGGAAGACCACGGAGGGGCACGAAATGAGCCATTTTAGAAAACCTGTCCACCACCATGAATATAAAGGAGTACCCCTTAGACATAGGCAACTCTCCCATAAAATCAATGGAAACATGAGACCAGGGGAGTTCGCCATTAGGCACCGGTTGAAGCAAGCCCACAGGGAGATGTCTCGGTGTCTTAGCGTGGGCACAGGTGGCACAGGTGGCACAGGCATTCGTAAATTCGGCACAATCGTTTCTCATGGAGGGCCACCAAAATAACTGAGAAAGGGACCATAACAATTGGTCTCTACCAATATGTCCCGCAGCCTTAGAGGAATGGTAGGTTTCAAGCAGCCTAGTACGAAATGGTTCATCGACAAAACATTTGCCCACTGGAGTTTCATGGGGAGCGGACCCCTGAGAGGCCAGGATCTCCTCCCCTAAAGGAGAAGTGATACTCGTGCGTATAGTAGCCAGTATTCTATCAGGTTGGATGATGGGTGCTGGTGCTTCCACTCTGTCACTGTCGGCCTCAAATTGTCTTGACAGTGCATCCGCCCTGATATTCTTTGACCCCGGTAAGTATGATACAATGAAATTAAATCGAGACAGGAACAGTGCCCACCTGGCCTGACGGGAGGACAATCTCTTGGCCTCCGAGAGATAAGTCAGATTTTTATGATCTGTTAGGATTAATACGGGAGTCTTGGTACCTTCAAGCAAATGACGCCACTCCTTAAGAGCGAGGATAATGGCCAATAATTCTTTGTCACCTATCTCATAGTGACCTTGAGTGACAGTCAACTTCTTAGAGAAAAACCCACAAGGTCTGAGAGTACCACCTTTCTCGTGTCGTTGCGAAAGTACTGCCCCAACCCCAATATCTGAGGCATCCACCTCTAACGTAAATGGAAGTAGAGGATTGGGGTGGGATAACACAGGAGCCGCAGCAAATGCCAGCTTCAAATTCTCAAAGGCATTCTCAGCAGATACCGGCCAACAAGAAGGATTAGCACCCTTGTGCGTAAGATCGGACAAAGGTTTAACAATGGAAGAAAAGTTCTTAATAAACCGCCTATAATAATTAGCGAAACCCAGGAAACGCTGTATGGCTTTAAGCCCCTTGGGTTTTGGCCATTGTAAGACAGCTGACAACTTATCCTTGTCCATGGCAATGCCATCATTGCCAATTATGAACCCCAAGAATGGCACACTGGTTCTATGAAAGTCACATTTTTCCAGTTTACAAAATAATTTGTTCTCACGGAGTCGTAGCAATACTGCGGATACATCTTTGATGTGCTGTGCCATGTCTTGAGAGTAAATCAATATATCGTCCAGATAAACCACAACACATGTCTGTAACATATCTCTCAGAACATCGTTTATCAGTTCCTGGAAAACTGCGGGGGCATTACATAGCCCAAATGGCATTACAAGATACTCGTAGTGCCCAGCTCGAGTATTAAAGGCAGTTTTCCACTCATCACCTGCTCGAATGCGCACCAGATTGTAAGCGGCCCGTAGGTCCAATTTGGTAAAAAACGCAGCGCCCTTAAGCCTGTCAAAAAGCTCGGTGATGAGTGGTATTGGGTATGCGTTTTTTGCCATTAGTTTATTCAAGCCCCGGTAGTCAATGCATGGTCTTAATTCGCCATTTTTCTTTTTTACAAAAAAGAACCCAGCCCCAGCTGGAGAGGTAGATTTTCGTATGATCCCTCTAGCAAGGGCATCAGAAATGTAATCCTCCATAGCCTTATTTTCCTCACAAGATAATGGATAAGTGCGTCCTTTTCGGAGGTACTGCCCCAGGCTGCAATTCGATGCAACAATCATAAGGTCTATGCTGAGGTAGCAAACTGGCCTCTACTTTGCTAAAAACATCGCCAAACTGTTGGTACACATCCGGTATAGCCGAGGAGGTGCACAGGACCTTTACAGGCTGGATGACGCACTTGTCCATACAAAACTGGGACCAAGCAGCAATTTCACACTTTTTCCAATCAAATTGTGGGTTATGTAACTGTAACCACGGAAAGCCCAATATTACCGCATGGTGCGGAGAATTAATCAGTTGAAACTGCTGCTCTTCTCTGTGAAGTGCCCCAATAGTCATAGACAGTGGCATAGTTTCAAACATAACCTGAGGCGGTTCTAAGGGTCTGCCATCAATCGCTTCAATAGTCAAGGGATTTTCTCTTTCAATGCGTGGAACTCTGTGCAATTCAGCAAAGGTATTATCCATAAAATACCCTGCTGCACCAGAGTCAACCAAGGCCAAAACCTCCACGGAGCGTTGTGCCCAAGATAATACCACCTGTATGGTGGGTTTCATTGTGCCCGACACTGGGGACGATTGTACACCACCTAGGGCCTTTCCCCCAAGGTACCCTAGGTGTGTGCGTTTCCCGGACGTACCGGACAGGAATTTAGCAAATGCCCTTTTTTACCGCAGTATAAACACAACCCTTGTCTTCTGCGATAAAGTCTCTCAGCCTTGGTTAGTCTAGTGAAGCCTATTTGCATAGGTTCACTTGTCTCCCGTACAGGTTCACTAGACTTCAATGCCAGGGGAGGGATGGGTGGGCAAAACATGCCACTAGGCTCATTATTCTTTGACCGTAACTTACGATCTCTGGCAATTGATCTCTCACGTATTCTGGAGTCAATTATCATAACATATTCAATGTAGTCATCTAGATCAATAGGTAGATCTTTAGCAGCGATTTTGTCCTTAATGTGGTCATTCAGGCCTTGAGAAAAAGCTGCCAATAATGCCTCGTTATTCCAACCTACCTCTGCTGCCAATGTGCGGAATTCGATGGCGTAGTCGCCTACTGTACGCCTGCCCTGATGTATCTCCATAAGGCGTTTGGCAGCAGAGGTGGTTCTACCAGGAGGCTCAAACACTCTTCGAAAGGATTGCACAAATTCTCTAAAGTTTTTAGTACAAGGTTTAGCATTCTCCCACAAGGGGTTAGCCCAAGCCAAAGCTCTGCCAGTGAGCAAAGATATTGTAAACCCCACCTTACTACGATCATTGGGAAATGCGTGTGCTGTCAATTCCATAAAAATCTCGAGTTGGTTGATGAACCCTCTGCAGAGACTAGGGTCACCATCGTATCTTAGCGGCAAGGGTGCAGAAGCCGTTAACCCTTTAACAGTGCCCCCTAGGGGTCTAGTATCACTCTCCGGTGTCTGACTAGTGCACATCCATCCTCCATAGGATATTCTGTGCATTACCTTCACCTTTGCTGTCTGAGGTCATGGCCCTTTCGTACTGTCGCGGTTTATTATGACTCTCAGACACAAGTTTAGGTAAAAATCAATTTTATTGAAATAATAAATTGATAACGTAGGATGGCATATACATTCATACAGATATATACAGAATATAACAAGACAGAAGGCTGACTCTACCGGTCCTGTCAATATACCGGACAGGACAGTCTGAAGTAGCGGAATGTTAGGCTCTACCGGCCCTGCCAATACCAGGTAAGGCAACCTGCAGATGGAATGGCATAACGGTTCTACCGGCCTTACCGAATTACCGGGCAAGGCAGCCTCAAAAGATACAATGTAGGCTCTACCGGTCCTGCCAATACCGGGTAAGGCAACCTCAGATGGAATGTGGCAACAGGTTCTACCGGCCTTTCCAATACCGGGCAGGACAGCCCAAAGATAGTAACAGCAGTCAGATGGTAATGGCAAATTGACAGAATCGTAGGTAACTCAGTGTACACACACTGAGACCAACAGGGGAATCGTAAAGCCTCAAGACTTTGGAGCAAACCAGCGTCCGCACGCTGGGACCAATACTGACTTGTATAGCCGATAGGCTTTGGAGCAAACCAGTGACCGCACACTAGTATAACAAGCGAGTTTGTATAGCCGCAAGGCTTTGGAGCAAACCAGCGTCCGCACGCTGGGACCAACACAGGATTGTATAGCCGATAGGCTTTGGAGCAAACCAGTGACCACACACTGGTATAACAAGCAAGTTCGTATAGCCGCAAGGCTTAGGAGCAAACCAGCGTCCACACGCTGGGACCAACACAGGATTGTATAGCCGATAGGCTTTGGAGCAAACCAGTGACCGCACACTGGTGTAACAAGCGAGTCTTGTCTAGCAGCAAGGCTTTGGAGCAAACCAGCGTCCGCACGCTGGGACAAACACAGGAGCGTATAGCCGATAGGCTTTGGAGCAAACCAGTGACCGCACACTGGTGAACAAGCGAGTTTGAATAACTGCAAGGCTTTGGAGCAAACCAGCGTCCGCACGCTGGGACCAACACAGGAGCGTATAGCCGATAGGCTTTGGAGCAAACCAGTGACCGCACACTGGTGTAATAAGCGAGTTTTGTCTAGCCGCAAGGCTTTGGAGCAAACCAGCGTCCGCACGCTGGGACAAACACAGGAGCGTATAGCCGATAGGCTTTGGAGCAAACCAGCGTCCGCACGCTGGGACAAACACAGGAGCGTATAGCCGATAGGCTTTGGAGCAAACCAGTGACCGCACACTGGTGTAACAAGCGAGGTTTGAATAACTGCAAGGCTTTGGAGCAAACCCGTGACCACACACGGGAGTAACAAGCAATGTCGCCCATGCGACCAGGCAGGAGGTCGCCAGGATACAGGAGACAGGCGATGCGATAACAGGAACCAGCAACAATCAGTCAGGTCAGGAAACCGCAGAGATGAAGTTCAGCAGGAACTGCAACACCATAGAGTAGGCCGGAACCAGGACTTGAATTACTCAGTATGCAGGAAACACTGGAACAGTAGCGATCAGGAACACAGGAACACATGAGAACAGGAACTCAGGAACTCTGGAACAGAGGCCCAGCTATCACTGGCATAGTGATAGCAAGAAGGTCAGAAACAACACGAAAGGGCACTCAAAGGGTGCCCAATCCAGGTTTAAATAGGCAATAAGAGGCGGGCTATCTGCAGACAGCCAATAGCAGCCCCCTGCTGGTGACAGACAAGGAACTGCAGCAATCACGGGCACCGTGATAATTAAGCACTTGCCAACTGAAGACCTGCTGAATTTCATCAAATCACCATCCTTCGCTTTGAGAAAGGGAACCAAGCAGGGCTGTCCTCTGTCACCACTGGTATTTCATATGATGATTGTATAGCATGTACAATTTGCCACACAAGTTTGATCACGGGCATCTACACCTGATCTTTGGGGCAGAAATTCGACTTATTCATGGATGATTTAGTTTTAATGATTACTGAGCTGATCACCTCCTCCATGAGATAATAACTGAACTGGGATTATTCCTTATGAGGTTAGGCTAGCAAAAATAGATAATGGCACTCAAATTGCAAGAGAGCAATAAAAAAAGTGTTTCAAATACATAAATAGCAAAAAACTAAAGAGGGAAAGCATTGGACCTTTCAAAATGAGATGAGCGAGTTGATTAGATAAAGAAAAGGCTGATATTCTAAATACTTTCTTTGCATCAGTATATACCAGAGAATAAGAAATGGTAGGAGAACAAATAAAACCATACAATTATCAGATATTGGGTTAAAACAAGAAGAGGTCATGGTAAGACTGAACAAAATTAAGACTGGCAAAGCACCGGGATCTGATGGTATACATCCAAGGGTTCTTCAGGAACTCATTGCAGTGATATCAAGACCCCTCTTTTTACTGTTTAAAGATTCTCTCATCACAGGCTCAGTGCCATAAGATTGGCATAAAGCCAATGTAGTGGCTTTGTTTAAAGGGATAGTAACACTTCGTTTTAACTTTATTTTATTTTGTAGGCATTAAAAAAACATGAAGAATGATATAAGTCTTATCTCTCAAACCTTCATGGTTTATGAGATATTCACAAGCAAAGTTCCCCTCCCCGCCCCTTTTACCTAGTGTAAGCAATCTCTTCTCAGATGTGAGTCTGGTTGTATGACAGTACAGATAACAGAAGGGGACAATTTTCTTTGTATGAAAACAATGAAAGCCCTTCCCCCCTTGACAAGTTTTTCAGCTTTTTCCATTATCTTAATTGAAGATTGTCCCTCTCTGCAGTCTACCTGGGCACCTCCCTTCTGATGTGGTTGAACAGGGGGGGGGATACTTTGTTTGTGAATATCTCTTAAACCATAAAGGTTTCAGAGATAAGACTTATATCATAATTCATGTTTTTTTAATGCCTACAAAATAAAATAAAGTTAAAATGAAGTATTACTATCCCTTTAAGAAGGAATCTAAAACAGAACCTGGGATTATGCCACATAAAATAAGATTATTAGAAGGAATCAAAATGGTTTTATGAGGAATAGGTCGTGCCAAACTAATCTTTTGTGCGTCTATGAAGAAGTAAGTAGTAACCTAGATAATGGTAAAGCAGTAGATGTAATATATCTAGATTTTGTAAAGGCATTTGATACAGTGATACACAGGAAGCTGGGGTATAAAATAAGTAAAGTAGGGCTAGAGGATAACCTTTGCAATTGGATAGAAAACTGGTTGAAGGATAGGGAACAGTGTGTTGTTGTAAATGGAAAATTCTACAATACAGTTGAAGTTGAGAGTGGAGAACCTCAGGGTTCAGTACTTGGGCCTCTGCTTTTTAACATGTTTATAAATGATCTGAAAAATAGATATAGAAAGCAAAATATCGATATTAGCAGATGACACTAAATTATGTAGGGTAATAAATTCAGAACATGATAATTGTTCTCTACAGAAGGATTTATATAAAATGGCAGTTTGGGCAAACAAATGGAATGTGAAGTTTAATGTAGGAAAGTGTAAAGTCATGCATATGGGAAGAAAAAATCCCAGTGCTACTTATGCACTTAATGAAATCATGTTAGGGGACACGTTATTAGAGAAGACCTCGGAATCCTCGTAAACAACAAACACGGAAGCAGTGACCAGTGTCAAATAGCAGTAGCAAAAGCAAACAGAGTCATGTCTTGCATAAAAAGGTATATTGAAGCAAGAGTGGATAACATAATTTAGCCACTGTATATATCATTGGTAAGACCTTACCTCAAATATATAGTGCAGTTTTGGGCACCAGTTCTAAAAAAGTAAATTCTAGAACTTGAGAGTACAGCGAAAAGCAACAAAATTAATTAAGGGAATGGAAGACTTGATGTATGAGGAACGTCTAGACCAACTTAGTTTATTTACTGTAGAGAAAAGAAGACTAAGAGATCTTATCACAATGTACAAGTATATGAGAAGTCAATACAAGGATCTCTCTGGGGAGCTATTCACTCCAAGGCCCGAACAAATAACCAGGGGTCACCCCTAGAGATTAGAGGAAAGGAGATTTCAACTTCAGCAGAGAAAGTGGTTTTTACAGTAAGATCTGTTAAATTGTGGAATTCCTTGCCCAGTAATGTGATAACGGCAGATACAATGGATATATTTAGGAGGAGATTAGATACATTTCTTTCAGGAGGGAGCATACAGGGTTATACTGTGTATTAGTGGGCAAATCAGGAAGTTCAGATAAAGACTGATTTTATTGGCAGCAGGAAAGCTTATATAATTATCATTTCTCTGGGCAATACGCAAAGGTTGAACTTTTTTTCAAACTAATTGACTATGTTACTATGTACTATGTTCTTTGGAAGTCAAGGGGCTATGTGAACTAGCTCTTTAGGTGGCCTTGCTCCAAGGTCAAGTACCTTGTGATTCAGTTTACTACTGATCCTTCCCTATGAGGCAGAATCACCTGGAATCTGTCAAAATGGCCACATCTGTAGCTGTACTGGATTGGCTGTGTGAAGCTGATAAAAATTGTGATTTTCCCTCTTATTCTGAACATTATTCAAACTGTGCCATTTAGACATTCTTTTTCTAAAAAGTTACAATATGTTATAAATTATTTTATTTGGCACTACAAATCCCATAGGTTTCAGATGGAATACTTAGCCAGGGACAAGAGATGAGGAAGATTGGGCGCTCTGCTAATATCTTTATACTTTCAGATAACACAGCTACTGATGATTTGTCACTGGCATAATTCGAGACACAGGACATGAAATCTTAATTGCCTTTACAATGCATACCATGGCTGTCCCCAGGGCAGCTGGATTGGTGTCCAATATTTTAAAATACATTCAGCATATGGCATCTTCTTCTTGTCTACTCCTCATAGCCAAGCTACTCCTACCCAATGAAACATATAGTTCATAACACCGCTTTCCCATCATGATTTGATCTGCTCCCTATTGGACTTTTTCAGCATGAAGATATGCTTTTGGTACACAATCTCACTAGTAAAGGTAAACTTAAATCATTTGATTCCAAAAGGAACACTGGAGATACATACAAATACATTCCTTTCTCTCTTGCTACTCTAATAAGGTAGATTTATTCCATTCTCCCACACCTTTTGAGTTGGCCTTCCTTCACACCAAAAAAAACATGCAGAAACATTTCAGGTATCTACAACGTACTTTTGATCTCATACAAAATAGATACAGTCGATAGACAGATGCCCGATGATGGATCATTAAACATAACACCTTCTTTTGTTCAAGAAACTTATCAACCTATCATTGAGACCAATTTTAAGCTCCTAACCCAGTTGGTATAGAGCAACTGTTATCCTGCTTAGATTCTATCCTACTGTATCTTCATTGTGTTGGAGGTGCAGCTCCCAGGCAGAATCTCTTAAACAACTCCTTTTGGATTATGCAGAACTCATGCCCTTCTGCTAGCAGTTCCTTAAGGTAAAGTAGGGCATGCTAGAGTTGTTAGAACTTCTTGATTTTTTTGCACACTATTCTGAATCTTTACCCAGAAGGCATCCACAGAGATGCACGCAAATTAGCTCTGAATAAGCTATGTATACATGCAGAAAAAATGTGTATCCCAGCTAAATGGAAGCAGCAGTCTCTCCCTACAGTATCTGAATGTCTCAGAAAACATTATTTAGAAAGTAATCAAACATAGCTTGGAAGCTGCATATCCTTAAAAAAAGTGTGTATAATAGGTCCAGAAAGCAATTTTCCACTCATCTCCAGGATAGAGTCAAATTATAATAAAACCCCATCTAAGTTTTGAAAATAAGTTTGCTATCCCATTTCCTAGACAGTCTAATCATTCAGAGATTAAAGAAAATGGGCAGTGATTCTTGATCTTCATTTGGTTCACATACTTCTTGTCAACAAAAAATAAGGGAGCCCCAAAAGTTGAAGAAGAAGGGTGAATAAAGTCCTTTGTGAGACTACCTTGCAAATATTCCCTCAAGAACTTCCATTCTGGCTTTGACAAATTGTAAGTCATACCAAAGGCAATCTTGGCCCTAGGATTCTGACTGAGGAGTCATTTGGTCAGTCAGGCGTTATCAGCTACAATCTTATCAGAAATGTCTATAAAGTCAAAGTAAACAAAGGGCACACACAAAATTCATAAACACCCCTGGCCAGCACATAAGCCAAATATAGCTGTTTTAATTAAATTGAATGAACCATAGGAAGAGACAAAAGACCCTTGAACAGTTTGCCAGTGTATTAAAGGATTGTGCTTTGTGATCAATGGACAGTTAAGGATAACTGAAAACTATACAGCACGCAAACCATCAAATGACATATCCTCCACATGCGTATAACCAAATAACATCTTTAATTCACAATAACCTAGTGAATTGGTGGATAACTAGCACAGGCATTTTATATAATAAAATGTGAGATTATGTATCTAAATTTTATGGGGCACTATTTGGGGAGTACTTGTTAGAGAATAGTTTGGGAGTGCCTGTAGACTACAATGAGAGCTGCACAGGATGAGAGTATCATCTGCAATGCGTTGTATCATTTTGGGGACCCGATCTTAAAAAATACATTATTGAACTGGAAAAACTGCAGACATGCAACAAAGTTCATAAGGGGAATAGAAGATCTTAGTCATAAAGAAAGACTAGCCAAATTTGGTTTGTTTTCATTACAGATGAGGCTTGAATAGGTTAAACACCCCATTTAAATCAATGTTTATATCCTATGATGCTATACTTTTGCTTTATTTGGCCCAATATATTTGACTCCTTCATTAAAGCAACACTGAGACCTCAAAAATCTGATAGATGTTTGATATAACTTTAAAGTGTTAGTAATGTCTTGTATTAATAAAAAGTAATGTAGATATTCAAAAAAATGATCAATTGACACCAGTCCGATCTTTCAAACCTTTATGGTTTGAGAGATATACGTTGATAATGTTCGCCCCTCCCCTTTCACAGACTTCAGCCTTTAGCTGACAGAAGAAGATCTTGGTGCCAGGACAAGCCGGCGGCGATTCAGCAGAGCCGAAATACCGCAATCTAAAAACAAATACTTCACCGGAAAAGTCTACAAAGTGTGCATGCAAACTAGGCACACTTTGTAGACCATTCCAGTGAAGTATTTGTTTTTTAGAATACTTTTTAGCTGCTATTTTGGCTCTGCTGAAAGAATGGGCAAACAAATGGAATGTGAAGTTTAATGTAGGAAAGTGCTAAGTCATGTATTTGGGAAGAAAAAATCCCAATGCTCCTTACGCACTTAATGAAATCATTTTAGGGGACACGTTACTAGAGTAAGACCTAGCAATCCTCGTAAGCTACAAAATTGGAAGCAGTGACCAGAATCAAATAGCAGCAGCAAAAGCAAACAGAGTCTTGTCTTGCATAAAAAGGGGTACTGAAGCAAGAGTGGATAACATCATTTAGCCACTGTACATATCATTGGTAAGACCTCACCTCGAATATACAGTGCAGGTTTGGGCACAGTTCTAAAAAAGTATATTCTAGAACTGGAAAGTACAGCGAAAAGCAACAAAATGTAGACCGTTCAGTAAAGTCTTTCGTTATAGATTGCGGTTTTTCGGCTCTGCTGAAGAACCGCCTCGAGTCACACAAATCTAGTCTTCTTCTGTCAGCTTTACAGCTGACATCAGTGAAAGGAGAGGGAGGGGGAACTTTATCACTGTATTTCTCTCAAACTATAAAAGTTTGAGAGATCAGACTGGCATCAGTTGATTATTTTTTGAATATCTACAATATTACTATTTATTAATACAAGACAGTACTATCTCATTAAATATGTTCTTACAGTTAGGCTGTATAAAAATGTTTATGATGTATGTATTGAGAGATAAGAGCTAAAGTCAGTTAATTTGTTGTGCATTGTGCCCACTGTTCTTGTATTCAGAAAGGCTGTTATTGTATCTTATGTTATTTACAGACAATCCTGTTCAATCCCCTCAAGATTGCTATGGTACTTGGAGTCCTAGAAAATGAAGGAATGGCAGATTACACACAAGGGGGTAGATTCACTAAGAGGTGATAAAATGGTGATAAAGTGGAGATGACTTCTCCAGTTTATCACTTCCCCAATAAAGCAAATCATAATAAGGAGCATTAACATTTCCAAGTGTTAGCTAAAATTGTTATCTGGTCGACAACTAGTCATAGATTGTTTTGTGATATATTATTAATCTATTCTAAGTGCTTAGCAACGAAACAGATGTGACTGGTAAATATTAGGATTAATTTAGTATTTTTAATGGCAGATTATTTAACATACTGATCCAAAATAATGACTAAGTCTTCCCAATGTCGTTGAGAACAAAGTAAGTAATAATTATGTTTTCATGCCATAGCAGCTAGCTAACAAAAAATAAAAAAGCCAAAATGTTGAAAGTTCTGGAAAACACTGACCTCTAATAAAAAAAAAACACAAAAAAAAACACTAGTCTAGAAGAAATCATGAGATGGGATTACAAAATTTTGATACCTCAGTATGCATTAATCCTTTGAGTGTATTCAATCAATTTATCATAAGTAATTAAATATTGCTTTTCAACCATCTGTCTTTTTTTCCATCTGCCAAAAAAGTAGCCCTTGGTGCTATCTAAACTGAACAAACAGGCCTAGATGCATGTGAGGAAAACATGGTGGGAAGAACATGGTGTGATTAATTAACCCCGGCATTGCCATATGCACTGACCATCACTATGTGTTCGGTGAGAATTTGTTAGCATTGTGGCGCACAAGTGTGAACCTCGCCACATGCCTATTAGCATGTGTAAGCAATTGAATATGCAAATTCACGCCAATTAGAAAATTATATATGCATGCACAGGTAATTCCATGCTAATGAGCAGTGGCATAGCTTGATTTGCTGTGCACTAAACGACGAGGCAGAGGGATGAGGTAGCTAGGAGGGCCCCTAGACAAGAATATTCAGAGATAGGATACTGCTGGATGCCTTGCCAGATAACATAATTGTCCAGTGCTATAGGCTGAACAGGATAGCTATAATCCAGCTCTATTAGCTCATAAAGGCATATCTAGATCCCATTACAAATAGAAGCCATGCAGTTCTTTGCCACTGGCACATTTAAGTCTTAAGGGGTTAAACTGCCTGCATTTCCTGGGCACCGGGGCATTTCAGTCCAATAAAGGGGAAGTGGCTGGGGTCAGCCAGTCTGCCGTTTCAAGATTCTTAGGGCCAGTACTACCTGCTTTAACCTGTTAATGACCAGTTAAGCATCACTATGGTCCCTACATTAAAGGGATTGTAATACCTGAAAAAAAATGCAGCTCCGATCTATCCTCCTATAACGTGGGACACGTAATGCTGTATTTCAATATTTTTAGTTTTGTAGTTCAAAAGTAATTAAATGCGAAAGGACCCCTTCCTGCCCCTTTTATCTCCTGTAAGCCAGACCCAGTTGATTTAACTGGGTCTTTTAACCATTCGGATGCTACTTGGTTTGCTCCAGAATTGCATCTCTTTGGCTTGATGAATAAGGACATACAGGTATAGGCAGCTGTGATTTAGCTAGGAATGTGGCCATAGGTTTCCATACAAACTAAACTTGACCCCCAGTTAGTCTAATGCCTAACACCCTCCCACCCTCATCCTCCAAAGCTTCTTTAATCTCTACCACGGGCCTCTGCTACATATTCCTAATACCTTATAATTAACATACAGGCCTCAGATAGGGGAAAAAAACTTATCAGTAGCCTAGCCTGCACCCCAGGTACCCCTAATAACTAAGCTAGACAAATAAACTTGCTCTAACATCTAATTACCAGCTTACATTCCTGTTATCTGTAGTACCTAAAGTAGACTAGACATGCACCAGCTGACAAGAAAGCCAAATTACATCTTAGACCACTATGGGCTTGAACTAATACCTAAATCACTAGCTTAGACCACCAGGAAGTATTAATATCGAATGACTAACCTAAATCGTAACAAGTCAGCCCTAATACCTAATCAAAACCTAAACTACAAGTTGGTTCAAAAACTTAATCATTGGCATAGACCCCCACAAGACACCTCTAGCACCTAATCACCTAATTTAGACCCCCAGCTAGTTCTAATACATAACTAGTCTATACCCCTTCCAGTTGTCTCAAAAAAAAAAAAACTAGGTAAGACCCCTACCAATTATCGTTTATAATGAATAAATAGCCACAATGATTTATCTCTTAGATAGACCTATCAGGCTTAAGGCCTAATCAATACTTCTACCCCACCTTAACTTGCCCTAGCACTAAGACCAGAATCTGTCAAAGCAAGCAACAAGCAGAGCAGAATATCAAATATGCTGCTATTCGCCTGTGGTTGCCTTTATGTATTTTTGAGTGGTCAACCATATTTTCCTTCCTTGAGTATGCAATGTAGGTTAATCCAAAAATATTGCTACAGTAATCGATATACATGCCTACATGATCACATCATAAATTTGTATTTGATATGCCAGCCCTAACCTTGTGCATAAAAATGGAGGATTTACATGGTACCAAATATGGGCAGTGATAAATTTGTGAATGGTGACTACACAAGGAAATATGATTATTTCCCATGAATATAGGAATTCAGCCTTTGATGCATTTCAGTCTTAATCATTATCCTAGTACACCAGCAACTAACTGTAATCATATATTGCCCTTCTGGTCTCATGTAATGCTTTGCTAGTTGCATGGTATTACATCAGACCAGCAGAACAATACTCAGTTGCTGTACTTGTGTACTGGTTTTACTATTATATTCTATGTTGGTTAAATGTAATAGATTATTACATTGATTGCCTTATGTATGTTCTGCTGATCAAATGTAATTATGTATTACCCTGCCTAATGTAATTGTTTATTGCTCTGTTAGATTCATGTAATTGTATATTATCCTGCTGGTTATACTCATGTTACGTTCTGCTATTCTCCTGTGATGGTGTATTTCCCTTCTGGTCTCATGTATCTCTCTGCTTATCTAATGTACTAGTGTATTGACACACTGGTCTCTTGCAATGCTCTGCTCGACTTATGTGATTGTATATAGGAGACCAACACTATTATACAATTACAAGAGACCTGCAGAGCTATACATAATTACAGTATGTGTGTATTGCTGTACTGTTCTGCTGGTCTCATGAAGTAATATGATTTTCTAGCGTAATTTTGTAATGCCTTGCTGGTGGTGTATTGCCCTATAGGCATTGTGTAATGGCACATTGCCCTACTGGGCTTGTGTAATGGCATATTGCCCTGCTGTTCTCATGTAATGGTGTATTGCTCTGCTGGTCTCATATAATTGCATATTACCTTGCTGGCCTTATGTCATGGCATAATGTCTTGCTGGTCTCTTGGCATGGTGTACTGTCCTGTTGGTCTGATATTATATTTTGGTTTTACATTAGACCAGCTGTACCTGGCCCAGCTCTGATGGTCTAATTCAATGGTATATTGCCTTACGTGTCTTGTTCTGCTGTTTTCATGGCATGTCATCACTGTGGTTGAGGTGAGAGTGCTATCTGTAACAAACATTAAAGGTTTTGGCGAAGTGCTGCTTCTGTCATAATTGTTTTTTTTTTCTTTGCTCTTAAAGGGAATGCTACACCATGTGTGTGTGCATATATGTGTAATTTGCAGAACAGTGGTCAAATGTGCAGAGTGTATTGGGCAACTGGTAGAGCTGATGTGTCATTGGGGCTATTACATGTGGCATGAGTTGAGGAACATTGGGGTAGATTTAAAGGCAGCCGTTAACAAAAAAAATCACTAACGGGTGCGTTAAGTGACATGTTGCAATTCAAAGATCCGTCTAAAGACCAGCTAACGGCAGTTGTACAATCCTTACGGACGATACACTTACGTGCATTCAGACGCATGGAAAAACATACCCCAGAGCTATTCAAAGGCTTGCGGTACTGATAACGGCTGAAAAAAAGACACACCTAACGGCTAAAAGTTAAGACCCACTTTTTTTAGCCGTTAGACACTTAACGGCCAAAACAAAACACCCGTTACATAGGAAAAGACACAAAAGGCTTACCGCACAACCATGTAAATGGGAAAATTAACCCGTGCAATGCCAAAACAACACAAAAACATGCACACACAACACAAATCACTAAACACACAACAACAACCAACACCACAGGGACAACGACACACAAAAAAACAACAACACAACATGGCACGGAACAATGGGGGTCATCACACAAAGCGGACACCTGCAAATACAAGCTCACCTGGGCAACATCAACACGCCACCTGCACCCCACAACTGCATGTCCGCAAATGGCACACACAGAACAAGCACAACACACCACATCTTATAACACACACACACCTGCAAACACTTACCTGGACAAAAACAACTCACCATTGGTCAGCACTCACCTCATCACCACACCCACACAACGCCCTAGCAAGTACTTAAAGGGACAACTCAACACACTCACTTGTGGCTTGTTTTCCACTCTGGGAGGGAGAGAGAGAGAGAGAGAGAGAGAGAGAGAGAGAGAGACAGATAGAGACAGATAGATAGAGCAAACAGTATGTTGGGTTACATATTGTTGCGAAGACTGAAGAGAAGGCGTGCAAGGGAGAGAGCTAGGGAACATCAGCAACCTCCAAGCATGCCTGATCAACAGCCACCACCTGTTGCAAGTGAGGAGGCTCTGGCTCAGCAGCCACACAGGAGCCCATCCCCACCTGGAGGGCACAGGATGTATAGACGACCACCAAGGCCCAGGGTATACCGCCCAAGGGTCACCCTCTTTGGAATGACCGATGATGAGGTAATTGATCGCTACAGGTTGAGGCCTGACAGCATCATTGCCTTGTATGAGGTCATCAAGGAGCAGGTGGATCCCATCTACATCTACAACCATGCCCTAACTGGCCTGCAGAAACTACTCTGTGCCATGCACTTCATGGCAAGCGGGGCCTTCCAGTCCACAGAGGGTTACGCATCTGGCATGTCACAGGCCACATTCTCCAGGGTGCTGGCCCAGGTCCTGCCAGCCCTCAAAAGCAAGGCCAGTACCTATATACATTTCCCCACCACCGACATGGACTGGATACAAGTCAAGCAGGCCTTTTACGCCAGGGGAGGCATGCCCAGGGTCATGGGTGCTATAGATTGCACCCATGTCCGAATTAAGGCCCCAGCACGTGACGCACAGATATTCATCAACAGGAAGAACTTTCACTCCATCAACGTGCAGATGGTGTGTGACAGCCATATGAGGATAATGAATGTCTGTGCAAAGTATCCTGGCAGCTCACATGATTCATACATTCTCCAAAACTCCTCAGTCCACAGAGATTTCGAGAATGGAACTTTTACAGGGGGATGGCTTTTGGGTGAGTTCACAATACAAAATCACATCACATACACAGGCGTACATACAACGCTGCTTAGCATGCTCCTGACCCACAGCTACTACGTCTACCACACAAAACATCATTCACACAACATGTGCTCCCTGTCTCACCATGTCACTCACATTACACAGGTGATGCTGGCTATGGATGCAAGTCCTGGCTACTGACCCCACTGGCCAATCCTCGAACACATGCCCAGGAAAGCTACAACCAGGCTCATGGCAGAACGAGGAATGCCATTGAGCGGACCTTTGGCCTCCTCAAGTCAAGATTCCGATGTCTGGACCACTCGGGGGGAGCACTGCAGTATGCACCTGGAAAGGTGTGCGACATCATTGTGGCGTGCGCAATACTGCACAACATCGCAGTGGACACCAGGCTGCTGGAGCACATCCAGGCCCCCCCCATACAGGAAGTGCCCATGGACATCGGACACGTTGAGGAGACCCTGAGAGGGACACAGATCAGAGACAGGCTCATCACGGAACACTTTACATGTGAGTATAACACAGGCATGCAAACAATCCATGCAAGTCCCCCATCAGTCCTGTGACACTAACCACACTGCACATTTTGTTCTGTCTCACCCCACAGGAACAGTGACACAGCACTGCACTTGCAGCGGACGTGGCAAATTGTGTGTGTGGACTCAAAAACCATCCTCCATTCCACTCTCCACGTTGACATACAGACCCCAAGGATATCACGCACACCCTCAGGAGAAACAAGGTACAACACATAACCCATGTTCATCGCCTTACAGGGCTTGATTGACAGCAGCTAACTTGATTTGCCATGAGCATAGCCAGAGCAACCATGCTAGCCTTGTAGCGAAAGAGTGTTATCCAATGCTATGCATTGGATAATACTCCGTCACATCAGGGGTTAAAGGGCCATTGGACTCAATATGGGACCTGTACTGTGCTACAGCTGAGAAGAGCAGCACAGGGGTGGATGTACAGTGGTATGGGCACACAATGTAGAGGTCATGAGACGTAGATCAGATTACCAGGGACACCATGCTGACCTGTGAGTGTGCAGACATATGTGCCCCCGACATGAATACACACATCAACAAATGTGTCCTAACAGTTCCATGGAACAAATGACATTGGGCTGCCACTGTCACATTAACAGTGGCAGCCCAAATTCATTACTTCCATGGAGCTCTCAGAACACTTGTTGATGTGTGTATCCATGTCAGGGGCACATATCCATAGGGCTGGGGCACATGTCCTTAGTTCTCCACATAATTGGTTACAGATGAGTACACAACACATTGTCAAGCAATGGTTTGTGTACTCACCTGTAACTGTGAAAATTGAGGGGATCAAAAAGACTAAATTGTTGTTGCTTGATGATCAGTTCAAGTCAACTACTCCAAATCCTGTCCTCTTCTTCCACAGGCATCCGTAACATGATCCATCCTTGAACTGAAGTTCTTCTATGTGACTGGATTGATGTCTTGACATCACCTTCATGGAGATCACCCCTTGCTGTTTATGTTGATGTTGTTGGTGATGCAAAGTTTGACCTGAGGTTCACACAAACCTCTACTGGATCATTTTCATATAGACACAGAAAACACTAATTCCTGAGTTTTATAACCTGTACAGTTAGGATGCTCAGCTACAGAGTTGTCAAACCTTGTGGACAACACATGAGCTGGGCAGCAGTGTTACTAAAGTACTATTTTTTTTGTTTCAAAGTACATTTAGTGTTCTCATACAGGTGTTCAATGCATATAGGCAATACACAGAAAACACATGTACATCCTAATGTACTTTGAGACACAATAAAGATGAACCATCACCATTCTATCTGTGTCTGTAGGAGGATATATTTGAGAACACAGTTGTCAATGCGTTACCACACCCAGGGTAGAGTATCCCCATACATGGAAAGGCATCACCCATATCACAGGACTCCACCACTTGTTTGCAAGTGAGTGGACTCAGTGATGTATTCACGCTAACAGATGGTGGCAGTGATACACTAATGTGTTGTGGGAGTGATAAAGAGGTGATAAAGGGGACATACTTCCACAGTGAATTCCTGTCCACAGTTAATGTGTTGCTCAGTATAATCAATGTTCAGTGATATTGCTCCACTGGGACAAATCACAGTACATGACCAAGTGGACAAGTGTTTTCACTGGGGAAGTCTGTTACACCCTTAGAAAAAACAACAAGTCAACTTACTGGAGGCCCTAATGCTCACCCCAGGATATCAATGTGTGTGCTACACATTGAAATCCTAGGTTGAAAACATTGGCTTCCCCAGTCAGTCTGTTGCACAATGAGTGTGTGAATCCAAGACAATATGGATACATGTCCCATTTATCTGTCCTGCTTGTTATCTCACCGCTAAGCCGTTTGTTTGGTTATCCCCTTAACCCTCTGAGTGCCAGAGTGGTACCCAACGCATTTCTTTGCAATGCGTTGCCTACCACTCTGGATATCAAAGGGTTAAACACTACATATGATGTAGATGAATGTTCAATGTTGTACCAAATGTTGGGCTAAGGGGAATGTTTTGTTATGCAAAATCAACACACAACATTGCCATATAACACAGTTGTGTAATATGGCAACAGGGATGTTTTTACAGTTGATTTTGTACAACGATGTGTATGTGAACCCATGTTGTAACATCCCACAAACATCTTACCTAGGCAGGAGTTGTATTCACTGAATTGTTTGGCAATGCATTGGAGACAACTCTGCCACCCAAATCTATGACCAAATTCAAAGCAGATCAGACAGGATTCAAAAGCACAATGTTCCTTTATTCAGGGGAAATTTAACATGTTGGGCATTTTATTTTTTTTTCTTGGGGGGGGGGCTTAGACTGTGTGGCAGAAGTGGATAACCTGGATGATCTCCTGGTCACCCTTTGCCCCCTAGGTGTGGCTTCGGGGGTCACATTAGAGGGGGTGGTGGGGGCAGTGGATCCCTCTGTGGAGCGCAGGTTTTCCCTCTCCAAACGTAAGTCCTCCCTGCGGTTCAGCTCTCTCAACTCCACCAGTAGCTGTGCAAGCAGGTCCATCACCCCCGTGTGTAGCTGATGGAGTTGAGTGTTGATCCTCATGACCTCCGACTCCAGGGCATGGATCCTTGCCTCTATCCTGTTAGTGTTTATACGGGATTCCCTACGGCTCCTGGTGATGTTGTCATTGGTGCGGAGGCTTGACCTGAGTAGTCTCCTTTGCAGAGCCATACACTCAGCTTCCATCCCCGTGGGCCGTTCACTGCTGGTGATGCTTGTGCCTGGTGAATCAGCTGCTGCTGTGTCCTCCTCTGCTGGTGCTGTGTCCTCCTCTGCTGGTGCTGTGTCCTCCTCTGCTGCTGGTGTGTCCTCCTCTGCTGGTGCTGTGTCCTCCTCTGCTGCTGCTGTGTCCTCCTCTGCTGGTGCTGGTTGTGCTGCAGATGGGTATGTGCCCACCACATCAATTGACCCACTGCTGCCCACCGATGTCTGTGCTGGTGGAGGTGGTGGGGTAAACACGTCCCTTCGCATAGGCTGTTGGGGCTCCCCAAGCAGGCCCAGGTGTTGGTAGTCGAGTGGCCAAGGGTCAAACCTTGGCCACTGGTATGTGCTTGGCCCCCACCTAGGATCATACCTGGGGCCATGCTGGGGAGCCATCCAGGAGGGTAGGTCAATCTGTGGGTATGGCCCGTATTGGGTGGTGGCCACATCACCGGGCAGCCATTGCCTCCCTGGTGGTGGTGGTGCTGCTGCTGCTGCTGGGGGATAATAGCTCCTGGAGGTGGTGGGGGGCATCCAGTCACTGTAATAAGTCGGTGCAGGCAGAGTTGGTGCAGGCAGAGTTGGTGCAGGCAGAGTTGATGCAGGCAGAGTTGGTGCATCCAGCTGGCCAAGAGGTGTGGATGTCGTTGGGTACGGTGCCCACTGGCTGGTCCCCTCCTCCAAATACTCCTCACTGGGTGGTGAGGTGGCCTCCTCCATGGGCTCCTGATGTGCTGGAGACACATAACCTGTGTGGAGGATTGAGATTGTGTGATCAGTAAACTTAGCCATGATGGTGTCAAATTGATATTAATACTTGAAATGTGTAAAGGAACATATATGTTGTATGGTGTATCCCCCTGTGTGAAACAACGGTACTCCTACTGGTGATGGGTGTTGTATTCTACATGTATTGCAGCTCAGAGTTGAATTCCTTTGGTGCCACATCCCAGTGGCCTGAAATTGTACATTTGCGCTGTTGCCACATCATCCTTTGTGGATATCTGTTCCCTGGACCAAAGCTAGCCAGAGGATGGTCTGGCAACATTGGCATAGTACATTTTCAGGCCACAGTGATATTGTCCCTGGAATATTCAACTTTGAGCTGTTATACTCTTGTGATGAAACACCTTTCAGTAGTGGGGATACCCTTGCATTACCCGGTGGATCAATCCTATGACATGTATTTTTCCTTTCACATTTTAGGTATTACTATCTCTTTAACGGGATAGCAATGGTTAATTTCACCTTGATGTAACATTGCAGGCATCATAGAGAGATGTTTAGAAAGATGTTGCTGTATGTGACAGCTGGAGATGTCAGTCATTTGACCACACGGAGGCTCTTCAGCAGACTCCACATTGACCCATTTGGAGATAACTACATCTTTGCCATTGTCTACTAAGTGTTCCTGGTTTGTAAGCACGCTCTGTGGACCATGTCAATGATGGATCCATCTCCAATTGTTTCAATTTTGGGTCTGCTGAAGAGCCTCCGTGTGGTCATATGACTGACATCTCCAGCTGTCACATACAGTAACATCTTTCTAAACATCTCTTTATGATGCCTGCAAGGTTACATCAAGGTACACAGTGAGGAATATGGTCTGATATGTGTGTATATGTACCTTTCATACGGGTACAAACATATCCTTGATAGATATGAACCCAGAGATCTGTTCAGAACATGTGATTGTCTAACTGCCTATATATATACAGCCATCACAAATGAACTTTCATTGATACAAGTGATACCCATCCAAGTAGGTGTAATATACTGGGTATATGTACTGTGATGATGATATCAATATGAGTTATTTTGTTGAGGGTGCACATATATGGGCAGTTGGACAATCACACGTACTGAACCGAACTCTGGGTTTACATCTTGTTGGGACCTATTTGTACCCATATGAAAGGGACATATCCACATACAAATCTGGTTGTTTTTCTTTCTGTACATATCTTTTTTGAATAGATCTGCAGTGTGATTCAAGTAGTATTCATCCCTATGTTATCAGTTCATCCCGTACAGTGCTGGATTTTGTCAGATTAGACATGTCCCTCTCTGGTTGTCATGATGGTATCCTATGCATAGCATTGTGATGCATGGGATACCACCGTGGCAATCAGGGATTGATGTACATTACAGGATTCTGTCCATGAGGTCTGTTCAAGTTGAATCCTGAGGGGCAACAATCAAGCCAGTATTGAAGGATATCATTGATTGAGGCCTTTTTTTTCCTGGATCAGCCCATCCATCCTTCTGTGTGAGGCAGCCAGACCCGATCATAGATATCCATAATCCCTGGCCTGTTATTGACCAAACCTCAATGGTTCATATTTGGTTCCCATATGTATCCTGCAAATAGTGTCTGGTGTACCATCCATCCATGGCATCAGCACTCCTGAGGATCTATATGTGAATCAAATGTGAGCTATGTAAATTGAAGTTAGAGTAAATGATTGCATACACAACACCAAGGCCAACTTTTTCACCTTTACTTATGTGTGATTGTTTTTGGCCTGTGTGTTGCACATACAAGCATTTATTCTCAGTGGCACTGTGATTTGTGACCTGATCCATCCTGTTGGTGATTCAGTAAGCGGTTAAGTGGACCTGATGAACTGATTATGATGCTGACTTCTCCGCTGACCTCATTTCACCATCTGCAATGTTTTCTATGGAGTCCACACAATGGGGCCTGTGCAGCTTGAATCCTGTTATTGGATGTTCTCCATAGACTAACATTGTAATTGGTAAAGTGAGGGTATGCAAGTGTCAAATTCACTACATCAGCTCTTTTTCACCGCTTAGTGAATGTCCCCTATGTGTCATGTAATTGTTAACCTATCGACATGTGTTTGTTGTATGGTTAACCCTTTGAGTACCAGAGGGGTTGCCAAAGCATTGTTGATCGATGCATTGATGATCCCTCTGGCACTCATGGGGTTATGTGCTGGATTCCCTGTGTGAACATGGGTAACACTGTGTGACAACAATTGTGATGTTTAACATACAACACTTTACTGAGCATGGTTTGTGTGTATTGTGTGTGATGAGCACAGCAACATGAGGGTTAACCAGGGAGTTGGACAGGTTTTGCCCTTGTTGAACATTGACATTTGTCCTTGTCTTGATCCCTGTTTAAACCCTCAGGGTGCTGTGTTGGTGCAATTGTGTGGTTGAATGAAGAGCAGATGTTGGGATGTGAGTGCTTGTTTGTGATGGGTGTGTGGTTTGGGGTGGTGTGTGGTTTTGGGGTGATGCACTTACCGGTGGTGTGGAGGCTCCTCTCCTCCCCAGTGTCTGATCCTCCAGGGACCCCCTCAATGAGGGTAGACGACAGTGTCTGCCGCAGCCTCTCCTCCCATGCGCTGTAGGTGATGGGGACAGGTGGCCCACCTCCGGTGGCTCTGGCGTGCAGGGCGGCATCCCCCATCTTCCTCTTCACCTGCCTTTTGCAGTCGCCCCATCTCTTCTTTATTGAGTCCACATCCCGTCTGCAGGTGGCCACCGCATTAACTCTGCTGCAGATTTGACTCCAGGCAGCTCTCCTCCTCGCAGACAGGCCAGGGAGTCTGTCCCCCGGGAAGAGGACACTCTCCCTCTCCAGCACAGCCTCCACGAGGGCCGTGTTTTCTTCCTCGGTATATCGGGGATCCCTGAGCCTGTCCCCCTCAGCTCCGGCATGCGAGGAGTCAGACCCGGAGTGTCCTGCCTGCTCTGCCCCTGCCTGTGTGTGGTGGTCCCCAGGCACTACCCCTCGTCCCACTGCAGGATCTGTCCCTCTTCTTCTTTGTGTGCCTGTTCTTGTGGGCCTGGTCCCCCTCCGCCCTGCGTATCTCCCTCTCCCACCCCTGCTCTGCTGAGGGATCCCCTCCTGACCTTCCTCCTCCTCCTCCACTAGTCTCCCCATCCCTCTCTCCTGTCCTCCTCTCCTGGCCATCATTCACCCAGTCACACCCAGGCACTCTCACACGCCCTCACAGACACACTCGATCCCACTCACTCTCTGTCACACACTTTCACTCACGGATTCACACTGTAAAAATAAAGTTTAAAATGTGTAAGGTGTGATGAAAAAAAAAAGACTATGTGTATGTATGTGTATGTGTTTGTATGGATGTATGTGCTATGTGCAAAAGTGTGCTATGTGTCTATTTAAATGTAACTCTCTCCTCTCCAAAATCCTTCTACCTTACTCCTCTGTATGCTTCTCTCTCTCTCTCTCTCTCTCTCTCTCTCTCTCTAAATGCTATCCTCCACTCCTGGGTCCTGTGCTCTAGCTTGCTGAAACTCGAAACACAGACAGGGTGTAACCGTTATTTTGAGGTATATATAGGTGTATTTGAACATTTTTGATACTTTGGGGCCTTGGGATTGGCTGTAGGTTTGAATTTTGTTTGTGCATCTATCAGGGTTGCTAGACAACGGCAGCCGTAATGTAACATTTTGAGTTAAGTTGTGTTTTAACGGGTGTTTGGGATGCACGGTGATGCAAAATCAGGTGCGACGCTGGTTTTTGTTTAACGTGTTTTTGTAGTGCCTACGCCCGATAGCTATTCTTGAACGCTTACCTTTGAATCTGCCGTAAAACATGTGTTCTTTGCGGCCGACGTGCCTTTTTTACTTAGCGGATGGTTTAACGGCTGCCTTTAAATCTAGGCCATTGTGCGTTACTGTTGATGGATCCTTTTTGAATGTTTGTGGGTGTGTCTGGGGCCACTTTTTTTGTGGTGGGGGCACAGTTTGTGTGTGTTTGCAGATAAATGTGTAATTATAAGCAGGGCACATTTTAAAGTATCATCTATCTGTGCCAAGGGGAAAGCAGTGGGGAAGTCTATCGGTTCCATTCCTCGGTGACTAGTGGATCATAAAGGCAGAGCATATTGGTGCTACTGTACTCCATTTCCATGTGTATGGTATAGGTGATGCTTTCTGGGTTTGCTCACATTAAAGTCTTTAAATGGTGGAGTATGAACGTCAGCATGCAGAAGAGACTTCATACAGACTTGTACATACTGAAAAAGCAGGAACATGATTTTGAGGCTAATGTGAAAGTCCAGAAAATGAACTCACCCTGCAGGGTAACCCTTTCAGTGCCAGAGGGGTATGCAACAGATTGTGAGGCAATGCTCTGCATACCCCTTCGGTACTGAAAGGGTAAACATATTCCTTCAAGTCTTTTCTCCATTGTGGACATTATATGACTAGCCTAATGTTCAGTAAGCAGCCTGGTGCTAAGAACAAAAAGTCTCCACAAACCAATAAAAAAAAATAGAAATCAGAATTCTATGGTAAAGACCTTGCCATTACTATCACTCTTTAACTCTTACAGTGCCAGAGAATTATCCAATGTATTGTACTGCAATGCAACTGGATACCTCTCTGGCCCTCAAAGGGTTTTAATGAACAACTGTTTTTTTTTGCATCTGCATAAAGGTACTAGCTATCAAATTACATTTTTGGAACAGGCAGTGGAAAATTAAACTCCCTAAAATATTTAAGAGCTTGATTAGATTAATGTTGACAGGTACCATGGTTTTAGTGCCAGGTTGCACTACTATTATATATATTATTATATATATATTATAGCTACAAGTTTTACATAGCAAATGTACATGAATCATCATCTGTACCTTCTAAAATCATTACAACACACTATATCTGAAGTAAATGTTTATGTGCAAGTGACCCTGAAGAAAAACATTTACTTTTTATTACACTGTAGTATAAAACAAATATCCTTTGACACTTACAGCACTGATCCAAATAAATTAAAGATTAAGAACCGTATGTTCAAAAGAAAACTGGAATACATTTGGAGAAAGTAATTTGCACCATAGGGAGGAAATGAATATCTTACTGATTTAAATGTGACCTTTAAACACTTGAATACATTGAAACATAGATTTTGATGACAAAAAAGAACCATCTGGCCTGTTCGATCTGCCTCTATCTAATAAAAAAACTCAGTCTTACTGAATTCCAAAACAGTTTAGTCCCAAATACCTTTGCTGGGAAGCTGTTCCATGAGTCTATTTATCACCCTTTCTGTAAAGTAGTACTTACACAAATTTCTTCTGAATTTTCCACCTACTAACTCTAGATCACAACCTCTTGTTCTAGTATTCCTCTTTTTTTCACCCTCTCTCCTTCCTTTCTTCCAAGCTGTAAATGCCTCTTATTCATGGGTGTCCGGAGGGGGGCCACTCCCCCCCCCACTATTACCCCCTCCATATAAACAAAGGGACTGGATGGGCTGGGGGGTCATATTATGGCTTTGCCCCCCTGGAAAAATTTCTATGGACACCCCTGCTCTTATTATATTACCGAGAACCCAGTTTGCTTTTCCCACTGCTTTACTGCATTGTTTGTCTGCCTTCAAGCCATCTGAAATAGTAGCTCCCAACTTCATTGCCTCTTATGTTTAGACAGCACAATACTGTTAAGCCTGTTGTGTTGAGTTGCACTGAAGACCTCTCTAACATTTGAGGAGTAAAAATACACATTTATATAAAAGGGAATTGTGTGAAATTTGTTTGGTCACTATGGTGCAGTTGGTATGCTCTCAGATTGCTCATCTTTTGCTTTCTGTATAAGGCCCAAAGAATCATATTCTACTTAGCCCATTAAAGACCAAAGGGATGTTGCACTGTGTTCAGACCGCATAATTTTAGTTTATTTTCTTTGCTTCCCCAACAGAAAGCTGAGGTGGTGGGGAAGAGAGTGAGGAGACACCTCTAGTTTTGCTTGACCTCTTCTTTAGTCCCATATTCAGGACCAGGACACCAGGGACAAAAAAAATCAACCTGATTTCTTAAACAATTTGTTATTTTTTATTTTTACTTACATGCAGGGGTCTCAAGTCCCATGCATTGTTTATTTTTATGTTTTAAATCCTGTATTGTACAATGCAATACTCTAGTATGTAAAGAGCTAATACATATGTAATGGGGGGAGCTTGAAAGATCAGAGTCAGTCGCACACATGCTGGGGAGTGGGGGGTGTAAGGGTAATAAGTATAATTACTGCCTTGCCTTACCTTATCTAACTCCTAGATGAATAGGCAAAGTGGAAATGGTGAGAATAAATGACAGTTACTTTGTGAAGAAGCACATTGACCACAGGATCTCAATCCACAGGGGACACTAACAGGCCATATCTTTAGGATTTTCCTGCTTCAGTAGAGGCTCATTCATTTTAATTTACTCACCTGTGCTCAAGCAGGGAACTCTTAAAGACAAGGGGCCATATGTTCAAAGGCATAACGACCAAAAATTGTTGTATGAAAGACAAAATGAAGTAATTGAATGCATGAACGACATATTTTCTATAGAGTATACGACAAAAAACTAATAATGTTTGTTGTGTAGGACACAACTCCAGAATTGATGGGCAAAGGGGCTTGGCTAGGGCGTGGCTAAAATATTCTCCAGTGTCGTATAGAGGAAAAGAAAATTTGTCATAACGACAAAAAATGTCTTTCAAAAGACAAAATTTGTACGTTAAGAAAAAAGTGGAGGGAATGTGTTCTGAATACGAGAATTTTTGTCTTTAGTTAAGACATTTTTGTTGTTAGTTAAGACATTTTTAAAGACATTTTTGTCTTTAGTTAAGACATTTTTTTGTCGTTCCATACGACAATTTCAGTCAGGACAAACTACATATTTCCAATCACAATCGACACTCTGAAAATATTAATGATCCCAATGACACTGTACTTTGAAAAGTCATTAAAAACGACAAAAGCTATTTCGCTACTTCTTTGAACATATGGCCCAAGGTCTGTTACTGATCCCTGAGAAAAGTTTGGAAAACTACAGCAACAGGAACATTGTTAGTTGGTAAGTAACTCTAACAATGGAAAAATTATATTTTTAACTAGAATTACTTATTTGACATGTTTGCAGGGAAAACAGAAATGTTTTTCTTGTGCAGAGGAATAATTATTCAAAGGGTTAAAAGCTCAGTTTAAATCAGTTTAAAGCAAAGCCGCTCTAATCTGATTGGCTGGGATGTGTGTAAGCACATCTCAGCCAATGGCTGTGAGGGAATTTGATCAGAGACTGCCCATTTATAAAGGCGGTCTCTGTTCAAATTCCCTCAGTGTGGAACAAGCATCAGCCCGTGAGGGACTGGACCTGTGCTACACCACAGTATTGTCTCTGCTGCTGCCCCATCTTTTCTGCTGCACACAGCAGCGGATACAGCCTAATAAAGTAAGTATTTTATTAATTCATTTTCAGACATACTATACTGCGCAACTTTACTTATTATAATGGCTTAACTTTCACCAGGCGTATTGGCTTATTTGGAACTAAAATAATGGTGGCATATTTTTATGGAAACCCATTTCTGTGGCCTAACGTCTGTTGTGCTTTTAGTTGGTAGGGCCTTTAAAGGGGAACTACCACCCCGCATTGGCTCCAAAAGGGACTGACAGCACAGGTGCATGGACGTCACTGTGATGAGATGTCTGTGCTTCCTGCTACTGTGAGCCTCCGAAAAAGTGGAATATCTTGTAAACTGGGTAATATTTCTGGTGATTAGCGCTACTAAGCAGCTAGTCACCAGATGAAGAACTGAATAATGTGAACTTATTGCGGGGTGGTAGTTCCCCTTTAAATACCAACTTAGACATTTTATTATGTTGATTGGTACTCACTTTGGCCCTACTGGCTGTTTTACCACAAACCTTTAAATCTAGCCCCAACTCTCTTCCTCAGGTCATGCAAAACTGAATACTGATTCAGGAGAGCTTTAGTGCCACCAAGGCAGCCATTTGGGAACAGACAGAGCTAAACTTGTGGATGGACAAAGATAGCAGACAGGAATTATGAATGTTATTTGGTATTGTGCTACCCAAGTCTATGATAGTCGGGAAGATACACAGTGCATTATGCAAAAAAAAAACAGGAACAATTCTAGAGCAAACTAACTGCACCAAAGGGCATAAATACAAAAACTGAGTTAAACTGAGCTTTTAATGTCTTTGAATGGTAGGAAGGTAATTTGAAAATCTGTGTACACTTTATTTTTAATTCAAGAAGATTTTAAATTATTGCTAGGTGTGTGCACTTCTAGAAATCACTGTGAGATTTATGTACTAAGAATAATAATAATAATTTGTGATTATTATAGCGCTTTTCTCCCTATGAGACTCAAAGCACTTTACAAATCTATAAACAGACATAAAATGTAAGATTTTGTTATGGTCACATGAGTTGACCGAATGCCTGATAAAAGAGATGGATCTTTAGCCTTTTTTAAAAGTCTGTAATGATGGTGCCTCTCTGACTGAGGATGGTAAAGCGTTCTAGAATGTGGGGGCAGTGTGGCTGAATTCCCGGGAACCTGAGGTTGTCTTTATTCTGGACACTGACAGCAAGGATCTGTTGGCTGACTGCAGTGAGCGGAATTGAATATAGGGTGTCAGGAGCTCTTTCAGGTACTGTGGGCCTTGATTATTTAAGGCTTTGAAGGTCAGCAGGCCAATTTTAAAATATGTTCACCATTTAATTGGAAACCAATGCAGGGAGTGGAAAACAGGTGTTATGTGACATGAGCGAGTTTGATTGGTCAGTAGTCTGGCTGATGCATTTTGTACTGCCTGTAGGCGATGAAGTTCTTTTTTCTGGGAGGCCCAAGTAAAGCGCATTACAGTAATCTAGATGAGAAGACACAAATGCATGGATTAATGTTGGCATATGATCCGGTGGAATTATGTCCTGTATCCTGGCTGTGTTTTTCAGATGAAAGAAGGCAACTTTTATTATGAAAGAGATATGCTGTTTAAATGACAGTCCAGAGTCAATCATCACTCCGAGATTTGGTACCTCTGTTGAACTATTGAGTTCAAAGCCTCCAAGTTCCAGGCCAGATGGGTGATCCTGAGATATTCTTGTTGCCTCGGGTCCCCTTACCAAGAGTAACTGTTTTGTCAGGGTTCACTTTTAGCCAGCTAGCATTCATCCACTCTATGAGATCTACTAAGCAACTGTTGATGAGGCATGTTGGGTCTTTAGTATCTGGAGCAAAGGAGAAGTAGAGTTGTGTGTCATCTGTGTAGCAATGATATCTTAAGCCGTGTTGCCTGATGATGTCTCCCAGTGGTAGCAAGTAAATTGCGAATAGCATGGGGGACAAGATGGAACCTTCTGTTGGTGCCAATGAGCAAGATCCTGATGTTACTCTCTGTGATCTACCACTATGGAAAGATTTAAACTAGTTAAGAACTGTGTCTCCTAGACCAAAGATGTGCTGCAAGCGCGCTATTAAAATTCCATGGTCAATGGTGTCAAATGCAGCTGAGAGATCCAGGTGGATTAGGATAGAATAATCACATTTGTCTCTCTCCAAAAGGAGATTATTTAGCACTCAGACTAGCACTGTTTCCGTGCTGTGGTGGTATCTGAAACCTGACTGGAAAGGATCAAAGATGTTATAGCTTGATGTGCCTACCTTAGTTGCAGCGTCTTCTGGCTAGGCGCTCCTGGGGAACTGGGTCACGGAGTGGCACTCCGGCGTCACTACACGCATCTTGCTGTGTTTGCGGCTGGACCGAGTCTAGTGCCTCCCGTGGACGGCCGTATCTTTTTCTCAAACTGTGTGGATGTTCGTAATGACGCTGGTTGAGACACATGTTGTCCCGCCGCGTCATATGCCGGCACATGTTTGTTTGAATGATGCTAGTGCTCCTTATACCTGGGGATACCTTAGACTCCTTCTTGCTACTTCCTGGGGGAATTTAAAAGAATGAAGGACAGTCAGTCCAGTCGCCCCTTAGCTTGGTGTCTGTTGCAGTTGTTGATTTCTTTGGACCTCTCCGTGTATGACCTAGGCTTGTCTGACCATCCATCCTGGTGCTGACCTGTGGCTCTGTCTGACTATTCTTCCTGCATTATCCTTTGGCATAGTAGACACCCAATCTGGTGCAGACCTGTGGCTCTGGCTGACTACCCGCTCCATGTATGACCTAGGCTTGTCTGATCATCCATCCTGGTGCTGACCTGTGGCTCTGTCTGACTATTCTTCCTGCATTATCCTTTGGCATAGTAGACACCCAATCTGGTGCAGACCTGTGGCTCTGGCTGACTATCCGCTCCGTGTATGACCTAAGCTTGTCTGACCATCCATCCTGGTGCTGACCTGTGGCTCTGGCGGAAGTCTCACTCTGCTATTGACCTCTGGCTAGTCTAACTCTAGGCTCTGGCCAAACATTCATTCTCTTTCTCTCCAGGTGGTCTCTACCCACTATACTGACTGAAAGTGTGAGTCAGTAAGAGTCTCCCTTGTCCTTTTCCTTTAGGAGTACTCTGTAGCCACGCTATTGTGGTTGTCTTATGAGATACTCCAAGACTACCATTGGCAGTCTGCCTAGTCCCTTGCAGAGAGGTTCCCCAAGTGGCCTCCTATTTCTGGTAGGAAGCGCTGGCTTCTTCTGGTAGCCTCTGTGCCTTGTTGTTATTTTATTACATATATATATATATATATATATATATATATATATATATTACCAGTCAATAAAGGTGGTTTTACTTTACATTACTGACTCCTGGTGTATTTATTGAATCCGTGACAGATAGATGGGCTTCCAGTTGAGTTGCCACTACTTTTTCAATGATTTTCCCCCGAAATGGAAGATTGGATACTAGTCTGTAATTTGCTATGCAGTCTGGGTCTAATGAAGGTTTCTTTAGGAGGGGTTTTACCACTGCTTCTTTTAGAGGATCTGGGAAGTTCCAGTTTTTAGTGAACACTCCACTATTTTTGTGAGTGCTGGGGCAAGTGTTTCAGTGCATGCGGAAATAAGATGAGTTGGGGCAGGGTCTAAGTCACACGTAGTGGGGCGCAACTTTTGCATGGTTCTTTTAACTTCCTCTATATCCACATTTGTAAAAGTAGACCATAAACTGGGGAAGTCTAGCCTTCCACTGTAGTGGTTCTGGTGGGTAACTGGTTGGCCTGCTGCAATGGAGGATCAGATGGAGGAAATCTTATCTCTGAAGAAGACTGCAAATTCTTCACACTTATCCTGAGAAAAGTTGAGTTATCTTAAATTGGTATTCATTGAGGTGTTTGGAAAGAGAGGCTTTGTCCTCTGGGTCATGTGTCCTGCGCCACCATCTCTCGAGTTTACTGCCTGTTCTCTTCATTTCTCTTATGGTGCTATCAAACCAAGGTGCATTGTTGTGAGTTTTGATAGTGAGTATGCCTGATGGTGCAATGCTTTCTAGGTTGTCTATCATGGTTTTGTTGTAGAGTTGGAATGAGGAGCCGGGGTCTTCACAAGTGCCCATCAGTTCACTTAGATCCATATTTGATGTTACGTCCAATGAGGTCACCCCTTTTAATGAGCAGCGTTTGATCAGGTTCTGAGGCTGTGGTCTGGCTGATTGTGATCCAGTGGAAAAGTGTATGGAGTGATGGTCTGACCATACAACTGGATTTAGATACTGGCGACACTTCTAGTCTAGAATGGATCACTAGATCAAGTGTACGACCCTTTCTGTGGGTGGAAGTGGCAACAATTTGTATGAAGCCGAGCACACTCATCAGAGTGAAGAGGTCCTTCCCAAGTTGGAATAGGGTGTCATCAATCCAAGTGTTGAAGTCTCCCAATATAATCCTTTTAGGTTGTTCAAGGATTAAACCAGTCAAATAGGTCTGAGAGTTCTTGAAGAAATCTCTTCCCATCTCCTGGGGGTCTGTATATTAACAGTATCTGAAATCCTCTACCTGTTGAGATGCTAGAAGCTACTTATTTAAAAGACTGGGGTGTGTGGACTGATATTGGCCTGGGGTTTAAGGATGATTTGACACAGATCATTACTCCACCTCCGTTGCGCTCTTGTCTCGGGTGGTGGAACACTGTATAATTGCCTGGAACAGCTGCCTCTATGATAGGCCCCGAATTGGAAATAATAGTTGTTTTGTTCTTTACTGATCTGGTATTGCACAGGATTGATCTGAAAGGACAGTCTTGGGGTTCTGAGTTCTTGCTCTGTACTTTGGAAACTATGTGTCTTTTTATGGGGATTACACAAAGATGTTTCCTTGATCTGAATACACACTTTTTGTGGCTTCTGGATTGAATCACTTCAATTGGGTTTGCAGGTAGAAGTGGCGGAGTGGCTATTATAGTATGAGGAGATTAAACTTTAAAGGGATAGTAATACTTTACTTTTACCAATCCTCATCTTGTAGAACGTAAAAAAAGCTTTTTAATGCCCCCAATCACATTTCTCAAACCTTTATGGTTTGAGAGAAAATTGATTTCAAAGTCCCCCCTCCCTCCACTTTTTCTGAGATCAGCATTTTAGCTGACTCCAGGAGTATTCTGTCGTATGACCATCCAGGGCTCTGAAGCAGAGCCGAGATCGTGTTAAGAAAAAAAATCCAAGCACACGTAGAAGACCATTCCAGTGAAGGATTTTTTCTTCATTAACGTGATCTTGGCTCTGCTGCAGAGCTGCTGGATGGCCCCAGGATCGGATTCCCCTGCATACAGCTAGACGCTGATGTCAGCGAAATGGGAGGGGGGGGGCTTTGAAATCGATTTTCTCTCAAACCATAAAAGTTTGAGAGATGTGATTGGGGCATTAAAAATCTTTTTTTAAGTTCTAGAAGATGGGGATTAGTAAAATTGAAGTATTACTATCCCTTTAAGTTTGGATTTTCCACCACGGCAGCCCCTGTGAGTGCCTTTGAAGATGCCACGCGATTTTTTGGTAACCACTTGTGAGGGACTGAGTGGAGAGACCTCTTTTTGGGGTTGTATGGAATACAGATATGAGGCAAAATAGGTGATCATTCCCTCAGCAGTAAAGGGGTTAAAATAGCCTCTGATTTTTACAGGGATGTCAGCTGTGGGGGATGATCACATTGTCCTGTTCTACATGATGCAGACAAGTGTGTGGTGTGAAATTTTGCACTTCAGAATGCTTTGTAGATAACAGATAAGAAAGCTTGCATGCAGGTCAGATTGCAGTATTTCAAAACCAATGTGTTTCAGTGAAATATATCGTTGTTGTTTTATTTTGTTTTTTTCCTTTGTTTTTTCATCAATAAGTTTTCAGAGTGTGTAGAAATGAAATCTGAGTATTTCTGAATGGATGATCAAATTCAAAACTCAATTAACAACTAGAGGTGACTGAGTATAAGTGATCATTCCCACAGCATTCACAGGGATAAAATAGCCTCTAAGTTTTGCAGGGATATCAGCTGTAGGTGATGGTCACATTGTCCTGTTCTATAGGAAGCAGACCAGTGTGAGGTGTGGAATTTTACACTTCAGGCTGCTTTGTAGATAACATGGATAAGAAAGCATGCATGCAGGTCAGATTACAGGAGTTCAAAACCAGTGTGCTTCAATACATACATGTTTCATCAATAAGTTTTCTGAGTGTTTTAAAATGAAATCTGAGCATTGCTGAATGGAGGATCAAATCCAAAACACAAATAACAATTAGAGGTGAGTCAGTTTTATAGTTTCAATGTACCTTGTTTGTGGTGTTCCAGTGAAGGTATCTCTTTTTAGCAGTAAGAGGGTCCAGGGGAAGTATATTTCAATCCGCTGTGTATCTCAGTGTAGTAATGCCATGTAATGTGAAGAAGTAGAGTAATTCTGGTCCATAACCCTTTAACCCCTTAAGCCCATACCACCGGCAGTTAAGACCCATGAGGCTTTTTTTTTTTTGCCTAGTGGATTCAGGGGTCCCCAAAAGGCATCCCAGGGAAATCATGGGTCCTTAAAGGAAATTTTCCCATGAAGGTCATAGAATGTCATGGGTCCGTAAGGGGTTAAGGACTAAAGGGTTGAGTGTGTTGCACAATCACAGGGCCTGCCCTGCTATCAACTGTCATGTCTGCCTCCATGGACATGACATCCAGGATGGATTGAGAATGTTATCTCTTGAACCAAGGCACAAAGGCAATATTAATTTTATTTTTATTAGGATTTCCTCTTAATGACAGGTAATGTTATTTTCAGTCAACTCCATGTGTCAATGCACATGTAACATAATATGTTTATATTGGTTGGTTGTTAATGCTATTTGTCCATTCCCGTATTTGGTTTAAAAGTATAACACTTAAAACATACTTTAGACACTATTCTAATGTGTGCACATTGTGCTTTAATGATCTGTTGCTAATATAATAAGAGGAACTCTGACGAAGCAAAAATAGTACTTTGTCCCTCCTATTGTTTATTTTTATTATATTTAATTTGTAAAGTTCCAACATATTACAAAAGTGAGAAAACAAAGATATCAACGTAACATACATGCACAAACCAAAACATGTAGAGAAAGGCCCTGTTCATGAGAGCTTACAATATAGAGGTGTTTGAGGGGCAAGAGAAACACGAGGTGAATGCATGTGGTAGCATTCTTACGTTGAGTAAATAGGTAGGCCAACAAGAAGATTGGCGACAGGGTAGATATGGGATAACAGAACAGCAAATGTATTGTGGTAAAGAGACATAGCAATACAAATTAAGAAAGATATTGTGTGGTGTGGTGGTAGGCTTCTCTACACAGATGAGTCTTTAGTGGGGGTTTGAAGATTGAGAATTTGGGCAAGAGTCATAGAGAGTGAGGTAGGAAGTTCCAGAAATAAGGGGCAGCTCTTGAAAAGTCTTGGAGGCGTGAGTAAGAAAAGGGTATGAAGGAGGAGGATAGTAAGAGATCATTGGCAGAATTTATAGGGTGACTTGGCAGATACTTGGAAGTGTGGTTTAATATGCAGGAGTGAGCAGATGTGTGAATGGCTTTGCAAGTCAGTGTAGTATTTTATGTTTGATCCTGGAAGCTATAGAGAGCCTGTGTAGGGCTTGGCAGAGTGAGGCAGCAGAAACAGACCAGTTAGTGAGATGAAAGAGCCTGGCAGTGGCATTCTGAGTAAATTGTACTGGTGCCAGCTTCTGGAGAGGAAGACCAATTACCAGGGAGTTGCAGTAGTCAAGGGCTTATAAGGTCAGGGAGTGAACTATTGTCTTAGTAGCATAAATATCTGGTAATTTGTTGATGCAATAGATATCTTGGACTGCAACAAAATAAAGGACCATGTAAAAATTGTCAGAAGAACACAATAATAAAAAAACAATTGTATTCAGAAATAAAACTTAAGACAACACAACAATAATCTAGATCATATGGAAATGTTTATATTAACATAAGGTTATCAAAATAGAACATTCAGATGTATATCCAGTATATTAATCTGTTGTAAACTGTTTTTATGATCACCAAGCTTGAGCATCTAATTTCTAACATTTAGGGCATTATGCAAGGAGAAAAAGAATGAGCAGTTCTGCAGAAAACTAATTGCACCATAGGAAAAAAATAGAATGTCCCATAAGTTACACTGATTTAAATGGAACTTTTGTGAAGGAATACATTGGAGAGTTTTTTAGCATTCAGTGTTAAAAACCCAGTTTAAATCCATTAACATTTTTATGTCTCCCTTTATGGCGCAAATAGTTTGGCCCAGAATTGTGTCATTTTCTTCCTCATAATGCTTTTCATGCCCACGTCTAGATTTCTTCAGGCCATTTAACCTTTAAACTGAAACTACTACCTGAACACATTTGTAGCTTAAATAACTCCCCATCTGGGGACTAGCTGTTTAGTAGCGCTAGTCACCAGAATTATTACCTTGACAAATAGATTTAGCCTTTCTTCCCGAGCTGACAGCATCACGGAACACGAACATCTTGCTATAATGACGTACATGCTCCTGCGCAGTCAGTCCCAGACGGGTCTAGGAGGCGTTGCAAGGAGCCGTCCGGCTCCAAAAGGGACTGACATCACAGGCACGCAGGCGTTATTATGGCAAGATGTCCACGTTCCGTGATGCTGTCAGCCCAGTAAAAAAAGGCTAAATCTATTTGTCAAGGTAATAATTCTGGTGACTATCATTACTAAGCAGCTAGTTGCCAGATGGGGAGTTATTTAAGCTAAAAATGTGTTCAAGTGGTAGTTCCTCTTTAAAGAGGAACTTTCATCACATTAATATTGAGCCTTAAAATATAAGTACAATAGTGATATACATAGACTTACTTGTATTTTCAAGTATAATTGCGGCATTAGTGAGAAATAGAAGTTTTTAGGTGGACAGGCACTGGCAGGGATCTTGCAGTAGGTGCTCTCTGCGTCTGTGCTGTCAGTCCCTTCCGGTGCCTTAAGGTACCAAGGAATTCAACTCACCAGTGGTGGAGTTCAAGGTGATGGACAGCACTGACTCAGAGATGCCGGCTATGCAAGATTCTGCACTGTTCCCCCCCTGCCTGTCTGCTTAAAAAGTTATATATTCACTAATGCTGCAATTATACTTGAAATTACAAGTAAGTCTATACATATTGCTATTGTAATTATGATTTGGGGCTCAATATTAATGTGATGAAAGTTCCACTTTAAAGTGCCAGAAAGGTGTACAACGCATTGCTCAACAATGGGTTCACACCCCTGTGGTACTCAAAGAGTAAAAATGAAGCCATTTTAAATGATTGGGGGTACTTTCATATAATCTTTGCAATCTATTTGCTACCATCAAAAAGATTAACCCCTCTGGTCCTGAAGAGGTTAACAAATAAGTATGTTTTCTACATAAACTTTGAAATGTCAATAACAGATTTGATTTAGCAAAGCTATTTCTAAGGATAGAGGTTTCTGTTTATTTCCCAAAATGAAACACGGAAATATTCTATAATAAACAAAAAACAAGGCAAGTGTCGCATTACAAATCTTAGCAAAAATGTTTAGGCTATTAAGCCCCATTCTGTGGAAAATCAAAGAAAGTTTAAAGCAGAGTTATCACCCCAAATAAAGCCCCCCCCAATAATTAGTCATATAGCGATAAGCTTAGAAATAGTACTATTATTCTACTTCTGAGGCTGATGGCCAGGCTTCTTGCTTTAGAGGCATAAGCAAGCCTGAGTCATCAGTCCCTTCTTGTTACCTTAAAGGGATAGCATTATCAAAATATTTTTTTTTAAAAAAAAAATAATATTGTAGCTATTGAAAAATTATACTAAATGCCCCCAATCCCATCTCTCAAACCTTTACGGTTTGAGAGATATGTGCTGTTAACGTTCCCACCTCCCTCCCCTTTCCCTGAAGTCAGCGCTCTAGCTGACTGCAGGGGAATCCGGTCTAGGGACCGGCGGAGGTTCTTCAGCAGAGCCGACATTGCATTCTTGAAAAAGAACTACTTCATTGGAACGATCTACAAAGTGTGCTTGGTTTGCAAGCACACTTTGTCGACTGTTCCAGTGAAGTATTTATTTTTCAAAATCGCAATCTTGGCTCTGCTGAACAGCCTCCGCCAGTCCCGGGACCAGATCCCCTGCAGTCAGCTAGAGCTCTGATATCAGGATTCTTCCAGACACATCAGAGATTTTTTTTAATCCTCATAACCCAGAGAACAATTATATTGCTTTCCTGCTACCAAATAAGGTAGTCTTTATCAGACCTTCCTGATTTGCCTACTAATACACATTATAACCATGTATGTTTCCTTTTGAAAGAAGTGTATCTAATTTTCTCTTACATGTATCCATTGTATCTGCCATAACCACATCCTTGGGCAAGGAATTCCATAATTTAAAAGACCTTATTGTAAAAAAGCACTTCCTCTGCTGAAGTCTAAACCTCCTTTCCTCTAACCTCAAAGGGTGTCCCCTAGTTACCTGATCAGTCCTTGGAATTAATAGTTCACCACAGAGATCCTTGTATTGACCTCTCAGATACTTGTACATTGTGATAAGATCTCCTCTTAGTCGTCTTTTCTCCAGCGTAAATAAACCAAGTTTGTCTAGTCGCTCCTCATACGTGAAGCCCTCCATTCCTTTGATTAATTTTGTTGCTCTTTGCTATACCCTCTAAAGTTCTAGAATATCCTTTTTCAGAACTGGTGACCAAAACTGCACTGTATATTCGAGGCGAGGTCTTACCAATGATTTGTACAATGGCAAAATTATGTTATCCACTCTTGTTTCAATACCCCTTTTTATGCAAGACAGGACTTTGTTTGCTTTTGCTACTGCTATTTGGCCACTGTTTCCAAATTTGTAGTTTACAAGGATTCCCAGGTCTTTTTCTAGCAACGAGTCCCCTAAAGGATTCCATTAAGTTCATATGTAGCATTGGGATTATTTCCTCCCAAATGCATGACTTTACACTTTCCCACATTAAACTTCATATTCCATTTGGTTGCCCAATCTGCCATTTTATGTAAATTCCTCTGTAGAGAGCAAATATCCTGTTCTGAATTAATTACCCTGCATAACTTTGTGTCATCTGCAAATATTGATATTTTGCTTTCTATACATATTTGCAAGTCATTTATAAATATGTTCCTATCAAGCCAAAAAAAAAAAACAGCCAGGTGAAAGGGAAGGATTAATTAAAAAAATAAATAAATAAGAATAAAGACATATCTTCACTTTAAACGACAAAGTGCAAAAGGAAAAACTTTTTTCAGAACATGATAGTACCAGTTATATCACAATTTGAGAAATCAGATAACATGAGAAGACATACAACAAATTCATGATATATGCATTAAAGATGACAAAACTATGGGTAGGAATTCTAGATATTTAAGGGGGTTGCTTTCACTGTGATATTCTCTTGACAAATCTCCCATCTTGTCTTTGGTTTTCTTCTTGGTCTTTTAGTGTCATGTGGAATCCCTTCCAAAATCTGTTTTGTCCCTCTAACATCAGGCCTTCTTTCTATGCAGCCTGCATATTTACTTTTCAGGCTAATTACTCTTTCACTGATGTCATAGACCTTTGTTTGCTGACAAATCCATGCACAAGTTTTCCGGTCTTGTTTTATGTTTAGATTTCTCAGCTCCATAATTCTACATAACATAGTAACATAGTAAATTAGGTTAAAAAAGATACAAGTCCATCAAGTTCAACCTTTGCCTCATAATCCAGAGACACGAGGATTTCATCGCTTTTCTGCTGCCAAATAAGTTATTCTTTATCCGACCATCCTGTTTTGCCTACTAATACACAGAGTAACCCTGTATGTTGCCTTTTGAAATAAATGTATCTAGTATTCTTTTAAAGCTATCCATTGTATCTGCCATAACCATATCCCTGGGCAAGGGATTCCATAATTTAACAGACCTTACTGTAAAATACTCTTTCCTATGCTGAAGCTGAAACCTCCTTTCCTCTAATTTCAAGGGGTGGCCCCTGGTTATTTGATCAGGCCTCGGGAAGAATAACTCACCAGAGAGTTCCTTGCATTGACCTCTCATATACTTGTACGTTGTGATAAGATCTCCTTAGTTGTCTTTTTCTCTAGAGTAAATAAACCAAGTTTGTGTAGTCATTCCTCATACTTCATGTCCTCCATTGCCTTAATTAGTTTTTTTTTGCTCTTCGCTATACTCCCTCCAGTGCTAGAATATCCTTTTTCAGAACTGGTGCCCAAAAGTGCACTGCATATTCGAGGTCTTACAAACGATTTGTACAATGGCAAAATTATGTTATTCACTCTTGCTACTTCTATACATAAACTTAAGTTTTCGTTTGGCTTTGACATTCATTGTCCATGCTTCAAACCCATACGTAAACACTGGGAGGACACAGTGGTCAAAAACCCTGAACTTGAGGCAGAGTGGTAAACTTGTCTTAAACATAGTACTACTAAGTTTTCCAAATGCTTGCTATCCCAGTTTTATTAGTCACTTGGTTTCAATTATGGTGTTTCCATCTGTTGACATTTCTTGTCCAAGGTAAACATACTTGTCCACTTCTTCAAGTGGCTGTCCATCTACTGTGATTTTCCTTGGTATGGTAAATTTGTTAATATTCATCTCCAGACTAAATATTTGCTTTCTTGTTGTAGCTCTTCAATGTATTCTTGCATTTCTTCAGGACTACTGTCAAACTGTATAATATTGTCTACAAAACATAAGTGATGTAGGTAGACTCCATTGATCTTAAGTCATTTTATGTCCCAATTTAGTTTGCAGAATGTTTCATCTAAACAGAAAATAGTTTTGGAGAGATTCTGTCTCCTTTGCAGATGCCTTTTTCTATGTTGATGTGGACTTTATCATTGTGACCCATGTTGATGCAGTTGCATTTTTAGATATTGATTAGAAGATACTGATATAAGCTCTGTCTATTCCTTGGTTGATCTGGGCATCGATTGTTGTTTGCTTTTTCAATGAGTCCAAGGCTTTTTCTTAGTCACTGAAGTCTATACATAATGGAAGGTTGTATTAATTATGCCACTCTATAACTTGTTGCACTGTCTGGAAATGGTCCGTTGTACTGAAAACAGTCATGAAGCTGCGTGTCCTTTGGACTGTGGAACGTTAAAGGGATAGTAATGTTTCACAAAACAGCAGCTCCAATTAATCTTCTTAGCATATGAGCAGTAGAGTGTTATTTCAATACTGTCAGAGTTGTGGTTCAAGAGTAATTGAATGATAAAGTTTCCCCCTCCTGCCCCTTTTACCTAGTGTAAGCCATCTCTCCTCAGATGTGGAATCTGGTTCATTGACCAGACAGCTCACAGCAGGAGACAATTTTCTTACTGTGAGACCAATGAAAACCCTGCCCCCCTTGACTGGTTTTTCAGCTTTTTTCCTTATCTTAATTGAAGGTTGTACCTCTCTGCAATCCACTTGAACACACCCTGCTACTCTGAGCTGAGAAGTGTTATATCAGTAAAAGGGGTGGGAGGGGAATACTTTGTCATTGAATTATTCTTGAACTACAACTCTGACAGAATTGAAAAAAACATTCTCCAAGGCCCAAATACTATGATGATTAATTAGAGCTGCTTTTATTATGAAACATTACTATCCCTTTAAGTAGTGTGTCCATTCTTTTTGCTTTGTGAAAACCTTGCAGACCATAGGCTTATTGGTCGATGTTTTTTTAGATCTGCCTTATCACCTCTTTGTGCAGTAGACTGATTTCTGTATTTTTCCATCTTTCAGGCACTTTGCCCAGTAGTAGGCATTTTGAAAATAGTTTAACTAGGATTTTGAATAAGGGTTGACCTCCTGCTTTCAACATTAAAATAGGTCCAGCTGCTTTGCCATTTTTCACTGATTTTATTACAACTTCTCTTTCTTCTATCAAAACCTATGGCATAGCTTCAGCATTCAGTTGTTGTCCCTATAAAGATTTGAATACAATTCTTCCAATCATTTTAGTTTTTGTTGTCTTCTGAACAATTAACTCATGATGTAAAAATTTTGTTCTTCTGCAAATTCAATCAGTTGGTTGCCTCTGTCATCTTTTTTTCCAGTGCCATGTGGGCTGATTGACTTTTCACCACCGTGACTCCAGGGGCCCGGCCGCCTAGTTGACCCTTGCTGAGACCACGCATCATAGCTGGGGCCACTTCCTCAGTTCATTCATCTCCTGCTTGCTTCTCCAAATCAACAGGAGGTATAAGTGAGCACTGCCGGAACAGCATGTAGTTGGAGGCCAATCCTGCAGACTGTCCATGCCTCTCATAATATTAATGAGCCAGACTCTAGCCCATTAATATTATGAGAGGCATGATGTAGACAGCCCACAGAGTTCAGGAGGACTGTCTGTGGCTTACTAAGTCTGTGGCGAGTGGTTGCTAGGCAACCACCCGACACCACCCCACAGCAGAAAACACTTGCCAGTAGGAAGATCCCTGGCACTTGCACTTGTTCCTACTCCTATTCCAGCTAATAACAGAAGGTGGGCCCATGTTCCTAAAAGTGAAGGAGTTGAGATTCCTGGATGGGGAAACCAATATGCAAAGTTGAATACAAACAGATAACCCTGCAGTACTAGTACCCTACTCCCATTCAGATATAACTGGGGCTATACTTCATATTAAGGATCAAATGGGCACATAGAAGTGATGCCTAATGTGTATGTTCAAAAATAACCTTTATTATTTCCATTTAAAAATAAAACTATATAAAAGGCAGTGTCAACGTGTTCTTACTAGTAAATGGTGTACTGCCAGGGCATACTCCGGCTTGCCCAAAAAAACACAAACTAATGCTGTAATTCGAACTGTCTGCTTAGGTCATAAATGCATACAATTGGTAGAAACAAAAAATAGGGGAAAAGGATCTACTATAATCTGAATTTTTGAACATACACATTAGGTATCACTTCTATGTACCTGTTTGATCCATAATATGAAGCATAGCCCCAGTTATATCTGAATGGGAGCTGAGTGCTAGTACTGCAGGGTTATCTGTTTGTATTACTCACTGTGTATTATTTCCACTGTAGCACCTCAGTGTAACTAAGCTTGGGTTTTATCTCTTCTAATTGGGTATTTGAGATAACAGGTGAATTGAGAGCACCAAGTTTCTATGTTACTGTATAAATATGCAGAGTTGGTAACTAAAGTACAATAACTACACTTGTTGTGATCTAAGGAGCACCACCCTCAATGCTCTGAGATGCCCTGTGCCATGTTATCATGCAGATAGCTTACTCTCAATTTAGTTGCTAAATACAATAACTACACTTCCTGGAATTACTTTAACTATCAGACATACAGAGTTCACAGGGGGCTTTATTAACCCGTAATCCACTTGCACAGATAGAAGCAGAACAATAATACCATGCTTGAACTTTGGTAGCGAGTGTAGAATTTATTGTGGATGCTGTCCCACGAGTCACTCTACTCCTTGTTTTGGGGTGGTTTGGCTGGGGGGGTCTCCTGTGGTTTGTGGCATGCTCCTGTATGCACTCAAGACTTTTCACATGGGGTTCTGCCACCAAGCTAGCTACTTATGTGATTTAACAGAAGGACTTGCTTAAATATGAGTCCAACATACAGCAGTCAGGTACATTAGTTACTGTGCAACAGACGCACTTACAGAGCTAGAAAATATGTGTAATTGTGTAATAAAATGTAAAGTGAAAAAGCTTATACTTTTTATTATTACACAATATGTCCATCCAGTTCCCTGGATGGCATTTCTGGGGTGTAGTTGCATGGTCGGGTCAGGGGGGCCCATAGCAATTTTCGCACCAGGGCCTGGTGGTTTCTAGTTACTCCTCTGGTAGTGGTAATTGTCCTGTTTGATATATATTTATATATGTGTGTATATATATATATATATATATATATATATATATATATATATATACATATATATATGTATATATACAAGTTTGAGCTGTAGTACATTTTTAATTAATCATACTCCAGTAGTAGGAGTACCATTGCTCATAATAAAGGCTAATTATATCCATAATAGTGACAAAGAGAAGGTCAGTGGTAATGTGTATTCAGCCAAAGCAATGGGGTGGTTCTCTTACTGCTCTTACTGGATATCCATTCTCAGCTGCTGATACTCTAAGCATCCAACTTTATGAAATACTTGCAGATGTGTATGCCAGCTAATACCTTCTGGACCAAAATCATGCATTGTGTTACATGGTTACTAATCCAATCTACCCACTGAATGCTCCAGAATCTGACACACAGTCATATTCAAAATAAAACATACATTTTGACTATCATTAAAATGTGTTGGATGATATTTAATATGTGAAGAAGCAAATCACTGATTACAGTTCCCAAAAGGCTGAAGTAGTGAATTAGAATAAATTCTTATAGCTGGGATGTTCAGTTCACCCTTGAGGCAAATTAAAAAGTATTGCTTTTCACTAACAGCTTGAAGAAACAAAAGCAAGCCATTTAAATAAATTCAGTAATTTAGTCAACAGAATGCATTGGGGAGTACTCCATTTTTTTAGCCCCTTGAGTGCCAGAGAGGTACGCAATGCATTGCATACCCCTCTGGCACTCAAAGGGTTAAGTAGAATACTTAGACCCCTGCATGTGGTAGACCTAAGCTGGTAGGGTCTCCTGACCATTTATCTTTTCCCCTACCTGGTCTGTGTGGTGAGAGGGTACTAAATAATAATAGTGAACAGATTGTGGTCAGTGCAATCAGAACTCAAGTGTCTCTTCAGAAGAATTTCAGAAGAATGTATATCCTTCCACTGCAGATGTTCTATTTTCTAAAATGTGGCTTATTTGGCAGGGGAGATGGGGTCAAAAGATATCTTTGTTTATTTATTCTTAGACCCGCCTTCTGGACAGAGAACACCAGTGCCTATTTAGGGGAATTTATTACATTTTTCTCAGTCATCACCCACTGCACTTCATACTATGCTGATAAGGTAGTGAAAAGGGGAACACAGCTTGACACAGCTGCCCACATAAAGCACATACAACATAGACACCACAATGCATGCAAAAGCCAAACCCTAGCACAAAGAACAGGGCGAAAATCCCAGAGAACAGCAAAAGAAACTGAGTCTGGAAGTTTGATGAAAAGAGTAACAGTGGCGTTGTCATCATCTTCTTGTGCTAGGGTCTAGGTGGAGAGCAATTGAATGTTGAGTGTAACAGGAACCAGGAGACCCATGTAGTCCCTGGCTGTTATGTCGGGCTTCTCTCTCAACAAAAGGGTAGCTGTGCTGGTCCAAGTCGTGAAGAACCGAGTCAAAGGGGACTCTTTAGACCATTCCTAGAAGAAGACACACCACACCAGTCGCTGTAGTCCAAGAAGACTGTGCCCTTTATTTGAAGTGACCAAGTTTTATGTAGCCACATAGCCAGGGGAGGGGAATGTAACATGCAATCAGGACAGGAACAGATTAATACATATCACAATGGAAGCAGGTGTTACAGACAACAACTGTACCAGGCTAATCTCATCACACAAGCAACAATGGTGAATACACAACATTGGTAAAGTGATTAGGGAAGTAACACCTAATCAAACCTGGACCAAACAGTGGGACACATACAGTTGGAGACCATAAGGTGATAACACACAAAAATTCAACAATTTAAACCATTCAGTCCCATGAAAGATTGTAGTGCCAATCATTTTCATAAAATGGGGTCCAGAATCTGTTACATGTATTAACAGATGTACTTGAAATGGACCATAGGTCCGTTACACTGAGCCTCAGGGAGCATCTGCAAAAATTAGAATCCCACTGAATATGGTAAGCTGGTGTCAGGGAGGGTTCATAACTTTTACTAAGTCTTCTCCTTAGCACAGTGAAAAAAAGGCCATAGTGACACCAGTACTTGGTTTCTTGGGGGGTGGTTTTACAATGCTGACCTAAGCGGCAAAGTGTTTGGTTGCAGTTGTACTTGTTGCTTAATATGAGTGCAGATGTGTTAATTGTTGTCTAGGACTTGTGTGAATGGAATGCACATTTGAAGAGTGCATCCTAGGCACTTCAGGGGTTATTTTTGCAGTTGTTCTCATTGTGATATATCCTAACTTTCGTGTGAGCTGTTTCTTCTGTGCTTTCTGTTGATCAACAAGGGGTTTTAACCTTTGTCTTGTTCTACACCTGGAAATGTAAGTGTAGAATTACCATCAAAAAATGTATCTCTTTACCACGTGTTACCACTCACTGTATGCAATTGAATGGCAAATGGCTTGAGCTGTTCCATTGATCTGAATAGGCAAAATCTTACCAGACATTGTCATTTTGTAGTGCCCAATAGAAGGTCACAACACGGGTAGTAAATTACAAGCCGTATGGTTTTAAGTATACCTTCCTTTCCAGTCCAAAAGATATTTAATTTTTGGATCTGTTTTTGAATGTGGAAGGAGGAAAATTCTAACCAACGCTAATTTGAAGGAAGTTGATCAAAATACTTATATACTCTACTCCCTTCACCAAAGAAAAAATTGGCTTGATAATATACATCAGGGGCAGTTTATAAGAATAAAGAAGAATTGCTAGAAATTAACAGATTACTATAAACAGAGCCTCTTTCTCATTCAGTGGTTTGTATAAAGAGGGTATAATGTGTATTAAGTCTGTTAGGACTTTATAGCAGTATTACATATCACAAGATACAAAATGTAGGAGACTAAGACTGAAGAAACCAAGCAAATTGAAAACTCTTTGTTTAAGGAGATTTTGGAAACTAGGGATTTACCCTTGGAAAAAGTTGGGCATCTCTCTAGAGCCCATGGACATGACAATAGAAGAGGATATAAATCAAAATAAAATAAAAATAAGTATAGAAATAAAAGTAAAATTAAGGAAAGAAATGTTAACAAAGACAAAAATAAGAGAATGAATCTCAATATTAAGGTTAACACCTAACACATTTATGTCATGGGTTGTAAGTCCCTAAAGGACCAAGGACGTACATGTACGTCATGGAATTCAGGGCTCCCCACGCGGCTGCACGCAGTTCAGGGAGCTCTGAATCGGAAAGCAAAAAAAAAAAAAAAAAGTTTGCCTAGATATCACGGTGCTGTGATCTTCTCCTGTGACGTTTCCTGACTTTCCCCATGTGTGCTCAGTGGCAGCATGTCTGGCCGCTGTCTGACCTCCTGTTTGCATCGCGTGTCACTGCAGCGTGCTCACTATTTTGTAGTCATGGCCTATTGCCCTAATTATGCTCTGCCTCTCCGATAGGCCTTATATGCGGCCTTCAGTCATAGCTGCAGTGCCATTTCATGGTGTATGTGAGCATTGCTTGTATTCCTAGTTGTGGCCCGTTCTTGTCTGCTGATTCTGATTCATGTATGACCCTTGACTACCCAGTTTGTGCCTGAACCTCTGGCCTTGTCTGACTACCTGATCTCTGCTCGATCCCTGGCTCAGTCTGACTACCCAATCCATGTATGACCCCTGTCCTGGCTGACTATCCACTCCATGCTAAGTACTGTGGCTCCTTCTGACTACCCGTTATGTGTATGACCTTGGCTTTGTCTGACTCCGCTTGCACCATACCTTGGTCCTGGCTCTCTTTCCATGCAGGCCTGTTCTTTGCCACCGTACTGCTCCGGGTTCTGTCTAGACCTATAGGCCTTGTATCGCTCTGGTCATACCTAGGATGTTGCCTGAACCCTAGGATTCTAGGGTGTGGTATCACTTTATTATCCTAGCGTTCTAGGGCATCGCGCTTCTGCTGACCCTAGCGTCCTAGGGTTAAGATTGGCCGCTTGTCACCCTTCTCCATCTCAGGTGGCACCCAGAACCATAGGCTAGGTTCTCTGCCACATTCCTGGTTCCTGTATTTGGGCTAAGTTCAGTGGCAGCTCCTGGGTAGTGGACTGTAGCACCGTCTCCACGCCTGACCCTGGGGAAGGTTGAGGAAGTGCTTATTTGCTATTCATTGTATTATATCTTTCAATAAAGTGGTGTTGATTTTAACTGTACCTGTCAGAGTCTTTCTTTATCTAAGCTACCGTGACACTAGACTCCCCTAACACAGAGAGAACAGCCAGCTTGAAAGAACCTGGATAACAGCTGTCTGTGTCTTCCCAGTCAGTCATAAAAAATGTTGCAGTATTTTGAGTAAATTTCTATCACGGTGCCCGTGATTGCATTTAGCGACGCTGTGCTTGCAGGCGACATTGATGTACTTCCTGGTTGTCACGCTGAAGCACATTCGCTATTCTTATTGGTCACCACTAATTGCCAGATTGAGTCTCCACCTACTTGCTAGGCCTTACAGGCCTCAGCCTGACTTTACTCATTTGCCCTTTCGTGGTGTACCTGTGCGCTATAGCTCTTGTGATTCCGATGCTCGATTCCATTGTATGACTCTTGGCTCTTTTTGACTTCGACTCCGTTTGATCCCTGACTGCTTACCGCTCCGGTTTGACTCCTGGCTCTGGCTGACTACTCGCTCTGGTTTGACTCCTGGCTCTGGCTGACTACCCACTCCGGTTTAACCCCTGGCTCTGGCTGACTACCCGCTCCGGATTTACTCCTGGCTCCGGTTGACTATCCTCTCTCTGTTCTGTCCTGGCTCCGGCTGACCTCGATCCTATATACCCATGACCTACTGTCTCCGCTTGCGCTCCTTCTAGCGGTGTTCAGTTTGTGTCAGTCTGTGTCACTGGCATTCTTGCTATCTCCGCTCTGCGCCACTGGGTACCCTAGCTTACTAGGGCCTTGTAACGGATCCCACGCCGTTACCGGAGCCCTTATCTGGGCATAAAACTTATCAGCCATTAGCCCAAGAGATTGGAGACATTTTACACTATAGGACACCCTTCTGGGACTGGCTGCACAACCCCTCCAGGCCTGGTTATAAGCTAAGAGACTACGGCTAAACCCTTATGTGGATAGGCAGTTGGGGTGAACAGAACTCATTGCATAGAGCTACCCTGTGTTCATACACTGTGTTTGATGTACTGTCGAATAGTCTATGGTTAATGTATTGTTGTGGTCGTGGGCTTACACACTTCCCAACTACCAGTCAGAGGTTGCCAGCGTGGTGTGCGATCGTCGCCATCAGATCGAACGCTTGGCGGCAGGGGGCAAGAGGCGAGAATCCCTGAAGAAGGCATGTAAGTATCTTCCATAGCCTAAACTGGGGAACCGTAGGCAGCTCAGGGATTGGTCAAGGTTGGAGCAGGGCATTCAAAGTAGTCAAACAAAGGCTCCAACCTTGGGCCACTGTCCCTAAGATGTGTATTGTAGCCACTCCAGCCATTGACTATGTTGTACGGTAGTAAGACCCCCTGTTGTGTGGTAATTCAATCTTGTCTGGGCTATTGTAATTGCTTGGACCATTTGTTGTTGGTCCTTTGTCTTGTATGTTGTGAGTATATTATCCTTTTGACTTACCTGTTGTGTCCTTTCTGCTTATGTATCTAAATGTGGCTTCTGTGTATAAATATGTGTGTTTTGTTCCAATAAAGTTGAGTTACTCTGAGTGAACAAGGAGTCCTGGAGTCTTGCATTGCTTATGGTCTAAAGTGTCCACTCTGATACCCATCTGCGCCAAGTATCCTGAATTGTCGACTGCCTTCTGCCAGCTTCCTGCGACCCGACTTCGTATGCTGTCAGGCGGCGACGTGGACTCCATCTTCTCCTTCCTGTGGTTCCAGTGACTATGCGGCTCAAGCTTACAGAGTGCTCGAATCCGCTCGACATCTTGTTCCTGCAACACTTTTCCTGTGATTTGTAGACCGAGAGTAGAGGCCTCACTCTCTACTGCCCAGAGTTCCAGCCTGTGACTTGTCAACGAGACCAGAGACTCATCGAACGCTCCTCGACTTGCATCCTTTGACGCGGAGTCAACGACATCAGGGATTCAACGACTCTGTGAGTCGACAAGTCCGTCCATTTGCTCGACCATTGAATCCAACGGTGACCGTCCAATATCGAGAGGGAGAAACCCAGGAACGACGGTGGAAGGCGACGCGGTCCCTTCTTGCTCCCATTACAGGCCTCACAGTCACCTCTGCCTGTTCGGCTGCCCTAGCATTCTAGGGAGTCTCAGTCACCACCGCCTGTTCAGTTACCCTAGCGTTGTAGGGAATATCAGTCACCACTGCCTGTTCAGCTACCCTAGCATTCTAGGGAGTCTCAGTCACCACTGCCTGTTCAGTTACCCTAGCGTTCTAGGGAATATCAGTCACCACTGCCTGTTCGGCTGCCCTAGCATTCTAGGGAGCCTCTGTTACCACTGCCTGGTCAGATACCCTAGCGTTCTGGGGTATATCAGTCTCCACTACCTGTTCTGTTAGCCTAGCGTTCTAGGGAGCCTCAGTTACCATTCCCTGCTTAGTTGCCCTAGTGTTCTAGGGATTCCTATTCTCTGTTGCCTGCTGGTTACCCTAGCATTCTAGGGAGTTCTGTCTCTGAGCTCAACCACCCTAATTTATTTGGGATATTTCCCTAGTTTTTCAGGGGCTTCACACCTTCTCCTGTACTAGTAGCTACTACCTTCACTGCTGCTACTGTATGCCTTCAGTCAGAGTGGTATTTACCTCCTTCCAGTCGGGGATCCTGTGCTTGAACCTTACCTGACTAGTGAGGGTTGGGGAAGTGCCCAGACACTGTCCTTACACCTGGTCCAGTGAAGGTTGGGGAAGTACTATCTATTTTATTCTGTTCTATTTCTCAATAAAGATATTCATTTTTACTGTATCTGTACTTGTCAGTGTTGTTATTCCAAGTCACTCTGTGCAATTTCCTATGTTCCCTTTACACAAACCCAAACTTACCTAACACAGAGAGCACAGCCATATAACTAAATAATCTGGATCACAGCTGCCTGTATCTTCCTAGTCAGTCACACAAACATTGGGGGTATTTGGGGTAAATCTCCTTTGCTCCCTTCACATACCCCCATACTCCTCTAACACAGAGATAAGAACCAGATAAGGTTCACAGCTGACTGTCACTGTCAACCAAGACAGGGGTATTTTGGATAAATCTCCTTTCTCCCTTCATACTCATATAGAGTGCCCCCACACTCTCCAAATGAAGAGAACAAATTTCCTGCCTACAAGATTCCCTAAACTATAGTGCAACTTTCTTTATCTGCCTGTCTTCTCTAGCTCAAATGCGTGCTGCTTTCTCTCTTACTAACAAATACAGAAATTATTTGCCGTGGGAACTGACACCTCTTTTATACTATGCCTATGGGAAAAGAAGGGAATCTTGCCAGTCTTGCCATTGATTTCAATGCTATAAAGTAGGTCGTAAAAAGTGGAAAATCATAATTTGTCGTGAAAATTTTCCACTTGCCGGGAAGTGCTATTTTTCATCTGTTATGCTTTGGTGGTGAAAAGTTTTGCCCATCCCTACAGGCAACTATCTCTACTTAGGGATTCTATTCCAGTTCTCTCACAAAAGAATAAGATGTCATTGTTCTTTAATATTGAGATAAATTTATCAGACTGGAGAAGTAATCTCCACGTTATCACTTCATTATCACACCTTAGTACCTCTCCCCAGGGAGGATGCTTTATAGGGAAAAATGATAAAAATGAAGCTATCAGATGACTTCCCTTCATCATATTTTTTTAATCACATGAGTAATCACTATTATTTAATTTTAATAATTATTTTATAGAGTGGTTAAACATTTTCCAAGCCTTTTGTGGCATGTATAATAAGTAAGATCATGGCTCACAAGACAAAGTGGCTGCATCCAAGATTACTCAAGTGAATAGATGATCACAATGGGATTATTACTATAACAATCTGTGTATAGGTTACAATAAAAGAGATACATTCAGACATAAAGAAAACTGAACAAAATAGGTGTCATGCTGCATAAAAGGAAATGTTTCTACATTGATGAGCAATTACTGTGAAAAAGAGCCAAGCACATAACATAACATCATCTTTAATGGAACTGAATCAGTACTATGTTGTTCTGGGACACACAAAAATATTAGATTCAACAGTGATCATTCTATATCATAAATTCATGTAATGACAAACAAAATCTGTTATTGCAAGAAGAATGATTTCATTGAAACCAGCTTCCTTGTTCATATTAAATATCAAAAGCAGTCCTTTTGTGGGTATCCTAAAGGGAACATAATTACAGAGGTTCATATTTCATGTTTATAAACTAAACAGGATGAGGGTTTTTTTCCTTTGTGAAAGTTATATAAACTACATATATATAATGTAGAAACTAAGCAAATGATATTTCAATTAATTAACAGATTTATACTATTTGTTTCATGAAATAGTTATCACACCTACTAAATTATATTTTTAAATTGTAAGATTAAAATTAGTGGTACATATTTTCTAGAAAACAACACTGTTTAGTCTCAGGAGACTTGTATGGAATTTTTTGTAAAATGGTTATGCTTATTTATTGGATAATTACAAAGGCGCTATCCAAAGCTCACTGTAACATCCTGGCAGCATTCAATTTTGAAATCTTAAAGTATGCATTTATTACATTTCAAAATGCTAGAAAAGAAAGCCATTCCTGCCATGTTTAGAATTCTATAATGAACAGTAGGATACTTGTGCCTGCTGATTTAACAGCCACAAGACATGCATTCTGTTCCATGGCTGGATTAATGGCACTATGCCAAACAAATAAGGATATTATTTATAAAATGATACATAAAAATAATATTTATTTACTACATACTAAAAGATACATATAGTTTTTGCAGCAAAGACACCATAATAAATGCGATACCAAAAGCCCCAAATACCATGTGGAGAAAAAGAACCAGCAGTATGAGGAGAGTTACACACTTGATAGTAACTAATGACGCAATGCAGGATACTTGCGCAATCGCTATTTCGCGTGTGAAACCACTAGGGAATAGGTTTCCTCATGATTTTGTTGAATTACGAATGAAAATTCAAGATTAGAGAACGGCTGTGTATATTTATTTTTTGTGGGCGTGGCTAAGATTAACAAATCTGTGTGAGTAGAATACTGAATGCGCCTAATGCAAGAACTGCTATTGCGAATGAATGTATACGTCTGTGTACTGTTGTCGTAAAATGGAATTTTTCATGCGCAATTCAAGAAGCGTTCTGTATGTAGCTTCCTGGATTAGAACATGCGCAAAATCTATCTGCGCAAAAAAATGCCTTTATCTGATGTGAACGTTTCTTGCATCGCGCCATAAGTTATGTATAAGATGTAAGAAAACTGAACAAGCAGCATTATTATTTACATCAAATACACAAACCCTAACCTGAAGATCCAAAAATATTCTCTTTTTCAGTTTCAAAATAATTGTTTATTATATATTAAAAAGTAGTGCCTGCAGCATTCAAGGAAATACAGGTGACTACACAAATGCACTTTATTAATAGCAGCCAAAACAAGTTCAGCCTAATTACAGTTTGGAGCAGAATTAATTTAAAATGTAATAGTCAGTGGAGTTTTGGAAACACGGCCAAGTTTCTGTTTAAAAAGAATGTTTATTGTGTGAGACTGACAGTCTAAAATGTATAGCAATGTCAGAATGTGCATATTGGGTGCATTTAGGCATGGATTCACTCAGATCTTCATCTTTAACTCTTTACGCATTTCATCATTATTCTTATATGAGTTTTTGTATCAAATATTTGTACACAAATTATAAAGTGATCATTCATTCCATTATAGGAGTAGCACAGGTGCAGTTATAGTTCAAACTGAGTTTCTATAGTAAATGCTGATTGTTAAAGATATCATTTTTAAACTTTTTGACACATAAACCTGAAACTTGGCATTGAAGGAGTCATTGCTAGTCCCCCCTAAAACCAGCAAATTTATTCTAAATATAGTCAGCTCTATATCCACCAAAGGGCTTAACATCAAATTTCACACATACCTAGATATAACTGGGTGTTATTTACTTTCGTTTACTAAGCAGTGATCAGTGCTGCTACCTCATGATCAGATTGCATGGAGTTAAAATATCACATTCTTAGTCAATGCACTGAAGCAAATAAAACTAAATAAAAGTAATAAAAAAAACAATTTTTGGTTCATACACACCAAACTAAATAATATTGATCAAAAGAACTGTCTAGCAAGTGACCAAAAGTAGTTTGATGGAATCACACAATATTGATTGAAATCATGTCATAGGGAGAGGGTATGATCCATAAATAAGTACAAACACATCTATATTGGGGATAACAGACCACAGCTTTATTTAAAGGGATAGTAATACTTTGTTTTAACTTTATTTTATTTTGTAGGCATTAAAAAAACATGAAGAATGATATAAGTCTTATCTCTCAAACCTTTATGGTTTATGAGATATTCACAAGCAAAGTTTCCCCCTCCCACCCCTTTTACCTACTGTAAACAATCTCTTCTCAGATATGGAATGCATTCCATAGACTGGACAGATAACAGAAGGGGACACTCTTATTCCTATGAAAACAATGAAATCCCTGCCCCCCTTGACAAGCTTTTCAGGTTTTTCCCTTATCTTAATTGAAGATTGTCCCTCTCTGCAGTCTACCTGGGCACCTCCCTTCTGCTCAAGCTGAACAGTGTGACATCAGTAAAAGGGGCGGGAGGGGGACACTTTGTCATTGAATTACTCTGAAACTACAACTCTGACAGAATTGAAATAACACTCTCCAAAGTCCAAATAATATGATGATTAATTAGAGCTGTTTTTATTATGAAACATTACTATCCCTTTAACTATTTTTACTCACATTATTATTGTTCTTATTCAACACAACAATAACTAATCATTAACCAATAATCAACCATTAACTGTCAGTCCTTGCCAATCCGCTTTCCTTGAAAACCAAGCATGGCCAAATTGTACTGGCTCATGCTAAAATTCCCACACTTCAGCACTACAGCTGATCCCACCGTTCCTTAGCATTTACAGCTGATTCTACCATTCTTCAGCACTTACAGCTGACCACCATTTTTCTTAGCACTTACAGCTGATTCCACCATTTTTCAGCACTTACAGCTGGCTACTAAGGAATTACCCCATTGGCCACCCACTTTAGCTTCAATGGGTAACGTCACCTCCCACAACCTAAGTCTGGGGTAAACTCCCAAAGGGCTTCACCTGAGGATAAAATCTCCTAAGTTTACCACATAAGTTATACATCAATGAAAACCATGCAAGGACTATCCGCTCAGCAGAGACACAAAGCCATACTACACTAGGGAGGGAGGGACGCTTTCTCTGTCCTCTCCTCCTCCAAACAACAACGCATTTCCTGTCACGAACCCTTTTACACCCTTTCCCTTTACTCCTCCTATCACACACAGTTCTTATGTGAATCAACCCTCCCCATGACATGTTTCCCTTCCTGTACCCTGCACCCCCTTCCGGGGAATTTCATGTTGACTGTGAGCACAAATTGAGCTCAATAGAACCAAACAAAGAGTGCTCATTAACACCAAACAATATCGATCAAACACATTTTTGATGGTATATGAAATGTGCTTTATTTGATTGAACAATAGCAAGGAAAAACTCATACATTTGAATCATCCTTGATCAAACAAAACATCTTTGATATAATAATTTCAGTTGTGCAGATAGTGCTCTCACAATCAGTCTGGACAATATCAAATTGAAAATTTTATTGAACCAAACTGTAACTTTCCATGCAGGTTTTTCGTCATTTGATTGAAGCATGTATTGGATTTTGATCAAGAAAGTGAGCAAATTGTGCTTACTGCATCAAAATAACAAAATGTTGCTTAATTCCCCCCCCCCAAAAAAAATGGTAGAAATTGACCAGTTAAAGCATGTTATATTTCTCACTTATGTCTATAAAAATATGGAAATTCGAGGTTAAAATTTAATTCCAAAATGTCCTTGTGTTTTTCTTCGTCACAGAGTTAAAGTTCCACACAGGGTGAAATTTACATCTAAGGCGCCACTAGGCAAAAGCACCTAAGGTGTCCTTAGCTCCTCCCATGACCAAACCTTACTGGGCTCCACCCCTATCACCACTCACTGTTGCCTGGCACAGCAAATAATCTTTATTTTTAGTCTATAACATAAAGAACAAAAAAGAAGCTGTTAACCCATTGGCTAACTCGAGACCATTCTAACATCCAGGATATTAAATAAGTTTAAAAAATGCATATACGAACATTGTGTATACTCTGGTCACACCCATAACTCAGAATGTGAGTGCTGCCAGCACAGTTGATGCACCCATCAAACCTCTGTCTCATGGAAAATCCAGGCTTGGTTCCCTACTTTTGCTTGCCCAAGAGACATATATAACATAAGTGTTAAAGGGATAGTAATGCTTAAAGGGATAGTAATGTTTCAAAATAAATGCAGCTCCAATTAATCTTCATAGTATTTGGGCCATGGAGAGTGTTATTTCAATACTGTCAGAGTTGTAGTTCAAGAGTACTTTAATGATAACGCATTCCCCTCCCGCCCCTTCTACTGATGTAACACTGCTCGCCTCAGAACAGAAAGGGGATGTCTAGATGGTTTGCAGAGAGGGACAATCTTCAATTAACATAAGGGAAAAAGCTGTCAAGGGGGGCAGGGTTTTCATTGTTCTCACAGAACAAGACCTTGCTGTGAGCTGTCTGGTCAAGTGACCAGATTCCACATCTGAGGGGAGGTGGCTTATACTAGGTAAAAGGGGCAGGAGGGGGATACTTTATCATTCAATTACTCTTGAACTACAACTCTGACAGTATTGAAATAACACTCTCCATGGCCCAAATACTATGAAGATTTATTTTGAAGCATTACTATCCCTTTAAAAATAAATGCAGCTCCAATTCTTTATCATTTTTGTGACATGCATAACGATATTATCATTCTCTACAATGTGTAGTTCCAGAGTAACTGAACTATAAAACGTCACCCTTCCAACCCTTTTACCTAGTGTAAGCCGCCTCCCCTCAGACTGGAATCTGGTTGCTTGACCGGACAGCTCACAGTGAGGGACAATCTTCTGGCTGTGAGCATAAGTAAAAACCCTTCTCCCACGGAAGGAGCAGGGCATGTGTTTCTTTGTGCTAACCGAAGATTGTCCCTTGCTATGATCCATCTAGATGGTCTTGCTGTACAACTTTACATAGGTAAAATGGGCACGAGGGGGATGCTTAGAGAATGATAATAATTCTCTACATGGCACAAAAATAATAAAGATAACCTGAGCCGCATTTGTTTTGAAACATTGCTACCCTCTTAACGAAAAATGCTTTAACTTTTAATATATGTCTGTATCTAAATTATTAAAATATGTAGCTTTGTTTTTTAAATGTTTCATATTTTTACCCCTGTCTACCCTCATTAAAGTGGATGTATCACCTTATAAAATTTTTTACCATAGCTTTTGTTAATAATGTAGTAATAGGAAAGCTGTTTTTTTTTTATGTAAGTGCTTTAAAAGATATACTATCTTCTGTGCTGTGCATTTCTGCATAATGTGCACAGGACAGCTCTTCTCCTCCCACCTCCTTCACAGGTGCCCCAAGGAGTGAGTTCACACTTCCCTTCGGTGTGGTGTGAATGGCTTCCATCGTTATATCAAGCTCCGGTTAGCATTATACGGAGGTTTAAATGCCTTTTTCTCCTTGCCACTTCTTTCTTTACATTTAACCCCATTGCTTGTGATCTTCTTTTGCAATTGTTCCACAATGGTATATACTACAACCTAAATTTAAATTCTGACCACTTTTCCTCAGTATTTTTTCCTCACATTCATGATGTTAAATGGATAGTGATGTTTCACAAAAAAAGCAGTTCCAATTAATGTTCATTACATTTGGGCCATGGAGAGTGTTATTTCAATACTGTCAGAGCTGTAGTTCAAGAGTAATTGAATGATAAAGTATCCCCTCCCGCCCCTTTTACTGATGTAACACTGCTCAGCTCAGAGCAGCAAGGTGATATCCAGGAGGATCGCAGAGAGGGACAATCTTCAATTAGCATAAGGGAAAAACCTGTCAAGGGGGGCAGGGTTTTCATTGTTCTCATCGTAAGAAGATTGTCCCTTGCTGTGAGCTGTCTGGTCTCAAGACCAGATTCCACATCTTAAGGGAGGTGGCTTACATTAGGTAAAAGGGGCGGGAGGGGGAAACTTTATCATTCAATTACTCTCTATTACTCAAATACTATGAAGATTAATTGGAGCTGCTGTTTTTCTGAAACATTACTATCCTTTTAACATTTTAAAATTAGATTTTTTTTTAAATTAAGAGTTTTGGTTGAACCTATAAAGTTTTGTTTTGCCAAACTGATCTCAAATGAAACCATATTGTGATCACTGTTTCCCAAATGTATTAGACAACATTTCTATGGTATTTATTATCATTAGGTCCAATACATTATTCTTTCTTGTTGGCACTTCCACTGTTTATGACATGTAGCTATCCCTAAGAATGCTCACAAACCCGCTTCAATTAGCACTCTGCCAGGTCTCATGTACCCAGTTTATATCTGGATAGTTAAAATCTCCCATAATTATAGTATGCCCAAGATGTGCAGCTTTCCTCATTTGCAATAAAAGTTGGGCCTCAACATTCTCATCAATATTAAGTAGTTTGTAGTATATACCTACCAATACCTTTTTTTACCTTCTGTACCACTGTTAGCCTCATAATCTACCCACAAGGACTCCACATTATGGTCATTCTCACAGATATCTTCCCATAAACAGTGGTGTATTTAGGTTTTGTGCTGCCCTAGGCCTGACCCCCCAATCTGTATTTACCCCCACCCCTTCCTGCCCAGGCCACACCTCTTCTTGTTTAGGATCCACCCCTTCCTCTGTAAACCCCACCCCTTCCACTTTTTGCCTGGGTCCAAGGATGAAATGTTGCCCCACCACCAAAACCATGTCCACCAAAGCACACCCGCATCCAAGGCTACAATTCCCATCACCCTCAGCCAGCTTGTGGGGGCTGACTAAGTATATAAATTGTAGTCCTGAACAGCTGCAGGGCCTCGGGTTGCCCAATACTGAGACACGTACTAGGTATCTTAAATGCATCAAAAATTTAACTTATCACCTGATTACTTGCAACCATTGGCTAGCCTTTAGTGCCATGGTTCCGCAAAGAGTTGCACATCCCTTTGGCACTCCTAGGGTTAAAAAGCAGATGATGCCGAGTTCCAGTAATATAAATCAGATTATTATCCTCAGTGACTAGACATAAATAACGTTTATCTTTGCTATATGAGATTATGAGATGTATAAAACCAGTATTCCACCGGATTTCCCTTATGTGAGAACCCAAAATTATGACGCTCAGGGTTTACCACCCCACCAGGCATATCAGAGAGACAGAAAATGTCCTTACTCCCATCTTATTCATCAAATGAGTTCATGCAAGGGAAGTATATGGGCAACGCCTCAAATAAGGCTGACAGGCTCTGTTACCTCTGTTATGGTCTTATAACACCAACAATATACCAGTTTTAGATTTCATCACTAGATATCATCTACACCTAGAAAAAGGCATATTACTTATATATGGAACTATTGTATACAAGCCATAACAATATATGTGTATAACCCCACCCTCCCTTTGGGACATAACATCTTATTATGGTTGGGTTTGCAATAAAATTGTATGCCATCAATTCTACATCTTAATAAGAAGAGGGGAGACCGGGACATTGCATCAGAATTCAGGACATCCAGTTGGGGCATCTTGACTGTGTGACATGCTTCGAAACAACATGGAATTCAAGTAATGCCATCTGTACTCTGTTTAATCAGGGTTATTACTTTTCTATCTGTTTATATTAATATTGGTGAATCTGGATTCACTGACTAGCATCTCTACTTTCACAGTCTATTTTGGTGTCCATCCAGCATAGTTATATCCCACCATACACTCCACGATCTCACTAATTGAACTCTTTATCATGATGCTATATCAATCTCCACATAGGTGACTGTTACTCACAGACCCATACTGTCCTCCAGCTGTGGAAGAGTAGTCAACAGCAGTGTTGCTGAAACCCGGCTCCTCTGTCATTGCTTCTAACTCTAGCTTTCTACTCGGCTGACTCTTTATTCACAGGCAGAGAGCGGGCAGGATGGGGCTGAATTAAATCTTAATTCTTTCCAATCTGAGTTGGAGCAAGAAAGAGGGGTGGGGCTACCATGAAGAGTCTGAGCGTGCGGTGGGGGTGGCCTTTTGCCACCCCCTGTAAAGTGCCTCCCTAGGCCTAGGCCAAGTCAGCCTAGGCCATGATACACCACTGCCCATAAATGTGGATTTAGATCTGGTTTCAAATATAAGCATACACACCTCCCCCTTGTATTTTAATCCTGTCTGTCCTAAACAGGGATTAGCCCTCTATAATTACAGCCCAATTTTGTGTATCATCCCATCAATTTTCGTTTATACCAATTATGTCCAAACGTTCAATAACTGCCTGAAATTCCAGTTCTCCCATTTTACCTACCATATTTCTTGCATTCTACAATATATAATTAATTTTGTTGTCTATTAACCCAATTCTTGCCTTTTTTCTACATCCTCCTTTAATAGAAGTTCCTCCTTATTAGCCACATTTATCCCCACCTCTTCTCCACCTCCATGATACTTTACCTGTGCCCAGTTCCTAGCTACACAAGCTATCCCATGTTTACTAGCTATACTCCTAATTTAAATGCTCCAACCTTCTAAGTATTCTATCCCCTAGCACGGCTGCCCCCTTACCATTTAGGTGCAAATCATCACTACAATACAGACTGTAATCAAAAGCAAAATGAGCCAAGTGCTCTAGAAACCAAAAACCCTCCTCCCTATTTATATGTAAGTCATGCATTAAACTCCCTGAGCTCCCCTGTACTGGTGCATGGCACTGGTAATATTTCAGAAAACTCTACCTTGGAGGTTCTTGCTTTGAGAATGCACACTAAATTCCTGATATAATTTTTAGGGACCTCCAGCTTCTTCCACCTTTGTCATTGGTACCAACATGTACCAGGCAGCTGGATCCTCTCCATCCCCTCCCAATAATCTGTCTGCCCTGTCCACAATATGCCAAACCCAAGCACCTGGGAGACAACATACTGTTCGGTATTCACATTCCTGGCAACAGCTTACCCTATCCACCCTTCTTATAACAGAGTACCCTATTACCACCGCCTGCCTTAATTTCTGTCTACTATGCATCCCATATAAGCTCAGAACTGACCTTCCTCTTCCATTGCTCACTTCCTACTCTCCTTACTGTTAATCAGCTGTCTACCTGTTGCTCCTCATCTACAACTTCAACCTCTTCACCACTAACCCCACATATTACTTGATCAGTGAGCTCCAAGCTCCTTTCCAGTACCATACAATGATGCAATATTTCTTTCAGATCCAATATCTTAGAGTCTAAAAAGATAATATGCTCACACTTGCTACAGCAGTGTGACCCAACTATTGCTCCAAGTGTTCAAACATGTGACAAGATGTGCACTGTATGAGATTGTCTGAATTGCTATGACTCATGATTATAGTTTTAAAATGAAACTAGTACTACAATGTCCGTTAATAGACACTCTAAGGTAAAGTATACCAGATTTAAATATGTGGGCGTAGTAAATCTGTTTTTAAACTGCTTATCACACAATCTGAAAATAAATTCTTGTCTTAGTTTTAACCTTAATCTGGACACCAGAGTAAATCCCTTGAAATTACCTGCACCACAGAGATCTGTTGATTTCAAACTCCTTCTGTTCTAACTCCTGATTCCTTCACACACTACTTCAACAAAACCTACAATTTGCTCTTAGGTGCTTTTAGGTGACTTCACTATCGGATCAGTCTATAAACATTCTGGCCCTTTAAATTGTTGGGTGTGCTCTCCTGTCTATTAGACAGGGCACATCTGTTAGTGTCAGTCAAGGTTCCAGCTGGCTTCTGGAAGCTAATCAAATCCATTCCAAGCAGCTACAAATGTATTTTGACCCATTACAATCACTGCTGTCTGTTTCCCAATGTTGTATAATGGTAAATTTGTGCATTCAGTATAAAGCAAAAACTGTAGCCATAGCCAGATGAAGATAAATATGTGCTAAATTTCACCATTACACATATTATTTTCTATGTGCATGCATATGCAAATTAATACAGTTTGTATGAAACACAATATTTGAACAGCTGCATAGCATTAAAGTAATGTACAGTATATCTATATTTTGTTATATTACAACTAGCAATCTGTCTGTTCTACAATAAGATCACGTAATTCAGAATGACTTGCAATGCTATGTTAGATACATATACAAACAACCATGAACACTATAAAGACTAGGATGAAAAGTAAGTATTAAACTACCACATATAACCAATTTTACTACATTTGTAGATGATCGATTTTGTCAAAAAATTGTACATTTAAATGCAATAGAGAATAAGTATGTAAAATGACATACCCCTTATAGTCTCAAACGTATATGTAAGTATACTAGTTTTGAAAAATAAGTAGATCAGTTTTATAAAATATAATTATTAAATATAACTGTAAGTAAAAGCAAAAGGAGATTAATTACATATTTTAAAAGGATGACTAAGTTTTATGAATCTAATGTTCCCTGAAATGCTGTTATAGGTTTAAAATAAATTGCAAATAAATATGCCTTTGCCTTATTCAGGAATAACCATTTCTAACTATGCTTATTCTCCTGGTCACCTTATATCAAGAATAATTCATTTTACTTGGGTAAGGTTTTTTTTTTTTTTTTCTTTTTCCTTTTTTAATTCTGTGTTTTAAATGGATGGTAATACTTAAAATGTAAAAAAAAATTGTACAGTGGCGTTGTTACTACACGATCCTATGGACAGCTCTGGTCCCGGGGACCATAAATCTCCATAGGATGGTGTAGCAACAGCGCCACTGTACAATTTCAGGCCACTGTGATATTGCACCTAAAAAAATCAACTTTGATAATTAATAACTTTTGAATGAAACACCTTTCAGCAGTGGGAGTACTCTTGTTTTACTCAGGGGGATAAACTCTACAACATATTTTGTTTTACATTTTAAGTATTACTATCCCTTTAAACCCACACCGTGACGCCAAAGCACTCAACCCCACTCCAAACTACACACAGTAACCAGGACTGGGATGCAGCGGGCCAGGTACTAAATCCTAGCCCACCATGAAACAGAGAACCTAGCCCTCTAAAACACCCATACAAGCAGACAGACATATATTAGTCCCCTGAATAAAAATAATAAAAACAGACCTAAAAGAGGTACTTTCTAATAACCCATGCCTATACACTAAAACTGAATATATGGAAAAGCATGACAATGCACCCAATTGAGAAACAAATCACATAACACCACCAAAAATCAAACAGTAATTGCAAACAATAGTCTGACCTGTTCCTGCTTTGAGCAGCAAAGAAAGAGGCGGGGTTTGGCGAGACTGAGCCTTATATCACCTTATCCTTGTATGCTGATTGGTCAGTTGAGTTTTACTTGTATGTTGCTGCTATGGAGTTTTAAGTAAAGAAAGTAATGCAAATTTGAAGCCTCCTGTCATGTAGTAAAATTAATTTTACTTGGGTAGGGAAAAAATGAATGTCAAGAATAATAATTTTGGTTGTAGCTGGAGTCATTGGAGCTTTGTCAGTGTGATGTACATGATATTTTCATTAGTATATTATTAGTATTATTAGAAAGAGGCACATTACTTGAGATTACTTAATAGTCAGTCAATCACAGTTTCTTAGGCTCCAAACCAATTACAGGCTTGGAGCATTGTAATTAAGAACAGCAGCCCCATTGATGGGAAGCTTAAAAAATGATGTTGCTAGTTTAAACTATCATGATCAGAGGGACTACATAAACAATTTATAAATTCACAGTTGTGGGGGCTAGTGGGGTATGATACTATAATAGTTTTATTTTTCAACTTACCTGTCACACAATCCAAGTGGTAGGGAGAAAGTGGAAGGTCAGGAGAACCTAACCCAGCTAAGGTGTCCCTTTCCATTCTTTGATGCAAGCCAGTTTTCTTTTTTAATTTCATTTTTTAAATTGTAATTTTAGTTATATGGGTTCCTAAGTTATTTATTATTTATTTAACATACTCTGATACTCACATAGTCGCTACAACATTAGAGAAGAAAAAGTACAACACAAGTGGCACACAGCATACCTCCCAAATTTCCCTCTTTAGGAGGGACAGTCCCTCTTTGAGACCCAAATACCCCTGTCCCTCTTTTCTACCCTGATGTCCCTCTTTTCAGGACATCAGAGTGAGTGGTGTGTATATTATTCTATCACTTTGCTCCACAGCAATGAAGTTCACATAAATGTTTAGATAATCTTCAGTATATGTGTTTGTAAATGAATCTGTGTAAATAAAATACTTTGGTCTTGTTCTAAATCCTTTATTCAGTTATACAAAGAGGTGTCAATAGGTCACAAAGTAACCTAAAAATTCCTGCCCACCAGCCACGCCCCCAGAAACACCACCTAAAACACAAGTGTCCCTCTTTGGCCATTTGAAATGTTGGGAGGTATGACACAGGCCAGTACATAACTATAATCATCTTCACACATTTATAAAATAAGTATTGAAACACCACAAACTAAACAAATAATGGTGAAAGAGAGGAAATAATGTTTACATTCTAAATACATTAGATGTTAAATAACAGAAAGTTGAAATTATCAAAAATCAGTTAATGCAAGCATTTTATCTTTCTTTAAAAAAATAATAGAGCTTTTAGTATAGGTTTGCATGGGCTACATCCAAATATCTCTGTGTAAGACTCACCTGAATTTATCAATCACCACAGTGAGGCAATTTAGGTACGTGCTGAATGAGCATGTTCCTAATTTCATAATGAGCATAAATATAGTCCAAAAACTGTACATTTCTGGAATTATGGTTTTTGTTTTAGCATTGTACAGTGTAGCGTTTAGCACATCTGAAACTGAGTTTATGGTCTCCAAATCATAATCTGAATTCTATTTATGTTTCTATAAAATATAATTTGCCACAAGAGCATTTAAAGGGATAGTAATGTTTCATAATAAAAGCAGCTCTAATTAATCATCATAGTATTTGGGCCATGGAAAGTGTTATTTCAATTTTGTCAGAGTTGTAGTCCAAGAGTAATTCAATGACAAAGTATCCCCCTCCAGCCACTTTTACTGATGTAACACTGCTCATGCAGAGCAGAAGGGAGGTGCCCAGGTAGGTTGCAGAGAGGGACAATCTTCAATTAAGATAAGGGAAAAACCTGAAAAACTTGTGAAGGGGGCAGGGCTTTCATTGTTCTCATAGGAAGAAGATTGTCCCCTGCTGTTACCTGTCTGCTCTATGGACTGGATTCCACATCTGAGAAGAGATGGCTTACCCTAGGTAAAAGGGACGGGAGGGGGAAACTTTATCCTTCAATTACTCTTGAACCACAACTCTGACAGTATTGAAATAGCACTCTCTATGGCTCAAATACTATGAAGATTAATTGCTGCTGTTTTTGTGAAACATTACTATCCATTTAAGTATGTAAACATAGTAATGGTAATAAATAACATATAAGCAGTGCTTATATATAATTTCACTAAATGTGCACTTTAGCCTGTGTGTTTGTACAGATACATTTAGGACATTCCACTGCATAACTCTTCCACTCAACAACTTCCATACACCATCAATTGGCATGTGAAAGGAAATCAAATTTAAAATGAGCACCCATAGTCTTCTCAGCCCAATAGCCAGAGCCATCAATAAGCTGGTTTAAGGGAATAATAAAATTAGATGCTTATTGCTAAGTGGATAGGCAATTGAGGTTCTCATTAATTAAAGCATTGTTTCCCATTCTCCATTTTGTACATGCTCTACTCATCACCATTTCCAATGTAATCTACAAAAAATGTGTTATTTTCAACTAGCAAGAGGTAAATAAAAATTGTGAATTGTGAATTTGAGGAAACTGGAATGTCTAAGGATGGATTTCAGGAAACAGGGATGTTTTAAGGATTCTCAAGGGCATCTGTAGCAGGGCAAAATTTCAGTCCCAGGAAATATACTAGATGTGCTGTATATTAATCCACTGCACCAGTTTTACCATAAAGTGTTGATGCTGCCTCTGGCGGCACAGTTATCCTTCATTGTAATAAACTGTGATCAATACACCTGTGATTTAAAAAAAAAAAAAAATCTATTTCTTCTGAGTCCTGAAATTCTGGTAAATATGGAGCTGGCCTAAAGCAGAACGACTGTGACCAAGTTATCTCAACCAGAGGTCGAAGAAGTTGCAATAAGGTACCACTAACTTTAAAGTGGAACTACCACCGCTAAACAACTTGAGGTCTAATAATTCCCCATCTGGTGATTAGCTGCTCAGTAGCGCTAGTCACCAGAATTATTACCTTATTCAAAGAGCTGAAACAAAAATGTTTTAAATAACTAGGAGAAAAAATGTCTAATACACCCCAAGGAAAGACAATTATAAATATAATTACTATCATTTAAAGTACGTAAATATAGAAAACATTTAATTGGATTACAAAGGGAAAAAAAAGTAGCACAATTTATTGTGTAGCCAATTGTTGGCTAATAAAAGTTAATATGTAATATTTTGATTTTGTAATACACACCTGTATATAATAAAAAGGTATAAATTATACCCAATATTTTAGAGAAATAAATTCACATGTATAATATATACCCCTACTCTAGGGGTAGAGGTACATGAAACTATGGTACTGCCTTGTGAAGGTCGTAACAGGGAACTACCATTAGCTTGAATTAGCTTAAATGAACACAGGACCTCATAGGGAGATGCAAGAAGCATGCAGCAAATGCAAGCATGCTGTCCGTTACATGGACCTCCCAACTAGCTCGTGGGGCGGGGGTGTTAAAGTGATGGAGGTGAGTAGAGTGAGAGGAATGTGGGTGCATATTGTGGTAGGTCAGCGGTTCTCAACCTTTCTAGTGCCGCAACCCTTTGATAAAATTTCCCAAGTTGTGGGGACCCCTAACAGTAAAATTATTTTCGTTGCTCCTTCATCGCTGTAATTTTGCTACTGTTATGAATCGATATATATATATATATATATGATGGTTTTAGGCGACCCCTGGCAAATCATCATTCGACTCCCAAAGGGGTCCTGACCCACAGGTTGAGAACCACTAAGGAAGGTGGAGGGAAGGAGCAGACACCAGAATATTCATTTTCTTATTTTGTCTCGTGTATACAACATACCCCACTTCACAGATACATCTCATCTGTGTCTATTTTGTCCTTACATCTCTTATTCACACAAAAAAATGTTTAAATAAGCTTATGTTTTGCTATGGCATCAAGGAAAGTTTGTTCTCTCAATTTGTATTACTCTGGTGATGCCATGTGCTCAAATCTCAACTAGCACTCAGATGTTCCTTTGTAGATAAGCATTTAGACATCGGTGGATGGTTTAGAGTAACAAAAAAAAAAAAGAAGGAAGAGGAAATATGCTACATGAAGAGCCCCCAGAGAAATTGATATAATGGCGAAAACATCAAAAACTCTATATTTGTAAGGCCACTTAGGAGTGTCAAGTATATGCTTCACAATGCTGTATTTATCAAGAAAGGTATTTATTATTTGTCATCTATTTGGCACTACCCCTTTATTTGGCTCAGATCACTTTTGTGACACTCTTTAAAATGTGGAACTATTTTAAGGTTCTGGTAGCTTGTGCAATTTTAGCTTCTTGATCATGAACTATAATATGCATATGCATCTCAAAATGCATACCATTTAATTTGTTAGACAAGCAATATCTGTATGTTTGTCCTTGGTTGTATAAGGTACTTGTGATACTTTGTGTACACATACGTATACAAACTACAGTCTTAACATTTAAAGTTTCCAACTGACCATAGGGGTAACCACTACTAGGTAGGGTTTATATAAATAATTAATTAAAATTGTATTAGAAATAGTTTTAGCGATTTGAAAAACTACTTTGTATTTTCCTTTACAGACAGATTGCACCATGGCATAATTCTGTTTATCTACCCAGTATTTATAAATAATTCAGTTGGCCTCACCCATCCTACAAAGGTGTAACATGACAAATTCAGTACTCATTCAGATTCATAAGCCTGTAGATCTCTCTGGAATTTGGTAATTTGTGCTGTCATTAAATTCCTCCCGTGTATATTACAATGTATCGGTTTCCAGTAGAAATTTATAGCCATGGTCTTTGGACGTTTTAGCAGTTAAAGGGAAAGTAATGTTTAACAAAAGAGCAGCTCCAACTAATCTTCATAGTATTTGGACCATGGAGATTGTTATTTCAATACTGTCAAAGTTGTAGCTCAAGATTAATTGAATGATAAAGTATCCCCCTCCCTCCCCTTTTATCTAGGGTAAGCTAACTGCCCTTAGATGTGGAATCTAGTGATGAGCGAGCATGCTCGGCAGAAGCTCGGTTCGGCTCGAGCATCGCTCTGCTCGGCACATGGCGGTACTCGTACGAGTACCACATGTGCTTGCCCGCCATGTTCGGGTCTCCTCCCCGCACGTTTCGCAGCTGCTGCGCAGCCAATAAACGTGCGGGGAGGCTCTGACATCAGTGTAATGCCAGCAGCCATGTTGGCTGCTGGCATTACACTGATTGGCTGGCCAGAACCCGTGATCGGGTACTGTATAGCACCCGACGCGCGAGTTCGGCTCATTCTTAGCCAGGGAGAGATGCGCTTAGGCAGGGAAAGTCAGTGTAGGGAGAATAAAATTGTTGAAACTCTTTCAAGACCCAAAAATCCTTTTTAGGACTGTTGTGTGTGGGGGCAGCATTTATATTTTGTTTGGGGGGGCACAATTTCCTTTTTTTTGTGGGGGGGATATTTGAAAGGTGACATATAATACTAGATGCACAGGAAGTCAGTGTAGGGAGAATAAAATTGTTGAAACTCTTTCAAGACCCAAAAGTCCTTTTTAGGACTGTTGTGTGTGGGGGCAGCATTTATATTTTGTTTGGGGGGGCACAATTTCCTTTTTTTTGTGGGGGGGATATTTGAAAGGTGACATATAATACTAGATGCACAGGAAGTCAGTGTAGGGAGAATAAAATTGTTGAAACTCTTTCAAGACCCAAAAGTCCTTTTTAGGACTGTTGTGTGTGGGGGCATTTAATTTTTTGTTTGGGGGGGCACAATTTCCTTTTTTTTGTGGGGGGGATATTTGAAAGGTGACATATAATACTAGATGCACAGGAAGTCAGTGTAGGGAGAATAAAATTGTTGAAACTCTTTCAAGACCCAAAAGTCCTTTTTAGGACTGTTGTTTGTGGGGGCAGCATTTAATTTCTTTTGGGGGTGGCAGAATTTCATTTTTTTGTGGGGGGGACATGTTCTAAGGTGACATTGTACTAGGTGCACAGGGACAAATATTTCACAGTGCAGTGACAAGCTGACATATTCTGTTAGGTGCACAGGGCCAATGATTTTACAACGCAGCGACAAAAAGGGCCATTTTAAACGTGTGCCTAGCCATAGATTATTGTCACATTCTGTTTAGTGTGCAAATTCACAAATTAACGTCACATATTCCGTTCACTGTGCCTAGCCGCAGATTAGCGTCACATTCTGTTTCGTGTGCCTAGCCGCAGATTAGCGTCACATTAAAACCTGTGGTAGCTGCGGCCTCCGTTCCTGAATGCTGTACCTTACCCGGGCCATAACCACGTTGAACACCTGCTTTACACTGCGCACGTTTCCCTCTTAATCATGGCCCCAGTTCCGAAAAATCGATGACATTTTTTGCAGAATTTGCAGATGATATACAAGTAAATATACAGCAAATACTGTTTGGTAACAATTTTTCGCATAAAATCGTTTTTATCTTCCTTTTTGTGTGTTTTACGGTCAGTCTGTAAAAATGGCGTACTACGAGCGAAACATCGTTCCCAGCAGCGACGTTGGAGTCCAAGATGCATCCAGACATCCTCCCTATGCTGTCCCTGAACCATTTCTGTGGTGTTTCCATCATTTTCTGACCTTTTCCTATGAACCAGGCACCCTCCCCTCATCAGAGCAGGGGGTGCCTGGTGTAATGCTCGAGTCCTCCCATTGACTTCAATGGGGCTCGGGTGCTCGGCCGAGCACTCGAGCCTCCGGGGGCGCTCGGCCAGAGCACCCGAACACCCGAGCATCGGGGTGCTCGATCATCACTAGTGGAATCTGGTCGCCTGACCGGACAGCTCTCAGCAAGGTAGAATCTACTTACTGTGCGCATAAGGAAAACCCTGCCCTACTTGAGAGGTTTTTCAGGTTTTAACTTATGCTCACTGAGGATTGTCCCTCTCCGCGATTCATCCGGACAGTCTTGCTGCTCTGAGGCGAGCAGTGTTACATCAGTAAAAGGGGCAGGAGGGGGATACTTTATCATTCAATTACTCTTGACCGACAACTCTGATAGTATTGAAATAACACTGTCCATAGCCCAAATACTATGAAGATTAATTGGAGCTGCTTTTATTGTGAAACATTACTATCCCTTTAATGTTAATTTAATAGCATCCATTTCTTTGATAACCTTTTAAGCTTTTCTGTCATTAACGTAATACGTTTTGTAGAGAATTTCAGTAAAGTAGCATCTCATTTCTACATGATATGTTCATTATTTGTAAACTGTGAAACATTATTCTTAATACCTAAACATCCAACACTTTAACATGTATTATTCCTGCAGCTTCTGAATTTTTGTCTTTGATTATACCTCTAGGCCAGCTGTAATCAAACAAGCCATATTTAAATATTGATCAGTTATAGATAGTGAACTGATGATACAATCTATCTGTAAAGAAAGCTTGTTTTTCAAAGAGTCAGAACTACTGTTAATAAAATGATAAGAAATATTAATACAAGCCCTGGGGACTCTACCTGGTTATGCCAAAGCCCAGATGGGAACTTTAAATATCAAACTGTAGTATACACAGATTATAATCACCAATACATTATATCACTAAGGACAACCATATAGAACAAAAGGGATTTTTAATTGTCAAACAAATGATGCTGCATGTAACTTGCCTGTATGTTGCTTGGGTTCAAGAACATGAATGTAAAATCAACCAATTTACCACAGGTCTTAAGATAGTTTTACAGACTATAACGAAAGTAATCCTACCAGTTAACATTTATTGTGCTGGAAAGAGTTAACCCTACGGTAAGAGGAGGAGACCAGGATCACCAGATATTACAGGCAGAATGTTGTTGAACTCAAAAAATTAGATCAGCCAAACCTTTGCCATTTTATGTAGTTTAGTAGTGCATCCCTTTTCGCAGAGAGGTGTATTATAAGAAAAACAGGTAAAAAGGAGGGAAAGTGGTTTCACTGATATGAAACAAGCCCACTTTAACTTTTCAGAAAAGATGTAGGACTGTTTTGCCCATATCAAGACTTTGTGCCTATTTCCTGTTTTCTGGATAGTTTTTAAAGAATACATATAAAATATTGATATTATTCAGCAGAGATTTCACCAATGCTTTTTTCTCTTTTCAGTGCTTGATATATGCTCAAAATGTACCTGTGACCTACAATTTGGATAATTTCGAATAAATTCATGGATAATTTCATCTCAGAAGTGTGTTGTTTTCTGACCTCTCTGATAACATCTGCCTAATTAATTATTCACATATAAAGAAAATCACCTTCCTCCATCTTCTTAGCCTGCTAGAACCTATACATGTCCACTACAATGATGTAATACATTAAAATGGAGGAATAATCATGCCAATAAAGATTAGGTTTCCCAATGATTAGAAGAGTTGGAAAGGTGAAAGATTCTCCTTAAGTGTTTGCAGCAACAGCGCACACCCACAGTGTTAACTAGGACCATTACATAGAGGCTGATGGATGTGAACATAGTGAAAGTGCATATAAACCAAAACCCTTGAAGCCCAGTATATCTTAAAGGGGTAGTAATAGCTTAAAATAATAATAAGTAGTATTGTAGATAAGGAAAATAGAAATCTATTGGTGCAAGTCCTATCTCTCAAACCTTTATGGTTTGTGAGATAGAATGTTTTAAAGTTCTATTGTCCATCCCCTTTCCCTGACGTCAGCATCTAGCTGACAGCAGGAGATCCTGGTCCAGGGACCGTAATGTGGCTCTTCAGAAGAGTCGAGATACCAAAATCTAAAAATAACTGCTTCACTGCAACGGTCTACATAGTGTGCTTGCAAACCAATGAAGTAGTTCTTTTTAGATTTCGGTATCACGGCTCTGCTGAAGAGTTGCTTCAAGTCGGTTTGAGAGATAGGACTTGCACCGATAGATTCCTTTTTTCCTTAGCTACAATACTACTTGTTATTATTTTAAGGCATTACTATCCTTTTATGAATGCTAATGGCAATACAAGGGCTGAAAGTTCCAGATGATGATGATGTGATCCCCAACATGGAGGGGTAAACAAACACAGCTGTGCTTGCTTCTGTGCGTCATAATTATTCATGGACAAAAAATGCTCTAGATATTCCAAATGTACTAATTTTCAGGAAAAACTGTTTACACCTGGCTTATATTAACTAGGTTGTGCTATAATCTATTTGCTTAAAGGGATAGTAATGTTTCACAATAAAAGCAGCTCCAATTAATCTTCATAGTATTTGTGCCATGGAGAGTGTTATTTAAATACTGTCAGAGTTGTAGTTCAAGAGTAATTGAATGATAAAGTATCCCCCTCTCGCCCCTTTTACCTAGTGTAAGACGCCTACCCTCAGATGTGGAATCTGGTCACTTGACCAGACAGGTCGCAGCAAGGGACAGTCTTCTTAATGTGAGCATAAGGAAAACCCTGCTCCCCTTGACAGGTTTTTCAGGTTTTCCCTTATACTCACTGAAGATTGTCCCTCTCTGCGATCCATCCGGACAGTCTTGCTGCTCTGAGAAAGCAGTATTGCATCAGTAAAAGGGGTGGGAGGGGGACACCTTTATCATTCAATTATTCTTTAACTACAACTCGGACAGTATTGAAATAACACTCGCTATGGCCCAAATACTATGAAGATTAATTGGAGCTGCTTTTATTGTGAAACATTACTATCCATTTAAACAAATTTATGCTGCTTCATTTTTTTCTTCTAAATTTATTTTCTTATTTCTCCTTAATTTTTTTTTTCAAACTTTACTTTTTTAAGGCAACTATATAATAGGTGTCATGTCTGTACTTTATTTTTCCAGCACAGGGATTTGTTTGTTCATTTCCTTGAATTTGAGTCCATGACTAAAATCTATCGAGGAGACATTTCTTAGTACATCCTCCCATACCTTTATTTTAAAGTCTCAGGGTTGCTTTTAGAAAAGGAAATATGATGGAAATATTTCTCTCTGCAAGCATCCAGGGACCATATTCGGGGACAAATGAAAATTTTCAAAGACTTAAATGGAGATTTTAAGCCCTTGAATGCTAGGAAGATCTCCGATGTTTTAGTGTGCAATGTGCTGCAGACATCTATAGCATTTAACCCCTTAAGGACCAGCGCGCGCATGTGCCGCCGGCACTTGAGGACCACAGGGCTTTTTTTTTTTTTTTTTCAAATTCCTGTTCAGGGCTTCCGGAGCAGCATGCAGCCGCGCTGGGAGCCCTGAACTCCATGCCGTGCCAGGACCGTCACTGGTCCTTAAAGGGATAGTAATACTTTGTTTTAACTTTATTTTATTTTGTAAGTATTAAAAAAAACATGAAGAATGATATAAGTCTTATCTCTCAAACCTTTATGGTTTATGAGATATTCACAAGCAAAGTTTCCCCTCCCGCCCCTTTTACCTAGTGTAAGCCATCTCTTCTCAGATGTGAATCTGGTTGTAAGACCAGACAGATAGCAGCAGGTGACAATCTTCTTTGTATGAAAACAATGAAAGCCCTTCCCCCTTGAAAAGTTTTTCAGCTTTTTCCCTTATCTTAATTGAAGATTGTCCCTCTCTGCAGTCTACCTGGGCACCTCCCTTCTGATTTGGTTGAACAGGGGGGGGGGGATACTTTGTTTGTGAATATCTCTTAAACCATAAAGGTTTGAGAGATAAGACTTATATCATTCTTCATGTTTTTTTAATGCCTACAAAATAAAATAAAGTTAAAACGAAGTATTACTATCCCTTTAAGTGCCGGACCACCTTGACGGTCCTGGCACGTCAATGGTCCTTAAGGGTTTAAAGAATTAAAAATACCCATTAAAATAAATTTAAAAAATCATGATTTATTTTTATTTGCCTCTTATGGTACATTTAGTTTTCTTGATCATTGCTCTTCTGTTTTTTTCTGAATATAGCCATAAGTTACATCCCTCCCACTTCTTACTCAGCTACAATGTGCACAGTAGTAGTTCATCTAGAGCTCATATCAGAGATGGTCTTTCTATGAGCTATTCATTTTTTGAGATATTTTTTATTGAAATTGCATTTCAAAAACACTATCAAGCAAGTTTTAAAGAGTCATGATGAGTTTGTGTGTCTGTGTGTCTGCATAGAGTTAGGATGTCCATCATCAAATACAGTTCGTATATATGCCAGTCAATGTTATGCAGGTTAGTGTATGCATTTGAACGTTTTATTGCTTGTTAATTTTCTAAAACAAATGTGGGATAATCTCAGTTTTTTTATTTTGTTTGTTTGTTTTTAAAGATGTAAGAAAGTGGTGTAAGTAACTATTAGTATTAAAATGTCCTGTTGTAACACTTTTCTGCTTCTTCAAGAGATACCAAAAAGACAGGGGGTATTCACACAGATTTGATCTTCAAAAGAGTAAATATTTTTCAATACATAGATATTTTTCTGAGCGAAGTTGTGATGAAGCTTCAATGAATAAGCGTTACCAAATATGCGCATTTAGGTTTATATGGCAATAAATTTACTTAGTTACATACATTATTTACTTAGTAAATTAAGCTGGAAAAGGACACAAGTCCATCAAATGCAACATGAGTTAAAAATGGGTGCATTAGACTGTTTACCAGAACTTAATGTTTACTTGCTAATACAAAGTATAACTCTTTATGTTATCTTCTTCTAGAAATGCATCTAGTCTTCTCTTAAATGTATTAAATGTATTAATTTATGGATAAATCATTTTGTCATTTACTTTTTTACTTTTTTGCTGGATGAACTGAGACAAATGGTAGTATTAGATTTATTTTTTTTTAGCTTTAGCAACACAGTGTACTTAAATATTTTTGGAAACAAGGTGTTTATAGGTATAACAAATGTTATGTAGTTTCCTACAGTACTTCTAGAAATATGTGACTATCACCTCAGACACATATCACTCAGTTATTCCCCTTCATTAGTTAAGATTAGTATAGAAGAGGTTATGTGCAGGACTCAAGACAGTCTGAAGATGAGTAAGTTGGTGGCTTGCAAAAAGCAACCACTCCATGATTGGTCCATAAGGAAAATCTAGTTGGGTTACTACTCCTATAGTAAGAACCAATATTTTACAAAGGTATTACCATTCAGCACAGAAGAGACCAAAATCCTGATCCCACATGACCAATTGTTGCTACAAATATAAATCAGATAGTTATAAAAAATAAATGTGGCATATTTATTATTTTACTTTACCTGGGAAAGGTTTTTGAGCATCAAGAAAGATCTAAAGATCTTTTTTGCCCAATCTATGAGACATGAGAAGATAAAAACCCAGAGGTTACAGTATAGCTGTTAAATGAATCCTTCAATACATAAGAATGTACACATGTAATAAAAAGAATGATTGCAAAAAATATATAAAAAAAGAAACCAGAAAATGAAGACCACATATTTTCAAAATAAGTTTCCCAGTTTCTAACAGTCCAGGTTTTAAACCTTTGAGTACAAAAGTGGTAGGTACTGGCACTCAAAAAGTTAATTACATACTCAAAAAGTGGATAAATCATACTAAAATAGCCACATCTGTTAGTGATAGAACCACCTGTGCTCTTGTAAGCATATCAAAATCTTGCTCTGTTCAAAAGAATTGAAGACTTGATTTTGACAACTTATGATATCTACCATTACAAGCTACATTCCTCAATAATAATATGGAAAGGTGCACTTTTTATAAATCTCTAAGTTAAAAAAGCCAGCATGTGCCATCATGTAGAAGGATGTCCAAAGCAATCAAAGAATTAAGATGGTATTCTTTAATGTAACTGAGCATTTAAGTCTGGTAAAGTGGACTTGTCACAGTAAGACAAATTGTTTGTTTTAAAAAACTGAAAATCTGCCTTTATTTTGCACTACAAATTTCAAAACACATTGTGTTTGAAAAATAGACCTTTATGTTCTGATGACAGAGTGCAGCATTTTAACTGCACAATACACTAATTATTTCTGTTTGGGGGCCAAACGTATACCTCTCTGTGTGCCATTAGAAATCCCCCCAATGTGCAGGCACTGCATTTATTCATATAACAGTATGTGGTGATACTGGCCCAGCACAGAATTAGCATGAGTTGCTAGACTGTGTCACCAACTCAGAAAGGTTATTTTCTCAAAAACAATTTATATTTCAAAAAGGTAACTATATATAGACACTTTTAACTAACATATCTTAACCCCTTAAGGACCGGGAAAATCTGAGGTGGCTTTCACTTAAGGACCGGAGCAATTCTGACATTTTTGACTATGTCTTTTTTCAATAGTGTTTTCCCTCTTAGTACTTTATTTTACCCATGAAAATTATATACCGTTTTTTTTACGCACAAAGAGTGGTTTTCTTTTCATACCACACTTATATGGATAACCCACCATTTATTTTAGTAAAATTAAAGAAAACAATAAAAAAATGTATAAAAACGCAATTTTTTTTTCTCTTGGGATAATTTGGGCACAATGGGTCAAATTTTTATGGAAACTGCATAAAAGGTATGACTGGTAAGTCATACCTGCAAAATGGGCAGTTTTAAATGGTCACTGTCCCCTGGGTGAAAATCCCCATGTCCCTTTTTCCCACCCTATTTTCCCACTTTCTTACTGATGACATTTGGCGGTGTTTATAAATGTATTACATGGCTCCACAACAATCACACATCCTATTTTGGTTATTGACTTTGTTTTATTTAATTACAATTTTTGTTAAAATAAAAAAAAATAATAATTTTAGCAGGTCAAAAATGGACCTGCATTTAGCCAGCCTCCAGCACAGCAGTGAAGGGGGTAATACCCCCAGCTGCTGCATTTTATTTGTCCACTAGGTCTCTCCTCTCTGCTTCTCTGTCCCTTACTTTGATAGCAAGGGACAGACGGCTGAGAAGAGACACTAGAGGCAGTGTAGAACACTGCCTCATTCATTCTTTCACAATGCCGGTACATGGGATCGTTGCTGCAGCGATCCCATGACCCGGCACTTGTGAAAGTGGCTGAGACTGAATGCTCCAGTCCCAGAGCACTCAGTCTCAGCTGGGAATTAATGATAGCAGCGTGCACAGAGGTGTGCTGCTATCATTTAACCCATGATGTACCAGGACCTTCATGGGTCCTTAAGTCAAATCTACCCATGACTGTCCTGGCACGTCATGGGTCATTAAGGGGTTAAGGTGAAAGGTCCATTTTATATTTTAGCTTAACTTGTTTAATAATATCCTCAAATTGGAAATATTATAGAAAAACTGAAGAAACGTTATACTTGTGATGGCCTGTGCTAGATATGCCTAGACAAGTAGCTTAAACAAAATATGGCATTGTATTTATCTTCAGTGGAAACTACTTAAATATTGATAGTTAGGAAGATAGTTTCTGTTTTCCACATAATTTTAGAATAATATAAATTAAGTGTATATGCTTGTGGCCAATGATGCCTTGATTTGCCAACTACAAATTCTAACCTTAGAAAAGCATCCAAAATTTTCGAAATTATGTGGGTTGGCACCTTACAGCTATAATACTTAAGTCTGTGGAAATGAGCATTTTGGCCTGTCTGGTATTTCGTTTCAAAATGATGCCTGAGGCACCAATCAAATTAACAATAATTCCTTCTTATAATAGTATAAGTGTTTTATATTAAACCTTATTTCAAAGTGGCACAGAAATAAGTAGATTAATACAAACTAATTAATATAATAGTTTAAAAGAAGTTCACATACACACACTGTGGTATACAACAAACAGAGAATATGGAAATAAATAAGCACTGCTTAGATTGACTAAATTCAATTTTAATTTAAAATCTCAATTTCTTGACAAAATGTTCTCTTTTCATTTTGTGTTTGTTTGCTTCCTGAGGTTGAAAATAAAAAAGTTCATCAGTTCAACTTTTGCCACATTGCATTTCTGGATACGGAAAAAGACAACATTTCCAATTCTGACTTAAGCACTTATTCTTCCTCTTTCCTTCAAGGTCTCCTCTTTGGTAGAACACCAGGATTGAGCCCCACCTTCTTAGAAAGAACAGATAAAAACTATAAAAGGACTTCCCTTCCTTTGGTTCACTTTTAAAATATTGTATAGGAAATAAGCCACATTAAGCATGTCACCTGGATGAAAAGGGCGACATGAGAATCTCGCCCTGCATATAAGCTCGAGATTCTCATGTTGCCTCTTTAAATAGCACTTCTGAAAGTCAGTGCGGAATTAGCTTAAGTGATCATTTTCTCATACAGCACTTAAGTCTGTTGTCAATATATATGTAGTATTAAACAATCTAGAAAATGTATTTAAAATGCACTTCACATCATCTACAGACGCTCATTTTTAAGTACAACAATCAACTTACTTGTATATTTTATGGAAGAACATCTGTATCTGCTCTGGACACTCTATCTCCCCTTCTCTGAGTGCTCACCACAGATACAGGTACATGACGTAGAGAAGGGGAGAGAGAGAGTCTGGTATAGATAGATATGTTCTCCCATGAAATATGTAAGTAAGTTGATTTGTGTAGTTAAAAACAGAGCAGTCAAATGAAGCACAGACTGGCAGGCTACCAGCTCCCTCGGCGCATTAAGAGATGTTCTTCCATAAAATACAGCACATTAAGAGATGTTCTAGCATGAAATATACAAGTAAGTTGATTTTTGAAGTTAAAAATGAGATTGTTGATGCACCGTTTAAAGAGGCGACATGAGAAACTCGCGCGGTTATGCAGGACAAGATTCTCATGTCACCGTTTTCAACACGGTGACATGTTCAATGCGGCGTGTGGACACACGTTATTTCAAATGCGATATTTTATTTTTTTCCTTCACCATCCCCAGTGTTTTACCTGTCCTCCCTATGTAACCTATGTAACGTTCCTGTGTATTGTTTTTGAGGGCCCAACTGGGTGCCTCTTTGTCTCCAGACAGAGTGTTATCGTGGACAGTGCTACAAAGGGGAGCATTTGCTCTCCTTTGGCCACCCTCTTATTCCTAACTCAGGGACCCCACTGGGCCTCTTCTTTTTATCAGCAGTGGCTTGCTGCTGTCATATGCCTGGCTGAGTCGCATTCCTCCTATGCATTTCCACGTGGAACACACTTTCTAAAAGGACTTGTGATACTTTCTGTCTGTGCATTCCAAACACAGGAAGTTCACCGATGGAGTCTCAGATGAGGGGTTCCTCTCTGAACATGTCTTAGGCAGGAGGGCTATTTAAACTTGTGCCATGCAAGGTAGGTTTCCTCATTTTTCTATTTATGCTACAGTTCTCTAGATAGATCAGCCCTAACTTTTGTGCATCATTCTGAATGAGATTTTACTTCCTATATATTATTATCATTTCTTGTATTTTCTTCTGGTCAGGTTAGGCTTAACAGGGGGTTTTCTGTTTTATTCCTTTTATGTTTCAGATGTATTCCCAGGCTATGTATGCTTGCTTGCTCTGCAGATGTTCCTTGGATACCTCAAGATGTTTTGTCCCTCCTGTTTAGTGGATGTGAACTCCCCTTCTGTTTCTATACCACCTCAGTTTTCCATGGCCAGTATGTCTACTGGCCTGGTTTCTCTCTATTAGTCTATAGCCAAGGAGTCTTGGAGATCTCTTAGAGCAGAGGAAAAAATGACTGGCCCAATGGCCCTTTCTACTTCCAGAGAGAGAATGTGTCTTTCCAAAGAAGACCCATGGAGGTTTCTGATTCTGCCTCAGAAGATAATTTATCATAAGGATTCCCTTGAACTTAAGAAATATGAGAATCCTAGGTTGGTAGCTGAAGCATAAGTCTTTTCCAGTGCATGGGATGGTCTCTGAGATGATCATACAAGATCGGTCTAGCCCTAAGAATTGTCTAACTTTTCCAAGGAAATTGAAGATCCTTTTACCATTTAACCAGAAGAAACGATCTGTTTGGATTCCCAAAGGGGATCTCAATGTGGCATGTCTATCTAGGGAGACCACTATTCTGGTGGAGGATGTCTCAATTTTCAAAGATTCGATTGATGGAAAGACTGGTACTGTCTTTTGCAGATGCTATGAGGCTAGTGCAGCCTCATTTCACCCTAATATAGCTTCTACCTGTTTTTCCAGGGTGGTAAAGTTGTGGCTCATACATTTGGAGGACGACATTGTGAACAAAGTCTCCAGGGAAGACCTATTGATGTCTATCTCTATGCTATGTTTAGCTGCAGATTTTCTCTGTGAAGCCTTCATTGAGAATGTCTGTATTGCTGCTAGGTCCACACTTTTGTCCTCCATGGAATGTGCAGCTCTTTGGCAGTGGGTGGCAGATGTGTTATTTGCCTCGACTAGGAGACACAAGGAGTCCTTCTCTAATTCACCTCTCATCGGACCTTTTCTTCCAAGGTCCAGTTCATCACCATCAGGTGAACACGTGAATTTTCCACATGGTTCCTGAAACCCAACTACTGAGTGACCAGGGACTATCAGAAGGAGCTGATAATGTCTTGATGCAGTAGCCGCTGAATTGTTTTCTATGATTGCTGTCTTTTTTAAGGTCCACAGACTGTTCCCCCATTGATCCGTCTGGTCTCACAATGAAGCTTGAGCTTCATTGGTAGGTCTGTTCATCTGCATATTTGGCACTATGGAAGTTATAGATGCCCTTTAACAAATATTGGGAGAGTTTTATTAGAATACAAATTGTTTTCTGTAGTAATGGAATCTAGACAAGTAAATGTAATTTTGTCCCATAAGAGAAGAATTCCTGTTGTCAGAAACTACAGGATAATTTCTCTCTGCCTACACAAGGGATACCCCTGCTACATTTACGTGGAATATAGCCTGGAATAAGCATTTTTCTCTATGACTAGGTAGACACCTGGCTTATTGTACAAACAATAACAAAGGCAATGATTATTTCATCTCTGGTGTTGAGGAGATGATTATTACAACAGTTATGTCAATGTTTTTGCAACTTCCATTGACACAAAAGGAGAATGGATTTATCACAGGAAAGGAGACAGTGAGGCTGATGTACTAAGAAGAACTTGAACAATTCTAAAGTAAAGAATCATAGGAGACAAGTACAAATCCACTTTGATTTAAATGACACTTCCAATCCCTTGAATGTTACTATTATTATGCTTTATTTATATATAACATCAACTTATTCCATAGAGAGGTCTCCAAATGGATTGAAGACTTTTGTAGCTTTATTTCTTTCTATTTTCTTTCATTCTTTTTAAGATAATTTTGGCAACCAAACATTTTGAAATAATACATACATATACAGCAGATTCAAAATCTTATTAATATGCAAATAAATATTCAGTCAAAGCCATATAAAAGTGTCTCAATACTGTCTGCTTAGCAATTCACAACTAAGGAGGCAGTGAAAAATATAAAAACAATAATGAAAATAACACAACAGAACTCAGAGGAGAAAAGGTGAGAAAGGACAACAAAATAGGGGAAGGGGAAATTAAATTGTCATTCCTAGCTTGTGAATCAAAACACTAAGAAGACAGACGCCCCACTGTAGTACCTCAGGGTGCCAAAAAAAAAAGCGGCAAGAAAACAATAAAGCAATAATGCACAAGAAGGCATTGAGCAGTCAATATTTAATATAACAGTCAGAGTTCCAGAACTTCCAGAACACTGCTAGGTTATTATGGGATAAGACATATTCTTTCCATTTCAACTTCTGCCTGGACTTTACTCTTCCAAATGTGCAGCAGAGGTGAGGAAAGGAATTTCCAATTTAGGGATATTCAAAATGTTTTGAGATCATGAAACTGAATAAATAACTTAGAGAGTGCATAAAATTTGGACCTGGCCTCTTTATGAGTGAATTCCCATTAAGGAGTGATAAGTGGACACATGCATCAGTCCATCAGACATAGAACACTGAGCCAATCTCATCCTGACAACTCCAGCAAGTCAGGGCCAGATTAGGATATATACCACTTTATAGCCAATGTATAATTCAGTGTCCTTAGTGTACTTTAAATAATTTTTATATATCCGGTGCTGATAAGATTTTGAGTAGACAGGAGCATTCCAAATTAACTTAATTCTCTGTTAAAGTAACCTTTTGCAATAACTTGAAGGAGAGAATGGTGAACTTTTTTATATTTCTATTTTATGCAAAGGGTCTACATTATAATTCCCTAAAGACAGTATGCCCCCTGTCCAAAACTGATTTCTCTAAGGTATGTGCCTATTATAAAATCCATGAGAGAAAAGCCTGTTGGTGAAGGCCTGGAGGGTACTCCAGGTAACGATTAATAGCTAGTCTGGAGAATGGAAATGGGGTTAGATATTGAAATTTATTGCATGAGTTCAAAATAGAATTGTTGGATTGGACTTGACTGATGGAGGAATGTTTTTGAATCTATCCCACAGTGGTTTCCCAAAATCAATTAATGGAAGGTTTCAAGACAACTTAAATATTTTGATCAGGCATGTTTAGAATGAAGGCTGAATACAAAATACATGACAGGTTACACATTCATACACATTCTTCTTAAATTTGAATTCCACTGGAAGAGAAACTCTTATCATCAGTTCAGTATAAATTATTATTTAGTTCATCTCTTTGTAGCTGGCCAAGTGGTATAGGATATAGTTCCCTTTTGATGTGTAAATAGCTCTAGTAAATTTAGTGTGCATAGTGTTTGTGAAGTGTAGTAAAAGATGGCTAAGTATATGGAATGTATGGGTTAAGCCTTCAAGTGCCAGAGAGGTGCACAAAGGGTCCAGAATAGGTTTAGTGTGGTAAATAAAGTGACATAAATTCCTTGTCAAAGTGTAGGCCCAGTTCAAAATGTTACACTTGGCCATCAGTTTATACTCCCAGATTTTTCTGCCTTTTTGTGTCTGAAAATTTCCCATCAGTACAGTCATCCTGAGATCTTTAAAGGGATAGTAATACTTTGATAAAAGTATTTTTAATTCTGTAGGTATTAAAAAACTAAATTAATTGCACCCAGTCCTATCTCTCAAAACTCTGTGGTTTGAGAGATATAAGCTGTCAAAGTTTCCCTTTCTCTCCCCTTCACTTACTTCAGCTTTCTGTGTTAGAGAAGGAGATCCCGTTCAACAGACCATTCTGCGCTCTTCAGCAGACCCGTGATCATGCTAGTTAGGCAGAGATACTTAATTTGAATGGTCTACAGAGTGTACCTGGTTTGCAAGCACACGTTGTAGACCGTTCAAATGAAGTATTTCTGCCTAACTAGCATGATTATGGCTCTGCTGAAGAGCGATGGATGGTCTGTTGAATGGGATCTCCTTAGTCTTAGGTCTGGTCCCAAGCTCCAGCGGTACAGACATTCTCACAGTGTCAAATAACCTTACTGTATAAGAAATCACCCAATTACAGTGTGTAGGATTAAAGTTTCACAACAGAAATAGCTAAAATAAACTTATCTGGCAGGCGAAGGGTTAATCAGCAGAGGAGAGAAGGAAAGTCCAATCCCTGCATAGGATACTCATTCTGGAAATAGCACAAAATGGCTGTCGCAGTGGGAGTCAATCAGAAACGAGCGAGCAAAGAAAGCAATCATGGGAAATGTAGTTTTCCCAGAAAAGTACCCCAAACAATGCCCGAAGCCCCCAGAGCCCCCCAACAAACTAGAAACATGAACCGGATGATAGAGCAAGGGCAGACAAGTAAAATGAGCCATCTCTGAAGTCTCTAGGTTAAACGGTTGCAGAGATCTGTCCCAAACTGTACAGTCCCATAGAAGTGAATGGAGCAATGGCGCCTAGGTGGTAACGCGTGCCTTGGAACTTAAACTTTACAAAATTGAAAGTGTAAAACTAAAAGACATGAAACATTACTAGAACATGTTAGGATATCCAAAAAACACTGAACCAGTAGGAAAAGTGTTAGAACCCCTCCCAAAAAAAATGCCAAAACAGCAGCTAAAGGGTTAATTACCACATAAACCTGCTCCAAACACCCAACAGACATACAGATAGACCCAATGAGTGCAGGAGTGTGCAATAGGAACTCCAAATGAAAAACCCCTGTGCGGAGGGGCACTATGGGACAAGTGGACCTGCAGCACTCAAAGGGTTGCTCACCTTTCCTGCAGATCTTCTGTCTTCAGATTACCATGTTTAAAGAAGAAGCCTCGGGGGGCGACTCCTGGGGAAAGAACTTGTAGCCGAGATTTTCCCCCCAGGGCTTAAGATCCACAAAAAGCACCTGGTCACTGAGCTAGCCACATCTAAGGGCATTGTCTGTTATGGTAATCTGCCGCCTAATGGTGGTATTCCATTTCTAACAGAAAAATAAAAAACTTCTAAAGCTAAATCAGAACTGTCCTCTTGCCTGTGTTATCTGCACCAATGAACAAATCTTTCTGGGTCTGGTTGGCTAGCTACAGCCAAGGAGGGAAGGTAGGCTTCACCCCCTGCAATAGATTCTAGAATTGTTCCTGCCTACTTAAAGGGGCGGATTGCCTACCCAGAGTTACCAGTATAACCTATATTGGACGACAGAGAAAAGCTGATTCCTTTTCACGGGCGCCTTTTTCCATGGGACCACTGGGAGGTGAGTACTCTTCCCTCCAGTAGCTTCACTGATAAGATCCTTGAGCTCAGCCCAAACAGTGAGGTGCCCTAAAAGGGCAAAGACAGGAAAGCCCTCTTGGAGGCCGTGTCAGCAGACCAGATCTTGAGCTAAAGAGCACGTCTAGCTACCACAGACATGTTAGATGCCCTGGCTACCATACGCACAGTTTGTTCAGTGACAGCTGAAGTGAGTCCAAACAGCCACAGCTCTATTCACCCATGCTGCAGCAAATGCAGGGTGAAGGGCAGAACCAGCCATCGCAAAAATAGCCTTGAGAGAGGTCTCAAGCTTCTTGTCAGTCCAGTCTTTCAGAGCAGATGCATCCGCCACAGGCAAGGCAGTGGACTTAGAAAGCCTGGAAACAGGGGCATCCACCTTAGGGGGATGAACCCACTGCGTAAGGGCTGTTTCAAAGAACAGATAAAGCTTAGCAAACTTTCTAGGTACAGATGGTTTCCTCAAAGACAAGATAAAGTGGCGCTCACTGGGAATATAAGATGAGCACATATATAAAAGAAACAAATAAAAGTGTTAAAAAAAACACCAAAAATAGAACTACAGAAATAATAGTCCTATATTAATACTCCCCAATTACTAGATGGTATATATAATAGTATGTGCTATGTACAGCTTTCAGCGAAATTAAGAGATAATGTTAACAATGAAAATCAGCAGAAATGGTTAAATCATACATACGATGCTTATTAGTAAAGTCCAGAAGAGTAGTTAAAATATAACTGAGAGAAGAGGACAGGTAATAGTTAGTCCTTTATTCCTTATACGAGATGTAGTGAGATGAATGAAATGAATGAAGTATCGGATGGAAGTTAGATGAATGGAATGATGATTGATTGAATTCAAACTTGCTCGTGTTAGTCATTCACCACAAAGCAAAGAGATCTGGCAGCTGTCTTTAATCCCCGGAGTCCACTCGGGTCAAATAGGATATGCAAAAACAGAGAAAAACAGCGCACAAAAAAACTCTAAGTGTAGCATATACAATTGAATCAAAAAGTGAATAGATGAAAAATGAAAGATAAAATATAAAGGACAAAAGTATTCTATTTATTAATTGATAAAATATCTGATCATCAGACCAAAAAGGCAATAAAGTTATTGGGATCCAAGATCTGGATGTGTCACCAATATCTACAGTCTTTCAAAATAGTAATAATGTGAGGCAACCACTGACGGGACCTATTGACAGGGGACATACACTACAGAGCAAATGGGACAAAAATACGATGGATAGTTACTTGAATGCAAATGATTCACACATGTATAGAGTTCATAATATGCGCTCACCGGAAGATTTCTTTGTAAGCAGGCCCGTATTCAAAGCACCTCACATCTCCGTTGCTTGCTCCGTCCCCCTGGTTCTCTGTCTCCGTGGATCTTCTCTTCTTTTCAAAGTTGACTCTCACTTCAATAAAAGTTTACAGTCTCAAGTAGTTAAGAACTACAAGGTGGTTTTTAAAATATTATCAACGCGTTTCGGGAACTATGATTTCCTTTCTCAAGATGAGATATCCAATTCATAACTATAACTTACTAGAATAAGTAATAAACATCTGACAGAACACATCAAACCTGCTACCCAAGATCTGATAGAACACATCAGACCTGCTGACCAGCATGTATTATAAGAAATCATCCGAGGTAACCAGCATGTAATATAGCAAACTATCATTCCATATAAGCAGCTTCTATGGCTTCTATCTGTATCAGATATCCCAAATGGAGGGTGCAATAGGAAGAAATTAATGTCGTTGATCATAATAATAAATAATACACTTCTACAGAAACTGAGACAAGCAGAAACAAGCAGCAAGAGGAAGATAAATATATAGTGAAGGAAGACAGAAAGTAAAATGTCCTGGGTAATTCTCTAGGAAGAAAAGATGATAAGCTGGGGATAAAAATATGAGGGCACATTTGCACAGAAATAGGGGTGTACGTGAATGTTTTGTGTGGTTTTTTATTTGTTTACCGGGGTGCTTTGCCAGATATAACAACAAAAAGGTTAGAATGGGCAAAGTAAGCAGAATTCCATAATTTTGTTCATAATTACAGTTTGAACAAGTTAGAATGATTCAGTTCTATTATGAAAAATGGATATAGGTGAAGACCCTGGTGATTTTTCTTCTAAGGGCCCCCATTATGTCATCACCATTGCAAACTAGCAGCTAATATAACACATCATTCTTGCCATTCAGCACATTTAACATAATTCATCCTAATTGCTAGCATGCAACAATTATCTTATTCTATAGAACATTGATGTAAAGGTTAAGGAGAGGGAAATATACAGACTAGAGACAGAAGCTGTTTGCCATGTTTCTAAATTGTGTCCAGCAAGAAACAAGTAGCTGGGATATAACAGATGTTGGTTGTTAGGAGACAGGAGACATAGGTTTAACTGTATCTGGGGGGATGAAACAAAATTCCTTGAAAGACATGAGTTTTCCATTCCTTACTGCAGGGTGGTAGAGAACCTGATCTATGTGGAAAGGAATTTCTATAAGTAAGAAGAAATTTTGCAGGGAAAGAGCAAAATTAAAGTGAAAATGCAGCAGCGTATGGTGGTGACTGTACACATTTTACAATGATCTAAAGCAATGGTACTCATTCTTTCAATTGTGATGAGACCCTTTAGTTTCAAATTAAATTCCCCCCAAACTATAAGAATTAATCTTGTTAAACATTTTGAAAATTAGATACGTTTGCATTGCAATGCATTTATTGGCAGGGGAGGCTCTAGGCTTTTCAGGGTCCTAAGCGAAACATTGTTATGGGGAACCCCTTTACTCTAGCATTGGTGTTTCTAATAAAACATTGCCATCTGATCTTGCTTACGAGGCAGCAGCAGGGGCTGATTGTGATGAATACCAGCCCGGGGGATTTTTTTTATTTAACCGGCCCACTAGCTCTTACTCGAGTGGTGTGTGTGTGTGAGGGGGGTACACAATGCATTTCTCAGCAAAAATAGGCATACATACTTATCTATTAACCCCTTAACCTACTGTATGCAATAAATTATCAGTTATAACCCATTGCATGCCAGAGAGGTGTACAGTAATGTGTTCTGTGATTAATCCATTGATTGTCACATAGGTGCACAACATATTGCAAAGGAATGTGTACCTCAGTGAATAACCCCTTGTATCCTAAAGATGCATAATTCATCAGTAATTAACATCTTACCTTTCTGGCATACAAGGGGTCAGTTACTCATGAATTATGCCTCTAGGAAACAAGGGGTTAAACAGTGAGGTACTACATCTATGAGGAATTCAAATGGTTAATAGCAGAATAAAACAATTCTGTAATCCTTTCTGGCAAAGGGTTAATAATTGATTATTTATACCTCTCTAAATCATACAGGGGGTTAAAGGGATAATAGATGATAATTAAGCCACTCTAGCAACAGTACAGTTAGTTAAAAAAAATAATACCATTTGAAAGTGCAACCCAGAAACTCTGCCTGCTAATCATGCACTGCACCAGGACAGAGCAGGTCTGGCTAAGTCAGCCTTGGGGGCGGGACAATTACAGAGGCAAGGGTCCGGTCTTCACTGCTTCAGGGCTCTGGAGAGTTGTGTCTTACATTCACAGAGTTGTGGACTGGAGAGGTGAGATCATATGATCTCCCTACCGGCCCATAACTGGACGGCCCACCGGGGGGATGCCCAATCCCCCAATAGGACAATCTGCCTCTGGGCAGCAGTACTGTATATGCGCTGTGGGGCCCTTTCACCAAGCAGAGGCCCCAAGCAGCCATTTATTCTGCTTATATTGTTGTTCCACTGTAAGGTTGGAGTCCTCTCAAGCATTCAAGGGGTTAATTGTATCAATATCAAATGCTTGTGAAACTTAGTTTATGTTGCAGAAAATTAAAATCAGCCTATATGGTGGGCAAACCATTTTTCTGGAATGAACCTTTATATTTTTATGGCATAGTGTGGCACTCTATGCCAGTTCCTTGCACTATAGGCTAATCAGTTCTGTTTGCATCAGAACATCACTTGCTGTGACATTACAAATGATCCCAGTGTGTGGGCTCTGTCTAGATTCATTCAAACACAGTGCGTGGTAGTAGTATCCCAAACAGGAACAAATTAGCATAAATGGACAGACTGTGCCACCAATAAGTAAAATTACATTTTAAAAATTATTTATATTACAAAAAAGTAGCACAACAAATAGACAGCTTTTACTTCTCTTTAAAGTTACCTACATTTATCTTAAGGTGACTTGTCCACTTAAGAATAAATTAAAAAGCTAAAATGTATTGTGTAACTGTGTCTGAAGATTACTTTTTTGTGAGGGCTAGATTTCATTGTTTATTTCAAGACGGGCCCCTTCGAAATGTCTTCAACCGATTTATTGATAATCACAGAACCACACATAAGCTAATGGTTCTAGCATTGTCACCTGGTCACCATTACTAACATTTGTAATGAGCAAACCCTTGGGAACACTGGGTTTGTACTGAACAGTCTGAGAACCGCTGACTTATAGGAAAGTGAAAATGTAGTTCTACACAAATGTATACATTTTAGGAAGTATGGGGTAGTGTTTAGAAATGGGCAAAACTTTTTCCTCTCTAAAAAGAAACATGCAAACAACTGTAGTTTTCCTATTTTTTTTTTCATTGCATTAAAATCAATGATAATAATTAGTGATGAGCGAGCACCCCAATGCTCGGGTGTTCGGGTGCTCTAACCGAGCACCCCCTGAGGCTCGAGTGCTCGGCCGAGCACCCGAGCCCCATTGAAGTCAATGGGAGGACTCGAGCATTACACCAGGCACCCCCTGCTCTGATGAGGGGAGGGTGCCTGGTCCATAGGAAAAGGGCAGAAAAGGATGGAAACACCACAGAAATGGTTCAGGGACAGCATAGGGAGGATGTCTGGATGCATCTTGGACTCCAACATCGCTGCTGGGAACGATCTTTCGCCCGTAGTACGCCATTTTTACAGACTGACCATAAAACACACAAAAAGGAAAATAAAAACGACTTTAGGCGAAAAATTGTTACCAAACAATATTTGCTGTATATTTACTTGTATATCATCTGCAAATTCTCCCAAAAATTTCCTTGGTTTTCGGAAGTGAGGCCATGATTAAGAGGGAAACGTGCGCAGAGGCAAATTCTCCCAAAAATTTCCTTGATTTTCAGAACTGAGGCCATGATTAAGAGGGAAACGTGCACAGAGGCAAATTCTCCCAAAAATTTCCTTGATTTTATTGAACTGAGGCCATGATTAAGAGGGAAACGTGCGCTGAGCCGACCATCTAAAACATTATGGGTGAGGGTCTGCTGCAGAGCTGACCATCCTAAACATTATATGCGAAGGCCCGCTAGTGAGCTGACGCTATAAAACATTATATGAGAGGGCCCGCTAGAGAGCTGACCCAATAAAACATTATATGAGAAGGCCCGCTGGTGAGCTGACCTATATAAAAATTGTCAAACAGGGCCCGCTGGTGAGCTGGCCCTATATAAAAATTATATCACAGGGCCCGCTGGTGAGCTGGCCCTATATAAAAATTATATCCCAGGGCATATGGAAGAGGAGGAGGAGGATGAGAAGATTAAGAGTCAACCATATACCCGTTTTTTGGGTGGAAGGGGTGAATGGGAATACAGAGTATTCCCATCATTGTAAATAACATATATAAAGTGAGTTTATGTTCCCCCGGGGCTTTCCTCCAGTGGAGTGGAGAAGTCAGGGGAAATCCAGGCCTTGTTCATTTTTATAAGTGTCAACCTATCAGCATTGTCGGTGGAAAGGCGGATACGCTTATCTGTTATGATGCCACCAGCAGCACTAAATACCCGCTCAGACAGAACGCTGGCGGCAGGGCAGGCCAGCACCTCCAAGGCATAGAGTGCCAGTTCATACCACGTGTCCAGCTTGGACACCCAGTAGTTGTAAGGCACAGAGGGATCATTGAGGACGCTGACACGGTCTGCTACGTACTCCTTCACCATCTTCCAAAACTTTTCCCTCCTTGTGACACTAGGCTGCGCATCAGGGTGAGGGTGCTGGCGGGGTGTCATGAAGGTGTCCCACGCCTTGGAGAGTGTTGCCCTGCCTTTCTCGGAACTGCTGTGTGCTCCCCTTTTCTCCCCTTCTCGGTTGGCCAAGGTAGCACGTACTCTGCCGCCAGCGTTGTCAGATGGAAAATTTTGGAGCAATTTTTCAACAAGAACCTTCTGGTATTGCACCATTTTGCTTGTCCTCTCCACCGGAGGAATGAGAGATGAGAAATTCTCTTTGTAGCGGGGGTCCAGAAGGGTGAACACCCAGTAATCCGTGTTGTCTAAAATGCGTGTAACGCGTGGGTCACGGGAAAGGCAGCCTAACATAAAGTCAGCCATGTGTGCCAGAGTACCAACAGGCAAGATTTCGCTGTCCTCACCAGGAGGATGACTCTCAATCTCCTCATCCTCTTCCTCCTCTTCTGCCCACCCACGCTGAAGAGATGGAACTAAAGTTCCATGGCTACCCTCTGTAGCGGAGACAACCGTGTCTTCCTCCTCCTCCTCCTCCTCCTCCTCCTCCTCCGCCTCCTCCAATTGTCGCTGAGAAGACGAAGTGAGGGTGCTCTGGCTATCACCTTGTGTAAGCTCTTCCTCCCCCATTTCCACCTCTTCCACATGCAAAGCGTCGGTTTTAATTGTGAGCAGCGAGCGTTTCAGTAGACACAGAAGTGGGATGGTTACACTGATAATAGCGTTATCGCCGCTCACCATCTGTGTCGATTCCTCAAAATTGCGTAAAACCTCACAGAGGTCTGACATCCATTCCCACTCCTCACTTCTGATTACAGGAAGTTGAACGGAGAGGCGACGACCGTGTAACAGCTGGTACTCCACTACTGCCCTCTGCTGCTCACAAAGCCGGGCCAACATGTGGAAGGTGGAGTTCCAGCGCGTGCTCACGTCACACAGCAGCCGGTGAGCTGGCAATTGTAAGCGCTGCTGCAGCTTCAACAGGCCGGCTGAAGCTGTTGATGACTTACGGAAATGTGCACACACGCGGCGCACCTTGGTCAAGAGATCATGCACATTGGGGTAGGTTTTTAGAAATCGCTGCACCACTAAATTAAATACATGCGCTAGGCATGGTACGTGTGTGAGCTTGCCGAGCTCCAAAGCCGCCACCAAGTTACGCCCATTATCACACACAACCATGCCTGGTTGCAGGTTGAGTGGCGAGAGCCACTGCTCGGTCTGGTGACTAATCCCCTGCAACAGCTCTGAGGCCGTGTGCTGTTTGTCCCCAAGGCAGATCAGCTTCAGCACGGCCTGTTGACGCTTCCCCACTGCAGTGCTACACTGCTTCCAGCTACTGGCTGATGGGGGAGTGGCGGTGTGTGTAGAGAATTCGGAGGTGGAAACGGAGGAGGAGGAGCCAATAACGTAGGTGCTGGTGGAAACCCTGATGGAGGTAGGGCCCGCAATCCTCGGCGTGGGTAGCACCCGTGCCATCCCAGGGTCCGAGTCGCTCCCAGCCTCCACGACATTCACCCAGTGTGCCGTCAGGGAAATGTAGCGTCCCTGGCCACAAGCACTTGTCCATGTGTCAGTCGTTAAGTGGACCTTCCCAGTAACTGCGTTGGTCAGGGCACGGGTGATGTTACGGGACACATGGTGGTGTAATGCGGGGATGGCACACCGGGAAAAGTAGTGGCGGCTGGGGACCGCGTACCGAGGGACAGCTGCTGCCATCAGGCTGCGGAAGGACTCAGTGTCCACAAGCCTAAATGGCAGCATTTCGATGGCCAGTAATTTGGAAAGGTGTGAGGTTAGTGCTATGGCCTGTGGGTGGGTGGCTGGGTACTTTCTCTTGCGCTCAAATGCCTGGGGTAACGACATTTGGACGCTGTGCTGGGACAGGGAAGTGGATGTGGTCGCTGATGGTGCTTCAGATGCTACAGGTGCAGGGCGGGAGGTATGCGGGCCTGCGCCTTCGACAGGCGATTGGCCGGCACCGAAAACAGGGGAAGAGGAGGCAGTGGTGTGGCCTGCAGACACAGATGGGCGATCCAGGCGTTCCTCCCACTTACTACGGTGCTTGGATGCCATGTGTCGGATCATGCTGGTGGTGGTGAGGTTTCTAGTGTTCATGCCTCGGCTCATTCTGGTGTGGCACAGGTTGCAAACTACAATTCTTTTGTCGTCCGCACTTTCCTTAAAAAAACGCCATACCGCGGAACACCTACCCCTTGGCAAGGTAGATTTACGCAAGGGGGTGCTCCGTGGAACATTTGCGGGCCGGTTTGGTGCGGTCCGCCTTCTTTCTGTAGCCACACCACTGCCTCTTCCAGCCTGTTGCGGTGCTGCAGATGGCTCACCCTCAGGACTGCTGTCATCGCTCGGCTCTACACCTTCCCAGGTGGGGTCAGTCACCTCATCGTCCACCAAGTCCTCCTCCACTTCCTCACTCTGATCATCCTCCTCAAGTCTTGATCCCACCACATACTCAGTCATTGACAACTGTATAACATTCTCCTCAACAAGGTCTTGAGACGGAAATAGTGGTTGATTTAATGGCAACTGTGTCTCATCATCATCATCATCATCCACTACTTCCTTTGACCTTAAATGCCGTTCACATCTGTCATCTTCTTGAGATTGGGTAGCCTCTAGAGGTTGTGAATCAGGGCACAAGATGTCATGTTCCTCTGCAAGCGTGCTTGGAGAGAGGGTCAAATGAAGGATTGGTGATGAGACGAGCTCCTCACTATATCCCAGAGTGGGATCACTTCTTTGACCAGACCGTGTATGGTGGGAGGAAGGATGATCAGAGTGAGGATTATGTTGACCAGACTCTTGGCTACTGAGAGTGGACTTGGTGGAAGACAGGGTGGTGCTTAACCGACTGGAAGCAGTATCAGCTGTCATCCAACCGACCACCTGTTCGCAGTGGTCGGACCTCGAGAGTGATGTCCTGCGACGCCCTGTAAAATTACACATGAAGCTAGGTATGGTGGATGTCTTTCTTTCTTGTGCTCTGGCACCAGGCACAGTTTCTCCGCGTCCTGACCCGCGCCCTGAACTTTCAGGATCACATCCACTTCCCCGTCCCTTTTTACCCGCCTTCTTCATCTTACACAGAATATGTGACTTTAATATTTGAGTTTGAAAACTTAACAGTATTTCTTATTATTCTGCAACTGTACAGAGTACACAGAATAGGCTGCTAAACTGCGGTGAAACACACTGAATGGAATATGTGACTTTAATATTTGAGTTTGAAAACTTAACAGTATTTCTTATTATTCTGCAACTGTACAGAGTACACAGAATAGGCTGTTAAACGGCGGTGAAACACACTGAATGGAATATGTGAGTTTAATATTTGAGTTTGAAAACTTAACAGTATTTCTTATTATTCTGCAACTGTACAGAGTACACAGAATAGGCTGCTAAACTGCGGTGAAACACACTGAATGGAATATGTGACTTTAATATTTGAGTTTGAAAACTTAACAGTATTTCTTATTATTCTGCAACTCTGCAGAGTACACAGAAAAGGCTGCTAAACTGCGGTGAAACACACTGAATGGAATATGTGACTTTAATATTTGAGTTTGAAAACTTAACAGTATTTCTTATTATTCTGCAACTGTACAGAGTACACAGAATAGGCTGTTAAACGGCGGTGAAACACACTGAATGGAATATGTGACTTTAATATTTGAGTTTGAAAACTTAACAGTATTTCTTATTATTCTGCAACTGTACAGAGTACACAGAATAGGCTGCTAAACTGCGGTGAAACACACTGAATGGAATATGTGACTTTAATATTTGAGTTTGAAAACTTAACAGTATTTCTTATTATTCTGCAACTGTACAGAGTACACAGAATAGGCTGTTAAACGGCGGTGAAACACACTGAATGGAATATGTGACTTTAATATTTGAGTTTGAAAACTTAACAGTATTTCTTATTATTCTGCAACTGTACAGAGTACACAGAATAGGCTGTTAAACGGCGGTGAAACACACTGAATGGAATATGTGACTTTAATATTTGAGTTTGAAAACTTAACAGTATTTCTTATTATTCTGCAACTGTACAGAGTACACAGAATAGGCTGTTAAACGGCGGTGAAACACACTGAATGGAATATGTGACTTTAATATTTGAGTTTGAAAACTTAACAGTATTTCTTATTATTCTGCAACTGTACAGAGTACACAGAATAGGCTGCTAAACTGCGGTGAAACACACTGAATGGAATATGTGACTTTAATATTTGAGTTTGAAAACTTAACAGTATTTCTTATTATTCTGCAACTGTACAGAGTACACAGAATAGGCTGTTAAACGGCGGTGAAACACACTGAATGGAATATGTGACTTTAATATTTGAGTTTGAAAACTTAACAGTATTTCTTATTATTCTGCAACTCTGCAGAGTACACAGAAAAGGCTGCTAAACTGCGGTGAAACACACTGAATGGAATATGTGACTTTAATATTTGAGTTTGAAAACTTAACAGTATTTCTTATTATTCTGCAACTCTGCACAGTACACAGAATAGGCTGCTAAACGGCGGTGAAACACACTGAATGGAATATGTGACTTTGATATTTTAGTTTGAAGACTTAACAGTATTTCTTCCTATTCTGCAACTCTGCACAGTACACAGAATAGGCTGCTAAACTGCGGCGAAGCACACTGAATGGAATATGTGACTTTGATATTTTAGTTTGAAGACTTAACAGTATTTCTTCCTATTCTGCAACTCTGCACAGTACACAGAATAGGCTGCTAAACTGCGGCGAAGCACACTGAATGGAATATGTGACTTTGATATTTTAGTTTGAAGACTTAACAGTATTTCTTCCTATTCTGCAACTCTGCACAGTACACAGAATGTGCTGCTAAACTGCGGCGAAGCACACTGAATGGAATATGTGACTTTGATATTTTAGTTTGAAGACTTAACAGTATTTCTTCCTATTCTGCAACTCTGCACAGTACTCAGAATGTGCTGCTAAACTGCGGCGACGCACACTGAATGGAATACGTGACTTTGATATTTTAGTTTGAAGACTTAACAGAATGTGCTCTAATCTGCAACTTTGCACACTAAACAGAATGTGCTCTAATCTGCAACTTTGCACACTAAACAGAATGTGCTCTAATCTGCAACTTTGCACACTAAACAGAATGTGCTCTAATCTGCAACTGTGCACACTAAACAGAATGTGCTCTAATCTGCAACTTTTCACACTAAACAGAATATTTTTTTTTTTTTTTTTTTTTGTTTTTTTCCCCCCACACACAATATAACCTGCTGCCCCCACACACAGTAGTCCTAAAAAGGACTTTTGGTTCTTTTTTGTCACAATTTTTGTTTTTTCCTCCCTACACTGCCTTTCCCTTCCTATCCTCAGCTCTCCCTGGCTCAGACTGAGCCGAACTCGATGGTCAGGTGCTATACAGCACCTGACCACGGGTTCTGGCCAGCCAATCAGTGTAATGCCAGCAGCCAACATGGCTGCTGGCATTACACCGATGTCAGAGCCTCCCTGCACGTTTATTGGCTGCGCAGCAGCCGCAAAACGTGCGGGGAGGAGACCCGAACATGGCGGGCGAGCACATGCGGTACTCGTACGAGTACCGCCATGTGCCGAGCAGAGCGATGCTCGAGCCGATCCGAGCATCGGCCGAGCATGCTCGCTCAACACTAATAATAATGTATTTCTCTCCTATATGGAGTTTCCCATATGTAATCCAGCTGTGCTAATTATAAAAGATATATCAGTTTCTCATATTTTGTCAGTCAGTGCTTAGGAGAGAGGGAGAGAGCATCTGAATTTTTGACACAACAACTAGTTTAGGCAGGCAAAGAAAGGGAGCTGAAGTTGTTTGATAGGAGTACTGGTGGTAGCCAGTTGTTCACTGGGTGTGGCTGTGAAGGGAGAAAAGAGTGTTAATAAAAAAAAAAAACTTTCTTCCTTAGCCTGATACTCTACAGAGACTGAGTGACAGATGCTTTGCACACATGCAGACCAGACAGGCATAATTACAACATACATTCAATATAAAACACTCAGGAAAAAACCTGAAAATACCTCGATCTTTGAAATCTACAGTATGGAGATATTATCTCTGTAAAAAAACATGTGAGCTAGAAACATCCTATGGCATATGACCACACTAGACCACACATATATGGACAAGAGGTCAGAGTATAGAACATTTTACTGTCACAGCTCACTGTGTAACTTTTCTATCAGTGGTCAGCAGCATTCAGCAGGTCACTGCCAATGTTGCCTATGGCTCTAGCACTAGTGGTAAAAGTCAGCTGCAAGGTAGTCCATACTATCATCATGCCACTATGTGCATGTAGAGGTATGTGAGGCCATCCCACAAAGCTGAGGATGTGTTAAAGAAACTGCAACATGTTCTAGATTAATTACTTGAAAGAAGGTGTTGAGTCTGATTTTGAGTTCCTGACAATGGCACCAATATATCAGCTGCCTTGAGAATATCAGATATGGTGCATGTATTCTGTTTTGCCCATGTCCTAAATCAAATTGTTATTTAATTCCTCTCAGAAACTGAAACCCTCAAAGAAATGCTAAATATCTGCCTTTAAATCTGTGCACATTTCAGCCTGTCGTTTAGAGCAAGCCTTGCAGAAGCCCCTGCCCCATCACCAGCTTCAAATGTAGGTTCCAACAGACGGAATTCCACATTGTACCTGCTGAAGCATTTGTATGAGCAGTGGAAGGCAATCTAAATAGCAAAAGGCTCTAGAATGCATCGCTTCCTGTGTGCGTAACCGCACATGCACAGTAGGGAAAGATGCAGTCACACGCCGGCTTGCAGTCAGAGGGTTTGCTGATCAGGAGCGGGGCTCTGGGGCAGCAGCCGAGGCAGTAGCCAGGGCCGCTGGCTCCTATTTGGCCCATGTACACGGGCCTTTAGTACTAGTTATTTAATACATAATGTTTAAATAATCAAGGAAGTGAAGTAATCAGTGAGATATCTCCTTTAATATATTTACTACAGAAAAAATAAAAAGCTTGGACAATGATTATTACAACAGCAGCAACACAGACATGAACCAGCTGGTGAATTACATTTTAGCATGTTTTAACCAGGATCCTCTCATAATGCCCATTAAAAACAATGAGGGATGAATTTTTACTACATTGCTATACACTATCTATAAAAAACAAATTTCTAAATCTATGCCAAGGTATGAGCAGCAGCACTCTGAGGTACTGAATTCTTTGAAAGAATATAAGGACATCCTTATAGATGAAACGGAAGACTGCACTGCAGAAGAGAGAGAGGAATGTAGGGGCAAAAAAAATGCTAGAAAGCATTGTGAAATGAAAGTAAACCAATGGATTATACCCTTAGCATCATCAGCAACAACAACACAACATTTTGCAGAAAACATTAATATCACAGAAAGCATTTAGTGTGTCACACAGGGACAGCAGACTCTTTTTGATGATGTGGATGCCACTGGCAAAACTTGCTTCCCGAAATATGGGTTGGTTACCAATGCACATGAACATTGTCTGTCTTCAAGGAGTTGTCCCACTGCATGAAACATGTTACAGCATACCTGCAGGATAACTATTTGATACGTCAAAATGATTACCCAGTTGAGTACTGGCAAGCAAAATATTATGTGTGGCCATCACTGGAGCATACAGAAGTGGAAACCATTAGCTCACAAGCGAGTGCAGTCAGTAAAGGTTTTCGGTGCAACTGGATATATCAAAAATAACCATAGGACATGACTGGACAGTAGCATTGTTGGTAAACTTTAATTTTTAACCCTTTGAGTGCGAGAGGGGTACGCAACGCATTGCATACCCCTCTGGCACTCAAAGCGTTAAAAATGAACCAACATTTAATACCATTCAAGAGTCATGTAGCAGAAATGGAAAAAAACACACGAGAGATGCATATGGCAAGTGTTAACAGCAGCAGTGAGGAGTAGGGGAGAGTTGTACAATTGAACATTGATGAATGATTGAAAAGTAATAATACATGGTTGTACTAGAATCATATGTGATGCTGTATTTAATATGGCTAGCATTCCTTCCTAATTATCATCATCAACATATATTCACTACCATCATCCACACCCACTAAGTTAAATTCAACCGTTTATATTTACGTTATCTTTTTGAAATATGAATTGCAGGCTTAAAACAAGACATGCCTTTAAAGAAATGTTAGCAGGAGTACAGCAAGACAAGCCTTCAAAACAATTTAAAGACAAAACCAATCTGTGCTCCCCCATACAGACTATCCAAATGTGAACCCTATTTAAAGCATATATATTATACCACTTTAGTAAATTTGGGGTCTTCGTTGCATAGTTTGACAAAAATATGTTTAAGCCTGCCTGCCACATCAAGGCACCCCAATATAAGGTAAGTACCTAACTATTCATACAGTCATTCCTATGTAAATTTCCCTTGAGATTTCTTGTATATAACATGCATTTAAAGGGATACTAATACTTAAAATGTAAAAAAAACATGTTGTAGGGTTTATCCCCCTGAGTAAAACAAGAGTACTCCCACTGCTGAAGGGTGTTTCATTCAAAAGTTATTAATTTTCAAAGTTGAGTTTTTAGGTGCAATATCACAGTGGCCTGAAATTGTACAGTGGCGCTGTTGCTACACCATCCTATGGAGATTTATGGTCCCGGAACCAGAGCTGTCCATAGGATTGTGTAGCAACGGCGCCATTCTACAATTTCAGGCCACTGTGATATTGCACCTAAAAAATTCAAATTTGAAAATTAATAACTTTTGAATGAAACACCTTTCAGCAGTGGGAGTACCCTTGTTTTACTCAGGGGGATAAACCCTACAACATATTTTTTTACATTTTAAGTATTACTATCCCTTTAAAAACATTAGCCACATTTTAAAAACAACAGTTTCTCACAGATTCATGTTAGGACTCACCTTCAGTGACCTGCAGAGAGTGGGCAGCAGCCCAAGGAGACTGGAGCTCTCAGTCCCCTTATCACCCACCCCCACAGGTCACATGGGGTTTGCACAGTGCCTTAATTGCATGAGTCATAGGTCAGACAACCCAAACACTAGGCTAAAACCACGCCTTTAAAAAAACCCTCTGCAAGTGGTAGCAAATGTACAAATGCATTTTTAAGTGTATAACATTTATTATTATGGAATTAATTAAAGCAATAGTGAAAAAGAAGCTTCAATGAGAAACAATTTACCAGGCTTATAGCAAGACAAGCCTTGAAAAAAGTGCTAGACTTACAGCAAGGCATGCCTTAAATGAATAGAAGGCCTACACCAAGAAAGCCTTGAAAACACTGTTAGACGGTCTATATCAAGGCAAGCCTTGAAAAAACGTTAGAAGGCCTGTATTAACAAAAGTGTTGATAAAAATTATTATCAGGCAATCAAAGCAAGCCTGGAAAAAATGTTTGCAGTCTTGCTGCAAGGCAAGCATTAAATGTTTTCAGGTCTATAGACAGGTTAGCCACCATGAACATTATTCCACACACCAATGACATTATTATGTTTCATAATTTATTTCCTACTGCTGCTAAGCCACCTGAGCATGAAATATCACATCACATCAGCATGTCCATGATTAGCAGTAGTAGTGATGATGGTGGTGAGAGTGGGACAGGGATCATTATCCCCAAAGACTGTAGTAGTGGATCTAGTACCAGCTGTGACATGGGACAAGTGGTAGTATTGATTCCTACTGGCAAATAGTGTTGAGGCAAAAGCAGCAACACAACAAGCCACCAACCCCTCAGGTGCACCTGAAAATAAGTTGTACAATCGCCAATATCCGTTTCCTCCTCTACCTCCCCTAAAATCATGGGGGTTGGAATATATTTTTGGGGGGTTATAGAAGGACTATGCAATTATTAACAACTGCAATTTGCACAGTGTGCAAAAAAATTTGTGACGCTGTGGAAAGACTGGAAGCACACACCTTGGCATGTCTTCACTAATTCATGTTAACAATGTAAATCATCCCCATAGAAATGAAGTGGTGTCAGTCACTGTGCCTTTTGTCTGTCCCACAAAAAAAATAACAAGTGTCTAATGGTTATGGTGCGGTGGCAGTAACATAGTAACATAGTTGATAAAGTTGAAAAAAGACATGCATCCATCATGTTCAACCCATTCCATATCTTCCCTGTTGATCCAAAGGAAGGAAAAAATATTCCAAATGGCAGTTGGATATATTCCTGGATTAACATCTCATCTTCTTTGAAAGAAATTATCATAATTAAGTAAGTGGCTGATACTTCAAATGGTTCATTACCAGAAAAATAATTTATCTTTCATCCTTTGAGCTTGGCATATTCTACAGAATAGACTGACTGCAGATGTTACCTGTTCCAAGCATTCTATTCACCTCCACCTCATTGCCAAGTGTAATCAATGGACTACACATGGCAATGGAGACATATTGCCAAATCCTCTCATCTGTATATTCACTTTTTGCTGGTGGTACTAGTGGCAAATTTGTCAGTGGCAGTGCAACTGCTGAGAAGGAGGACTCTGAAGGTGTTGGTGAGGACTAGGATAATACTACTAGTGGTCCAGACCCTATCTAGGACGAGGATTAGGTGAGGATGAGCCAGGTGACTCTGTTGATGTTCTGGACTGTTGGGGGTTTGCCTCATCTTTTTTTTTTGTGTCACGTTCTTCTTGATAGTGAGGGCAGACAAAAGGTACAACAACACCTGTTATTCTCTTGGGGCACAGCACCATATGTTCCCCATGCACCTCAGGGTGGTTATGCTTCATATAGTTTATTAGGTCAGATGTGCTAAAGTGTGACCCCCTCCTTCTCCTTCTTCACAATATTCTCTCATTGCACATTGCAGTTTAAGAAAATTGCACAATCCCTGACCCAAGGAAAAGCATTCCCACACCTATGTTTTAATGTGGGAGGTAGACAATGATTCTCTTAACTGCACTCCATTTTCCTAGATTCACCTGAAGAAGCTTGGGGATGCTGCTCCTGCAGCCTCATCAACACCAGTACTTAGAAGTAGAACATACCCCTGTTTTATATCACATGCGGTGATGATGACCACCTCCCACCAATACCCAAGATAGTGAATGAACCAGTCTGATCCTTCTCTAGCATTTGATGATTGGGACAGGGACTCAGACAATTAAGAAGTAGGAGGATCAGGAACTACAACTATATCACCACCACACGTCAAGGCTTTTTTGGTGATACCAATTCCAACCATGTCTCTTTCCCACCCCTGATTTGTATAAGCCAGGAAAGCTCTCAGCTCTCACCATGTCACCACCAGTACCACCACCACCCTTGTCAACAACAGCACCATCAGATTCTTCAACAGTTCTTGATGCTGGTGAATGTGACTTGGGGTAGGTGGTACATCTGGTGTTGCATTCTCAGACACACCAGCATTAGAGTCAAGAAGCTGCAACTCTGAGCTGCTATTTTTGCACCCAGTTACCTGGGGTGAAACACTTTTGCCCCTTTCAGGAATTCACCCCAAAACCTTAAGGATGTGGTGGCAGCACTATCTTCTGCAATGGTAGCAAATGCATCAATATTTGGTGTCACTAGTGGATTCTGAATCAAAGGGGATGTGGTGGTGGTGGCAGCCCCATCTGCTGCTGGTAGGCTTTGCTGATCACTACTATTGTTAGACCTACTGCTTCTCCTGGATTCTTCCACATCATCAGCAGCAGTCCTCCAATTTCTCTTACTCATTTGTCCCACAAAAACAACAGCAGCAACAAGTGTACTTGGAGTCAACTCTCTCTGAGTATGCAACTAATACATACTATTGGTTTTTTTTTGCCCTCTATAGCTCTGTCTGCTTCTACAGTGCTATCTGTCTCAACTACACCTCACAACATCATGGTATGTTCTGGATTCTTATAGTACTGGAGAGAGAAGTATCTTGGACAAAGAAAGTATAGACAGGACATAGTAATGTTTTCATGAGACAATCATCAAGGTGATGATGGACGTTTTATGCAATTTTAATGCATGGGAATTTGCTTGGAAAAAGCATTAAATTGTGGGTTTTTTTTGTTTTTTACAAAATATCATGCAAAACAAAATTTTTCACCCATCCTTACTACTGTTTGTACACATTTTAAGGTGGCTATAATGGTGTATGTAGAAAACAAATGAAAAGAGAGAAAAGACAAGAGGCACCCCTTGTGTTGAATCCAATAGGTCAATAACATCCACCAAAACACCTCAGGGATCAAAAATATAAATAAGTAAAGATAAATGAATACTACCAAGTGGAGTGGACAGCAAGTAGCATCACTGACAAAAGACGGAGAAAATAACCCATCTCTGTTCGGATAGCCCAGGAAGGTCCAGTTGCTCCAGTAGAAGAAAAATCCAAAATGGCTTCAAAGTATACAAATGGATAATTTATTAAAAAATATAAAACCAAAATAAATATAGTCCCAAAGTGGGCTTATATTTATTTATTTAAGCCTTCCTGGACTAACCGAACAGAGACAGATTTTTTTTTTGTCAGTGTTCTACTTGCTGACCACTCCACTTCTGAGTATTAATCTTTATTGATTTATATTTTTTATCTCAAATGTATTACACTATTGGGTGCCCTTCTGTTTGCTTTTCTTGAATATAGGTTGGTGTATGAATACATTTTGCGGTGTTTGCACACATTTTAAATTAATCCAAAGGATGACCACCAGGAGGGCAATTCATACCAACTGTACCCTTAAGCAAATTATTAGGCTGCCCTTTCCTGCGTGGTCTGGAGAAACATAAATAACAAACTCAGATACACACCTTATTAGAAGTCTAAGAGCAAATTTTCATCAAGTTCCAACACAGATTCAAGATACAATTTCCCACCGGAAGAATTTAGGTCTTTGTGTGACAGGGAAAGACAGAAAGATTAAGTAATTATTTGCAGTGCTAGGGAGCTGCTGCTTCATCATTCGTGAAGCACCTGCTGACAGTTAACCCTTTAAGTGTCAGAGGGATATCCAGGTAATTTCTTTGCAATGTGTTACACAACTCTCTAGTGCTCAAACAGTTAATGAAGAAGAGGAAAGGGGCACCACACTGGTATTCTTATCTTATTGGCTGACTGTGGTCAGGTGTTATTATATCAGCAGCCCCCAAACAAGACAGGAAACTGGTCTGATCATAAGGCATCAAATAATAATGCAGGTCCAACTAGCCCATTTCTCCAAAACAATGCTGCTATTAAAATATCTCCTATATTATACTCTTCTCCAGCACATATTATCTAATGTGAACTTTCTCTACTAGGCCTCAAAAGCTGATTATAATCCGGAGCTACATGGTCATTTTCTAAATTGGCATTTCAATCCTAAACACAGTGTCAGTACACTAACAATAAATCTTAAAAAAACAGTTAGTGAACTAAAATCCCACAAACTCTTCCAAGAAAACTGATATTATTTATTTATTTTACCAGACTTGTGCTTTTTCCCAAATAGTCAAATGTTTCTTTGGAACCATCTGGACCTTTTTAATGTAAATGCTCTCGACATGGTGGAGATAAGCCATGGTCTGCTTCCAAAGTGAACTCCAGCTGAAACATTCCGACATCGTCCATGATTTATAGTCAAGGGAATCTGGGTGATCAAAGACTAATCTGTTTGATATGCGTCAGCTATACAAAACAAACTGTAAACCTACTCTAAGAAAGAGTAAAAATGACATGTAAATAATTTGTATGCAGGTGTTTATTAGAAATCCACTCATAGTAAATTTACATTCATTGTGCCTAAGATTTATCTCTGTATATGTGAGGAGAAACTCTGATCCCTTTAAAGGAACACTATCACATCCTAGAACTAACTTCTGACATCTTCTTATGGTAAAAAATATTTTAATGGCCCCTATGAATTATGCCCTTGAGCTTTTAATCTTATATCAGTCCTAGATGTCAGTGGAGGCGAATATGACATTTGCTAGCCAGACCACAAGATATCAAACTCAGCTCACGATAAATGGTAATCCTATGTAGCTCATGTACTCCTGCCTGATTCAGACTAAAAAAACTGCATGGACATGACAGTATGGAATGATCTCTTGAACCAAGATGCAAGGCAAAATTCATAATGATAATTAAGATTTTCTGGCCATACTGAGGTAAGTGGGGATAGTTACTTGCCGTTGTTAGTGTTCTTTTAAGAGGTGTGCCATCTGTCAGCTGGACATGCAAAGCTGGACTTCCATCTCAGGCAAACTTAGGTTCTCTTAGTGCTGCCAGTGTCTCGACCACACTCCTCACATGACACCCCCCCCAGCAGCAAAATCCACAGAAAAGGCCCATCGTCAATTTCATGCAAGGCCAAAACAGTTCTTAACCCCTTAAGTGTTCTAATATATTGGGGAGCATCCAAGGAGTTAAATAATGACAAATGAAAGGGTATTTAAACCCTTCTAGTATGAAGGTGTGGCCAGTAGAGTTGAGTCAGCCCTCAAAATTAGCCTACTCTGCCTAAAGGGAAATGTGTTCTTTAATTGTGATCTCCTCTTGAGACTAGCAATATCAGATCATCAATATTATTATACATACAGCCATCTTGCTGTCTTTACATATATATAATATGATCTTAGGAGTGGATATTCAGGGCCATATACACAAGTAAAATTCTGGGGCAAACAAACTACAATACAGTGAACAAAAATTAAATTCACATTTATTTAAATGTATTTTATCCCCTAAACGTCTAGAGAGGTCTCTCTCTCTCTCTCTCTCTCTCTCTCTCTATATATATATATATATGATATAGTGTACTCTTACTGATGAAAGATTTTCATTAAAGTTATTAAGTTTAAAATTAGATTATAGTAGTGACTTGTTATAAATTAGGTTGAAAAAAACACAAGTCAGTTTTGCCTCACAATTAAACTGCAATTTTCAATTGTGTTCACAAGGTGGTGCTGTTTCTATCACTTAGGATGTAGATCTGTAGTCTGTGACACTGTCTGTAGTCATATAGTGCATTATAAAAAAAGTGCCTTTTGGACATTATTTGGTGCTCCTTCAAAAACAATTTTTAGCTGTAATAACTTTTGAATGTGAAATATCTCGACAGTGTTAATTTCCATATTTTCATAATAAAAGTTTACTGCTCCATTGATGCTGCTTTGAAGGAATGGAGCCCTCTAACCTATGTTGATGATTATGTGCAAACTCTGTTGCAGATGCTTTGATCCTAGACTGGTTCCATGTGAATGATTTCAGTTATTTTAGCTCAGCTGTTCCCCACCTCTAGAATAACTAGCTGTGCTCTGTACATCTCTAGTCTCTGATTGCTATGCAGAACAACCACCACACTCATCACCAAAAGATCTACTTGGGTATTAAATAATCAGTTTTGGAAGCTCATAAAAACAGCTTGTTCCAGGGTTTTTTCTCAGAAAAAACATGGCAATGCAGTCTACATCCCAACTTAGTATAGCACAAGAAAATGAAAAAAAATTGCCAGGAATAATCCCACTTGACTTTTTATGCAGAAAAAAACAGGCCTTTGTATGAAGGAAAGGAAAAATAAATGCAATGAGTTATGTACTAAATTAGTACATTTTGCAGTGTTTCTGTAAGTTGTTTGAATCACCTAATTATCCTTATTGTACTCTTAAGATCATAAATCTTTAACAAAGTTATCCAGCTTTTTCCAGTATTAAGTAACGAAAGCCAAATGTTCAGGTTCCAAAGCAGTAATGAAAAGTGTACTCTGTTTTAGAAATGTAGAATATTTGTGGGTAATTATGTCCAAAATGTTATCATATTGCTTGTTGGTCAGATTTCTCATTAGGCAGTGTAGGCAACTGCCTAAATAGTGACATTTAGAGGGGAAATACAGCTGTGCTGGCCATTGCCATATGAACTGTGAGGGCAGTCAAAAGCAATCCCAATGGCCATGGTTTATGATAGACAGAAAACCTGTTTAAATACTCCTTTGCTATCCTTTATTTAAACTCTTGGATGTTATAGAGGTCTAAACCACACTGCACCAGAGTCCTGTCTAGCGAATCCAGAGCTGGATCATCCATTATGGCAACCTAGGCTACTGCCTAGGGCCCATGGCTATATGAGGGGCCCTGATTGCAAGTGAAGAGCCACAGAGGGGGCTCTGCTGTTGTTGCTGCTAACATTTTATGTCAGACACCCTTTTTGTTGAATTACCAGCATCAACCAGTTGCTTCCACTTCAATTATATCCAAAATATTAGCACCTTCTAGGAGCACCCAGTGTCAGAAGTAAGCGATGTGGGGCCCCAAACTGGTACCTTGCCTAGGGCCCCATGGAGCCTTAATCCATCTCTGAGCGAATCTAGTGAAAAGGGAGCAAACTTAGTTAAAAGCCCAGGGCGACATTGTCAGCCTGGAATTCAACCTGGAAGTGTAAGTCTGTCAATCACAAATTTTGAAGGTTGTGAATGCAGCTTCTCTCTCTATGTTGGGCTTTCATTTAAAGGGATAGTAATACTTCGTTTTAACTTTATTTTATTTTGTAGGCATTAAAAAAACATGAAGAATGATATAAGTCTTATCTCTCAAACCTTTATGATTTATGAGATATTCACAAGCAAAGTTTCCCCTCCCGCCCCTTTTACCTAGTGTAAGCCATCTCTTCTCAGATGTGAATCTGGTTGTATGACCAGACAGATAACAGAAGGGGACATTCTTCTTTGTATGAAAACAATGAAAGCCCTTCCCCCCTTGACAAGTTTTTCAGCTTTTTCCCTTATCTTAATTGAAGATTGTCCCTCTCTGCAGTCTACCTGGGCACCTCCCTTCTGATCTAGTTGAACAGGGGGGGGGGATACTTTGTTTGTGAATATCTCTTAAACCATAAAGGTTTGAGAGATAAGACTTATATCATTCTTCATGTTTTTTTAATGCCTACAAAATAAAATAAAGTTAAAACGAAGTATTACTATCCCTTTAAGACAAAGAAGGTCTATGGGGACTGCATTGCAGGTCACTGAGCTTGAGCTACTGGTACTGTATTCTCCTTTTGTAGGATCAACGAGGGAGACCAAGGCTTCTCTTTTCAGGCCTCATTCTCCTGCCATATTGATCCATTGGAGCTTCATCATGAGTAAACACTGTGGCTGTGCAAAATGTATTATTCCTTCCTAACCAACTTGCTATGTTCCCATCATTTAGTTATTGGTCTTAATTAATTTTCTCAAGAACAAGTGAAAGGTACTTGTTGCTTTAATAAAGCCAATGTTTTTATTAAAGTGTTGATGATTCAGCTGTTACTTATGTGAAGCTTTCATGCAAATGAAATTGGGTTTTGGGCTCACAATGTAGCCCTGACTTCATTGGCAGGTCAGCTCCCAAGAAAGCAGATCTGTTGAAAGTAATCCACATGACAGTTGCCCTTTAAAGGGATAGTAATACTTAAAATGTAAAAAAAAATATGTTGTAGGGTTTATCCCCCTGAGTAAAACAAGGGTACTTCCACTGCTGAAAGGTGTTTCATTCAAAAGTTATTAATTTTCAAAGTTCAATTTTTTAGGTGCAATATCACAGTGGCCTGAAATTGTACAGTGGCGCTGTTGCTACACCATCCTATGGATATTTATGGTCAACTGACCAGAGCAGTCCATAGGATCGTGTAGCAACAGCGCCACTGTACAATTTCAGGCCACTGTGATATTGCACCTAAAAAATTCAACTTTGAAAATTAATAACTTTTGAATAAAACACCTTTCAGCAGTGGGAGTACTCTTGTTTTACTCAGGGGAATAAACCCTACAACATATTTTTTTTTACATTTTAAGTATTACTATCCCTTTAAGAGCCTTTTTTTTTTTTTTTGCTAGTATTTTAAAGGCAGAATATTTTCTAGGCCAGACAATAGTGGGTGGGTCTAGGCGTGGAGTCCAGTAAGAAATAGGGGTGTGGCCATGAATTGAGCTAAGGACTCCTTGGGTAGATCCACTAATGGGTGGTAAACAGATGATAAAGTGGAGATGTCTTCTCCAGTAATATCACTTCTCTAACTCCTATGTCATTCTGTGGAGCCAATACACTAAGATTGCTCCAGCTTTGGAGATCTTAGTGCATAGGCTCTATCCTATACAATAAAAGGCCAGATGTATGTTTGTCCAAAGCAGTCATGTGCATTAGAGACTGCTGATGCAGTTATGTGCAGCAGAGACTGCCCGAATGCACATAATTCTGGCCTGTGTACACAGGCTTTTAAACTAGTAAAACAATACAGGAACTGGAGAAGTGAAAACACTAGAGAAGTCATCTCTGGTTTATCACCTGCTTATAACACCTTAGTGTATAACCCCCTTGTGTGCCACTTCCTCAGTATGGCAAACTAGTTGAACAGCCTGTTACATGGGCCACAGTGTCACAGCCACCCGGTAGCGGGGCAGTCACGCGCAATGGAGACTGCCTGCGCCACGGCTGATACAGAGCTGGACACTCCTTCGGAGCGCCCAGCTCTGTATCAGCCACGGCGCGGGCAGTCTCTACTGCGCATGACTGCAGCACGCGCAGTAGTGTCTAGTGCGCATGTTGCGGCGTTACACGCGATTTATCGAATTATTATATAGGATAGGGAAACAAGGCTGGGAAGTCTATTAGCATCCATGTGTTGCTGTGACCACCAGGGAACATATTTAAGATTGTAATCATTCCAAGCAGTGCAATTTAGTTTTCAGAGACCCCCCTTGTAATAATCACTATACTTTATACAATCTGATGCATAAAAGGGGACAATTCCACACCACCCATAAAAGGTAATGGTAATTTGCACCAGAAATTTTTTTTTGTACATTCATGATGATCTAAAATGTGTTATATAAATACAGTAATATAGTTGATGCCTGATGAGTTTGGAAAAAAAAATCCACTGAGTTTAACACTTGTTGATCCAGATAGAAATGAGCGACATTTACTCCTATAGCACCGCCTTACAGAACACTGTATGAAGGAAAAATGGCTGCCATCATAAAATAAATGATTAACATTGTAACACATATGCACCATATACATATACATACAGCATTGCACCATATACATACAGTCACACACATTCAATAAGTTAGCAGAACACATCTGGAGCAACCCAACTGCACCGCAGGGAACAAATAAAAAAATGTAAATTAATTTAAATGGAGATTTTAACCCTTTGAGTGCCAGATGGGTACGCAACGCATTAACTTTCTGAAAGGTAGAGAGGGTCCCTACTCTTTCCTTCGCTGTGTGTTGGAGACCACTCTAACTTTTAAGAAGTTAAAGTGTAATGTTCACTTAAAATAAAATTTTGAGCATGTTTTAATACATAAACCTAGATTAGCAGTGGGTTTTTTTTATTTGTAATTTCTGCAAGTGGAGATATTTAGACTTTAAAATCGGGCACTTCCGCATTCTACGGGACCCTGTACTGTCTCAGGATTTTCCAGCTGCCCCAGGAAGTGAGTTTGCGCTCCCCTTCGTAGCTGTTTTTCTGTGGGCTAATGGTACAGCAGGCTCTGTTTACAATGCTACTGAGGCTGCAACCTCAGTAACATTGTAAACTAAGCCTGCTGTAATGTTAGCCCACAGAAAAACAGCTACAAAGGGGAGTGTGAACACGATCCCTGGGGCAGCTGTGAAGTCCTGAGATGTCATGCGGGACATACAGGGTACCACAGAACACGAAAGTGCCCGATTTTAAAGTCTAAATATCTCCACTAGCAAAAGATTAAAAATAAAAAAAAAAACAGCTAATCTCGGTTTATGTATTAAAACATGCTCAAAATTTTATTTTTGGCGAACATTCCGCTTTAAAAGCCATCTTAGTTAATTGTGAATTTTCATTTCTCCCCTGGCAGTTGGTTTGTTCTAGAATGATTCCTCTTTATCTTACTGAATATGGCCCCATGTATTTAATACACTTTGCGCCACATGCTCAAAGTGAAAGTGGAGAAGTTCTGGGGCAAACCAACTCCACTACAGAGGATACATAAAAATTACCAGTTAACCCCTGGAATGGTAGAGGTCTTCAATGTATAGCAAAGCAATGCATATACTTTCACACAACGTCGTCATACATGCAAACACTTGTAGACAAACTACAAAATCCTATCAAGATATTCAGCTGCAAGGGATCAAGGAGTCTGGCACAAGTAATGGAAAGTATAAAGACATCTAGAAAGTTTGGTGTGCACATTGTATTGTCTGGATTCAAGGCATAAAAGTCAATTTAGAGCCAGCAGAATATTTAATTTCCAACATTCACATTGCTCACTCTCAGCCTTGAAGGTGTATGGTGCACCCTACTGGCCATCACTGGTATAAAGCGGGAGCATGATCAGAAACTAGAAGGGACTTTTCTTCTTCCTCATTTAGAAGCTAGATTACAAACAAATCGTAGCTGCAAGGGTCTCTACAGCACCTCCTCAACTAGCCTAAGAGATCATTCATCATCAACTGCTTGTAAAAAATGAATTTAATTACAATCCTCAATTGTGCAATTAATCATTTAGATCCTAGAGAGGTTTTCAATGCATTGCTTCTCATTGCTTCATCTAAGGGATTAAAGAAAAAGAATGAGACAAACATGAGCAGTGTATGTTGAATAATAACACTTCCATTAGGTAACTAATAGTGCATTTGTCATTTAGTTTCAATGAAGGGAAGTATGTGGTTGATCTTGGCTTCAGTGTTATGGAAACAAAACACTGCTAAAAGGGAGGTCTCAGAGTTTAATAACTCACTCTCTCACACACACACACACACACACCTGGGGCTTGGGTCCAGTAAATACATTACTAGCACAGCATACACCTATTTACACTATTATGAGTAAAGAATTAGCACCATTACATGTCCTAAGATGGTGTCAAGTTCTGGGGATGTAAGCATTTGAAATGGGACTTAAGCCCACTAAGCCACTACCTAGTTATACCTGTTATGTCTCTAAACAACACAACATTACACTAAATATCCAGACAAACTCAGGTATGCTTGGTGATATCATCTTACTTCTTTACTTTGTTGAAGACTACTTCAACTATCTTAACCCTGTGGATCACTATTTTCTTGTACGTAATAAAGCATTAAAGTTTTAGTATGGAAAAAATTCTCCACCTCATGCTTTCCAAGATAACTGCCAGGGCACAAACTCAGCAGCAGTATTTGATAAAAAGCAGGAATGCTTAGGACATTTAGTGAAATCAGTAGTGGCTTAATTGGTTAATTGACATTCCTCTTTCGTCTAGTATGGAACGCAGGAACCAGGGAGTAAAGTTCCTCTGCTCCAGGGGGCAGGGCGTTTAAAAAAATGGCAAAGTCTCTGAAGCAGAGACTACCTCTTCCCTTCAGCTCTACCCCTACCAGTTTCAAGTGACCTGGCCTAATGAAAGGGTGTTAGGGCACTGCTCTCTTAGACTATATTTTACATTTATTTCTAGTTATATGGGGCTGTATAATACCCCATTAGATGAGCTACCATTTACTTGTTTCCTTGGATATGGATTAGCCAGTCCATAGGTGTATTTCTGGACCTTTCCCTGTAGAGCAGTGGTTCTCAACCTGTGGGTCGGGACCCCTTTGGGGGTCGAATGACGATTTGCTAGGGGTCACCTAAAACCATCAGATATTTATATTTCGATTCATAACAGTAGCAAAATTACAGCGATGAAGGAGCAACGAAAATAATTTAGGGGTCACCACAACTTGGGAAATTTTATGAAAGGGTCGCGCCACTAGAAAGGTTGAGAACCACTGCTGTAGAGGTTGACTTGTTATATAAAGCCATGCCTCACTGTGAAATGTCTCTATAGTTCTTACCTTTATGTAATGGAAGTCTGAAGACTGAATCTTGGTAAGTTAGCCTATAGAGTACTATGGTCCATTTTCATGTGTCCTTGCGCAACATGTGGCGTTGTTTGCTTGCAAAGCAATCTGTTTTATTTTCCTTAGTGAATTGTGTGCTTCAAAGAGCGTGCATTCATTATAAAGGTTATTTAACCCTTTCTGTACCTGGATTGTTTCTACAGCTGTATTTTCTGACTTTCTCCTCTTTTTTTAGAGCAGATGTCTTCATTCCTTTCATCTTTTCTACTGTTTCACTTGCATGTTATACAGTTTCCAGACCTATTTCTTCACTTTTTCATGTACTTTGGTAATATTAACCTGGACTCTTTAAGAACTAGGTACAAATCTACACAGGGACATATATCTGCTCTTGTTTGCTTCCCAGGGGTCACAGTGCGCTCACATTGAATCAGGTGACCTCCTCAATTGAGTAGACAATTTGGAACTTTGTTCAGAACATAGGAGAGTGACATTTTTCAACAGCTGGAGAAACACCATTTGTTGAGCAGGTTCATTAGAAAATTACATTACCCAGAATCCCTGTTTCCCAGGCTTTCTGGATTGGACATGGCAGCCATTTTCTTCTCTCTATGCACATGCTTCACCAAGGCCAGTCCTTTCTCTTTCTTTTTGCCAGTCAGATAAGTACTTTTGCACATTTCTAAGTATTTTCTCATTTCTGTTATTTAGAGCTTCATTTGTTCTACTTTACAGGGCTTTTTTGAACATGTCAGATTCCAAGGGACACATGGAGAAATCTAAAACCAAAGATTCTGGGGTCACCTTAACCCCCTTAGCATACGTTTTCTCATGTCAAAGTGGACTTCCAGGGAATTCTCAGACATCCTATGTACCTCTTGCACTGTGGCCCCTACCTCACCTCTGCTCCAATTTTTTTGTACTTCACAAAAAAGACTTGAAGTACTCTAACTACTTTATTTTAGTTCCACGCTTCAAAATGGAGTCTCTGTGCTTTGTCGTCTTGTGTCCATAGACCTTCAAGAAAATTACCTGCACATTCCAATGCATCCAAGCCATCAGCATTTCCTATGCTATGCTTCCAGTTTGCAGACCTTCCTTGTGGATTGGAATCCACTCCAAGGATCTTTACGAACATCATGTCTGCCTTGGTTGCTCATATCTGTGCGCACGTGATCCCCTTGACTCCCTATCTAGATTACTTTTTTTTTTCCAATTTGTTTTTATTAACAAACCATACCAGGCCAACCGCACAGAAAATGAAACAGATACATATGGGGTACATGTTATCAGGATCTCAGTACATACATGACAGTAAAGTACAGAGTACACAATAATGCGATCAGTCCGACACAGCCCATACATTTCCCCCCCCTACCCAGCAGTCCTCCCCTCCTATCCCCCCCAATCACCCATCCCCCCACTCCCCTAGCTCGCTTTCCCCCACCCCCACCAGGCATACCCACATTCCCCGAGAAGGTTATAGTGCCTAACCTCCCCCTCCATGCCAGAGCAGCACCAAGGGTACAGTGCATAAAAATGTATAAGAATGTATGCCTACCCAAGCGAACCCTCTTACCTCTTCAATCCCATCTATGTGGAACCCTTAAACGCCAGCAGCCCCATATCTTATCGTACTTTGGAGGAGTACCGCTGTGCAAGTGGACCATTTTGTAGTGTGGTAAATTTTGTGTTACCAGGTCAAGCCAAAGCTTATGAGTAGGAGCCCTGTCCGCCATCCAATTCATAGCCACTGTTTTACTGGCCATGACAAAAAGTTCTCTGAGAAGTGTCTTCATCTCGCCCTCCCCCTGTATCTCATCCGGGAAGACTGACAAAACACAGACTTTAGGTGTTAAACGAATTGGTCTTTCCAGTACCCTCTCCACAGTTTGAATAACTATTTTACAAAAGTCGTGTAACAAGGGGCAGTCCCAAATCATATGTAAAAACGCTCCCTCTACCCTGTCGCATCTATGACAAAACTTACTCTTAGTATTAGCCATCGAGTGTAATCTCATCGGAGTATAATAAATACGGTGCAGTATCTTAAGCTGTAGCAGGTGATGTTTCATGGAGATTGCTAACTGAGAAGGGGCTCTACATACCTCCTCCCAATCCCAGTTCTCAAGTGGTCCTACATAATTTTCCCATCTAGACCGTATGTTCCAATCTATATCCATCAACTTCCCCACCATCCAATTATATATGAAGGATAATGGTGTCGGCCTATGTGTAGTAGTCAAAAGGGTAAGTAAGGGAAACCGAGCCAACTCGGGCCCCCCACAGCTCTCTAAGAGCATGCCTTAGTCTTAGATAGGAATAGAACATCGTATTTGGAATCTGATATTCAGAGTGTAGTTGTTTGAATGTTTTAAGAACATTATTCTGATATAAATGCCCCAGGGTCTTATCTCCCCCAGCTGCCCATGCCTGGCCAAATTCCAAAGATTCCAGTTGCTTTAAACCCGCATAGCCCCATAAAGGTGTTTCATGTGAAAGAGCTGTAAATTCCACCACTTTTGGTAGCTCTCGCATTGCATCAAACAGTGCCTGTGACGTTGGCATTCTGCTCACCCATGGGCCAGCCACAAGTGCATGGCAAAGATCTAGTCCTGGCCAAAGCAAGTCCCCTTCTGTCTGAGCAAAGGAATAGGATGTATGAGGGTAGATATATTCTACCCCATATTGAAGCTGTGCAGCCAAGTAGAACAATCTAAAGTCCAGCAAAGCTATTGCACCCTGTTCCTTCCTCCTCATAAGATTGCAAAGCTGGATCCTGTTGAATCTCACATCTTAAAGAACTATCATTGTGTTTGGTCCCTATTCTAGCAGTGGTGTCTTAACTGTGATGCTCTTCCACTGACTTTCAGTATTCTGGTGGTCCTGGCTTTTCTTCAGATTTAACCTCTCTGTTCTTTTATAGTAGCACATTGCTTTTCTACCTGACGTGAAGGCCTTTGTTCATGCCTACCCTGTCTTTAGAGATCCCACTGCTCTGTGAGACTTGAATTTGGATTAGCAGTTCAGAAGCCTCCATCTGAACCTCTTTCTGCTGCTTACTTGCGTCATTTGATGCTCAAGATGGCCTCCCTCCTGCTCATTGTGTCTATCTGCAGAGTAGCCAAACGAGACCTTCCTCTGTTGGATGTGGTAGTTTGCTTGAAGTACTATATTCATAGCATGCAGCCTTTTTTGCAGGTGGGATTCTCTTTTTGTCATCCCTCAGGGCATGTGTGTATGCCAGGCTGCATTTAAGATTACTATTGATTCCTGAATTAAGGTGACCATCCGGCTGGCATATGTCCTCAGAAAGAAGCCAGTGCCTTTTCGAGCTGCTGTGGATTCCATCAGTGAGCGCCTCTTGAGCCTATTTGAATCAAGCTACTGCTGAACAGATGTGCAAGTTGACGACTTGGTCACCCTTGCATGCTTTCATCAAACACTACCATGTAATTTCTATTTCTGATTAGTGTCGTTTGTAACATTGGTTAACTTTTTTTTTTTTTAAATAAATGTTATATTTTCTATAAATTCAATACTCAGATATAGTTTGGTTTTGTTCCGGAAGCCACCGTACCTTTGGTTTGCTAACAGATATCTTGGATACACATACAGTGAAGAGGATTGGAGGTTGCAAAGGAAGATTTATCAGAGTGGGAGTTAATTAATTACCCCATTAGCCTTTTACCCATGTGTGATCTAGTACTCCTCGGGTTAGATCTACTCTGAGTACCTGTTTACTTCTATTTTAACTGGCTACATATGAAGGAAGCAATACAATTGCTATTTTGATTGAGTGAGAACAATACTACTATCCCTCACATGTGCTTCTAGCTTGCCCGACTCTGTGTCAGCCAAGCAGAGATTTTTCAAGTGAGTTCAGTGGTCAATACTGAATGAAGTATAGAATTGGTTCTGTGAATACTATCAAGTTTTTTCATCGATTGTTATATTGGATTTTCATTGAAGATTATCCATTTCTTTATGAGGACTGCAATTTCATTAAAGCAGAACTACCCCCCATCTTAAACTTTGTGGCAAATAATTACCCATCTGGCGACTAAATGCTTAGTAGTGCTAGTCGGCAGAATAATTACCTGGTTAATGAGAATTATACCCTGCTCCGAGGCTGACAGGCAGTAAAGAGCGCAGGCATCTTTCCATAGTGACGTCTGCGCACCTGCGCTGTCAGTCCCTTTTGGAGCTGAACAGCTCACAGCAAAGCCTCCTAAAGCCGGCTGGGACAGACAGCTCAGACGTCACTATGGAAAGATGTCTGCGCTCTTTATTGCCTGTCAGCCCTGGAGCAGGGTACAATTCTCATTAACCAGGTAATTATTCTGGCAACTAGCCAGTCCTTGTTCAGTTGTTTGGTGTGCCAGTCCAGTGTCCATTGACACTTGAGGTTCAGGTTGTGCCATTTAGTCCTGTGGAATACTGGTATACAGTGGACTTTTCTCTTTTTCCTTCCCAGGAATCTTGGTGGATGCTTTGGTATATCCCCATGGTTCCTGTGTTCCACACTGGACAAAAGAGAAATGAGGATTTCCAAACGGGAAAAGAGAAAATGATTTAATGGAAAGTTCACTAAATCTGCTTATATTTAACCCTTACAGTGCCAGAGGCTTGGGCATTATTTGTACCTAGCCGGATAGACACATTCAGCATTTTTCGCTATACATCTGTTAAGGTATGACTCCCACTGGTAAAGTTCTAGTTATAGATGGGGAACTGTATAGCTTTTTCAGAAGAATTTTCTTTTCCTGGAGCCTCACAATAACTATATTCTGTATTGTGTGACAAGCTATGATGCCATACATACTAAAATAAATTACTTTTTTGCCAATATCATAAACTATATATCCAAAAATGTATGATGGTTATGACATTTTCTATTATTTTTAATTGCTCTGAATTTTTTTTTTTGTTATTTACTTTTATATATGTTAATTGTGCAAACTTTCAGTACTCATTTAGGGCTTTTGGATTCGGGAATTAAATGCTTGTAATCCATATGGACTGAATGAAAATAACCCATTGAGCTGTTTCTTGCCTGATAAATGAGATATACATTATTGTTTTTTAATTTTGTTTTATTATTATTTATGTATTTCATTTTTTTTTGTTTATTCATTTCATTTTCTTTTGTTTCTTTTTTCTTTTCTTTTATTATTTTTGCTACATTTTATTTTAGTTCTCAAGCCTAGGTTATTCATTCTATCGTCCTGTTTTCGCTTCCCGTTAATCTGCTATATGGCTACAATGTAGCAGCCTTTTACCTTTTCACCAGTTGTCAATGGTGTTTTTCTTTTGTTTCTTTTTGGTATCTTTGGGATCTCTATGGGTTTTTCCTTGTGGTTTTTATCCGTCCTCTATGACATCATATTTAATGGCACTGGACCTCACAGGGCGATCCCCTATTTATTCTATCTCAATTTGTTGTTCATGTTGGCTTGACAAAGGTCCCAGATGAGGACCAAAACATTGCACTTTGAATATTAAGTAAAATATAACATAATGTGTGTCCAGAGTGAAATATTAATATTCCTTAATACTAACCCATTCACCAATGGCAGGGCTGCACCATGCGTATAGGAACCAGTAGATGTAGAATCCAGCACTTAAAATGTGCCCGAGCAATATAAGTTCATTTTTATTAGTTTTGGGAGCTTAGTGTTTCAGGGCTCCAAGTCCCCTTTGGCAAATGTTATAGCACATGAAAAATAGCTATTGATCCCTTGAAACATTGTTCTTTTTTTGCTGGATCCTCTTTCTACTATTTTGGCTTTCAGCCACCCTAGTTTTATCTGACTGGGTACAAAAGAATGATAGAACTGGATGTACATAAAACCTGCCAAAATATGGGCTACATTCCATTACCGTTAAAGATGATATCACTATTTTTATCTAACAGATTCCTATTGACGTCTAGGGGGAATCTGGACCTAAACCTTATCAACTGCAATGGAATTCAGCCATAAAGGGATAGTAATGCTTCACAATACATGCAGCTCCAGTTAATCTTCATAGTATTTGGGCCATGGGGAGTATTATTTCAATACTGTCAGAGTTGTAGTTCAAGAGTAATTGAATGATAAAGTATCCCCCTCCCTTTAACTGATGTAACACTGCTCAACTCAGATCAGCAAGACTGTCTGGATGGATAGCAGAGAAGGACAATCTTCAGTGAGAATTAGGAAAAACCTGAAAAACTTGTCAAGGGGGGCAGGTGTTTCCATATGCTCACAGTAAGAAGATTGTCCCTTGTTGTGAGCTGTCCAGTCAAGAAACCAGATTCCACATCTGAGGGGAGGCGGCTTACACTAGGTAAAAGGGACGGGATACTTTATCATTCAATTACTCTTGAACTACAACTCTGCCAGAATTGAAATAACACTCTTCATGACCCAAATTCTATGAAGATTAATCGGATCAGCTTTTTTTGTGAAACATTACTATCCCTTTAAGTTTGTAGTTTATTGTTTAACTCTTTCAATGCTAGGGCAATTTTTATACAATGTTTATATTATTCCATAAGTCAGTTCTTGGGATAATGGAAAAGTGTATGTTTTAGCGACACTGACTTGTAATGAATTGCTATACCTCTGTAAGACCATACCCAGACATAAGAAATTGTACATGAACCAGGACTTGCATTTGTACAGGAGCTAGCACAGACCTAAGAGCAGTGCGGAACAAAAAAGTTCTCTGTAGATATCACGTCACTTATACACCGTTCCAGCAGTTCTGCTACCAAATCTACATGAGTCACAACCCAGACAGGAAATTATATTTACATGGCTGGTATGTGAAGCTGTTCTTTTTGCTGTTTCTGACATAATGTTACTATTTTTCCACCAATACTATTAGTTAAAACAATGTTCTGGCAAACACTCATTTCCCAAAATGTGTTTCGCAATTGTGTATGTATGTGTGCCTGCATGTGTGTGGTTTTCACACAATGCTATTGCCTATTTTACATATTTAAGGACCAGAGGGGTTCTCACAACAAGTGTAATTTTTCATTGTCTAACCTGAAGTTCAGCTTGCATTCTGGAACAGAACACAGGAAATACTAATAGATTTAAATGTTTTTCCAATGCAATAAACTGTATCTTTAAAAAAAAAATTAAGCATGTAGCTAATGTTAAAAATATTTGAAAGCCCTGAATCCCTTGGGTACACTGAAAACAGATATGTATATGCATGCACGACCTACACAGACCCCAAAATGGCTGGATCAGAGAATCCTTTCCAATATATCATCTCAAAAACCACATTCCAATGGTCAAAGGTAGAACTGGCTCATGTGACATGCTAAAAAACAATTATCAAATAATGATTTTTTGTTTAAATTAATGGTTTTAAAATTGCTTCATTAAAGCTTCAAAAGGAGGCTGATGTAATACGAAAAAATTGAGTATTTCTAGACCAAACCAGCTGCATCATGGGAAACAGAAAAATTCCATAGGTTTACATAGGGCTTTTAACCCTTTAAATGCAAGAGAAGGCTTCAACTCTTTGAGCACAATGGTTTTGAGTAGCTCTAGTGAGCTACATTTGGTATGTTCTGAATTTTGACATACAGTAAAACAATGGGGCGTTCCATCATGTATGGCAGATGCAAACCTTTAATATGCTGACATTCTACCAAAGCAAGGCAATGTCTGCCCACCCAGATGCATTACCATGTGTGGAGAAGCTCAATCTGGCAAAAGAGCAACTCCATGGGTTATGGGAATAATGGAAGATTAGGCTAGTTTTCACCAACAAAATACAGTATTACATAAGGAATGGGACGTCAAAGCCTGTCCAATGTTTAGGCCTCTCCAGCAACACAAACCAAAAGCTGTCTGCCTTGTGCTGGCCCATGCAGTCACTACCCTTCTAGCCTCCAGAGATTAAGTGACTAATACAAAGTTGGAATCCTAACTGGGAAATGCAAACTGCCCAGTCCAGGAGGTGCTGGGATTAAAAATGACTAATGGAATGGCTGCAGGCAATTCCTCATCCCCCTGAGGTAGGTGACTACCCAGGTACTCTGGAGGTTACTATAGTTTACATGTAACAGCAACACAAAAAGAAAAAACAGATGGCTCTCTTAGCGCCATATCTTCAATAGATAATATAGATTATCAGCACCAACACCTGTGCGAGGAGTAATACTCACCAGATTAGTGTCTGGATTTCAACACTTATGTACATCCCATAGGACATGCATATGGAATCTTTTAACTGCCCCAATAAACAGGACTCTAACAGGCTGACTTGGCTGCTTTTTTTCAAAAATTCCAAACAAGGAATCCAAACATATAGAAACAAGAAGGACAAAAGAAAGCACAAAATAGTGTGGTATTCCACAACTATGGCAAATAGGATATTTGAAATGCACTCAATGCGTTTCAGATATCCTATATGCAATAGTTATGGGATACTATACTATTTGGTGCTTTCTTTTGTTTTTCTTGTTTCTGTATGGTTTCCCCACAGCTTGTACACATGGCTCCAGATTATATTATTTGGAAGTACGTGCAAATCAACTGGCACAAACGTGCATGCTCAGAGTTTCACGTAGGTCACTTTGTGTTGTATTATCCCACCCAAGACACTACACATAGGAAGTATATGTAGCACACAACATATACAATATGTAATTACACAACAATACATCTTTAACATGGGAAGTTCTCAGGGCAATATTCTTAGTGTGTAAGGGGAGCAGTGGACAACTAGGCATGTACACCTACCCTGCCTCTGAGATTGGGAAAGTATCTGGGCATGGACGCTATATCTCTAGGCAGATATCCAAGGAAAGTAGCATGGCTCTACACTGGGACAGGACCATCCGAGGACAGTAATCAGGTCTGTAATACACTGCCATGGTCCTTTGATTCCCCTGACCTGTCCCCTTAAAGAACCCTTCTCTGTTTGCACTGCAGGAATTATACTGCACTCAACCATATACACATTTAAGCCCAGGCCGCCAAGGACTTGGCTTAGGTCAGCATAATCTCAGAGGTGCCAAAACATTGTGTAATATCCACATTCATATAGCAGATCACAATGTCCTCCATTTATTAGTAACTAGTGTAAACGAACGCCCGTGTACACGGGCCAAGGTTCAGGTAATGTTAACCCTTTGAGTGCCAGAGGGATACACAACACATTGCTTTGCAATGCGTTGCGTACCCCCTCTGGCACTCAAAGGGTTAAGAGGTCGCTACCTCACTGCTCCACGTGATGCAGTCTTGCTTCGCTTCACTCTGCCTGAACGTGGGCAGTCTCTAGTGCTCATGACTGCATCGTGACAAACATCCTAGTGAATTATATAGGATATGTCCATCTTCTTTTTCAGTGTCTCTGCCACATTCTTGAACTCTCCACGGGGGCATTCAATTGTCTGCAATTGGTGAATAGTTTGTTTAAAAGGATAGTAATACTTAAAATGTAAAAAATATCTGCTGTAGAGTTTATCCCCCTGAGTAAAACAAGGGTACTCCCACTGCTGAGAGATATTTTATTAAAAAATTATAACAGCTCAAACTTGAATTTTTTAGGTGCAATATCTGCAGACCATAAATCTCCATAGGATGTGTAGCAACAGTGCCACTGTAAATTTTCAGGCCACTGTGAGATTGCACATAAAAAATTAAACTTTGAGCTGTAATAACTCTTGAATAAAACACCTTTCAGCAGTGGGAGTACTCTTGTTTTACTCAGGGGGATAAACCCTACAACATAATTTCTTTTACATTTTAAGTATTACTATCCCTTTAACGCTTTCCAGTGGCAATCTCCACAGCAAAAATCCATTATAACTCACTCAACCTAATATATATTTTTAACTTTTAATACCACTTTAAGACAATCTAGTAAGCAATGTAGGCATTTAGATGTAGATGCAGCAGGGCTGTATATTTTTTGCATTGTCTCCAACATCCATTATTTCTAACAGCATGCTTTTAAGTGGTTAATCTCTATTAGGCCTTGATCACAGGCTTCTTGGCAGTGCTGTTTTTTTGTCCATGCCAGGACATCCATTTTTACTTTCCTCCAAAGTCTAGTATTCTCCTAGAGGCATGGGGTTCTTGCAGAGGGAGGCTGGCCCAATGCATACCTCCCAACATTTCAAATTGCCAAAGAGGGACACTTGTGTTTTAGGGGGTGTTGCTGGGGGCGTGGCTGGTGGGCAGGGCTCCACCGAGAATTTTTAGGCTATTTCATGACCTATTAACACCTCCTTGTGTAACCTAATAAATGATTAATAACAAGACCAAAGTATTTTATTTGCACAGACTAATTTATAAACAAATATACTGAGGTTTACACAAACATTAAGATGAGATTTATTGCTGTAGAGCAGTGTGATACACTTATATACACACCACACAGTCTGATCTCCTTAAAAGAGGGACATCAGGGTGGGAAAGAGGGACAGAGGGATTTAGGTCTAAAAGAGGGACTGTCCCTCCTAAAGAGGGACACTTGGGAGGTATGCCAATGGGCATCAGTTTATATTAATAAATCACTGAGACTGACATTCTAAGAAAAGCTTATTGTGGGGCAAATCAGCTACAATATAGGTGGCAAATAAGAATTCCCTGAATACCCAATGATTTAAAGGGGAACTACCACCCCGCAATAACTTTACATGAATTCAGTCTTCATCTGGCGACTAGCTGCCGTGCTTCCTGCTCCTGTGAGCCTCGGAAAAACTGCAAAATCTTTGGAACCAGGTAATATTTCTGGCGACTAGCGCTGCTAAGCAGCTAGTCGCCAGATGAAGACTGAATTCATGTAAAATTAAACCAACGATACCATGGGGGGACAAATAAACATTCACAAAATTCCTACTGAAATAAATGAGGCTTTTAACCAATGGAAAATTTATATGTGAAAGGGAATGCAAGTTATGTGCTCCAGAATTGCTCCTGTTCACTTTAGTAAATTGCTTATATTGTTTACTCATTAACATGATATTGGAGAATGTTAACACTAGTTAAACTGGCATTGAAGAGCACTGAGAATCCGATCCTACTACCTCTGCAGAATGAAACAGTTCATGGTGACAGCTGCAGATATTCAGCAGTTTAACACCTGCTTCGCATTAAATTGCTCTGCTTGCCAAGCATTGTACTTCATTGGTAGTTAGAGGATTGGGGGAGATTTTAAAGCAAGAAAGAGGAAAAGGGTGAAAACACTTGATGGGGTAGAAAAGGGATTCCCAAACTTCGGGGGATGCCTCCCTGTGGGGATAGGGTTGCCACCTTTTCTTCCAAAAAATACTGGCCATGGCCTTCCCTCCATACACCTAACATTGGAAAGAAGCCAATTTTTTACCGGCCTGCTGGTAAAATACCAGCTGGGTGTCAACCCTACGTGGGGATGGGGGGGCTGAGGCTTTACTTGGCTATGCAACATAACAGTAGCAATACTGATAAAAAGCAATAGCTGTTGGAAGTTTGAGAAGGGCTGTTTCAAAGCATGAGTGTGGACAGCAAAGTCAGCCTTGTTTATATGTGTACATTTAGCATGGAGACTATAGAGCAGTGATTCTCAGCTCCAGTCCTCGGGGCACACCAACAGGTCATGTTTTCAAGATATCCCTAATTAATCACAGATGAATCAATCACAATGACTGAGCCACTAATTACTCACCTGTGATTAAGCAGTAACAACCTGAAAACCTGCACTGTTGGTATGCCCTGAGGATTAACACTGAGAAACACTGCTATAGAGCAAATATATAATAAAAACAAAATATGTAAATAATCCAGCGTTACTTAACTCCTTAACGTCCAGTGGCATGTCAGTACCGTCACTGCTATTTTTCCGTTAAGGACCAGTGATGATCCTGGCACGTCATGTATTTTTTACTCACATCGTTCCTGCAGGAGCGGTGTGAGTAGTAGCGGGGACTGAAATTGACCGCTTCAAGACTGGAGCGATCACTATCAGTCCCCCATTCGGCGTGCCAGCACACATGGTCAGTCACATGGGCCGGCACATCACACTTTGTTATCTGGTCCTTAAAGGACCACACACCCCGGGACCACTGGTCCTTAAGGGGTTAACTCATATAGTAATGAGTGATGTACAATAAAGAACTATTGCAAAATAAACAGTACTATAATTTAATAAAATAAAAAAATTTAGTATTGTGGGATTTGGGGTTTAATGGTCTTGCTCCCTTGGGTTTACACCACGTGTACTTCAGGTGTATGTGTAGTATTACAGAGCCTGCAGAGGAGCAGTACCCTTTAGGCACTGGGGAGTATAACTTATTATTTTTTGTTTGTTAGCCATATGTAGGGGTCTAGAAGTCCTGCTTCCTTGGTTCTGCTCCACTTGCACTTGAGGTGTTTGTGCTGTGTGACAGAGGCAGCGGTCTGTTACTATCTACCTGTTATTATAGATTGTTTCTACTGTATGAGGAAATCGCAGTTTATCATTGCAGATGGCTCCTTTCTGATAGAGTATACTTTTGGTGAATCGGCTGTATAGCTGAAGTATTTTCAGTGTGTGCAACAGATTCAGTACCCATGATTTTTTATGATTGTTTTATGTTATTTGTTTTATGATTTGGTTATGGACGCATGATATTAAGCATTTTTTTTTATTTTAATAAATGATAGTACTGTTTATTTTGCAATTGTTCTTTAATATTTCACTCATTACAATATGCGTTAAGTTGGGATCTTATATTGTCTTCACTTACAAGTAGTGCCAGATTGCTTACATTTTTGTGGAATTATTTGGAGCAAAGGTCTTTTTCCAGGCAGCTCTTTTTTTGGTGTAATTGATACTCTCTTCTATACAGGTCCACCATTTGTGTATCGACTACATAACAAAAACACACTTGCAAATGTTGATAGTCTGGCTGGTAAAATGGGGGAATTGGAATCGATTACTATGAATGAGAAGCATTCATGGGTATCCGGAGGTGGGGGCACTTGCCTCCCCCCAACACTTGTTCCCTCTATATAAACATAGGGGCTGAGCGGGCTGGCTTAGGTGTCCACTTATGGCTTTGTCTCCCTGGAAAAACCTCTGTGGAGATCCTAGCAGCATTATCTTCTAGGTATTCCTGAATCCTGTTTGGATGATGCACATGACCAGGCAGTCAATCTAGAGTGATGTTTTATTTTTAGGATGGACAAGGTAAAAACCTAGTATAAGTAAATATTTTATTGACAGGTCCAATGACAAAGTAGATGCCCTGTTGGTTGACATATACACTGAAGGTATAATAAGATAAAGATATTTGTTACTAGCCACTTAGTACTGGAGAAATCCACCTGCTACTGTACATGGAAAATATTTTTCAGTTAGGAAATGTAATCATACTGGGAGATTTTAGGTATCCTGATAATGACTGGAGAAATTAGACTTCCAGCACAAAGAAGGAAGAATAACTCCCCCCAGACAGCGGAACCACTCTGTGTGTTCTTGTTCTGAACACTCTGGATCAGACAGGATGCAGGAACAGGCGGCTACTGTTTGCCAGTAGACTGGCGTAGCTAGTGAATTTTGCTGCAGAACCCAGGGCGGGGTTCCTAAAAGTCAAACACCAATAGGCCAGCAAGGCTAGTGAATTTGCCCTTGTAGTGGCAGGGATTAGAGTGCTCAGCAAAATCTCCTCCAGACATATAGTCGAAACTTGTATTAAGGAAGTGAGACCAGAACTCACTTGATGAAACACACTGCTTTTATACATACACTTCCAGATAAGATTCTTATCAAGATCAAAATGCAAATTAGGGCTTCAAACAGTGTTGTCACAGCTGACCAATCAGGGGCAGCCATGGGGAACCAATCAGGGACAGTTATTTTGTATCCACTCAGAGTTACCCTTTTCAAGCCATGCTAATGATACTAGCTAGAAAGCACAGCTGGAGTCAATCAACGTTTCAGCATTCCTTTTTCTTCTTAGCTCATGGTAGAGACTGTTAACTGAGCATATCACATACACAGAAAAATACATCAAATTGTAACACAGGGACATTTGTGAGAGGTACCTGGCAGCAGGGAACAGGGTGTTGGGCTTAACCTTTATTTATTGGGCACTCTAGGTCCCTGCTTCCAACACAGTACATACACATACATTTCAACACACACTATTATATTACTCTACTACCATATACCTGTAGATTACAATGAGCTTCACACATCACAGGGACACTAGGGGTTAACTTCCTGTTTCTCCACAGGTAGGGTAAATGAAAACCTAGTATAAGAGAAGACATCAATGAAGGGTCCAATGACAATGTAGATACCCCATTGGTTGAGATATATACTGGAGGCACAGTAAGAAAAATATACTTGTTTCAAGCCATCTAATACTTGGAAGTTTGCAGAAACCCACCTGCTACTGCAGATGGAAAAAACTTTTCAGTTAGGAAATGTAATCATAGAGGTTTAAGTAAACAGTGACAGGAGAAATTAGACTTCTAACACTACAAAGAGAATAATTTATAAATATGTTTAATGACAACATCATGTTCCAGTTAGTAAAGTAACCAAGTAGAAATTAGGCCTTTCTGGACCTAGTGGTCTCAAACAATTCTAAAATAGCTTACATGTGTTATGAGAAAAAAACATTAACAAAAGGTCAATTAAAACATTCAACTTTAAAATGCTTATTTTGCCAAGCTAAAAGCAGTATTAGAGGACATTTAATGGAATGTAATTGTGAAATGTAAAAAGGCACAAGATGGAATGTGTTCAAAATATTTATGGATAACTATACAATTCAATAAATATCATTGGGTAGTAAATGCAAAATGAAAAAAAATAAGACCATTGTGGCTTAACAAAGATGTTCACAAGGAAATGAAATATAAGAAGCAGACTTTTAAATTGTTTATGTCAAAAGGGTTAGATGCAGCATCTGAAATATTTACATAGTGCAACAGAATCTGCAAACAAGCAATGAAATTAGTTAAAATGAGATGAACACAGTATTAAAAAAGAGAGCAAGGAAAAAAGTACTAGTATGTAAATGGCAAAAAGATAAAGGTTTGATGCCAATAGTATATTATTCAATGTACCATAACTATATCAAGTGCACTCACAATATAGCAATGTTGATCGTCAAGCGTATGCCAGCAATCAACAGTTTTTTTTAGCCTGTCCCAGTGTCCCTACTAAAGTGGAATACCTTTTAACCCTTTGAGTGAGAGATGGGTATCCAAGCCATTGCAAACCAATGTATTGGATACTCCCTTTGACACTCAAAGGGTTACATGCCCCAGTCAGCAAATCATAGTACTTAAATAAGCTGTGAAGCATTAACACAATGCCTACTACATAGATGCAAGAGAGAGAATGCAAAGCTGCAGCCATCACCCTCAACAGTCATGCACTAAGACCTTAGGCCAGGCATGTCAAACACAGTAGATGCACACCACAGTACATATAAATCCTTATCTATGTACCTTAGAAAAATAAAGGCAAAGCAAATTAATACATAAAGCAACTAAAAGTAATAAGTGAAACAATCGCCATATGCAAAGTGGCCACACTCTATTTACGTATGGCCAATAGGTTGGCCATGTAACACCCCACCAGTATACATATGCAAATGTTTATTGCTTAACCCCTTATGGACCGGCCACGTTAAGGACCATGGACCTTTTTTTTTTCTTGCATCCGGTTCTGGGCTCCCCGAACAGCGTGCAGTCCGGAATTCCATGACGGTCCTCACACGTCATGGGTCCTTAACGCAAAATGACCCATGACATGCCATGACTGTCAAGGGTCGTTAAGGGGTTAAAGTCAGATGTGTTACATTTGCACATGCATACTGGAGCATCGTTACATAACACCTCTCTGGCATCCATACAGTTAAAGTGATTGAGAGAAGAAATTCCATTGATCTCAATGGGGCTCTGAACCCCTTGATGCTGGACTGCAGGTCAATTAAAACGTTTCTATGAAGGAGCCCATACTGCCGGCCCCCAGGCCACACATTTTTAACCCGTGGGCTACATCTTTGACATGCCTGTCCTAGAGACTAGCCTGAGGAGGGATGAACTTTCTGGGTATCCCCCAAGTAACAACCTTCCCAGGGGCCCTCACTGTCTTCGGGCCGTATGTTCAAAGGGATAACGACATATTTTCTATAGAGTGACAACAAAAAACTAGTAATGTCCGTTGAGTACGACACAACACCAGAATTGACGGGCAAAGGGGCGGGGCAAGGGCCTGGTTAAACTATTCTCCAGTCTCGTATAGAGGAAAAGAAAATTTGCCGTAACTAACGACATAAAAATGTCTTGCAATAGACAAAATTTGTACATTAAGAAAAAAGTGGAGGGAATATGAAGTTCTGAATGTGAGAATTTTTGTTGTTAGTTAAGACATTTTAACCCCTTATTGACCAGCCATGCGCGAACGCGGCCGGCACTTAATGCCCGACAAACATCTTTTTTTTTCATTTTTTTAAAACAATTTCCAGGATGTACATGTACGTCCTCTGTCCACCTGGGACATCCACTCGGGACGTACATGTACATCCTCGGGCGGTAAGGGGTTAAAGACATTTTTGTTGTTAAGACATTTTTTAAGACATTTTTATCCTTAGTTAAGACATTTTTGTCGTTAAGTAAGACTTTTATTGTCGTTACATACGACAATTTCAGTCAGGACAAATGACATATTTCTGATAACAACTGACACGCTCTGAAAATATTAATGATCCCAACGACACTGTACTTTGAAAAGTCATTACAAACGACAAAAGCTATTTCACTACTTCTTTGAACATATGGCCCTTAGAATCTTACATTCTGGCATTAGGATCATTAAAGACAAACTACCACAGGATGAACTTGGTCAACTCTTGTCTTTTTTTATTTTCAAACTCATCTCCTATCCTATATAATAATTCGCTAATGTATGTTTGTCAGAAGATGTCATGCGCAGTACAGACGGCTGCGCTCGCTGCAGTCATACACAGTACAGACTGCCTGTGACGCAGCTGATAACGGAGCTGGGCACTCCGAATTCAGACCGTATGCGCAGAGAGTACTATGGTCTGAATACGGAGTGCCCCTCTGTGTTATCAGCCGCGGCGTGGGTCAGTCTCTACTGTGCATGACTGCACTGCGGCCGTTGATGCCTGGCACTGTGGCCTGTGTACATGGGCTGTTCAACTAGTATAACTATGTTTAAACATGACTATACATCCCAGTTAAAATAAAGTGGATGATTCGAGATAGGCTTTTAAAAAAAACTGACAGCATAGTTCAGATGTTGGCGTACAGTGCAAATCACCACAAATATTTTTTCACTTAGTGGCAGGGGGTCCAAAATTATGATGGCCCTAAGATAGGTAGATATGTTTGACTGCTGTATAAAGGACACCTAGCTAAGTAAATAAATAGGTTAAACAAATTAACCCTTTGAGTGTCAGAAGGGGGGTATGCAACATATTGCTTTGCAACGCGCTGCGTACCCCTCTGGCATTCAAAGGGTTAACAGCCTTGTTTTTCATGGGGGGGGATTTCCTTCTTCAGCAAAGGTTCTAGCTATATGAGTTAATGCAGGTAAAATACATTTAATAGATACATAGCAGCAATAAAATAAAAAAGTGTTTCCTCTCCTAGTTAAAATACAAACCACCTTCACATTTAAGAGCTTTTGTTTTGAATTCAGGAATCCCTTAACCCTTTCAGTACCAGAGTGTGTCCACTGACACTCATGGAGCTATATTTCCAAACAAAAATGGAGTAAATCTGGGGCAAACCAACTGCCCTGTCTGGGGAGTACTTAAAAAAAATAATATTACTTACATGGTACTTTAAACCCCATCAGTGCTGGAAACGTTTCCAACACATTGCTTCTCGATGCACTGGAGACCACTCTGATTTTTCAAAGGGTTAAAAGCCAAGTTTATATCAATGGGAATTTTGGGAATGTATCTTTGTATCCCACAATGCATTTGACTTGCTTCAGAATGACTCCACTTTTCTTTTGAAAAAGGGTTAAAACTAGACACGTTGCATTCATGACACCATGAGATTTTGTTAGGCCAACTGAATGGAATAGACGTTAGGAGTAGCTGATGGAATAGGATCATGTGTAGGAGAACTGGTGGGTGGCAAGGAGCCAATCCAGGAAATCAGCTGAGAGGAAAAAGTGAGGTTATGCGTGGACTACTTCATCCTAACATTGTTATTGGTGACTTAACCCTTTGTGAGCCAAAGGGGGGTACTCATCCCTCTGGCATTCAAGGGGTTAATGACAAAAAGTAAGTATGGAATATGGGGATAGTTTCAGGAAGCTAAAGAGGGAAAGTTGTATTCCAATGCAACTGCACCATAAGGGTGTAAAAAGGGAGTAAAATGGGGCATTTAATCCCTTTTCAACACATTGCAAAGCAATGGAGTATGTTAAGGGTTTTCTCTACTGATTAAATCAAGTGAAGTACCACAGCTGGGAGAATTTTCTTTCAAAAAGTTATTACAGCTCACTCTATTGATTTATAAAGTGAAACTGTTAGCAACAGCATCATCTGGTATCCAATAGCATTTTTTATTATGCATTCTCTGTGTGAGCCTGAGTCACTGTCGAACGCCCTCCATAGTAAATTATAGGAACAGGACTACTTTCTGTCCACAAAATAAAATAATTAATTGAACCTTAAACAAATAAAAAACCCAACCACCTGCTCCTTAAAAAGCTATTGGTTAAGTTAACAATTATTACTGGGGGGTTTCATGTGCAATGTTATAAGTATATGTACAGTATGGTTACTGTGCACTAAAGAAAAGGGCTGGATTCCCATTGCATCCTTGTGCAGAGGCATAAGAGAAGAATGTAATGATGAAAAACTACTTCATACAGCTGTTCCCTGTGTTTAAAGAGCTACAGAATGAATATTAGAAAATAAATGATTACATGTTAAAACAGGCTTTGTCAATTCAAGAGTCCTCATAGTCTTTACATAACAGGAATAGACGTTTCTTGATTCAGCTACAAATAAATCAATGTCTAGATCTATAGTTTTATCACGTACCCTTTCAACTCATAATTTATTAGACAAACACAATAAGCAAAAGTAATATCATCAAAAAAGCCTTTTCCTGTGGTTTTGACTCACGGCACTGTTTAGGGGCTTGGAAAACATCCAAACGAGTGGATTCCATCATAAATTATATGGTTGGACTGCAAGAGACTAGTTGGTGCACAAAATCATATTAATGGAAAGCATGATTATATCCTTCAAGTAGCAATGGGAAGGTTATGGCTTTGTATCAAGTTATAAAAATGGATTGATATTGTCATGAGCTAGTCATATTTGATGACATTATAATTGCATTTGGTCCCTTAGGTGCCTCATAGACACTGCCTAAAACCAAAGTGTACAGTAACGTTAAGTGTAATAGCAAATAGAAGCAAGAAAGTATCAGCATTATAGACCTGGGGCTGGATTCTATTGCAGGTGATACATGTTAACACCCATTTTATCAAACATTTTCCAACTGAAGTCTATGGGGAAAACTGGAGATAAGAGCAGTGATAAAATTAGCACCTGTAATAGAATCCAACCCCTGATTGGTTACATATTGACGCTGATGTACTAAGAATAATTGGAGTCATTCTGGAGCAAACCAAAGTGCACCATAGTGGACAAGTACTAATTGTGATTGATTTAAATTGGACTTTTAACCCCTTGAATGCTACAGAGGTCTTCAATGCTTCCCAATGGAGTTAAAAGCGCCATTTAAATTATTGGAATTTTGGGGATTTTTTTATCTGTCTCCATTGGTGCAGCTGGTTCGCTCCAGAATTACTCCAGTCATTCTAAATGCATCACCCTCATGAACTCTTCAGAGGAAAAAAAATAATGTACATTGCAGGACAAGTGGGCAGTTGAATACTGTCAGCAGTTAACCATACTTTTTACCATCTTTAAAAGATATGGAAATAAATCATAATATGTCCACAGTAAAGTAATCAATTTTTCCCCCTACCTGTTGCTGCAGCTGATGAGTCAAGGAGAGCCAGGAGAATGATAGCCAGGAGAGAGAGGAAGGCAGGATCTATGCTGGTTCTTTTCTTCTGAGCCATGCTTACAACCAGGTTTTAGAGACTTGGGAGAGTAGGAAAAGATAAAGCACCACAAACATGTGCTTCATACAGCATGCAAAAGATCCCTCCTGTGATACTTCACTACAGGCTACTTCTAACTAATATCACCAGAAGTTGCCTGGGTATTTCCCTTTTCTCATCTGTTCTTGCTTTCTTCATTCTTCTACTCTTCTCTGCAGAAGGAAATTATGCATTGTAGTTGAACACTGCCATCTAGTGTGACTTATGGCATACAAAATGCATTCACATATCCTGGAGTCTGCAGGACACATGGGAAAAAAAGGGAAAAGGGAGAGTTTAAATGATTAATGCAGACAAGAGGCATATACTAAAACATGCAATGTGTGTAAGTATAGATGGATAGATAGATAGATAGGTAGATAGATAGATAGATAGATAGATAGATAGATAGACAGACAGACAGACAGACAGACAGGCAGACAGATAGACAGATAGATAGATGGATGTTGCAATATATATTTGGTTAGTGAGACCAGCTGTACTCTCGACAAATGCTGTCTTTTGCCTGGGTGCCTGTTTCCCAGAGTAAGCTGATGCCAAGAGTGCCAAACTATGTGGGGTGTCTTGGCGGTGCTGGCCATGCCCACATTCTGAAATGTGGTGTGTCCTGTAATTTATTATAGATCTGTCTAGTAGCTAAGGGGTTAAAATATTTCATGTGCTTGCATGTTATAGGCTAAGTGTATTTTCTGTGCCAGTGAACAGTGAATGTGTCTGGGGAAGGGGTCATGTGAAGAGTGGGGTTTTGGCAACGGGAGAAGCTGAGAGCACATAAGGTGCCCTGTCTAGAGGCACCTGGGATGTAAATCTACCCTTGTATATTATTATAATATATATATATATATATATATATATATATATACTATAATATAAAAGGCCAGATGTATGTTTGTCAGAAGCGGTCATGCGCAGTAACTAGAGACTGCCCACTCTGTAGTCATGCTCAGTACTGACTGCCCAAACGCGCCGCAGTTGATATGGAGTGGGGCGCTCAGAATTCAGACCAGAGTCCTCTCTGCGCACCTTTCTGGGACCGCTTGGTCCCAGAAAGGTGCGCAGAGAGGACTACAGTCTGAATTCGGAGCACCCCTATCCGTATCAGCCGCGACACGTTCGGGCAGTCAGTACTGCGCATGACTGCAGAGTGGCCAGTGAGAAGAGAGGCTCCGGGCACCAACCTAGGTTGCTGGGTGACACACACACACACACACACACACATACATATAGACACATACTCTCTGTGAATATAAAAATATGCAAACACATGACTGCATTATACTAATGTCATCAGTACTCATCAGAAGCAGTATTATAGTTTCATTCAAAACTTGTCTAAAGTTAACTTTTACTGGGAAAAATATATATCACAGGTAGTTTCCTGCTGAATATCACAAGTGTACTCTGTTGAAACTGTTCATTCAAAAGTTATAAGAAATCAAAGGTTTTTTTAATCAAGCTGTTAGGATGGGAATTATATTTCAACAGCTGGATTGTGTATCAATCTCCCACCTGCGTCTTAAAAGCACAGCTATTTAAAAGACAAGACGAAGAAGAAAAAATATGGAATGGATATTGGAAACCGCAGGAAACAAGAACCAGAAGGGAATGTCATTTCCAGCCGCAGCAGACTGCATGGAATTCCTGGGAATCAAACTGTGGTCTCAGAATTAGACCTGTGTTTGTGATATTTTATGAATGCAGGGACACAACTTTAGCTTTGAATCAAGACAAGTACGAGCTTATCACTGTAAAACAATATATGGAAAGATAAAGACCCTGGCTTCTGACATCCAGGCAAACATTATCCATTAGTCTGAGGTAAGGAACTATCTTTGTTGTTTCTCTGGAGCTTTATATGAAGTAATTTACCAGCCATTCTGGCCTACTAGGTCTTTACTGCCTGCATCACTGTCATGCATCTGTGTGAGACAGCCAAACCTTCAGAACGAGGGGGCAAGGTGGTGGTTCCATTTACCCCCAGCTCACCCCTATTTGTGAGAACACTTATTTAGTAGTTAGCAACACAGAATTCATTCAAACCTGGCACAGTGTGCAGACAAAACTGAGCCTATGTGATTAATTTCAATGGATTTCAGGTCTGCTCAAGTGCAGTAGCTTTATGGGAATTCAGCACACCTCAGTTCCCAAACAGCCAGTCTCAGACCAAACAGTAAAAGCGGTGGCTCCTTCTCATTAGTCTTCAGGAGACAGTGTAGGAATCGAACCATGCAACTGGATAAATAATATACCCTGAGCTACCGAAATACATTAGGCAAATGGCTACCTGTTTTATTTAGGATAGGGTTCCTTTAATAAAATGTGTCCCACAGCTGTTTTTTTTTTACATTTCATTTTAATGTCTCTTTTTTGGTACAAATAAAATGATAAAACTTTTTTTATAGAATCTTTTAGACATGGGACCTTACTTGTACAATTCAGATGACTGAATCTTCATGAATAATTGTTACATTATCACAAATTACATAATATATATATATATATATATATATATATATATATATATATATATATATATAACATGCAAAAGTACAAGGGTATCCAAGAAAACCACATTACATGTTTATTGGAAAATTAAGTCATTTATTAATAAAAAATAACATGAGTTATCATCATCATCAAAACACACCCTAAACTAGTTAACACTTGATGTAAACAACCGCGGCATTAGCCCGGTGCCAACCTGCTTAAGATTACCCCATTAAATACTCGCCCTAAATATTATACTATATATATATATATATATATATATATATATATATATATATATTTTTTTTTTTTTTTTTTTTTTTAGCAGACCCTATCCTAATCTATAAGGTGCCAACTCCCAACAAATAACCCCCAAAACCTACAGGTTATGTTCCACTTCCTCTTTAAACTCATCACTTATGACTCCGCCCCTTGCCACCTCTTTAAACCCTCCCCTTTTGCATGTCCCCCCTCCCCTATTTGCTCCGGGGTTTTCTTGCAAAAGTACAAGGGTATTCAAGAAAACCACATTACACATTTATTGGAAAATTAGGACATTTACTAATAATAATAAATAACATGAGTTATCATAATCATCAAAACACACCCTAAACTAGTTAACACTTAACTCCTTTTATTTACCAACCTTTTAAAGTGCATTTTTCCTGTTACCCCACTTGTCTAGACCTATCCAGCTCAAATGGGTAACATACCCAACAGCTGCATTAGCCCATTGCCCACCTCCTTAAGATTACCCCATTAAATACTCGCCATAGGGGCTGTTGTTTACTTTCTAATCAGCAGGGCCTTCCCTTTGCAGCAAACTTAACGTTTGTTCAATACCTCCCATAATTTCTTAATTGAAGCAATCTAAACCTATATCATTTGGATGAACCCCATCTTCCCGAAACAAATGGTTATCCCTTTCTTCAAATGCCCTATGCCTTACCGCAACTACCCCTCAAACCTAACACAAAGCAAGACATCCTCCTATTTAACTTGATCCTACTCTTATTTATTGCTTTTGGATCCTTAGCCCATCTCCAAAATTTCCTGGCTATAATTTCGGACCATACTATAATCACCCCTGGAAATAGAGAAATAAGCCTGTCTACATCCCTCCTCATCCGTTCCCCTAAATCCCATGCTGGGAACGTACCCAAATAGTTCCCTCCTGCATGTAACACCAACATTTGGGGCCCAACACCCCTCCAATCTGCCAACCTCAAAACTTCTGGTAATACCAGTACCATAACAGACCTTGGTACCCACACCAAGATACCTCCACTTTTAATGCTGCGAAACCCAGTTGAAAGCCATTCTTGCGCACCAGTGCTCTGCAACGTGCCCAGTACACATAAGAATGCCCGAAAATTCATACTCTTATAACCCCAGCATCTATAAGGAAAATATATGTCATAAGAAATTGGATGTATCAAAATCTCCCCAAATTATGCTTCTTTATATTATCTTATCCGCTCAGCAATTAACATAACAGTTCTGGCCGAACGTATGAACAGAAACGGCCAGACTCCCACGTACCGATCCTTTAAATAACTGTATCCGGCAGACCTAGTCTAGCCGTCTCAGTTGCCGCTCCAATTCTAAAAGAATGTCCCCCAAACTCAGCAGGTGCTTTCCCCCAATGAACCAAACACTTGCGAAACACTTGTACAAATTGATAATGTTTCAGAGGATCCCCCTCGTGAATTAACAAAGAACCAAATCCTTGTGGTTGCCTGGCCAAGAATTTTCTTAATAATACCACTGGGCAGTAAGAATAAGGAGGAACACCAAATAAAGTGACCCATACTCCCCGCCCCAATATATCTGTTTTTGAGTGTGAAATATGTAAACGTATAAAATTATCCCCCAAAATCACCTCATCCCTCTTAACCCCACCTGGTTCGCTCTTACTTTTACTCATCAGTTCACAAATTCTCATTGCCCCAAAGAACACTAGACTAAAAGCTAGTTGAAACAAACATGCTTCATATGTTAATACACATATCTTAGGTGAAGCCTGCATAAGTTGGTGCAACAAGTCAAATGACACTGGCCTCCTACGATCTCGCTGCTGCGATCCCTTACATAAACCACTCAAAGCCATGTGAACCACAAACTCCTTGGTCACATCCCTCCAACCCCGTATCTTAAAGCCAAATACCAGACCCGCTAGTTTTGCTGAAACAGCTGCTGCTGACAACCCCTGTTCAGACCAACACCAGAGAAGCCACAAAAACCCCATGTAACCTTCTGGTGTCCGCAAAACCTCTTGCCAAAACTGAGAATGTGGACCATTCCTCCCATGCTTTGTTATACCATGCCCAAGTGGCCGCTGAAACTGAATTCTGTACCCACTGGGCTACTCTTTGTGGCCAAGATCCCATAGGAACTCCGGGGACACAGTACTGCCCAACTTCGCCTCTGGCCACGCCACCCGGAAGGCAGCCATCTGAAACCGGGACAAAGCATTAGCCACCACGTTGTGAACACCAGGGACGTGTGTTGCTCATAAACCAATATTAAGATGTAAACATGTCAACACCAAGAACCTCACCATAGGCAACACTGGTAGTGAAGAAGCAGTAAGGTTATTGACGACCTGTACCACACCCATGTTGTCAGAAATAAAATTAACCCTCTGATTCCTCAAATAAGATCCTCAAATCTCCACCGCCAACACAATCAGGAATAACTCCAAAAATACCAAGTTCTTAGTGAGCCCTCTCTCCGTCCACCAATTCGGCCAGCGAGCCGCACACCATTCCTTTCCTAAGATTGCACCCAAACCTACTGAACCTGCTGCATCTGTGCTTAGTCCAATCTCCTCATTAGTAGCCAAACATTTAGGCCACATTAGGCAAAATTTAATTTATCAAGTAATACCTGTACATGTTTTAAAGTTACTTTACGTGCCCTTATAAAGGTCTCAATCAAACACCATAGTTCAACCACCTTGTCCCTCGGAAGCCGACATTCCATTGCTTCTGTATCAATCTCTACTCCCAGGGAAATTAAGCATGATACTGGTTCCACCATTTTTTTTTCTGGGGCAAATGGAACCCTAAACCTGTTTGATACTCACTGTAATGTCTGTAAGAGCCATGCACAAACCGCAGATCCTTTTGGCTCTACACAAAGAAAATAATCTAGGTGTTGCATGATGGAGTTAACTCCTGCCTCCATCTTCACTACCCATTCTAAAAATGTGCTAAAAGTTTCGAAGTATGCACAACCCATTGGTAACGCGAGGTCCATGTAAAAAGCACCCTTGAAGCAACACCCCAATAGATGATGGCAGTCGGGATGTACCGGTAGTAACCAAAATGCAAATTCAATATCTGCTTTCGCCATCAATGACCCACACCCAGCCTGTACTACCAATGCCACCGCTTCGTCAAAAGATGCATAAGAAACCTTACTGTCACTCTGATCAATATCTTCATTTACTGAACCACCACCTAAAGCAGGGCTCAAAATTTCCACTCGCCACTAGCCAATGGCGAGTGAAAATTCAACCCTGGCGAGTAGAAATTCAGCCCTGGTGGGTATGTTATGGGTGAGTAACTTTTCTGGTCTGGCTAGTAGCAAAGGACTTCACATTTTAAGCCCTGACCTAAAGGATATGATAAATTAAGTATCATTAGAAATTTCCCACTTTCTTTCTTTGAGACCACTCCCAGTGGAGATACTCGGAGATTTGAAAAAGGTGGGACTGTAAATGAGCCCGCCATGCGTCCCATTGCCACTTCCTTATCCAATTTCTTTTGAACTACCTCTGGCTGATCATTAGCCGACTTTAAATTACCCGAGGTTTGACCTTCCATCCACTTTTGGAAGGGGATCCGAAATCCCACTGAAAACCCCTCTTTCAACACCTGAGCTGCCTCCTTATTGTGGTAACGTGCGAGCCAGGGCTGCGTGCAATCTAGCCATACCGGTGTCCAACCTCTTCTCGCCCATTTCACCTCGCTTTTTCCAACATATGAAAATCGGATGCTTTCCTCCACATCCTGCACATTCGTGTCTGAAGCGGCAGGACTGTATGAATTTACATAAGTTTTTATTAAATTGCCAGCAGTGACCAATTTTCCCCAACCCCCCTGTGCCTGCCTGAAAGGACATCAGACCTCCTTGAAATGATGCTGGCCACGTCATTATTGCAAACCAGAGTCCCACATCCATCTGATCCCAAGACATGTACTGTCTTACTGCCATAAGCTGCCTGAACTGCTCATCATATCACCACCAGGACAGACCACCATAAACACGACATGCGTTCCAAATGGTGTCCTGGTAGCAGAATAGTGAAAAACATTTCTGCGGAAATCGCTCCCCAATCACACTTGCAAATTTTGAAAATGCTCTAATCCAATTTCCAAAAACTTTTGGAATCTTACGATAACTTGACTTCGCATCCCACTATGTGTCATCTTTCTCCTGCAGTATGTCCTCCAATGGCAAGAGAGAAAAAAGCTCAATAAATAACCCTCACCATATTTTTTCCCCATATCTCAGACCTTAGGTACGCCCCCAGCGGACCCGACCAACAAACATAAGTCACACCATATGCTGAATCAGGGATTCCCCTTGAACCACCTATGCTACCTCCTACCCCACTAGCCAAATGGACTACTGGCGACACAGGCCTTGATGAATCTATAACCCCAGCTGTACCGACCACCTTGAATGGAGCAGAGGACAAACCCTCAATAGGAGATGATGAGGAAGCAGTAGAAACATGGGGAACCCCGTTCCTACTTAGCCCTGACTGCACAACACCCCCCAGCCTTTTTGGATCCATATGTGATGCCCACACACCCAATGCCCCCTCCCCCTTGATCTCTCCCCCAACCCACCTTGCTGTAAAACCTGCAAAACAGATGACAGTGACCCCACCACTTGGTCAAGAATCCACCTCCCCCTTCCCCAATGTTCATCGTACCTTCCGAACGGGCACCGCCGTCCGAAGGTGAAGCTACTGTAGAGATAGTGGGTCTCTCATCCATATGGACAGTCCTCTGGTCATCATCCCTTGCTTCAGCAATAGGTAGCCCATCTGCTGTCTGAAAGAACAAAGAAGGAAGAATGTAAAAAAGCCTCTGTGTTTTCCCCACGCGGAGCCCCTTGCGCAGTGTTTACCTCTAGATCTGCAGCAGAGGTACTATGCCTGGAGCCCTCAACCGCATTATATGGCAGCAAAGGCAGCCCAGATGGCCCCTGACCTTCAACCTGTTCATACTCCCAGGAACATTATTACCAAATCTAGTACGTCACTCCATTAATGTATCTCCTGTTGCCTCCTGACCTTGCCAACCTTCCTCAAGAAAACTTTCAGGTGCAATTTCTTGCCTTATATCGACCCCTGTTGTTTGCAATTCATATCCCTGCTTATGTCTTACCATCGTTTCCTGTCCCCATTCATTTGACTCAGCCCTGAGAGCAGCCAGTCTCCTTCCACACTCTTCCGTTGTGATGCTGACTACTGTCTCATTTGCTTTCCTGGAGCTCTGTTGTCTTCGTTCACGGGCTCTGCCAGCATCCTTAGCTTCTCTTTCTTTTACTTTCTGTAACGGGCTTCTACTATTTTTCCTCCTGCCCTCATCACTTGGACTGAGGTGGTCGGGAGGTTTTGTGCAAGTTGAGCGCCTTGGACGACCAGGAAGGAGTCATCAACGCTGATGGTGGCAAGGGAGAGATACTATGCAAAGTGGAGGCAGCCGATACCACTTCCGCTCTATCTGCTATCCTCCTTGAACTCTCTCGTCTGTTAGCCAGCTGTTCCTGCAACCATGTTCCACCATCCACTTCCGCTTCCCAGCAGAACTCCAACATCACGGACTCCAGACTGGCCATGCCACTGTACTCGGTCAGTATTACCGCTCCAACAGAATTGCTTTTTCTGAATTCTATCTCTGCTTCACTGTACTATCTAACCCTACTTCCACTTCCTCTTTAAACTCATCACTTATGACTCCACTCCTTACCACCTCTTTAAATCCTCCCCTTTTGCATGTCCCCCTCCCCTATTTGCTCCGGGGTTTTCTTTGTGGAAGTGAACCTGTCACCTTCAGATACATGTTACATTTAAAAACAATTATAAACTGCCTATATGCTGTGCTAGCCAGTGGTAATATAAGAGGATTTTAGTCTTACCTGTTAAATACTTTTCTCTTCGTCCATACAGGTTACTGGTAACTCTGGATAGGCGATCTGCCCCTTTAAGTAGGCAGGAACAATTCTAGAATTGTATGCAGGGGGTGGAGCCTACCTTCCCTCCTTGGCTGCAACTAGGCAACAAGCTTCAGAAAGATTTGAGACACTAACTATTGACTAGATAGTGAAGGGAAAGAAGACTCCTGTGAGCATGACCCCGAAGGACCCTCACAGTCTGCCACAGGAGAGCAAAGCATGGTCTCTTGACAGGATAGGAGACCAGTAACCTGTATGGACAAAGAAAAAAAGGATTTAACAGGTAAGACTAAAATCCTATTTTCTCTGCCGTCCAATACAGGTTACTGGTAACTCTGGGATGTCCAACCATTGAGTTTCCCAGAGGTGGGAAATAAGGCAAGGACCAAGCGCAAGGCCTCCAAAGTCACCAGTGCAGATATGAACCATCAGATCACAGATAGCCCCAAAAAAACAACTGAAGTGTCAACAGACACTGAACAGGGGTAACAACACCCGAGGAACTGTTACACAGCACACTGAACCAGAGCCAACAGGACTCAAAAGTGAAGGAAGCACCAAGAACTGAAGGAAATACTAGACAGGCAAGACTGCCTCCAGGATTCTCCTCCTAAAGCTGCTGTCAGCCGATGCCAGCACACAACACGGCAGTGCTTCGAAAAGGTGTGCACAGATGACAAAGTGGGTGCCTTGCACAACTGATCAGCAGAGGCCTGATTCTTGTAAGTCCAAGAGGCCCCAATAGATCGAGTAGAATGAGCCGTGACCCTGAAAGGGACAAGCTTCTTCCTCAGCTCATAAGCCTTACGAATATTGGACTTGATCCAAGAAGCAATAGTCACCCTGGATGCAGGTCTTCCTGCCCTAGGACCCTCAGGAATGACGAACAGCGCGTCTGATTGCCTGATAGACTCAGTGCGATGTACATAAAACTTGAGACAACGCACCATGTCTAACAAGTGGAGATCCCTCTCCTTGTCAGAGGTGGGGTCCGGGCAGAAAGAGTGCAACACAATCTCCTGATTGATGTGGAACTCAGAGACCACCTTCGGGAGAAACTCCTGAGAAGTGAGAAGCACTGCCTTGTCCTTATGAAATACCAAATAGGGTGGTTTACAGGACAGAGCATGTAACTCAGCGACACGGCGCACAGATACAATTGCCAGGAGAAAGGCCATTTTCCACGTCAAGAGGCGTAAAGGAATAGTAGCCAAGGACTCAAATGGGGGGGTGCTGAAGAACACCCAAAACCAAGTTAAGATTCCACTGAGGAGCAGGAATCTTAAAGGCAGGACGAGCATGAGCAGCGACCTGGAAGATAACCTTGACATCAGGAAGGATGGCAATGTGCCTCTGAAAGAAAACAGAAAGCACAGAAGTCTGAACGTTAAGGGAACTGAAACTGAGGCCCTTATCCACACCGCCCTGCAATAAGGCCAGGACCGTAGGCAGGACAAAATCCTGAGACAGGTCCCTGTCAGCACACCAAGACAGAAAGGTCGACCAGACACAATGGTAGATCTTGAAAGAGACAGGTTTGAGGGCACTGAGTATAGTACCCACCACACCAGAATAGAACCCTTTCTTCTTCAATATTGAGGATTCAATTTCCAAGCCGTCAAAGCTAGCTGATGAACATCCTCTTTCTACAGGTAACCCTGTAAAAGAAGATCCTGACGGTAAGGGAGCTGAAATGGCTCCGCCACAGACAGATCCAGAAGCTCCGGAAACCAAGACTGACGAGGCCAGTACGGAGCAATCAGAATAATTGGACAACGCTCCAGTCATAATTTCCGTAACACCCTGTGCAACACTGGGAGGGGAAGAAAGATGTAGGCCAGAGGGAAAAACCAAGGAATGGACACTGCATCTACTGCCAGAGCCAGAGTGTCTCTCCACCAAGAGCAGAACCTCGGTTCCTTCCTGTTGTGTCTTGTCATCATCAGGTTGATGTAAGGAAGACCCCATTTCTGAACAATGAGGTTGAACACCTCTGGGTGTAGCTCCCACTCTCCACTGTACACTGTGTGTCGACTGAGGAAGTCCACCACGACATTGTCTACGCCAGGAATGTGTACTGTGGATATGGCAGGGACGTGTTCTTCTGCCCAGGACAAAATAGCCTTGACCTCTAACCAAGCAGCAAAACTTCTTGTTCCTCCCTGCTTATTGATGTAAACAACGGCTGTGGCGTTGTCAGACTCTTCTAGGACCGGACAGTCTTCCAACTGAGATGTCCAATGTCGAAGGGCATGAAATATCGCCCGAAGCTCCAATATGTTGATCGGAAGGTGGGGTTCCTCCGGAGATCACCGACGCTGAGCGCTCAAGTGACCCAGTACCGCTCGCCAGCCAGAGAGGCTGGCATCAATCGTCACCATGGTCCAGAAGGATATCAGGAAGGACTTGACCTTCAGCAGGCTGGAAAGGTCGAGCCACCATGACAAACTCAGTTCCACATGAGGAGGAAGAGAATCTGACGTCTTCAGAAGGTCCAGTTGACCCTTGCACACCTGGATCACAAACCTCTGGAGCTCCCTGGTGTGCGCCACGGCAAATGGGACCGCTTCTATGGTGGAGATGAATTTTCCCACTAGAGAGGACAGCTTCTTGACTGGAACTGGATCTTGAGCCAGAACCTCTGAAACCCTGGGGGCGATCTGGTGAGCCACCTAGTCCGTGAGGAACACCAAGCTCTTCTGAATGTCGAAGAGAAGGCCCAGGAAGACCAGATGATGAGATGGGATAAGATCTGACTTGTCCAAGTTGATGATCCACCCGTGATGGGTGAGAGCATGAATGCATTGCTGAACCTGCTGATGAAGAAGTTCCTCAGAAGGGGCTTTCAGAAGCAGGTCATCCATGTATGGAGTAACTCTGATGCCGTTCTGGTGGAGGACGGACACTAAGGCTCCCAGGACATGGTTGAAGACCTGAGGAGCTGTTGTCAGACCAAATGGAAGAGCTGAGAACTGAAAATGTTCCCTGTCACAGACAAACCGGAGGTACTGCCGACTCTCTGGATGAATGGCAATGTGTAAGTATGTGTCCTGAAGATCCAGAGAAGGAATTCCCCCGGCACATGGCAGCAATCACCGTCCATAGGGACTCCTGATGATAATGAGTCCGGGTCACGAGGGAATTGAGATCCTTCAAGTCCAAAATGGGACAACAACCGCCATCCTTCTTGGAGACCACAAAGAGGTTTGAGTAAAAACCCATACCCCTCTCCTGAACTGGTACCGGCTCTAGAATGTCCTTGTCCAGAAGAGCCTGAACAGTGCCGTCGAACAGATGGCGTTTCTCTGCGCCCTGAGGCGTGTGAGAAGGACAAAAGCGAAAGGGAGGAAGAGAGACAAAAGGAATCCTGTACCCTTCCGTCACCATCTGTAAAACCCATGGGTCTGCCACTGAACCCTCCCAAATGCTGTGATAGTGTCGCAGACAACCACCCACAGCAGAGTGTGGACCCGGGTTCGGTGAGTCATGACGAAGAAGGCTTGGAAGCCTTGGGCTTGGAGGAGACCTTGGGCTTCCAGTGTTGTTTGGGCTTGGAGGAGGAATGTGGAGCTGAGGGAACCGTCTTGAAAATACCGATTACGTTAAACAGCAATTTCTTCCTGGGAACCAGAATATTAGCACACGCACGCCACGCCTGCACACACACACATACCTGGGAATATCTTCCGTTTGAACTCCAGAGAGGGCACCTGTGCTGCTGACCAGGGATGTCAGTGATGAGATTAGTGTCATAAAGGGGCAGGGCTTATCAAGTGGGTATGTCTTATGCAGCTATGTGTCAAACAGGGGGTCAGGAAGTGTGTGGGAAGTGGGCAGGACAGGGTAGAAAAAAGGAGAAATGGAAGGGAAATTGAAGGAGTAGGGTAGGAAAGAGAAGATACTCAAACCCACCAGAGAATCAGCCTCTGTCACCGGGGACCCGGTAATTCAGTCTGAAAAATGGAGTCTCTGGGACAGATCCAGAGAGTTCCCAGTTATGCCCATACACATACACAAACACACACACTGGTATGATTAGTACAGTGAGTAATCCATGTTTCCTCATTATCCCACATTAAAGGGATAGTAATAGTTCATTTAATGTTTATTTCATATTGTAGAGATTAAAAAAATATAAACAACGTAATTCTTATCTCTCAAACCTTTATGGTTTGAGAGATATACCTTTGTAAAGTTACGTCTTCCTGGAAGTTTCACAGAATACAGCTACAGAATACAGTCATTTCAATGGAAAGAGGCTCTTCAGCAGAGCCAAAATTGCTCTCTTTAGAAATACATACTTAATTGGAACAGTCTACAAAGTGTGCCTGGTTTGCAAGCACACTTTATAGATTGTTCCAATGAAGTATGTATTTCTAAAGAGCGCAATTTCGGCTCTGCTGAAGAACCCCCATCCGTTGAAATGACCGGATTCTGCAGCCGTCAGCTATGCGCTGACTTCTGTGAAACTGCCAGGAAGACGTAACTTTAGAAAGGTATATCTCTCAAATCATAAAGGTTTGAGAGATAATAATTACATCGTTGTTTATATTTTCTACCCTCTACAATATAAAATAAACATAAAATGAACTATTACTATCCCTTTAAGTGCCACTAAAACTTAAACGTTAATATAAAAAATAGGTATATATATTTTACAGAAAATGGCTAGTAAAACACAAGGCAGATTTAAATTTTCTGTAAAATAAACAAATGTGTCTTAGGATGACAAGTTCACTTTAACCCCTTAAGGACCGGACGTTATGGGACATTTCCGTCCCATAATGTCCGCATAGGGGCACTTGGACGCGCCGGTACACGTGACCTGTCACGTGTATCGGCGCGTCACTATGGGGCTTGAAACAGATCGCTCCGATCTTGGAGCGGTCTATTTCATGCCCCATTTTTACTTACAGCGCTCCCGGTAGAGTGCTGTAAGTAAAAAGTATGTGACGTACCAGGACCGTCAAGGGTCTTTCAAGCAAGTTTACCCTTGACGGTCCTGGTACGTCAAGGGTCCCTAAGGGGTTAATTAAGAAAAAGATATTTACAGTTTAAACATTAATAATACAGATTCAGTGAATGCTTTGTATTTGCTTGTTTGTTTGTATTGCTTAAACACAACACATCCATGAGGAGGTACCATCTCATCCCGCTAACCAATTGAATGCCAGAGGGGTGTCCACCCTTCTGGCCTTCAAAGAGTTAAAACCAAACACATTAAAAATGCATGCTGCATGACTACCTGAGAACTATTTCAGTCTAGTAGTAATTACTGTAGCATTCATTTTTCATAAGTGTTTGTTTTAAAGGGATGAGGTGACAACACTACAACCAGGACCATTTTTGTAATAAAAAATAGAGGCAAAGAAAACATCTTGTTATGTAGGTTCAAGGAGCCAAAAAAACTCCCCCTTGACTTGGATGAACATTTTCAAATGGCCTCAGAAGTTTGGACATTGTACGATTTTTTGACTTAGTCGTGATAGACTAAGTTGATGGCTGAGTAGTATTTATAAGGGAACATTGACATTTTATACAAAACATAAACAGAAAATGTCACATATGTTTCTTAACCCCTTAAGGACTGGCCCGCACGCAAACGGCACTTGAGGACCACAGGGTTTTTTGCAATTCTGGTTCAGGGCTTCCAGAGCGGCATGCAGCCGCGCCGGGAGCCGTGAACTCCATGACGTACCTGGACCGTCACTGGTCCTTAAGTGCTGGACTGCTGTGAAGGTCCTGGTACGGCAATAGTCCTTAAGGGGTAAAAAGGCAAAAAGCTTTAAAACTACTATGTGAAGTGTACCACATAATTGAAACTAGCATTTACTTTGTTATTAACCCCTTGAGTGCCAGGGAGGTATGGAACACATTGCAAAGCAATGATTTCTGTCACACTGTGGCACTCAAAGGGTTAATGCATGTGTGATATAAAAGATTAGGGATGGGCAAAAGGTGTAACAGCAGGGGCCCTAAGTCACAGTTGCCATCCCCAAGCAGTCGCACTATTATTACCACGCAGACACAGCAGCTAGAGACTCAGAGTGTTGGGGGTGAGGGCAGGGGTGATTTTGTTACTGAAGCAGTTGGTGGGACTAGCATGATTGCAGTAGATCATCCTGATGAGGTGCAAGAGGAAGTGAAGACAAGCAGCTAGACTACCAGTCAAGGGAGCACACAACATCCCCCTGACCCGGTTATTCCCCTTCTTCCTTCATTGTGCCTGTGGGTCATGATGCTGAGGAAGGCAAAACTGGCTAGCAGCAGTAATAGCATCAGCAAAGACCAGATGTCTGTACCTTCTGCAAGTGCTGCGAGTCTGCTTTCTTCACCTCAAAAGATGGTAATTGTAACAGTACGGGACCATATGTCACATTTGTCATCATTGCATCCAGTGAGACTCTCTTAGAGCAGCATGGCCTTTTTTTGCCCAAATCGAGAAGGAATGGGAGACCGAGATACAAATGGGAATGGGCATCACCACCACTAGCAGCAGTGAGACTGGGAATTTGCAGAGTTTGCTGCTGCTGTAATTCCTGCTGCTGCTGAGTTGCAAGGGCAGCAGGACGATGATGAGCAGGCTGTCGTGACACAGACCACCATGGACACATTGGGAATGATGTCCAGTGATGCAGGACCAGGACAGGTTCCACTTTCCAGGAGGACTCCTACTTGTAGTGCTGATTCTGAGGCAGCAGGAACATTATACTCTGTAGGACTAGGACAGGTTCCACTTGCCAGGAGTCCTAGTTGTAGTGCTGATTCTGAGGCAGAATAAACATTATACTCTGCCCCAGCCAGTAAAGGGGATTGTGGAGGAGAAGAAAGATGACATTTTTGTCCATATTTTCTCTCCCCACTGAAGTCCTGGGTTTGGAACTATTTTTATCTGGGGGCAGGCACAGTGGAGTCATCAGCAACGGTACTGTGCATGATTTGTCAGCGAAAAGGGGAAAGGAGGGAACGCAACTTGGCACAACCACCCTTATAACACATATGAAATACAGACACCATGACATTTATGTGAAGCATGTTAAAACCAAACTCCTTTAAAGACACCTCTTTTGCTGTTTGGTCTGCGACAGTCTCTTCCCAAAGGCAACAAGAGGTGAGACAGAAATCAAAGAGGAGGAAGAATAGAGAAACCCAGCCAGAGCCTGACGTTCGATGGTGAGTGAAACAACTGGTTTGCAATCACCTTCTGACTCTAGTGTCTACTATTTGTCAGGTGTCCTTAGTGGAGAGCACAAGGGGCACAGTGACACAGCAGTACTTGGTTTCTGGTGGGAGGATTTAACATTGCAGACGTAAGCATTACAGTGTTTGGTTACAGTGTGCCACTTGTTTGATGTGAGTGCAGATGTGTCCATTGTCCCAGTCCTTGCCCAATTTCCTTCACACACTGTGCACATTAAAGTTTTTGATGAGATGCACAGTTCCTTCCTGCTCTCAAGGGAAAAATTGTATATTCCATCAACACACATGATTTTGGAAGAGTGTCAGGAGGCGAAGCATTATTGGACAACTTCTTTTTTCCACATATACCTGAAGTACTGAGGGCTAATTGTGGTGTTGCTACTGCCTCATTGGCAAGTGGAACCATGATCATCATCACCCATATCACTGTTGTTGTTGATCCTATTATCTTGGAGCTACCTAATCATCCTGCTACTTAAACAACTCAGCAGCAGCAAGAACTGGAGTGGTGAATGCCACAATGACACCGGGGCATTTGCCAATGGTCAGTGGTCACTGGCCACCATAACATGACCTGCAGGCAATAGGCCAGTAGGGCATATTTGTTTTTTTCTCAGGTATTGTTCTTCATATAAACCAGAGGCCTACAAAATACAATATTTGGGGGCTTGTTTCTAACAAGGCTAAGCCCCACAAATCACTGATTCCTCATGGCTTGTGACTAACAATCCTGAGAGGAAAAAAACATCACTGATTCCTCAGGTCTTGTGAATCTAACAAGCCTTAGTCCAAAAAATAATTACTGATTCCTCAGGGTTTGTGACTCTAACAAGCCTGAGTATAAAATATCATCACTAATTCCTCAGGACTTATGACTCTAATAAGCCTGAGTCAAAAAAATCACAGATTCCTCAGGGTCTCTGACTCTAACAAGCAAAAGTCCTATAAATCAATGTTTCTTCAGGGTTTGGACCTAAAAAGTCTAAATCCTACAAATCAATGTTTCTTCAGGGCTTGGACCTAAACCTAAGTCATAAACATCAATGTTTCCTCAGGGCTTTTGTCTAACAAGTGTAAGTCCTACAAATCAATGCTTCCTCAGGGCTTGGGCCTCTAACAACAAGTCTAAGTCCTACAAATCAATGTTTCCTCAGGTTTTGTAACAAACAAGTGTAAGTCCTACAAATCAATGTTTCTTCATGGCTTAGGCCTAACACAAGTCTAAGTCCTACAACAAATCAATGTTTCCTTAGGGCTATTGTGCTAAACAAGTCTAAGTCCTACAAAGCAACATTTCCTCAGGGCTTGTGCCAAACAAGTGTAAGTCTCACAAATCAGTATTTCCTCTATCCCGTCAAGTATCAGTCTGTCCCAGTCACAGCTTACATCAGGTGGTCCCTGTCTCTGTCGCATTATGTTCCAATTTCTTATTTTATTATTTTTATTTTATTTTTTTAACGGTCCCCCCTCAAGTAATCAAGCCCCCCAAAAAATCCCTGTCCATTCTTTCCCAAGACTCCACCAATACAGGCACCCTCAGACCCTTTTTACACCATGCCTTATTTTATTTAGTTATTTTATTAACTGTCCCCCCCATCCCAGTCAAACCCCCCAAATAAAAATTCCCTGTTCCCCTAATTCTTTCCCCATCCCCCACCAACACAGGCACCCTCAGACCCCTTTTATACCATGTCTGCTGGAAATAAAATAAAATGTCCTATTTGTTGTGTGTAAATTCCGTCTTCCCATTTATTTCAATGCAACAAGCTAGGCAGAAAAATAGAAACAAAATGCGCTTTTCGAGGGAAATTTTCCACTAGGCGGGAAGTGCCATTTTTTGCCGATTTTGGTTTATGGCGGAAATGTTTGCCCATCCCTGCATAAATCTGTGTTACTGAAGAAAATCAACTTGTTCTGCAGTCATACAGCACAGACATTTTTGAGGAAAGCTCATCTGAGTCTGCGCTCTCTGTCCGATTTACTGCCCAGATTGGTGACGACGTTCATTGGTTACCTTAAGGTAATGGAAGATGCTGACTGCGCAGGAGCACAGAGCTTCTCTTGTAAGCTCTTTGCGGTGGATGCTTGCAGAACAAGTTGATTTTCTTCAATAACGCGGACTTATGCAGCATAATTGAAGTAGGCTTTACCTATCACTATATTAGTAATGGATTGGGAGGCAATGTTAGGATGTTGATAGTTACATAGTAACATAGTAGATAAGGCTGAAAAAAGACATGCGTCCATCAAGTCCAGCCCATGCCAATAACACCCCTGTTGATCTAGAGGAAGGCAACAAAAAAGCCCTCTGGAGCAATTTCCAATGTAGGTGTGTAGGTGTGTGTGTGTAGGTGTGTAGTAGTTCTGCTTTAAGTGTTTGTCAGATAGTGTTAGGTTAGTGAGGGTAGGTCATATTGTGTGAGTTAGTCTTAGGGAAGTGAGGAACATTAAAATTTTGTAAGTTAGTGTAGAGTGAGAGTCATTCATATTGTGAGTTAGTGTTAGCGCAGTGAGAGTCATTCATATTGTGAGTTAGTGTTAGGGCAGTGAGAGTCATTCATATTGTGAGTTAGTGTTAGGGCAGTGAGGGTCATTCATCTTGTGAGTTAGTGTTAGGGCAGTAAGGGTCATTCATATTGTGAGCTAGTGTTAGTGAAGTGAGAGTCATTCATATTGTGTATTAGTGTTGGGGCAGTGAGGGTTATTCATATTATGAGTTAGTGTTAGCGCAGTGAGAGTCATTCATATTGTGAGTTAGTGTTAGGACAGTGAGGGTCATTCATATTGTGAGTTAGTGTTAGGACAGTGAGAGTAATTCATATTGTGAGTTAGTGTTAGGGCACTGAGGGTCATTCATATTGTGAGTTAGTGTTAGGGCAATGAGAGTTATTCATATTGTGTTAGTGTTACGGCAATGAGGGTCATTCGTATTGTGAGTTAGTGTTAGGGCAATGAGAGTCATTCATACTGTGAGTTAGTGTTAGCGCAGTGAGAGTCATTCATATTGTGAGTTAGTGTTAGGGCAGTGAGAGTCATTCATATTGTGAGTTAGTGTTAGGGCAGTGAGGGTCATTCATCTTGTGAGTTAGTGTTAGGGCAGTAAGGGTCATTCATATTGTGAGCTAGTGTTAGTGAAGTGAGAGTCATTCATATTGTGTATTAGTGTTGGGGCAGTGAGAGTCATTCATATTGTGAGTTAGTGTTAGGGCAGTGAGGGTTATTCATATTGTGAGTTAGTGTTAGGGCAGTGAGGGTTATTCATATTGTGAGTTAGTGTTAGGGCAATGAGGGTCATTCATATTGTGAGTTAATGTTAGGGAAGTAAGAGTCATTCAAATTGTGAGTTAGTGTTAGGGCAGTGAGGGTCATTCATATTATGAGTTAGTGTTAGGGCAGTGAGGGTCATTCATATTATGAGTTAGTGTTAGGACAGTGAGAGTAATTCATATTGTGAGTTAGTGTTAGGGCACTGAGGGTCATTCATATTGTGAGTTAGTGTTAGGACAGTGAGAGTAATTCATATTGTGTTAGTGTTACGGCAATGAGGGTCATTCATATTGTGAGTTAGTGTTACGGCAATGAGAGTTATTCATATTGTGAGTTAGTGTTAGTGAAGTGAGAGTCATTCATATTGTGAGATAGTGTTAGGGCAATGAGAGTCATTCATACTGTGAGTTAGTGTTAGCGCAGTGAGAGTCATTCATACTGTGACTTAGTGTTAGGGCAGTGAGGGTCATTCATATTGTGAGTTAGTGTTAGGGCAGTGAGAGTCATTCATACTGTGACTTAGTGTTAGGGCAGTGAGGGTCATTCATATTGTGAGTTAGTGTTAGGGCAGTGAGGGTCATTCATATTGTGAGTTAGTGTTAGGGCAGTGAGAGTCATTCATATTGTGAGTTAGTGTTAGGGCAGTGTGGGTCATTCATACTGTGAGTTAGTGTTAGCACAGTGAGAGTCATTCATATTGTGACTTAGTGTTAGGACAGTGAGGGTCATTCATATTGTGTATTAGTGTTGGGGCAGTGAGGGTCATTCGTATTGTGAGTTAGTGTTAGGGCAATGAGGGTCATTCGTATTGTGAGTTAGTGTTAGGGCAATGAGGGTAATTCATATTGTGAGTTAGTGTTAGGGCAGTGAGAGTCATTCATATTGTGTATTAGTGTTAGCGCAGTGAGGGTCATTCATACTGTGAGTTAGTGTTAGCACAGTGAGAGTCATTCATATTGTAACTTAGTGTTAGGGCAGTGAGGGTCATTCATATTGTGAGTTAGTATTAGCGCAGTGAGAGTCATTCATATTGTGAGTTAGTGTTAGGGCAGTGAGGGTCATTCATACTGTGAGTTAGTGTTAGCGCAGTGAGAGTCATTCATATTGTGAGTTAGTGTTAGGGCAGTGAGGGTCATTCATATTGTAACTTAGTGTTAGCGCAGTGAGAGTCATTCATATTGTAACTTAGTGTTAGGGCAGTGAGGGTCATTCATATTGTGAGTTAGTGTTAGCGCAGTGAGAGTCATTAATATTGTGAGTTAGTGTTAGGGCAGTGAGAGTCATTCATATTGTGAGTTAGTGTTAGGGCAGTGAGGGTCATTCATATTGTGAGTTAGTGTTAGGGCAGTGAGAGTCATTCATATTGTGAGTTAGTGTTAGGGCAGTGAGGGTCATTCATCTTGTGAGTTAGTGTTAGGGCAGTAAGGGTCATTCATATTGTGAGCTAGTGTTAGTGAAGTGAGAGTCATTCATATTGTGTATTAGTGTTGGGGCAGTGAGAGTCATTCATATTGTGAGTTAGTGTTAGGGCAGTGAGGGTTATTCATATTGTGAGTTAGTGTTAGGGCAGTGAGGGTTATTCATATTGTGAGTTAGTGTTAGGGCAATGAGGGTCATTCATATTGTGAGTTAATGTTAGGGAAGTAAGAGTCATTCAAATTGTGAGTTAGTGTTAGGGCAGTGAGGGTCATTCATATTATGAGTTAGTGTTAGGGCAGTGAGGGTCATTCATATTATGAGTTAGTGTTAGGACAGTGAGAGTAATTCATATTGTGAGTTAGTGTTAGGGCACTGAGGGTCATTCATATTGTGAGTTAGTGTTAGGACAGTGAGAGTAATTCATATTGTGTTAGTGTTACGGCAATGAGGGTCATTCATATTGTGAGTTAGTGTTACGGCAATGAGAGTTATTCATATTGTGAGTTAGTGTTAGTGAAGTGAGAGTCATTCATATTGTGAGATAGTGTTAGGGCAATGAGAGTCATTCATATTGTGAGATAGTGTTAGGGCAATGAGAGTCATTCATACTGTGACTTAGTGTTAGCGCAGTGAGAGTCATTCATACTGTGACTTAGTGTTAGGGCAGTGAGGGTCATTCATATTGTGAGTTAGTGTTAGGGCAGTGAGAGTCATTCATACTGTGACTTAGTGTTAGGGCAGTGAGGGTCATTCATATTGTGAGTTAGTGTTAGGGCAGTGAGAGTCATTCATATTGTGAGTTAGTGTTAGGGCAGTGTGGGTCATTCATACTGTGAGTTAGTGTTAGCACAGTGAGAGTCATTCATATTGTGACTTAGTGTTAGGACAGTGAGGGTCATTCATATTGTGTATTAGTGTTGGGGCAGTGAGGGTCATTCGTATTGTGAGTTAGTGTTAGGGCAATGAGGGTCATTCGTATTGTGAGTTAGTGTTAGGGCAATGAGGGTAATTCATATTGTGAGTTAGTGTTAGGGCAGTGAGAGTCATTCATATTGTGTATTAGTGTTAGCGCAGTGAGGGTCATTCATACTGTGAGTTAGTGTTAGCACAGTGAGAGTCATTCATATTGTAACTTAGTGTTAGGGCAGTGAGGGTCATTCATATTGTGAGTTAGTATTAGCGCAGTGAGAGTCATTCATATTGTGAGTTAGTGTTAGGGCAGTGAGGGTCATTCATACTGTGAGTTAGTGTTAGCGCAGTGAGAGTCATTCATATTGTGAGTTAGTGTTAGGGCAGTGAGGGTCATTCATATTGTAACTTAGTGTTAGCGCAGTGAGAGTCATTCATATTGTAACTTAGTGTTAGGGCAGTGAGGGTCATTCATATTGTGAGTTAGTGTTAGCGCAGTGAGAGTCATTAATATTGTGAGTTAGTGTTAGGGCAGTGAGGGTCATTCATATTGTGAGTTAGTGTTAGCGCAGTGAGAGTCATTAATATTGTGAGTTAGTGTTAGGGCAGTGAGGGTTATTCATATTGTGAGTTAGTGTTAGGGCAGTGAGAGTCATTCATATTGGGAGTTAGTGTTAGGGCAGTGAGAGTCATTCATATTGGGAGTTAGTGTTAGGGCAGTGAGGGTCATTCATATTGTGAGTTAGTGTTAGCGCAGTGAGAGTCATTAATATTGTGAGTTAGTGTTAGCGCAGTGAGAGTCATTAATATTGTGAGTTAGTGTTAGGGCAGTGAGGGTCATTCATATTGTGAGTTAGTATTAGCGCAGTGAGAGTCATTCATATTGTGAGTTAGTGTTAGGGCAGTAAGGGTCATTCATATTGTGAGTTAGTGTTAGCACAGTGAGAGTCATTCATATTGTGAGAGTTTGCATACCTCCCAACATTGTAAATGACCAAAGAGGGACACTTTTGTATGTGGTTTTGCTGGATGCATGGTTGGTGGGCAGGGAATTAACAATAATTTTAAGGTTACTGTATGACTTATTGACAGCTCTTTATGTAATTGTATAAATGATTTAGAACAAGACTGACGTATTCTATTTACACAATGTATAAACAAATATGCTGAAATTTAACCCTTTGAGTGCCAGAGGGGTATCCACTGAAACTCAAAGGGATGAACAATAAATAAAACAAGGAATTTTATTGCTGTGGAACAATGTGATATACTTATATACACACCATACAGTCTAATATTGTAAAAAAAGAGGGAGACCAGGGTAGGAAAGAGGGAGAGAAGGATTTGGGTCTCAAAAAGGGACTTGGGAGGTATATGTTCATTTTAGGGCAGTGAGGGCCATTCAGATTGTGGGCTGGATTCTATTGCAGGTGCTAACTTTATCTCTGTGTTTATCTCCAGATTTCCCCTTAGACTTCAGTAGGAAAATGTTTGATAAAACGGGTGTTAACATTTAGCACCTGCAATAGAATCTAGCCCTGTATGAGTTAATGTTAGGGCAGTGAAGGTCAGCGAAGTGTGTAGTGAGTGTGACTTTTTTGTTCATTTTTTAATTATTCTTTTATCTTTAACTAGTGTAAAAGCCCGTGTACATGGGCCAAGGTCCGGGTGATGTTAACCTTTTGAGTGCCAGAGTGTAATGCGTTGCGTACCTCTCTGGCACTCAAAGGGTTAACGGGCTGGTCCTGCTTTGTGTTCTGCTGCCAACGCAGTCATGCATTGTAGAGACTGCCCAAAAGCACAGAATGCTCCCAGCATTCCTACACCTCCTAGCATTCTGTGCGTTCGGACAGTGTCTGCTGAGCATGACGGCTTCTGACAGATATCGTAGCAAATTTTTATATAGGATAGGATACTTTTTTTTTATAAAATTTGTTTATAATAATATTTTTTTTATACATATATTTTTTATAATACTTTTTCCATTTCTAATAAGAGACATACTCCATGTGAAGCAGTAAGACTTGGAGGGGACTAGGAGGTATTGGTGGGGCTTCATCCTCATCAGGGTGGCACAGGCTGTGTCTAAATCAGGGTGTTTTTTCACTTGCCAAGATGAAAGGAGAGGAAGACATTTTTAGCAGCAGTACCACTGTTACTGCCACCACCACCATCAGCATCACGTGGAGCCACAGCACCTGAACCAACAATGGTGACACCAATCAACCTAAATTGTGGTGGTGATGATTCCTCAGAGTCTTTCAGTGCACTCCAACACCAGATGAGCATGGAGTGGCACAGAGTGGGAAAAGAATGGGAGAGTGATGACAAGGAAGACAGTCTACAAATAGGTTGCAGTACCTTGTTCCCGATTGGCATTTTCTTACATTTCTGCCCCTTCAATTATACTGAAATCTGGAAAAACCATGGGATTTCCATCTGTATTATTTAGCAAGTGCTCTTAGGAGAAAAATGGCACCCAATTGGTATGAGTTGACCTATCTCAGGGGGTGCTAGAAGTGCAAAACGACACCTACTACAACCTCTGATTTTTCTAACATTTTCTCAGACATTACTTGTCTGTACAAAAATTGTTATAACAACTACAGAATCGAACAAAGGGTACACAAACCATACCATTTTGGAAAGAAGACAACCTGCCGCATCTAATGAGGGGTGATTTGACTTGTTACCCCAAACCTGGTGTGCCCAAATGTTTCCAGGTGGCACTATAGGGAAAAAATTGGCATTTTCTTACATTTCTGTTCCTTCAAATGTACTGAAATCTGTGAAAACCATGGGATTTCCATCTGTATTCATTAGCTAGTGCTCTTGGGAGAAAAACGGTAACCCATTGTTATGAGTTTTCCTACCTCAGGGGGTGCTAGAAGCGCAAAACGACACCTACTACAACCTCTGATTTTTCTAACATTTTCTCAAACATTACTTGTCTGTACAAAAATGGTTATAATAACCACGGAAGTGAAGAGAGGGTAAACAAACCATACCATTTTGGACAGAAGACAACCTGACGCATCAAATGAGGGGTGATCTGATTTCTTACCCCAAGCCTGGTGTGCCCAAATGTTTCCAAAAAATGGCACTGTTGGAAAAAAATTGACATTTTCTTACATTTCTGCCCCTTCAAATATACTAAAATCTGTAAAAACCATGGAATTTCCAACTGCATTATTTAGCTAGTGCTCTTAGGAGAAAAATGGCACCCTATTGATATGAGTTGATGACACTTACCACAACCTCTGATTTTTCTAATATTTTCTCAAACATTACTTGTTTGTACACAACTTGTTATAACAGCTATGGAAGTGTAAAAAAGGTAGACAAACCATAGCATTTTGGAAAGAAGATAACCTGCCACATCGAATGAGGGGTCACTTACCTTTTTACACCTAAGTTAGTGTGCACAACTATTTCCAAAATGTGGTGCTGCTGGAAAAAAAATACAATTTTTTTTTTTTTTTTACATACCAGTCACTTCAAAGATACTAAAATGGTTCAATGCCATGGGATTTCCTAGGAGGATCTCTTGCCAGCCTAAGAAAATTGGTACCCCACTGCTGTGGGTTGACATACCAGTTTGGGTGTCAGGAGCTTGGCTACCAATGGAACAGGGATGGGGAAGCAAACAGTGTATGTGTGATTTTATGGCTACCAGTTGAAAGAAGCTAGGGGGCAGCCAGTGTATGTGCAGACCTGTGACTGCCAGTCTAACAAAGTGGGGGGGGGAGTGAGGGGCAGTGGAGCAAGGATGGTGGTGGTGGGGGGTGTCAGATAGTGTATATGGGGGATCTGTGACTACCAATGTGCATTGTATGCCCACCTCATACACAGTTTGATTCCCAGCCTGAATCCAGTGCATACTGGTACTTTGAGTCTACTAGTAGGCAGTGGAAACAGAACTGGGGTAAGGCTGGGGAATGGGACTGCCAGTGGGCAGTGGAGCCAGGCAGGGGGATAGGGTACATGGGGGGTGGGAATGGAGGCATTTTGTGTGCATGCCACAGAGGTGTCCAATGCATTGCAAAGCAATGTACTGGACCCCCTGTTGCACAAACAAAGAGTTCATTTTTGTACTTTTCTTTATTCATACCTTGTTGGGTGGGGGGCGGTATCAGGACCACTCCTGAAGCCCCCCAACAATGTCTTAAAAAAAAAAAAAAAAAAAAAGTGTGCGTGTCACAGGGGGTCAACGCATTGCAAAGCAATGCGTTGGAACCCCTCTGGCACATGCAGGTTTTTATGGGGCTTTTCCCACAATATTTTTGTGTAGACTTCGTTGGGGGGCATCAGAACACCCACAACGAGGTCTGTATAAAAAAATAAAAGTGGGAAAAAAGAAATAATCCTTTGTATGCCACAGGAGTGTCCAGTGCATTGCAAAGCACAACTCCACTCCTGATACCCCCCCAACAAGGGCTGAATAAAAATGTGTGTGTGTGTCATGGGGGGGGGGTCCAACAAGCACTGCAATGGACCCCACCCGTGGCACACGGACGGTTTTCAAATATATTTTTACTTAGACCTTGTCCCAACAATGAGGTATAAATAAAATAATAATTGAAGAAAAAATTTGTCTGCCACAGGGATGTCCAATGCATTGCCCTGTGGCACACAGAGGGTTAATTTTTTTTCTTCATTACTTTGTATTTAGGGCTTGTTGGGGGGCATCAGGACCACTCCTAATGGCCCCCCAACAATCTCTGATTATACAGTAATGAAAAAAGTCCTCTGTGTGCCACAGGAGGGGGGGTTTGCATTGGACGCCCCGTGGCAAACACGGGGTTAATTTATTTTCTCGTTTTTTATTATAGACCTCATTGGGGGGAATCAGGACCCCTCCTGATCCCCCGCAATGAGGTCTTAGTAACAGGGGTCTCCAGCACGGACATCCCCGCAGCACTCATAGGGTTAAATTTAGCATTTTTTTTTTAATTATTTTTTACTAGTGTAAAAGCCTGTGTACATGAGCAAAGGTCTGGGTGATTTTAACCCTTTGAGTGCCAGAGTGGTATGCAACACATTGCTTTCCAATGCACTGCATACCACACTGGCACTCAAAGGGTTAAGAGGCAGGTCCTGCTCTGCGTCCTGCCGCCGATGCAGTCATGCACTGTAGAGACTGCCTGAAAGCACAGAATACTCCCAGCACAGAACTCCCAGCATTCCTACACCTCCCAGCATTCTGTGCGTTCAGGCAGTCTCTACTGCACATGACGGCTTCTGACAAACATCCTAGCGAATTATTATATAGGATATTGCTATTCAGACCTCGTGGGGGGACACTAGGATCCCTCCGGCTTATGCAGTGACCGCATTTTAGATGTACATTGTACGAGCTTGGCACAGCAGGAACAGCTGTCCAAACTCATATAATGTACCCACTTAGCACTCAAAGGGTCCAGGCCACAGGTGCTTAAAGGTGTAAAGTGATAGTAACCTTGACTTTGCATATTCTGCAAGTATATAATGTATAAAATGAAAAAGTCTATCCTTTTTTTTCACCGTTGCCCATTATTTTTAAAGGCACAGTAAAACTTTATGAAAACCTATTTTTATTATTTTTTTACCGTTGTCCATTATTTTTAAAGGCACAGTAAACCTTTATGAAAGTCTATATGTTATAGAGCTTTTCCTGCCGAGTAAAGCAAGGACTCCCACCACTGTCAGTTGTTTTATTCTAATGTTATAACAGTTCAAATAATCAGGAAGTGAATTCACAGTGCGTTTACTTCCTGAAAGCTGTAATGGACAGCTCGACTCAGCAGTTTCTATCACATTTTGGAGACCTGTTAGACATTGACTTTACTCTCAAATACAATGTAACAATAACAAATTAGAATATCACCACTAGAGAGTACTGTTAATGTAAAAAACTGTAATAAGTCTGGAAATATGCATCTCTCAGCAGGGACAGTACCCTTTTTCCCCTCAACGGAAATAGCCCTACAACATATATTTTTAATAAAGTTTACTGCTCCTTTAAATGCCTTTATGTCCCAAACATGAGCTCCCGGGATCTATTTCCAGAGAGCTTTCTGCCAGGGAATGTGAATGCTGTGCTACTGATACATCATAAAGATAAAATGTAAAAAATCCTGTCTCCAGTATTTTAAATACACCACAGAGAAGTGAGAGCTGCAAGGATATGGTTTCTTTGTATCACCATCTATGAGCAGATGCTGAGATACAGGGAGCTCACTGTCAATGACAAAAAAGCGTAAAAAAATAGGCGATTAAAAAAAAATAACACAAATGTATAGTCAATAAAGCTTGCAGAATTTGGAAAATCAAAAGTTTACTTCCAGCTTAAGGGAGATCAGATAGAGTCCCAAATATCTAGCATCATACAGGTCTGGAGGGGAGAACCTTCTGAACTGGACTTCTCTGGAGGGGTAAATCCTGGAATTGCTGCTGCTCTCCCCCTTTCATTGCCACCCACTGATTCAAACTACACTGAGCAGACTGATTCTTAACACAGTAATTCCTCCTGGTGAAGTCAGATGGGTACTGCCAGCTTGGGTGGTCACTGCTGGTTTGGCTCATTAATGAGGCCACCTCAAAATAAGGAGCTTGTGTCGTACTGGGACCCTCGGGATGCATAATTACACTGCCACCGTTATTGTTCTTCTTCGTTTCCAGTTCTTCACCTAAAATCATTGGCCTGAATGCTGGTCTTGAGAATACAGTTTTTAGATTCTTGTTTTGAGAGGAAGCACTCTTCTCGTACTGGATAGGAGCTATCAGCTGTGATTGTTCCTGCTCAACAGATTTATGTTCCACGCTTTTGCTGGTTGAAGAATCAATGACTGGTGTGCTGGACCTTGCTCCCTGTACAGCTCCTCTCTCTCTAACCACTTTGTGTACACTGTGTTCCACTTCCTGTACACTGTGCTCCACTTCCTGCCCCTCACTGTTCAACCTGCCAGCAGCATTGTCCAGTGGGAGTCCAGGGCTGGCAGCTGAAAGGAGTGTAGGAAGTTCAGTTGAATCTCTAGGCTCACTGATGTCAGAAGCAGGTAGCTGTAGAAAGCCTGGAGGTCCAGAGGAGATAGCAAAGATTAAAAGAGGGTGCTGGATTGAGTTTTTAGACTCTGAAATTGCTGCTGAGGGAGTTACAAGGAAATGGGTAGATGCATGTTGAAGCAGAGCTGGAATGGTGTCGGATGTTCCAGAAGTGATTTTATTGGAAATGTTATTGACACTGACCTTCTCTTCTTCCTCTGCTGACAAACTGTCTACAGGGATGAGAATCAGGAGTTCATCACTATCACAGTCAAATGCAATATCAGAGCCCTCACTGTATCCATCCAAATCTAACAATGGCTGGCTTTTGGGTAACACATCCTCTGCAGAACAGGCCCCGGGGCTATGACACACGGGATCTCTCTCCATGCCTGATCCAGACTCCCTCAGACCTCTGCATGAAACAGCCACATCTGAGCCACTGTCCACAGTGACTTTTATCTGTGCAGAGTCAAATGGGGATGAGTTTATAGCAAAATTTCTATGGACAAAATCTTCTGGCATTACATCCTGCTCTGTAGAGGATATGGTTGAATGTCAGGGTGATGGAACCATGGCAGCATATGTGCCAGTGTCCTCTGTACTATCTGTTTCCCCATTCAAAGTATGAGAGCTGTCTAGCTGACTACAAAGCAATGAAATCCTCTGTACTCCATCAGCTTTTGATTCAAGTGAACCAAACATCTCTTCCTTATCATCATCCAATACTGGAAGTTCCACTGCATAGCAGGATTCCTCTTCTAACAGTTTGTCAATCTCATCAATTGTCAGGTATAAGGGCGAGTCACTCTCGTTATCAGAGAGCTCCAGTAAAGAATCATCAAATTCCTCAATATTCTGCATGTGCTGCGAACGGTGTGGCACAGTGCAAAGGGTGCTGCAACTCAAAACCGAACTATGTAGTTTCTTATGACACATTGGATCTCTTTCCATGCCTGACCCAGACTCCCTCAGACCTCTGCTGGAAACAGCAACATCTGAGCCACTGTCCACAGTGACTTTTATCTGTGCACAGTCAAATGGGGATGAGATTATAGCAAAATGTTTAGGGACAAAATCTTCTGGCATTACATCATGCTCTGTAGAGGATATGGTTGAATGGCAGGTTGATGGAACCATGGAAACATATATGCTAGCCTCCTCTGTACTATCTGTTTCCCCATTCAAAGTATGAGAGCTGTCTAGTTGACTACGGAGTGATGAAATCCTCTGTACTCCATCCGCTTCTGATTCAAGTGAACCAAACATCTCTTCCTTATCATCATCCGATACTGGAAGTTCCACTGCATAGCAGGATTCATCTTCCAACAGTTTGTCAATCTCATCAATTGTCAGGTATAAGGGCGAGTCACTCTCGTTATCAGACAGCTCCAGTAAAGAATCATCAAATTCCTCAATATGCTGCATATGCTGGGAACGGTGTGGCCCAGAGCAAGGGGTGCTGCAAATGAAACCTGAACTATGTCGTTTCTTATTGGAGGGGGGAGCCTCCACTGTATCCTCTTGCTTATGCCTGGTCCCAGTTAATCTGTCATTTGGAATGCTGATCCTGATCTTTTCCATTGTGCTTTTGGGTAACATATCCTCTGCAGAACAGGCCATGGGGCTATGACACACGGGATCTCTCTCCATGCCTGACCCAGACTCCCTCAGACCTCTGCAGGAAACAGCCACATCTGAGCCACTGTCTACAGTGACTTTTATCTGTGCAGAGTCAAATGGGGATGATAGTATAGCAAAATGTTTAGGGACACGGTCTTCTGGCATTACATCCTGCTCTGTAGAGGATATGGTTGAATGGCAGGGTGATGGAACCATGGCAGCATATATTCTAGTGTCCTCTGTACTATATGTTTCCCCATTCAAAGTATGAGAGCTGTCTAGTTGATTGCAAAGCGATGAAATCCTCTGTACTCCATCAGCTTTTGATTCAAGTGACCCGAACATCCCTTTCTTATCATCATCCAATACTGGAAGTTCCATTGCATAGCAGGATTCATCTTCCAACAGTTTGTCAATCTCATCAATTGTCAGGTATAAGGGCGAGTCACTCTCGTTATCAGAGAGCTCCAGTAAAGAATCATCAAATTCATCAATATGCTGCGTGTGCTGCCAACTGTGTGGCGCAGAGCAAGGGGTGCTGCAAATGAAACATGAACTATGTCGTTTCTTATTGGAGGGGGGAGCCTCCACTGTATCCTCTTGCTTATGCCTGGTCCCAGTTGCTCTGTCATTCGGAATGCTGATCCTGATTTTTTCCATTGTGCTTTTGGGTAACATAACCTCTGCAGAAGAGGCCATGGGGCTATGACACACGGGATCTCTCTCCATGCCTGACCCAGACTCCCTCAGACCTCTGCAGGAAACAGCCACATCTGAGCCATTGTCTACAGTGACTTTTATCTGTGTGGAGTCAAATGGGGATGATAGTATAGCAAAATGTTTAGGGACAAAGTCTTCGGGCATTACATCCTGCTCTGTAGAGGATATGGTTGAACAGCAGGTTGATGGAATCATGGCAGCATATATGCTAGTGTCCTCTGTACTATCTCTTTCCCCACTCAAAGTATGAGTGCTGTCTAGCTGACTACAAAGTGATGAAATCCTCTGTACTCCATCCGCTTCTGATTCAAGTGAACCAAACATCTCTTCCTTATCATCATCCGATACTGGAAGTTCCATTGCATAGCAGGATTCATCTTCCAACAGTTTGTCAATCTCATCAATTGTCAGGTATAAGGGCGAGTCACTCTCGTTATCAGAGAGCTCCAATAAAGAATCATCAAATTCATCAATATGCTGCAAACGGTGTGGCGCAGAGCAAGGGGTGCTGCAAATGAAACCTGAACTATGTAGTTTCTTATTGGAGGGGGGAGCCTCCACTGTATCCTCTTGCTTATGCCTGGTCCCAGTTGCTCTGTCATTCGGAATGCTGATCCTGATCTCTTCCATTGTGCTTTTGGGTAACATATCCTCTGCAGAAGAGGCCATGGGGCTATGACATATGGGCTCTCTCTCCATGCCTGACCCAGACTCCCTCAGACCTCTGTATGAAACAGCCACATCTGAGCCACTGTCCACAGTGACTTTTATCTGTGCAGAGTCAAATGGGGATGATAGTATAGCAAAATGTTTAGGGACAAAGTCTTCTGGCATTGCATCCTGCTCTGTAGAGGATATGGTTGAATGGCAGGGTGAGGGAACCATGGCAGCATATATGCTAGTCTCCACTGTACTATCCGTTTCCCCATTCAAAGTATGAGAGCTGTCTAGCTGACTACAGAGTGATGAAATCCTCTGTACTCCATCAGCTTTTGATTCAAGTGACCCGAACATCCCTTCCTTATCATCATCCAATACTGGAAGTTCCATTGCATAGCATGATTCATCTTCCAACAGTTTGTCAATCTCATCAATTGTCAGGTATAAGGGCGAGTCACTCTCGTTATCAGAGAGCTCCAGTAAAGAATCATCAAATTCATCAATATGCTGCGTGTGCTGCCAACTGTGTGGCGCAGAGCAAGAGGTGCTGCAAATGAAACCTGAACTATGTAGTTTCTTATTGGAGGGGGGAGCCTCCGCTGTATCCTCTTGCATATGCCTGGTCCCAGTTAATCTGTCATTTGGAATGCTGATCCTGATCTTTTCCATTGTGCTTTTGGGTAACATATCCTCTACAGAACAGGCCATGGGGCTATGACACACGGGATCTCTCTCCATGCCTGACCCAGACTCCCTCAGACCTCTGCAGGAAACAGCCACATCTGAGCCACTGTCTACAGTGACTTTTATCTGTGCAGAGTCAAATGGGGATGATAGTATAGCAAAATGTTTAGGGACACGGTCTTCTGGCATTACATCCTGCTCTGTAGAGCATATGGTTGAATGGCAGGGTGATGGAACCATGGCAGCATATATTCTAGTGTCCTCTGTACTATATGTTTCCCCATTCAAAGTATGAGAGCTGTCTAGTTGACTGCAAAGCGATGAAATCCTCTGTACTCCATCAGCTTTTGATTCAAGTGACCCGAACATCCCTTTCTTATCATCATCCAATACTGGAAGTTCCACTGCATAGCAGGATTCATCTTCCAACAGTTTGTCAATCTCATCAATTGTCAGGTATAAGGGCGAGTCACTCTCGTTATCAGAGAGCTCCAGTAAAGAATCATCTAATTCATCAATATGCTGCGCGTGCTGCCAACTGTGTGGCGCAGAGCAAGGGGTGTTGCAAATGAAACATGAACTATGTCGTTTCTTATTGGAGGGGGGAGCCTCCACTGTATCCTCTTGCTTATGCCTGGTCCCAGTTGCTCTGTCATTCGGAATGCTGATCCTGATCTTTTCCATTGTGCTTTTGGGTAACATATCCTCTGCAGAACAGGCCATGGGGCTATGACACACGGGATCTCTCTCCATGCCTGACCACAACTCCTTCAGACCTCTGCAGGAAACAGCCACATCTGAGCCATTGTCCACAGTGACTTTTATCTGTGTGGAGTCAAATGGGGATGATAGTATAGCAAAATGTTTAGGGACAAAGTCTTCGGGCATTACATCCTGCTCTGTAGAGGATATGGTTGAACAGCAGGTTGATGGAATCATGGCAGCATATATGCTAGTGTCCTCTGTACTATCTCTTTCCCCATTCAAAGTATGAGTGCTGTCTAGCTGACTACAAAGTGATGAAATCCTCTGTACTCCATCTGCTTCTGATTCAAGTGAACCAAACATCTCTTCCTTATCATCATCCAATACTGGAAGTTCCATTGCATAGCAGGATTCATCTTCCAACAGTTTGTCAATCTCATCAATTGTCAGGTATAAGGGCAAGTCACTCTCGTTATCAGAGAGCTCCAGTAAAGAATCATCAAATTCATCAATATGCTGCGCGTGCTGCCAACTGTGTGGCGAGGAGCAAGGGGTGCTGCAAATGAAACATGAACTATGTAGTTTCTTATTGGAGGGGGGAGCCTCCACTGTATCCTCTTGCTTATGCCTGGTCCCAGTTGCTCTGTCATTCGGAATGCTGATCCTGATCTCTTCCATTGTGCTTTTGGGTAACATATCCTCTGCAGAAGAGGCCATGGGGCTATGACATATGGGCTCTCTCTCCATGCCTGACCCAGACTCCCTCAGACCTCTGTATGAAACAGCCACATCTGAGCCACTGTCCACAGTGACTTTTATCTGTGCAGAGTCAAATGGGGATGATAGTATAGCAAAATGTTTAGGGACAAAGTCTTCTGGCATTGCATCCTGCTCTGTAGAGGATATGGTTGAATGGCAGGGTGAGGGAACCATGGCAGCATATATGCTAGTGTCCTCTGTACTATATGTTTCCCCATTCAAAGTATGAGAGCTGTCTAGCTGACTACAGAGTGATGAAATCCTCTGTACTCCATCAGCTTTTGATTCAAGTGACCCGAACATCCCTTCCTTATCACCATCCGATACTGGAAGTTCCATTGCACAGCAGGATTCATCTTCCAACAGTTTGTCAATCTCATCAATTGTCAGGTATAAGGGCGAGTCACTCTCGTTATCAGAGAGCTCCAGTAAAGAATCATCAAATTCATCAATATGCTGCGTGTGCTGCCAACTGTGTGGCACAGAGCAAGGGGTGCTGCAAATGAAACCTGAACTATGTAGTTTCTTATTGGAGGGGGGAGCCTCCGCTGTATCCTCTTGCTTATGCCTGGTCCCAGTTGCTCTGTCATTCGGAATGCTGACCCCGATCTCTTCCATTGTGCTTGGCTGGAGGGCTTCCCAACCTGTCTCCAAATGCAGCACCTGCCGGTCAAAGCAGGTTCTTTGTTATGTTAGGTTGTGAAATTAATGGGATACCGTCATTCTTTTGTGTGTACTGGGTTGCCTGCCGCAAGCCTGCAACTGACATGCCAGGGCTCGTGTTCTACACAAACCGTTCTAGCTCCGGGTGGGTCATTCAGTAATCTTCCTTATCTACCCACTGCCTATGCCTTTAAAGGGCAACTTACACTCAAGTGAAGTTTATCTCCATCAAGTCTTCTAATAAAGTTAGTTTGAAAACTGTGGTGTGGGGGAGGGGTTCGTTTGAGTAATTGCAATAGACAACAAACATATATTAAATATAAATGTACCTGTAACGTTGAAATTGCATTCCGTGCGGGTCAAGCTGTACCGCACAGCTTCTCTTTAACTCCCTCCCCTTGTTTTATATTCCCTCCTTCAAGCTGACGAAACTAGTGGTCTGACCCATCTTCTTGAGAAGGGACAGTCATTTCCTCCGTGACCTACACTTTCAGTGAGGGAGAGCGCAGCTGCTAATGAACGTGGCTGCGCGCTCTTTCTTGCTCCCGGGCACAACTTAAGGCAATTTTATAAGAGAATAAATAAGAAAGTATACCCTATGCACACAGAACATGTGTTGTGCCCCGGTACTTTGTATGCTTGGCAGATGGGCAATACTACTGCATATGATACTATGATTGCATATCGGAGCTACTCCTCTGACGGCCTCTAATTACTCCTTGATATTTTTTACACTGCATAATATGGTAGGATGTATATTTATGTTGGTGGACTTATACTTAGTATGATATTTGTTTATGAGATCAATTGTTCTCGGATTAAGCTTCTGGATCCTAGCACCAGGCTCACCAGAGCAGTTTACACATTGTGATACTGTCCTAGATTTTTTTTAATCCAGTTACATTGTGTTGTAGGATTTCTGATTGAGTGTCCTAACAGATCCTTATTTTACAACACCAGTGTCTCTGTGTTAATTTAATGCTTTGCCAGATCTTGGAGTCATAATAAACGGATTGTGCTTACTATAGTGGATACGGAGCTCCACCGCATTGCAAAGCTAATGAACGTGGCTGCGCGCTCTTTCTTGCTCCCGGGCACAACTTAAGGCAATTTTATAAGAGAATAAATAAGAAAGTATACCCTATGCACATAGAACATGTGTTGTGCCCCGGTACTTTGTATGCTTGGCAGATGGGCAATACTACTGCATATGATACTATGATTGCATATCGGAGCTACTCCTCTGACGGCCTCTAATTACTCCTTGATATTTTTTACACTGCATAATATGGTAGGATGTATATTTATGTTGGTGGACTTATACTTAGTATGATATTTGTTTATGAGATCAATTGTTCTCGGATTAAGCTTCTGGATCCTAGCACCAGGCTCACCAGAGCAGTTTACACATTGTGATACTGTCCTAGATTTTTTTTAATCCAGTTACATTGTGTTGTAGGATTTCTGATTGAGTGTCCTAACAGATCCTTATTTTACAACACCAGTGTCTCTGTGTTAATTTAATGCTTTGCCAGATCTTGGAGTCATAATAAACGGATTGTGCTTACTATAGTGGATACGGAGCTCCACCGCATTGCAAAGCGCTTAATACACCGGCAAATCCGACTGAACCTTTTAAATTAATTCATACTCAGGACAGGATTTACATCTCAGGAGCCTGTAGGCACAGATATCTGAAGCGCCCCCCCCCCCATTATCCATCTCCACAATGCTCCAAATCTCCATATTGCCCTCACATTGCACCCCATCAGCTCCACATTGCCCTCATAGCTCCATAATTTCAACATTGTCCCCATTAACTCCATATTGCCCTTACATTGCCCCCCATCAGCTCCACATTGCCCTCATATTGCCCCATCATCTCAACATTGCCCCATTCAACTCCATATTGCCCTCACATTGCCTCCCTATCAGAGCCACATTGCCCTTATCAGCTCCACATCGCTTGCCCCCCATCATCCCCATATTGAACTCACATAACCTCCATTATCCCCAAATTAAGCCTCATTCTCCCCCACATCCGTTTCCGACCTCCCTGGTGGTCCAGCGGCAGGAGAGATCTGTGCTTCTGCACAGACCTGCAGCTGCTGGAGCTCCCGCGCGGTTTTCTCTTTAGTAATGCAGAGTGCTGGGAGATGATGTTATCTTCCAGCACTCTGCATTACTAAAGAGCCGGGAGAGCTCAACAGCTAAAAGCACAGCTTACAATGTGGTGGGCGGCGCGGCATGGCATGCCACACCACGTCAAAAAAAAAAAATATATACATATATATATATAGATAGATAGATAGATAGATAGATATATACACAGCCCGTGTATATGGGCCACAGTGACAGACAGCAACGGCCGCGGTACAGTTATGCACAGTACCGACTGCCCGTGCTGCAGCTGATAACGGAGCTGGGCACTCCGAATTCAGACCGTAGTACCCTCTCTGCGCACCGACTACGGTCTGAATTCCGCTCCGTTATCAGCCGTGGTGCGGGCAGTCTGTACTCCACATGACTGCAGCTCGCGCAGCCATCTGTACTGCGCATGACAGCTTCTGACAAACTACATTAGCAAATTTTTATATAGGATGTGACAGTATAAGTCTCTATTTCTTAACACGATACTTTGCATGATCTTGGAGTCATTACATACTGACCCTGCTTACTACAGCAGATGTGGATCTCTACCGCATTGCAAAATTTCTGTGTCTCAGCACTGGGTTTATAAGAGCAACTTTCACTTTATGATACTGTCATAGATTCTTTGGAGTCCAGCTACATTATGTGTTATGATTTTCGATTGAATGTGTTAACAGATTTCTATCTCACAACATTAATGTCACTGTGCTAATTTAACAGTTTACACGATCTTGGAATCACAATAAACGGATCCTGCTTACTATAGTGGATATTGATCTCCATCGCCTTGCAAAGCGTTTAATATACCGGTAAATCCGATTGCACTTCTCAATTTGATTCATATGCGACAGTACAAGTATCAGTCTCCCAACTCTATACTTTACATGTTCTTGGAGTCATCACCAATGTTTTAGACACATAATAAATATCCTTCTATTTCACTAATGATTCATGTACAATATTATTTTGGAAAAAACTTGGGATGAATCTTATAATTGCTGCCTAACTACCATTAACAAGGAGATCAGCATACTAACATAGCGCATATCAATTGTCAAATGTATAGAATCAAAGAGGCTTCATCGAAAGGGATCATTTCTTTTTAGGAGGAAGCTTCTAACCTCTCTTCCCTGCATAACTGCCCAGTCAGTACACATTTTAGATAGCTGAGATTCGGCTTGAGAAAGTATATACTCTATCCTATTCTTGGGGGCTTTGAAATATTCACTCCATAGTTCTTGTATATGAGATAGGGACGTGTTCAAAGGGATAAGGACAAAAAAAAGTCAAATGAAAGACAAAAATAAGTAATTGTATGCACAAACGACATATTTTCTATAGAGTATACAACAAAAAACTAGTATTGTCTGTTGTGTATGACGCAACTCCTCAATTGATGGGCAAAGCGGTGGGGCAACGGCGGGGCTAAACTATTCTCCAGTGTTGTATAGAGGAAAAGAAAATTTGTCGTAACTAACGACAAAAAATGTCTTGCAAAAGACAAAATTTGTACGTTAAGATAAAAAAGTGGAGGGAATGTGAAGTTCTGAATGTGAGAATTTTTGTCTTTCGTTAAGACATTTTTGTCGTTAGTTAAGACATTCTATAAGACATTTTTTGTCATTAGTTAAGACATTTTTTAAGACATTTCTGTTGTTGGTAAAACATTTTTGTCGTAAGGTAAGACATTTTTTGTCGTTATATACGACATTTCGGTCAGGACAACCAATATATTTCTGATCACAACTGACACTCTCTGAAAATATAAATGATCCCAGCGAGACTGTACTTTGAAAAGTTGTTACAAACGACAAAAGCTGTGGCGCTACTTCTTTGAACATATGGCCCTTAGGACCGTATGTTCAAAGGGATAACGACACAAAAATGTCTTATGAAAGACAAAAATAAGTAATTTTATGCATGAACGACATATTTTCAATAGAGTGTACGACGAAAAACTAGTAATGTCCATTCTGTACAACACAACTTCGGAATTGACGGGCAAAGGGATGGGGCAAGGGCGTGGCTAAACTATTCTCCAGTGTTGTATAGAGAAAAAGAAAATTTGTCGTAACTAACAACAAAAAAAAGTCTTACAAAAGACAAAATTTGTACGTTAAGAAAAAAGTGGAGGGAATGGGAAGTTATGAATGTGAGAATTTTTTGTCTTTACTTAAGACATTTTTAAAGACATTTTTGTTGTTGGTTAAGACATTTCTGCCGTTAGGTAAGACATTTTTTGTTGTTACATACAACAATTTCAGTCAGGACAAACGACATATTTCTGATTACAACCGACACTCCCTGAAAATATTGATGATCCCATTGAGACTGTACTTTAAAAAGTCGTTACAAACGAAAAAAGCTATTTTGCTACTCCTTTGAACACATGGACCTTAGTGTTTTAATGAGAAAGCTCACTATATCCATTAACTGACACTTTCTCTATGGGCCATATGTTCAAAGAAGTAGCGAAATAGCTTTTGTCGTTTCTAATAACTTTTCAAAGTACAATATCATTGGGATCATTCATATTTTCGGAAAGTGTTAGTTGTGATCAGAAATATGTTGTTTGTCCTGACTGAAATAGTCGTATGTAACGACAAAAAAATGTCTTTTCTAACGACAAAAATGTCTTAACTAATGACAAAAATGTCTTAACTAAGGGGTTAAAATGTCTTAACTAATGACAAAAATTCTCACATTCAGAACTTCATATTCCCTCCACTTTTTTCTTAACGTACAAATTTTGTCTTTTGCAAGACTTTTTTTGTCGTTAGTTACGACAAATTTTCTTTTCCTCTATACGACACTGGAGAATAGTTTAGCCACGTCCTTGCCCCACCCCTCTGCCTGTCAATTCTGGAGTTGTGTCGTACACAACGGACATTACTAGCTTTTAGTCATATACTCTATAGAAAATATGTCGTTTATGCATATTTTTGCCTTTCATATGAATTTTTTTTGTCGTTATCCCTTTGAACGTACGGCCTTTAGTGTATACTTTCTTGGTCTAACGCAGCGTTTCACCATCTGAAGGGGTTAGAGCTATGATCTATGTATATTTCCATTGATTGCCTCCTTACTGACAGCAAGTTGATTAGCAATCAGTGACGTTAGTTTATAATCCTAAACTTGATGTTAGAGATAGAAAAGAGCTCTCCTTAGTGGGCATTTCCCCCATGAACTGTTATCATTCTACTTTTTGATCTCGCTGGGATTTTTCCCGTGTAAAAATAATCGTAAATCATCTCTGTAGGTTGATTTATTAGTCAGGGATAGAGGTTAGCATCCTCCTTTGCTCATCGGAGGGACCCTAAACTGATCTGCATAGTAAGCCTTCTAGAAGTCTGTAGATCACACAACTATCTAGCAGACCCCTTCAGAGTATTCTATTTGACAACTCTTCTTACTAACAAGAGAAGTGGCTGAATAAGGATAGGAGGTCATAAGACACATCTTCCTATTAAAAAATTCATCTTCTATGAATTGCTCAAATTCTATATAGTGTGAGGCTAACTATAATCATAATAACACACTATACCTCTCTCCAAATATAAGCTGAATCGCCTGCTGAATGTATTCCTGGACTTTAACCTTTTGAGTGCCAGAGGGGTACGCAATGCATTGCTTTGCAATGCATTGCGTGCCCCTCTGGCACTCAAAGGGTTAAGAATATTTCTCTATTGTTCAATATAGCTTACAGGTACCATGGGGAGGCAACAGCTCCTCCCAGTGGGCTGGAACAATTCTAGAAAAAGTGCAGGGTAGAGCCTCCCCTTCCTCCATATCAGGCTACCTCACTAGCCCTGCCCCTGTGGACCCTTTGCAGCCCTGTGGAGAGAATGTTGTATCCCACGTCTCTCTCTACTGAAGGGGTCTCTCTCAGGCTCCTTTCTCCTCAATGGTAATCTGAAGAAAGAAGACCTGCTAAAGAGGTGAGCCACCCTTTGAGTGACATGGTCAACTGTTCCCCTCTGCATAGGGGTCTTTTAGGAGTTCTTCATAACTTCTGCACTCATGTTGGGTATTTCTCTGTTTGATCCTGAAGTCAATGGAGCTCGTTTGACTGTTTTTTTGGCCATTTAACCCCATCCCTGCTGGTTTCACAGGGCTTAGGTGCATCTTTTCTTTTTTCCTCTGAGATGTATGCATTTTTATTTAACCCTACATGTTCCCTTGTGTTTTTGGGTGCTTTGGATCAGTTTTGGGGATTTCTAATTTTTTTTGTGTTTTGCCCCTTTAAGAGCGCGCTTTGCTGTGCGGCTGCACTTGCTCCTTTGAGTTCTATGGGACAAACTTCTTTGGGACATATCTCTGCAACTGTTCCACTTACAGAGTTGAGAGAGAGCTCATTCTTCTTGTCTCCTCTTGCCCTAAAATCCGGTTCACACCCCAAGTGTCTTGGGTTCACCTGGGCCCCCATGAGTTCAGGTACAGGCATTGCTAGGTAACAATAAAGGGGAAGCTACAGTTCCCAGTATGCTGGTTTTGCTGGCTTTTCTCTGAGTGGCTGTGATTTTGGTCGCCATTTTCTCTCTCTCTTTACTGAGTATCGTTCACAGAGGCTGTATCTCCTTGCTCTCCAGCTCAGGTTGACCATTCGCCTGAAAGATAAGTACTCTTTTGGGCTTTCTGAGGTGATTTATTAATCTGGGTGACAGTATTTGGGGTTCCTTCTACTGTTTATACACTTCTCCTGTTAGGATATTGGATCCAAAGGGATATGGGGCTAGACCTAAGGCAAAGGAATCAGGAGCATCTCTGACCCCCCTTGCTTACTGTTCCTCATGCCAAATGGGGCTCCCTAGAAAGTACTCAGGACACTTTTGCCTCTCATGCGCTGTGGCCCTTGCTTCACTGCCAGGACCCTCCAGCCTTGAACAAGAGACACTTTGGGTCATGGACTTAAAGTCCTCTATGGCACAGTTCCCTCTTTCCCTCCAAGGGGTCCTCCATTCCTGGAAACCTCACACCTCATTCAGGTTTGTTGTCCCTAAGGCCCCTGGCATTCCTGACCTTTCTGATTCCTCTGAGGAGGATTCTTTTGAAGCTGATTCTGAGGAAGGGGAGTGAGCAGAAGGGGCTTCTACCTCTTCTTATGCTGACCCTTTTGAAGCTGACCCTGAGCCCTCTGCAAAGGGTCTCATTAAGGCAGTACTAACTACCCTTCAGATTCCTGTGAATCCTATTGAGGCCCAAATTTCTTCTGACGTCTTTCAAAGGCACAAGAAATCCCTCATTGTATTTCCACCTAATCCCACTCTGGACCAAATTATTTTGGATGAGTGGAAGATGCTTGACAGGCACGTTTCTCTTTCTAAGAGGTTTGCTAAGCTGTATCCCTTTTCTGAGGCAGCTTTGGCTCAGTGAGCTACACCTCCTGAAGTTGACCCCCCCCCCCTATTTCTAGACTTTCCAAGTCTACTGCTCTACCCCTGGCTGATGCCACGGCACTAAAGGACTTGACAGATAGAAAGCTGGAGGCTATTCTGAAGTCTAACTTTGCTGCCATAGGTGCTGCCTTGCAGCCTACCTTGGCATCAATCTGAGTAACCAGGGCCATTGTTATTTGGGTAGGAACAGCTTACTGATGCTGTCCATAGAGGTGCCCTTAAGGAGGACCTTTTAGCCGTCCTGGCCAATATGTCTGAGGCTCAGACTTATGTCACTGATGCTCTTTTTGAGGCTGCCAAGCTTACGGCAAAGTCTTCTTCGACACCTGCCAGAGGATGGTTTTCCTGACCAAGGACTCTATCCAACAGATCATGCATCGAGTCTCCAGGGCCCTGGAGTGGACCTCAGCTCCAGTGCGAAAATTCTCGTCTCTGATGGATCACATGATATCTACCATGGAGGTGGTTCTGTACTCCATGGCTCACACCAGGGAGCTTCAGAGGTTCACCATCTGTGCTTGGGCAGGAATCTGGAGCTCTTGGACCATCTTGTCTCTCTCACTCCGGAGGTGAGATAGGATCAGCTGTGGTGGTTGGACAGATCCAATCTTGAGAAGGGGAAACCCTTTCTCATTTAGGATTGGACCCTTGTGTTGACAGACAGCAGCCTCAGCGGCTGGGGAGCTGTCCCAGATAATCTGGGGGTTCAGGGCAGATGGACTGCTGAGGAGATCCTTCAGCCCATCAATATCCTGGAACTCAGGGCGATTCATTACACTCTGGTATACTGGTCCTCTCCACTGAGGGATTGTCCAGTCCACGTCCAGTCGGACAACACCACGGCCGTGTATCACGGTGCCCGTGATTCTATGTTGACATTCTTACTTCCGGGTTTGTGCCTGGCTGCCTCTTATTGGTGCTAGCTGACTAGCCCCTCCCAGGGCTAGCCTTTATATACGCCCTCCTGTCATTGGGCCGGTACCCTTTCGTGGTGTCTCTGACCTTACGTTTTCCTGCGCTCCTGTTCCGTGTTTGATCCGGTTTTCGTCTGACCTCGTTCCGGTGCTGCTCCTGTGTACCGATCCAATCCAGGCTTTGGCTGACTACCGCTCCGGTGTACCGATCCAGGCTTTGGCTGACTACCACTCCGGTGTACCAATCCAGGCTTTGGCTGACTACCGCTCTTGTTTTCAGATCCAGACTTTGGCTGACTACCGCTCTTGTGTACCGACCCAGGCTTTGGCTGACTACCGCTCCTGTGTACCGATTCAGGCTTGGGCTGACGACCGCTCTCTGTGTACCGATTCTGGCTGTGGCTGACTACCGCTCTCTGATACTGATCCAGGCATTGTCTGACTTACACTGATTGTGCTGCTCCCGCTATTGTCAGATTTGTTTCCCCGATTACTTTACGCCTGTGTATCAGTGTGGCCTCCGCTACGTACATTCAATCTGTACTGTCCAGTCACTAAGCGGTTTATTTTATTTATTTTTTATTCATTTAGAAAATGTTTTACCAGGAAGAATACATTGAGATTTCTCTCGTTTTCAAGTATGTCCTGAACAGTTTTCAGTAGAGGGTTGCATATTTACACAAATTGAGAAACATTTTATATTACATGTTATTAAATATACATACGAATATACATACATATGGAAGCATTTACTTTTAAGGATTTTAGACTGGGAGTATATTTGATTATTTCAGGCAGATTGTTCCAGGCCTTTGGCGCTCTGAAGGAGAAGGCAGATCTTCCTGCTTCTTTCTTGTATTGTGGTATACGTAGCAAGTTGTTTGCAGTGGAGCGGAGGTTATACTTAGTATGGAGAGCAGGAGTGAGCAAACTGCTCAGGTAGTGTTGTAGTTTTCCAGAGAAGTGGTTGTGTACTAAGCAAGAAAGGTGAAGGGCACGTCTAGATTTGAGTGTTAACCAATTTAGTTCTTTTAACAAATCACAGCGATGAGTAGTGTAATTACATTGGAGGCTAAAGCGGCATATTGAATTATACAGGGTGTCAAGTTTACTAAGATGGATTTCTGGCACTGGAGTATAAACTACATCACCATAGTCTATGACAGGCAGCAACATCTGTTGCACAATACGTTTTCTAACCTGGGGATTTAAACATGATTTGTGTCTAAACAGAGTAATGATTTGGGGATAAAGCCTGGGCGTTAACTTGTCAATATGATGTCCAAAAGTGAGGTTGGGGTCAAGCCACATACCAAGATATTTGTAGGAGTCTACTGGGGCCAATTTACGATTAGACTCCATTACAATGGATAGGTGGGCATTGCCGAGATTACGCAGTTTGTGCTTTGTGCCAAATATCATTGTGACAGTTTTGTCTGTGTTTAAGAACAATTTGTTCCTTGCTATCCATCTTTCAACCTCGTAGAAATCATGTTGTAATATGGCCTCAAGGTGTGATATGTTTGAGTTTTTAGTATAGAGAATGGTGTCGTCTGCATACATGTGTACTGAAGATGATTTGCAAACCTTGGGCAGATCATTTATAAAAAGAGAAAATAGAAGAAAATAGAAGCCTTGAGGAACTCCACTTGTTACTTTGAGCGGAAGGGAGTCATTGCCAGCAACTGACACGTACTACATTCTGTCTGATAAATAGGATCAAAACCAGTTTAGAGAATAATTACCCAGTCCTGATCTTTGGAGTTTATTTATAAGAATATTATGGTCTACTGTGTCAAACGTTGCCTATCCATTATACCCCTAGCCTGTGCTTCTCTGTGGCCTCCGATACGTACACCAGTCAGTGCTATCCAGTCACTAAGCGGCTAACGTTGCCTATCTAGTATATGCCAGCCTGTGCTTCTCTGTGGCCTCTGATACGTATACCAGTCAGTGTTATCCAGTCACTAAGCGGTTAACGTTGTCTATCCATTATACGCCAGCCTGTGCTTCTCTGTGGCCTCCGATACGTACACCAGTCAGTGCTGTCCAGTCACTAAGCGGTTAACGTTGCCTATCCATTCTACGCCCAGCCTGTGATTCTCTGTGGCCTCCGTTACGTACACCGGTCCGTGCAATCCAGTCACTAGCAGTTACGTTGCCAGCCTATTACTTCCTATCTGTCAGCATCACGGTAGAGCCGCTCAAGTCCTTGTTGCACCAGATTACAGGCTGCCTTACCCGGTATTCGGTAAGGCCGGTAGAGCCTCCTCAGTTCCTTGTGGCATCAGATACAGGCTGCCTTACCCGATATTCGGTAAGGCCGGTAGAGCCTCCTCAGTTCCTTGTTGCACCAGATACAGGCTGCCTTACCCAGTATTCGGTAAGGCCGGTAGAGCCTCCTCAGTTCCTTGTTGCGCCAGATATAGGCTGCCTTACCCGGTATTTGGTAAGGCCGGTAGAGCCTCCCAAGTCCTTGCTGCATTTGCCTTCAGGCTGCCTTACCCGGTATTCGGTAAGGCCGGTAAAGCCTCCAGTATTTTACTGCTATTTGTATGCTCTGTCCTGTGTCAAACTTGCTTACTGTTGTTAAAAGTTTGGACCCATGAGGGGCCTTGTTGCACTTTGTATTGTCTAATAAAGCTTTTTAACCTACCCAATTGTCTGAGTGTTCAATAAAACCGTGACACCGTGGTGTACATCAACAAGCAAGAAGTCACAAGAAGCGTTTCCTCTTGGTCCGAAGTCAAGGCTATTTTAATCTGGGCAGAAGAGCACTTTATGGCCATCTCTGCCACGCACATTCCAGGGGTGGAAAGCGTCCTGGCAGACTATCTCAGTCTCCAGACGGTGGACCCAGGAGAGTAGAAACTCTACCCAGAGGTTTTCAACCTGTTGGTGCAGAAATGGGGTCTCCCTTGGATAGACCTGATGACCACCAGGGACAACAGGAAGGTTCACATGTTTTGCGCTCGCTGAAAAGACACTCTGGCGTTTGCGGCAGACACTCTGTCAATTCCATGGTGCTTTCATCTAGCCTACATCTTCCCCCCCCTTTCCTCTCATCCCCAGGGTGCTGAGGAATAGGGATGGGCGAAAAGTGTGAAAAATTTCCTGCATGACTTTTCAAGAAAACTTGCAGATTTTTCACTTTTCCCGCAAAAATTTTTGCCTTTCCGCCTATGCAAAAATGTCCTCCTTTTCTCCTATTTAAAAAAAATTCTGCCTATTTTACAACATTTTCCGCCTATTATAACACATTTTACGCCTATATTTCCTATAGGCACTACATTTCCTAATGTAATATTACTTCGTGTCAGGGCTGAAGTTTAGAAATAAGTGGCTACAAGTCAAAGTTGTGAGTCCTACAGCAATATATGGCTTGAAAAATGTGGTCGCAAGCAGAATGCATTTGTCCTTTGCCCACAACACTAACTTCCTGCTTAAGTGACACTGGCACATATTCATGATGATGTCAAGTAATAAAAAAAAATAAAGTATAGCCTACAATGTGGCAGATGTGTATTGTAATGGTGGTGGTGGGGGTGGGACTGGCATGGTATGATTTGTGTATGTATTTTTACCATTGTCATATGATATCCTCCTTCTCAGATTATTGACACACATTACTTATCGTACATAGCAGTGGTCCCAAGTGGGGTAGATGGTGGCAACCCTTCCTCACATCCCTCCTCCACCTCCTCATCTGTGCTGCTGTTAATATATTTGTCCTGGCTTTGTCTGTCATGTGTGGTTTCTGCTACCTGATACTCAGATGGTATGAGATGTTGGTTCATTCTTAAGAATGTTAGTCTCCCAAAACTGCTGCTACTACTTCTACATGGCCTAGATGTTGATGCAATTCTACTGCCACTACTACTAGGTGTCAAAGATGCAGCACTTACAGCAGCAGCAGCAGAGGCACTCGTCATATCTAACATTGTGGATGTTAACCTGTGTTGCTGTTGCTGGGTACTCAAAACAGGTGTGTGTGTGTGTGTGTGTGTGGCTGAGTGGGACTTGGATTTTGAAGAGACAATGATGCTGATGATGATGATTGATAGGGTGACTGTGTACTTTTTGACATCTAGCTTGTCCAGGGTCAGACTTTCCAATGGCTTTCTCAAACAGTTTATAGATTGGCAAAGTGCTCCTTAAAAGTGGTGGAAGATTCAGCCTTTGACTTTCTGCTAACCTTATAGCCCTGTCATCATCCTCACTCTCAGATTCATCTGTATCTGAACAAGAGAAGGATGCTGGAGGGATATATTCTAGCTCTGCATCATCATCAGTCATCATTAGGTCATCTCAGCAGCATCAGCATCACCTGACAGTTCTTTCCCACTACTACCCTTATATTCCTCTAAACTTTTAGAGGTCTCAAACAATTTATTTTTACTTTTACTGTACAAATTTCCCTACTACTTTGAGGATGGGTGTTTTGGTGCTTGTTTGTTTCACTATCTGATGCAGCAAGCACTTCAGCTGCTACACCTTCCTCTATTATGCTATTGCCAGCATCATTAACACTTGAATGCGACTTGTCGTCTTCAGTGTTCATATATGGTTCTTTATTTCTGCTGGCACTGGTGGTGCTGGAACTAGTTTTTCTGGGACCTTGACAAACTGCATCCTCCCTTGGAGTAGAGGGATCATCATCATTGATTGTACACGCTGCAACAATCATTGCTGCAGTCAGTTTTTAAACTACAACTTTACTCTCATGTCCTTGCACTGCTCCAACCCTCCCCCTTCCCCTTTCGTATTTGCTGGATATTATGCAACTACACTGTGTTTTTTTACTGGACGGTACACAACTGATGGAGTTGTATGATGCCTTCCCTAAACCCAGCTAGCTGTCTGTCACTGTCACCTAATATATTTATTTTGTTATTCTTTTTTATTTTTTTTAAGATGTCCACCCTGTTGTCTTATCACAGTCTGCCCAAAAAAAATTATAACTGAAAATCAACAACTTCTATCCCCAGACGTCCCCACCCAGCTCAGAGACAATAATAGCAAGATCAGCAAGCAGATAGGTCCCTAGCTGCCTGTGTCTTGCCAGTCAGTCACATGGAATTTTGGAGTATTTGGGTTAACGTCCTTCTTCCCTTCTTCTCCCCAGAGTGCCCCACTGACTCTTCTAATACAGAGAACAAATGTCCTACCTAAAAGATTCCCTAAACTAAACTTCAATTCTCCTATCTTCTCTAGCTCAAAAAACATATTGCTCTCTCTTCTCACAAACACAAAATGGCATGCTGTGGGAGCCTGACAGCCTTTTATATGGCTCTAGGAAACTTTAGTGTGGTGGAAAAATATTTTTCTTCCCTTTGATTTCAATGGGCGGAAAAGGCAGGAAAAAGCAGAAAAACTGCACTTTTTGGGGGAAATTATTCACCAAGCAGAAAGTGCTATTATTCGCCGATTTCAGTTTGAAAATTCTCGCCCATCCCTACTGAGGAAGATTCGGATGGACGGGGTGGCGATCATCATTATCTCCCCCTATTGGACCAGGAAGCCCTGTATCACGGTGCCCGTGATTTCTCTGGTTGCGACATTGCTATTTCCTGATTGTTTCTATACTGCATTCTTATTGGTGACCACGCTGACTCCTCCTATCGATTGCCTTTATATTCTTGGCACCGTCATTATGGCGGCACCCTTTCGTGGTGTACCAGTATCTTGTGTTTGTGCCTGTGCTTTCTGGTATCCTGTGTATGACCCGGCTAGACTGACTACGTTCCTGTTTGATTGCCAGTACCTGACTTCTGTTGTGACCCGGCTTAGCTGACTAGCCTACTCTGTGTACCGACCCGGCTTGGCTGACTACCCTGTTCCGTGTACCGACCCGGCTTGGCTGACTATCCTGATCTGTGTACCGACCCGACCTGGCTGAATATCCTGCTCCGAGTTCCTACTCAGCTATCCGTTGTCCTGCTCTGAGAGTGCCTGTTCAGCACTGTGTGTCTCTTCTCCCTGTGTACCGGCATTTACCGGTTACCTTGTGCTACTTCATTCCTGACACTCCAGTGTCAGGGAGAGTCCTCGTATACCCGCAACTGTGTTATGCTTGACCCAGCACAGCTTGTCGTTCCATCACTACGAGGTTGGCTGCTGCTCCCTGGGCGCCTCGATAGTTCCCTGTCTGTGCGGCCTTAGGGCCTGGTTGGGGTCTGAGCGTCCATTACCCTATCTAGGGTTAGTGTGTGGGTTAATGACTTCTGTCACAAGCTGGTTGCCTTAGTCCCTTGGGTTGGTCCAGTTGCCTTGCCACTTACTGTCAGTATTGCTTTACCACCTAGCTATAACGGTTTTATTTGACACTCAGACACAGTAGGTTAGATAAAACACAGTTTTATTGAACAAACTCAGAAAAACAGTAACCCTCACGGGTCCAGTAATATATAACACAATATAGCTGACACAGGACAGGTTACAGTAATATATACCCACACAGGTCCAGTATATGTACAGTTCAGCAACAACAATATACTGACACAGATCAGGTAACGTTCATGTGATACTCAAACGAGGCAGCACTGAATGGGCTACTATTAGGCCAGGGAGACTGACAGGCCCTAATAGCGCGAGGCCCTTTATACACTCACTCTGCAGAGAGTGCACAAATATCGAGTAATGTCACAACAGTAAACGGAGGCCCAGGACAAGCTTGTGAACTGCCGTAGCAGTAGCGGAGTACTGACTGTATTCCTGGAAGGGCACCTAACGGAGACTGCACGGATGGATAGCCGGTGGAATCTGGCACCTTCCCCGAAGGGGTTAACAACGCTCAGACCAATGTCAATTGCCTGATCGAGAGAACAGCCTGAGATGCCCAGAGTAAGACCAACCTCAGCGTTTATGGCAGGAAGAAGGGTCAAGCGTACCGTGGTGCACGGATGGAAGTTACACACCGGAATGTTGCCCGTGCGACACCGACAGATAACCGAGACTAGACTGCAGGAATAACAGTGAGGCAACAGTGACTCTGTCCGGAGACAGAGAGGAGCCCGGATAACAACCCCAAACCAAGTACCGGATGGGGCCGCAGGCAGGACTGATACACGGGCAATGGAGCCCAACCGGGCCAGTACACAGAGCAGGAACGTTATTCAGTCAAGTTGGTACACAGAGCAGGAACATCAGCCAGGCCGGGTCAGTATACGGAGCAGGAACGTCAGCCAATCCGAGTCGGTACACAGAGCAGGAACGTCAGCCGGGCCGGGTCGGTATACGGAGCAGGAGCGTCAGCCAATCCGAGTTGGTACACAGAGCAGGAACGTCTGCCGGGCCGGGTCGGTATGCAGAGCAGGAACGAGATGCAGAGTAGTCAGGCAGTCTGGGTCGGTACACAGAGATCACACGAAAACTGGAACAAGCGCTGGTAACGGAAACACCATGAAAGGGCACTGTAGAAGTGACAAGGCCCAGTATTTAAGGACAAATACTGGGCGGGACAAAGCCACTTCAGCCAATAAGCAGGAGCAAAACTGACAGAATGTCGCCAGCATAGCACGGGCACTGTGATACTAGCGTACTAGGGGTCCAGATGCCTTGCCACTTACTGTCAGTATCACTTTACCACCTAGTGTACTAGGGGTTCGGTTGCCTTGCCACTTACTGTCAGTATCGCTTTACCACCTAGCGTACTAGGGGTCCGGTTACCTTGCCACTTACTGTCAGTATTGCTTTACCACCTAGCATACTAGGGGTTCGGTTGCCTTGCCACATACTGGCAGTATCGCTACGTACCTAGAGTACTAGGTGTTCTGTTGCCTCAGTTCCAGTCAGTCTTGCTGACCTCCCTAGCGTACTAGGGATCCTGTTGCCCTGCAGCAGACTGTTCATCTTACTGCTATCCCTAGCGTTCTAGGGGTCTTGTTGCCTTTCGCGATCTGTCTACTCCAGACAAACTCCCTAGCGTTCTAGGGAGATTGCGTTGGGGGTCCTCCTCCCGACTAGTGCCTGCTAGCTCCGGTTTTTGGCCTAAACATTCCTGCTACCACCCTGTGTTATTCTCCGTTTCTGGACTAGATTCTCTCTGCCGCTGTAGTAGTCCAGACCCTGGGTTATTCCATGGATACCTTTCCTTGCCTACTCTACTGTTCCTGTATCAGTTGCCTGTTTTACATTTATATTACCCACTGTTCTGTATATATTACAGTACTTGTTCTTTGCTTAATAAAACTGTGTTTTACTAAACCATACGTGTCTGAGTGTCTGAAAACTGTAACACCCTGGTTCCCAGAACTCATGGCCTTATCTGTTCGGGACCCGTTTCTTCTTCCACTCAGACCGGATCTCCTCCTTCAGGGTTACCTTTGGAGAGAGGACGTGGAGCGATTCCTTCCTAAGATGGTCTCTGAGGTCCACATCAATCAGGAGATTGTTGTGCCTTCCTTTTGTCCTGACCCCAAATCTGACAAGGAGAGGGATCTCCACTTGTTGGATGTGGTGCACTGCCTCAACTTTTATGTGCACCGTACTGAGTCTTTCCATAAGGCTGATGCCTTTTTTTTCATCCCTGAGGTTCCAAGAGCTGGTATGGCTGTGTGTAAGGTCACTATTGCGTCCTGGATTAAGTCTACCATTTGTAAGGCGTATGAGCTCAGACATAAACCTGTTCCCTTTCGCATTACGGCACACTCCACCAAATCTGTTGGGGCCTCTTGGGCCTATAAGAATCAGGGTTCTGCTGATCAGCTGTGCAAGGCGGCTACTTGGCTACACTGTGCACACCTTTGCCAAACACTACCGTGTTGATGTCCTGGCTTCGGCTGAAGTCAGCTTTGCAAAAGTCCTGGAGGCAGTTTTCCTTGTCTAGGACTTTCATTCATGTGCCTTATAGCTGTTTAACTGTTTGAGCCCCGTTGGCTCTTGTTCTTGTGTCCTGTGTTACAGTTATTCTCTGTCTGTTGACACTTACTTTAGCTTGGGCTGTTCTGTGTCCTGGATAGCCCATGGGAACTCTGGTATCATGGGTACCGACGCTTAGTCCTTTCCTTCTCTTCCCACCCATGGGAGCTCAATGTTAGTATATCCCCATGGTACCTGTAAGCTATATTGGACGACAGAGAAAAGAGGATTTTAGTCTTACCTGTTAAATCATTTTCTCTTAGTCCTTATAGCTTACAGGTCCCCCACCCAGTGAAAGGGACCATGTTGGGTCTCCTGTAGCTGAACGTGGAGGTCCTCTTGGATTCATTGCTCACAGGAATTTTCCTTTATTTCTTCTTGCTGTCTTACTGAGTAGGTTTTTCACAAGTCTATCTGGGGTGGAGCTATTGAGGTAGCCTGATATGGAGAGGAAGGGGGGCTCCACCCTACACTTCTTCTAGAATTGTTCCAGCCCACTGGGAGGAGCTGTTGCCTCCCCATGGTACCTGTAAGATTATGGACTAAGAGAAAAGGATTTAACCGTTAAAACTAAAATCCTCGTGGGGAATTTCCTTATTCACACACTTTTAACTCCAGTTGCTATATACAGTAGTTTAAATATCCCCTTTCACATACAGTGCTGAAAATTGGATAATTTTAAATATTCTTTTAAATAAAAATAATAAATTTTGATTTTTATTCAGTGTAATTTCTCTTTCTGTATATTATCCCACTTGTCTTTGCTATGGACTACCATTAAATAAGGGAATTAAAAGAGTTCTAAGTAAGGATCACACTTGCTTTTTCCTTCTCTAGGAATAGCTCTTTGTTTTCTCTTCTGAAAGTGAAAAGAAAGCTGCACAAAGGTTACAGAAAAGAAAACAGCATCAGGAGGAACCGATAAGGAGGTTGTGCACAAACTTATAACTGGGAGGCCCCCCATCTAAGGGTTTCTTAACTGGTATTATTGGAGCTTGGCAAGGGCTAGAAGTTGGAATAATAACTCCTTGTTGAATCAAGGATTAAGGGCTCGATCCAAATGTTGGAGTAGAAAAATGTTGGTAGGGCAAAATGGATACCGACCGACAAAATAAAATGTCTTGGTCAGTATTCAAATGTCCTACCGACATTTAGCACAATGGACGTTAACTTCCCAAAATGCTGCTAAATAACGCCAGTTTTGGGAACTTAACATACTGTCAAGCACAGATCATTAAAAAATCTGTGTTAAACTTACCTGTCATCCATTGTCTGTCTCCTTCTATCTCCATTCTTTCTTCTGTCTTCTCTTGATGCTTCTTTCTTCTATCTTCTCTTGTATCTTCTTTCTTCTATCTTTTTGCTGTAAAATAAAAAAAGTTTCAGCTTAAAGCATACATACTTTAACCGCTTGAGTGCCAGAGGGGTACGCAAAGTATTGTAAAGCAATGCATTGCATACCTCTCTGGTGCTCAGAGGGTTAAAGTACATAGTAGTGTGCCACATCTTACAATCACATGCCCCCATATTACAAATGTTAAAAAATGTTTTCAATATATATTCCGATCCAATGTTAATGCCACATATATTTCAATAAAATGTTTATGCCACAATGACATGAAAATAAACATCAAACTTAGCTTTTAAGTTGCTGTCTCCGCCACTGCGTGAGGCTGCTGAGGCAATGGCAGAGACAGAACAAGGCGTCACACAGCTGCTACTCTTCTGCTTCAAAGGCCGATGCCAGTTCTGGAAATATTCTTCTCTTTAAACACAAATTAGTGGTACCAGCGTCAATTAGACATTTAACAATTTTACCATCAACATTCAATTTGACATGTGGACCAGATTGGTAATTGAAAATAAAGGGTGTGTTCAAACAGTTAGCTTCTAGGCTGTCCTAATCACTCCAGGCATCATCTGGATAAAAGGGGGCAGGAGGGAAGTCAGTGTAGGGTTTTCTGTGTCATTGTGTTCTCAGGTACAATCATGCCAGAAATGTCCAGGCTGGTTGCACCCTCATAATGCCTCCCTCATAATCTCTCCTGTCATCCCAATCCCTCCCCATAACTCTTCTGCCGTTCCTACCCTTGTATTGATTTCTAGGATTCTGATGAAAGGATCTGCCTCTACGGTTACAGTTGTGCTCAAAAGTTTGCATACCCTTGGAGAATTGGTAACAACCCAGCTCTTGTAGAAATACGGAAAATTATTAAAGATCTACAACCAATGCTAGCAGAAGATGATACTCTGAAAAATATCTTCCCTGAAACCCCATTTTGGCCTTTAGACAACCACCAAACCTTCAACAAACACTAATCAGCACAAAACTACACACCAATGAGAAGTATACAGAAAAAGGTACTAGCCAATGGAAGAAACCTCGCTGCAAACTATGCCAGCATATATGCCCAGACAATAAAGCCGCCCACAACAACAAAACCTACAGCATTAAAGGATCATACTCCTGCACATCTAGCAATGTGGTATATATATGATACATTGCACCAAATGCCACCTAGGGTGCTACATTGGGGAAACCACTCAGCAATTAAATGGCAGAATGAACATGCACAGACACTCTATCAAACATCATAAACAAGGATCCTTCTGCACCCCTGTGGTACACCATTTTACCCAGCCTGAACACTCGATTAAGGACCTAAAAATCAAAGTGCTCAAAGGGAACTTTAGAAATACCCAAGAAATCCCATTTTATTGTCCCATTGTCTTGTGTTTACATTCTGTTGTTCTATTATCTGGCCCAATGTTTACGGTAAGTTATTTACCATAGTCCCTTTGTATAGTTAAATTAATCATGTCTACCCCCATTGTATCCTGTGTCCACCATAAGTCACTCCCCTTTGTGTTCTCTGTTTTGTATTATATCCTGATGTTGTTAAACGTGTATAAAAAACCTAGAGTTTGTTCAATAAAATGTGTTAGTCATTGGAACTTAGAAGGTGTCCTGGTTTCTTCATTCTGAATGGTTTAAAGGGGCCCCTTTGCCCCCCCCAATTCAGGCAGCTGATGTTACAGTGGTCTAAGTTGATGTATCCAGCTTTCCAGCTTGTGTTCCAGCCTTTTGCCAGTGACTGCTTCCAGCGCTTCATCTTGCTTCACCGGCCAGGCTATCCAGTTTTAGCCACATCCAGGAGGTAGAGACCCAGAACGACGGTCTAAGTCAGCCCAAGGACTTAGGCTTCTGTTACAGAGTCCATTCAGCTTTTGTCACAGTCACCAGTACAAATGAAGGTCAAAAACAGGTATATATATAAGTAAAACCACCTTTATTAAAGATACACAAAATAGTAATCCCCAGAAAAGCCCCGGAACATAAAACGGACAAGCCACAGTCCACTTCACAGACTGACACTGAGCAGAGGCCTGTGCTTCTCTGAGAGGAGTCAGAACCAGACTAAAGTTCTACCTCTCAATAGGATACGGAGCCCAACGGAACGGAGTACTACCGTGCGGTACTAACAGGAGACAGTGGCAAATAGAGCGGAGGAGCACATGCCACAGTACTGTAATGCGAATAGCCCAACCAACCAGAATAGCAGGGAGCGAGAAGACAACCAAAACCACAGTTCAGAACCGGAGTGGAAGTCAGACAAGCTAGGGTCATACACGGACCAAGTAGTCAGCCAGAGTCACAGGTCAGAACCAGAATAGATAGTCAGACAAGCCAGGGTCAAACATGGAGTGAGTAGATAACTAGAGCCACGGATCAGAACCGGAGTAGATGGTCAGACAAGCCGGGGTCATACACAGAGCGAGAATGGAAGCCAAACAAAGATCACAACGAGGAGCAAACATAATGAGTAATCACAGGAACACCACATGAGGGCAACTGACGCTAGCACCCCTGGAAGTAGATATAGGCCTACACAGAGGTGAGGAATCAATTGAATACAGCGTATAAAAGAGTGCCACGTTCAGAGACAGCAACGCACGCCTGCACCTGTGACTACCATACAAAGCAGCGAAATTGCATCAGGGTAGCGACACTAGGTCTAAAAAATTAACACTTTTTGTTGTCTGGTAATTATACTCTGGGTTAAAGAAAGGAACATTTTTTTATTCATTTATTTCTTTGATGGGGTATATTGTGTGTGCCTGCTTGGGCAATTCTGTGGGGTGAAAGCCATTTTCAGCAGTAGACATTTTGTTGTTATAATAGAGGTGAAGATAACTGAATGACAGGGTTTTTGTTTTGGCTTACTTCTCAGTATGGTTTGTGAATTTATACATGTATAGATATATATTTTTACAAGGAAATTCATTTTCCTACTGTGTAGAATAAACAGGGCATTGAGCAAACAATTGCTTGTGACATACAGTAATAATTTTCTTTGCTGTAGCAAAAACTTTTGTTCCACTACTTAAAATCGCACACTACTGCTGCACCATAGGATTTTTGTTATTTTCCCTTTTTTTTAGATTTTTCTTTTTTTTTGTTCAACAACAGTCTGAGTGTCCTTTTGGGGCACAGATCATAGACAATTAGGCCCTGGTCAAACAGTCACAAGAGGTTCCACACACAAACCTTCTATTCCGGTGCGGGAGTTGCAAGGTTTGTTATATATATGTATACAGGCATACAGGGGTTACAAGTGTAATTTACAGGGGTAAAATATTTTTATGAGGAAGTGTGCCAATACTTCCGTGAAGATATTCAGAAACATGATGGCCCATATGTGCTCCCTGAATCAGTGGACCCTGACTGTGATAAGTATGAGGGGTTTATGCGGGTGTTGACACAGGTTGTCACAAACAAAAAATACAATATTAGTAAGAGGAAAAGTTTGGCAGTACAGGCAGTTATTGTAGCAATTGGTGGTTTAGCAGATATGGTTCAGGAACTGTGAGAATTCAATTCAGAACTGTTAGATACAATGGAGGAGGCCAGGGACAAGAGAGACTGTTTCAGAGTGGCAACTCTGAGGACGACTACCATTGTGGGAGAATTGGAGAAAGAATTAGGAGAGATGGAAGAACAGAGGGATGTGTATGTAGCCAAGGTTGCAGATCTCCAGGACATTGTTATTGGCTATGAAGAAAAAGAGAAATTAGAGGAGGAAGATAAGCAAGTGAAGGATATTCCAAAATAATATCCAGTACTAGACTCATTATGGAGGAAAGAGAAGGCACAATTGCCAACAGTGGACCAGGGAAAGACCTCACTGTGTCTTACTGCACCCTACCAAAGCCAGGTACCCCAGTGATAGTGTCTGAAATATTTAACGCAAGACAGATGTCCACCGGGTTTACTATGAAGACACGTCCCATGGCCATGGGGGACAAGGACAATTTTTTTAGCAATGGTGGGGTGCTATGCCAACTTCTAACTTTAACGATTTTACCTGCTGGTTCCAGAGAGGGGTTGAAAGAGCCACAAAAGGAGGGCTCAACTTAGCGAAGTGGACTGAGCTGTTAGAACAGGCTCTGGGTCATATGGCTAGCAGATTGCTAGGCTTCAATGCAAGCTTGTCTGTTCAGGCAGGAAGAATAACAGCGACTCATTTTTAAATAAATAATATAGAAAAAGAGGTAAGTAAGTATCACCGTGCCTGTGATTGCTGGCTTTTTCTGTCAGTCAGTTGTAAGGACTCTCTATTGGTTGCCTGTGATTAGTCCCCCCAGTATTGCCTATATAGACTGGGCTCCTGCAACCTTTGAGTGCCCTTTCGTGGTGTCAGTGATCACCTGCCTATGGATTCCTGTGTCTGCTGGGCCTGCATGTTTCCTCTATTGTCCCAGTGTCAGTGTATCAACCCAGACAGCCAGTGTCACTCCAGAGTGGTACCTGTTCCCATTCCTGATCCTGTTTGGCTGACGTTCCTGCTTCCATTCCTGACCCGGTTTGGCTGACGTTCCTGCTTCCGTTCCTAACCCGGTTTGGCTGTTGCTGCTGCTCCGGTATCCTGTTCCAGCCTGGCTGTTGCTCCTGCTCCTGGACTCGGATTGACATTCTTCCCTCTGGACTATGGTCGCCTGGGCGACATTCTGACTTCTGGATCCCTCCTTAGGTTGTTCCTCTGGTACTAAGCTTAGGCCTCCGTGTTGTCCAGTACGCGGTACTGGTTTGCTCCAATATCACACCGGTTGCTTGCTGCCTCCTTTACAGCACCAGTAGGGCTTCCCTGTTGTCCAGAACGCGGTACTGGTTCGCTCCAATATCACAGCGGTTGCTTGCTGCCTCCTTTACAGCACTGGTAGGGCGTCCGTGTTGTCCAGTACGCGGTACTGGTTTGCTCCAATATCACACAGGTTGCTTGCTGCCTCCGTTACAGCACCGGTAGGGCGTCCGTGTTGTCCAGTACGCGGTACTGGTTTGCTCCAATATCACACCGGTTGCTTGCTGCCTCCGTTACAGCACCGGTAGGGCCTCCGTGTCGTCCAGTACGCGGTACTGGTTTGCTCCAATATCAGACCGGTTGCTTGCTGCCTCCGTTACAGCACCGATAGGGCCTCCGTGTTGTCCAGTACGCGGTACTGGTTTGCTCCAATATCACATCGGTTGCTTGTTGCCTCTGTTACAGCACCGGTAGGGCATCCGTATTGTCCAGGTACACGGTACTGGTTTGCTCCAATATTGCACCAGTTGCTTCCTGCCTCCATTACAGCACCGGTAGGGCCTCCGTGTCGTCCAGTACGCGGTACTGCTTTGCTCCAATATCAGACCGGTTGCTTGCTGACTCCGTTACAGCACCGGTAGGGCCTCCGTGTTGTCCAGTATGTGGTACTGGTTTGCTCCAATATCACACTGGTTGCTTGCTGCCTCCATTACAGCACCGGTAGGGCGTCTGTATTGTCCAGGTACACGATACTGGTTTCCTCCAATATTACACCGGCTGCTCACATTACCAACTTTACAGCACCAGTAGGGCTCCTATACTCTGTGCCATCATGCTAGGCTGCCTTGCCCGGTATATTGGCAAGGCCGGTAGAGCCTCCTTCATATTGTTGTGCCAGTCTCCAGGCTGCCTTGCCCGGTATATTGGTAAGACCGGTAGACCCTGCTTCTTCTCATTGTGCCAGTCTCCAGGCTGCCTTACCCGGTATCTGGCAAGGCCGGTAGAGCCTACTATATTGTACCATTGTTCGCTATACTATTTGAACCTGTTGTGTGTCTGTTTCATATATGTATGTTCTGGACCGGTGAGGGTTCTTATTAACTTTTCAATAAAGTTGTGTTTTTATCTTAACTCTATCTGAGAGTCAAAACAAACCGTGACAGTAAGATTACCATGATGCCAACAGAGGGACCTCATGGGGTGGCACAAACGGTTTTGTTCTGGTGCACCCTGCATCAGCCACAATGGCCAATGGCACAGGGCTCACAGCACAGATAACAAGGGTTCTGGACACTCTTTCTGGGCAATGTCAGGAATTTGTGAGGATGTTTGATCCAACCCCCACAGATGTAGAACTTTTGTTACTGATAGCAGATAAGTGGTGGCTAGAACACCCGTACACTGAACGGGTATGCACAGTATTATCAGTAAGGCCCCTTAAGCGGAGATGGGATGCACTACAGCAAAACAGAGATAGAGAAAACTGGAGGAAAAGAGATTTTTGGGAGAGGCACAGCAAAGGAACATTGGGCAGGAAAAGAAGGAGCAAACATTGAGGGAAATAATAATAGTGAAGGACAATTTTGGGACATGGAGACCATTTTCTTCTCTAAAAAGAGAACATGAAAATCTAGAAAGAGATTACACTAAAATAAAAATTGAACGTGATCTCTTAAGAGAGCAGGTTACCAGGATTGAGGAAGAATTATGCCACCTTAAAAGGGATAGTAATACTTCATTTTATCTTTATTTTATTTTGTAGGCATGAAAAAAACATGAAGAACGATATAAGTCTTATCTCTCAAACCTTTATGGTTTAAGAGATATTCACAAGCAAAGTTTCCCCTCCCGCCCCTTCTACCTAGTGTAAGCCATCTCTTCTCAGATGTGAATCTGGTTGTATGACCAGACAGATAACAGAAGGGGACATTCTTCTTTGTATGAAAACAATGAAATCCCTGCCCCCCTTGACAAATTTTTCAGCTTTTTCCCTTATCTTAATTGAAGATTGTCCCTCTCTGCAGTCTACCTGGGCACCTCCCTTCTGATCTGGTTGAACAGGGGGGGGATACTTTGTTTGTGAATATCTCTTAAACCATAAAGGTTTGAGAGAGAAGATATATCGTTCTTCATGTTTTTTTAATGCCTACAAAATAAAATAAAGATAAAACGAAGTATTACTATCCCTTTAAGCAGGGTGACTTGACAGTGGTCTCAGAAACAACTTAAATTATAATTATTTTTCCCCTTTCAATCTCTATATTTGCACATTCCCATAATGTTATAGTGAGGGGAGGGTGCAATAATATTGCAGTTGGTTGTTTTGTCTGTATCATAAAATTGTGTTGTTTTTAGGAATTGGGGGGCACATAAAAGTTCTGTGTGTGTATATGTGTGTACAGGGATGGATGGTGGACTCTGTTGTGGATGTGATATTTGCAGTTTAACTCACAATAAGACCACATATCCCAGGGAGGTAATGTGTGGGTTCCAGGGGAGGATACTAACTTTTTATTTTTTTCTCAGATATGTGTGTAGAGGGATGGATGCAGTTGGTTGTTTTGTCTGTATCATAAAATTATGTTGTTTTTAGGAATTGAGGGGCACATAAAAGTTGTGTTGGTGTGTATGTGTGTACAGGGATGGATTATGGACACTGTTGTGAGTATAAACTTTGCTGTTTAACTCACAATAAGGCCACATATCCCAGGGAGGTAAAGTGTGGGTTCCGGGGAGGTGGGGAGGATACTAACTTTTTATTCTTTCTCAGGATTTCCATTCAGAATTTTATTTTCTTTTGTTTGTTTTTCTCTCTCTCTGCTTTTGTTCCTCTCTGTCTTTATAAGTTTTTGTTTCCATCTGTTGTCTCTCTCTCTTTCGCTGTCTCTCTCTTTATCTCACGCTCTCTCTATCTAGCAGCATTCATTATATATTATAGAGATGGAACTCATTGATGGACAATGGTGGAACTTCCTCACAGGACATTGTATCACAATGGGAAAGGAGGGAAATTTCTTAGATACAATGCATGTTCATAGAGAGCAAGAATTATGTGTATGTAAATGTGTACACAGGATATAAGAGAGATAGAGGGGGAGCAAGAATTATGTGTATGTAAATGTGTACACAGTGTATAAGAGAGATAGAGGGGGAGGGAATATGTTCAGAGTACCATCAAAATCAGGACAGACCTGGGAATGGGTGATCTTGTATGGATCACTTATAACAAATAGTAAGGGGCAACATCAATTTAAATTAAGGGGGCGAATGGCATGCTCTGGCATGCTCAAATAAGTGTATTTGGAGTTTGTGGGAGGAAGGTGTTTTTAACATATATCATGGTAAGGATCTGATGAGAGAGCCATAAAGTATAGTTGAATCACATTCCCAAAGAGTTGTATTGACATGTTTTTCAAATATTCCAGTATGGTGGGATTCTAATTTTTGTTCACTTCTTTAAGATGTCTGGAAAAACATCAATACTGATCCAAAACCAAGGGAACTGGGAATACAAGGAACCATTTCTGGAGTAGTTGCAACATGACTGGGATGTGGAGTCCAATGAGTATCCTGGGCCTCAACTGAAGGGAATCTACCAATGCTAAAAAGAGTGATGGGAGGCAGATCACTCGTATACAATCATCCATACAAACATGAACTGACCATGGTCACAGTCCTGTAGAGACTTTTTAGCAAAGAACTGAACATAGAATCTTGTAAATATGTGTATATTTTGTACAGAAGTGTGCAATTATAGATGGATGTTAGAATAAGTATCCAACCTAGAAAGTTTGCAGGGAAGCTCATGTCGCTGAGGGAATTGCTCTGGAGGGAAGGTGGGTGACTTTTCATCTCAAAAAGTTTTTTCGCACCCGCTGGGTTTCCCTGCCATGGGGGAAGATACTTGGGAACTGGGCAACATAAGATGAATAAAAGTGGGGGAATGTGGTGACTGATCATGTTAGAAAATGGATCTGGGTGGGGGTTGTGACATCATAGCCTTTAGCCAATAGGAAAGAAGGGGCAAGGTTAAGAATTTGTTAAAGGATAGAGCACACTGTTGCTCTGGTCAGTTTTTCTTTTTATCCTGTGTTGGTGGAGGATCCAGCTCCTTTTGTGTTTTCTCCCGCTCCCCCATTTCCTGCCTATCCCTTCCCATCTGTTTGTTGACTTGTATGCTGGCCTGGAATGTTTGCTGAATGTTGGGATCTCAGGTAATATAACTTAATGCAATAAGGGGGAGAATAAGGGAAATAGGTTGCCTTAGTATAGTTTGAAGGCATTGCACTCTTGAATGTAAATATCTGTAGTTTAACTTCTATATTAAATACTGCTAATCAAGTAGAAGAACCCATTGAAGTTGTGTATTTATTTATTATATATAGGTACATTTACATTCATTATTAACCACACCCGGGAGGTAAGAAACCACATAGTTGAATCCCGACAAAAACAAGGCCCACCTGGCCTGTCGTGGAGATAACCTCTTGGCCTCAGACAGATATGTGAGATTCTTGTGGTCTGTCAGAATCAGGATCGGAATGCTAGTTCCCTCTAGTAGATGCCACCATTCCTTAAGAGTGAGAATAATGGCAAGCAGTTCGCGATCACCCACATCATACAGACTCTCTGTTTTAGACAATTTTTTTAAATGAAACCCACACGAAAGTAATGGTTTACCGGGGCCCGAGCACTGGGACAGCAAATTGCCCACTCCAGACTCTGAAGCATCCACCTCTAGGGTAAAGGGTAGGGTGGGATTCGGATGGGACAGAATAGGAGCTTTGGAAAAAGTAGACTTCAGGTTCTCAAAGGCTTGTAGGGCACTGGGTGACTAGTCCGAAGGATTCGCCCCCTTCTGAATCATGTCAGTGAGTGGTTTAACCACACTGTGGAGAAGTTCCGTATGAACTTCCTGTAGTAATTCGTGAAACCCAGGAACCTCTGTATGGATTTCAATCCCATCGGAAGTGGCCATTGCAGGATAGCAAAGTTTTTAGGGTCCATAGTTAGACCGGAGGAGGAGATAACATAACCCAAAAGTGTGACCTGGGATCTATAAAATTCACTTTTCTCCAATTTACAAAACAATTTGTTCTCCCTCAACAACTATAAGACCAATGACACGGCACTCCAGTGGGTCTGTAGATTCGGGGAATGGATGAGAATGTTGTCCAGGTAGACCATGACACACTTTTGCAGTAAATCTCTCAAGACATCATTTATGAATTCTTGGTAGACAGCAGGAGCGTTGCACAATCCAAAGGGCATCAACAAATATTCATAGTGCCTGCTCTGGGTGTTAAATGCTGCCTTCCACTCATGGCCTTCCTTTACTTTTACCAGACTGTAAGCAGCCCTGAGATCAAGCTTGGTAAATACAGTGGAGCCCTTGATCCGATCGAACAGCTCAGTGATTAAAGGAATGGGGTATGCATTTTTGACCATTAGCTCGTTTAGGTCCCTGAAATCGATACAAAGTCTTAGTTTCCCATCCTTCTTCTTCACAAAAAAGAAACCAGGCCCCGCGGGCGAGGAAGATTTGCTAATTAAACCCCTGGACAAGGCATCAGCCACATAGTCCTCCCTAGTTCAGTTCTCCAACAAGGGATAAACATGACCCCTGGCAGGTCTAGCACCTGGAACTAGATCAAAAGTACAAATAGTACGGCCTATGTGGTGGCAATGTACTGGCCTCTACCTTGTTAAACACCTCTCTGTATGACTGGTACTCTGCAGGTAACGATGTAGAGGTACACAAAATTCTCTTAGGTTGCTGTACGCAAGACTTTGTGCACTGAGGGGACCACGATACGATGTCACATGTTTGCCAATCAAACCTTGGGTTGTGCAGCTGCATCCAGGGAAATCCCAGAATAATAGCGAAATGAGGAGAATGGATGACCTGAAACTGTAAGGTCTCCACATGGAGAGCCCCCACCTTCACAGACAAGGAACAAGTCTTGTGAGTAAGCTGTGCCTGTTGTAGGAGTCTCCCATCAATGGCCTCAATGGCCAGCGGAGTGGAGCGGGTTAGTAGCAGAATAGAATGCTGGCCTGCAAATTCTGCATCGATGAAAAGTCCAGCGGCTCCTGAGTCCAGAAAAACTGGAGCAACAACCGAGGACTCAGCTCAAGACAGAACTACTTCAAGGACTGGTTTGCCTTGATGAGTCTCTGGGGACTGTGAAACTCCACCTAGTGTCTGTCCCCTGCGTAACCCTAAGTGCAAGCGTTTCCCGGACGGACGGGACAAGAGTGCAACATGTGACCAGGCCTCCCACAATATAAACAGAGACCTTCCCTCTGGCGGAGAGCCCTCTCCTCCTCCGAAAAGCGCATAAACCCAAGTTTCATGGGTTCTCCTCTAGTGGAGTCAGAACTAGGATACATGGGAGGCAAGGGAGGATTAGGTGGGTTCAAAAAGTTGGGTGCTAACCGGGAAGAGGGCCTACGCATACGATCTTTGAATGATGGCCTCTCCTGGATTCGGGTGTCTACCAAAATGATAACTGAAATAAGCTCCTTCAGATCTCTTGGCAGCTCACGAGCTGCGATCTCATCTTTGATTGGGTCACATAGTCCCTGGGAGAATGCGGCTACTAGAACTTCGTTATTCCATCCTATCTCCGCTGCCAGAGTATGGGATTCTATTGCCTACTCTGCTACTGTACGTGTGCCTTGGAGGAAGGTCATAAGTTGTTTGGCAGCAGAGGTTGCATGGCCCGAAACATCGAAACCCTACGAAACAAGGCCACAAACTCAGTGAAGTTGTAAATCCTCCCAAAGAGAATTGGCCCATGCCAATGCGTTGCCTGACCGGAGGGAAATCAGGAGTCCCACCTTACTCCTCTTGCTCAGAAATGCATGTGGTAGCATATCTAGAAAAATTTCCAGCTGAGTAAGGAACCCCTGGCAGAGTGTAGGTTTCCCATCATAGCGTTGGGGAAATGGAGCAGACCCAGATAATCTTCTAGCAACACCAACCTCTGCGTTAGCAAGAACAGCCGGAGCCGAGTTGGGGAGGCTACCGGTTGCCAAGCAAAACGATCACGGTGCGCCGTACGGTTCAGCAAAGTCTGCATGGCTAAAGCCAGTTGGTCAATATGTTGATCCTGTGAGTCCATCCTGGATAGGATGCTCGGAGAAGGTGGATTGCCTGTACCTTCAATGCTTATGGCCCTTCCGGACTGTCACAATAACCAGTACAAATGAAGGTCAGACACAGGTATATATAAGTAAAACCACCTTTATTAAAGATACATAATATAGTAATCCACAGCAAAGCCCCAGAACATAAAACGGACAAGCCACAGTCCACTACACAGACTGACTATCACGGTGCCCGTGATCTTGCTCTAGGGACATTGCTACTTCCTGTTCTGTTCCTGCTGGGTCCTTATTGGCTGCTGGGTCCTGTCTCCCCCAGAGCTAGCCCTTTTAACCCCAGCCCTGTCATTGCTTTGGCACCCTTTCGTGGTGTTCCAGATTCTAGCGTATGCTCCTGACTTTCAGTGTGTATCCTGTGTATGACCCGGCTTGACTGACTACTGTTTGTGTATTCCGATTCCTGCTCCGTGTACCGACCTGGCCTGGCTGACGTTCCTGCTCTGTGTACCGAACCAGATTGGCTGAAGTTCCTGCTCGGTGTACCAACTTGGCCTGGCTGACGTTCCTACTCTGTGTACAGAACCGGATTGGCTGACGTTCCTGCTCCGTGTACCGACCTGCCCTGGCTGACGTCCCTGCTCTTTGTATATCTCAGTCTGTCTGACCGTACGTCTCCGCTGCTCCTCGGTAGCTATATATTGCTGTGCTCTGTTTGCCACCTGTACTGTGACCCATTCACTACCATTATTGTGTTCTATTTAGGATCCCTGCACTTCGGTGTGGGCGATCCTCCTTGGTACAGCACCCTGGTACGCTTGACCTGTTCTTTCTGTACTTCACATCGATGTTGGTTGTAGTTCCCTGGGCACATTGTTTACTCATCTAACGGCCCTGCGGCCGCATTCAGGGTCCAAGCGTCCGTTTAACCCTTACAGGGTTGGTGCGAGTTTAGCACTTGTGGGTCCCAGTCATTGCAGCATCTCTCTGTGCTGGTACAGTTGCCTATCTACCACCAGTGTCACCCTTCGCTCTGGGGGTCACGCTATTTTAGCACACTGTAAGTTTCGCTCACGCTAGTTCACTAGGGCACCCGTATTCCCTTAGCGATCCATCAGTCATTGCTCTATCTGGTGCACAGTTATTCAGCTCCTACTGCTCCGGCAGTTCCCTTGATATCCTACCCGGTAGGGTCCTGTTGCCTGGTCACACACTGTCAGTGTGCTTTTACATTGCCCCCATCAGCTCCAACTGTCTTGCCCCATCAGCTCCAACTTGCCCCCATCAGCTCCAAGCTCCAACTTGCCCCCATCAACTACAACTGTCTTGCCCCATCAGCTCCATCTTGCCCCCATCAGCTCCAACCTGCCCTCACATTGCCATCAGCTCCACATTGCCCCCACTTTGCCCACCTGTATCCGTTTCCTACCTCCCTGGTGGTCCAGCAGCAGGAGATGTCTGTGCCGCCTTCTGCACAGACCTGCAGCTGCTGTTGCTCCCGCGCGATCTTCTCTATAGGAATGCAGAGCGCTGGGAGATGATGTCATCTCCCAGTGCTCTGCATTAGAGCTGACGAGGGGGAGCAACAGCAGCTACAGGTCTGTGCCGACTAAGGCACAGACCTTAGCATGCGACGGGTGGGCCGGGCGGCGGGTTACTGTGCGCATCGCTGTAAATATATTTAAAATTAAAATTATTTCAATGACAGGCGCCCCCTCTGTGGGGTGCACCTGTAGGCAGGTGCCTACTCTGCCTTATGGAAAATCCGGCACTGACTAGGGCCCGCTCATTGTTCCAAGGCCTAGTAGCTCTCTCTTGGTGCCTGAAGTGGTTGCCTCTTGAGCTGGTACTGCCTCCTCTGTACTGGTGGGCTCCACTACCTCTCCCAGGATATACAAGAACTGTCTGTTAACCTGATCCTGTGCCAGTATTGTTTTATTGCCTGTACTGGACCCGTGTGGGTTATGGAAGTATTACTTGTACGTTATCTTAATAAAACTGTGTTTTACTAAACCTAACATGTCAGTGAGTCAGAAAAAAAAACGTAACACTGACACTGAGCAGAAGCCTATACTACTGTGAGAGGAGTCAGAACCGGCCTAATGTTCTATCTCTCAATAGGATATGGAGCCCAACGGAACGGAGTACTACCATGCGGTACTAACAGGAGACAGTGGCAAATAGAGCGGAGGAGCACAGGCCACAGTACTGTAATGCGAATAGCCCAACCAACCAGGATAGCAGGGAGCGAATAGTCAGCCAGAGCCAGAGGTCAGAACCAGAGTGGATAGTCAGACAAGCCGGGGTCATACACAAAGCGAGTAGATAACTAGAGCCACAGGTCAGAACCAGAGTGGATGGTCAGACAAGCTGGGGACATACACAGAGCGAGAATGAAAGCCAAACAAAGGACACAACGAGGAGCAAACGTAACGAGTAATCACAGGAACACCATGTAAGGGCAAAGAACTCTACCACCCAGGGAAGTAGAGATAGGTCTACACAGAGGCAGGGAATCAGCTAGTCAAACTGAATACAGCGTATAAGTGAGCGCCACATTCAGAGACAGCAACGTGCGCCTGCACCTGTGACTACCAGACAGAGCAGCGGAGCATCAGGGTAGCTGGCAGCACGGATGCCAAGGTACACTGTGATAGATTTAGGCTTATAGACTTGATTTATATGAGTGGCCAGCATTTTAAAGTTAACGGCCAGGGCCTCATAAGTCATGTTTTGAGATTTTGTGTCCCACCCAGGTACACCCCTGCTTAAGGTGTTCCCACCTATCTACTTCCAGTACAACCAGCAAGAAGCTGTCAACAGTAAGCATTATACATTACAGAAAAATCTCTCATCTATTTAACTGGATCCTCCTTAAATGGGGGGAATATTTTTGCTAAATTAATTAAATCTGCAGAAGAAAAGGGAGAATGTATTCTAATTTGTATTACAGCCCCATGTTGTTTAACCTCCAGTGGTACTGTCCTAAAGGGATTGTGGATGTATCTGGTGACGGGCCTGGTCGCAGGTGTGACCCCTATTGTTACGCCACTGATTTGGATCCTGAGTGAGTACCACTATTTTCTGTTGGAGTGTTTGTTATTCTCCCTGAGGATTACGTAGTATAGTTTGTCTTGGTAGAGGTTATCCTGGGTCACCCTTGAGCTTCTCTGTTAGCTTCGCGGCTAGTACCTATAGGTGGCTCAGCCGCAGCCCAACCCAATCCTTGGCAACCCACGCTTGCAAGCACCGAAACCCAAGCCTCGCTCCCTAGCAACTTGCTCAGTCATCCCTTGTTGGAGGAGTCTCTCTTTCTACTCACCTTGGTACTCCCATCCTTCAGAGATGGTATTAAAGAGTTCATCCCAGAAAACTTAAATTGTACTTATCTGGCAAGCGAAGAGTTAACCTGAGGAGGAGAGCAGAGGAATCCAAGCCCTGCGTATGATACTCGTGTAAAGTGGAAAAGAAAATGGTGACTGAACAGGGAGCCAATCAGTGAACAGCCTGCAAAACCGGTGTCTATAAGAAATGTAGTTTCCCCAATACAGAGTACCAAGAAACAGAACCAAAACCCTCCTGGACCCCGTAAACACTGAGGATGTGCACTGGAATGTTAGGCAAGGGGAGACAAGAAGGATGAGCCATCTCTCCACTCCGTACAAGGAGCGGTTGCAGAGATATGCCCCAAAGCAGTCTGTCCCATAGAGATCAATGGAGCATTGCGGCTATGGTGTAAAGTGCGCCAGAATCAAAATATAACTACTAAAATTAAAAGTGTCTAAAAAGTGCAGAAACACCTAACAATAGAGAACACATGAACCCTAAAGAAAAGTGTGAAAAACAGAGCCCAATCCAATTTAGCATGGCATGGAGGGGGTTAACAAATCACCAGACAGCCCAAATGCTCCAAAGACTCAGAACAGAATAGAAGTTAAACACAACATGAGTGCAGGAGTGCCCTTGGACCTTCAGGGATGACAAACAGAGTGTCAGTCTGACGGACAGACTCAGTGCGATGCACGTAAAACTTAAGGCAATGCACCACATCCAACAAGTGGAGATCCCTCTCCTTGTCAGATTGTGGTTCCGGGCAAAAGGAAGGCACAACAATCTCATGATTGATGTGGAACTCAGAAAGCACCTTAGGAAGAAATTCCTGAGAGGTACGAAGAACGGCCTTATCCTTGTGAAACACCAGGAAAGGCGGTTTACAGGACAGACCCTGCAATTCAGCTACTCTGCGGACAGAAACCACAGTCAGAAGAAATGCCATCTTCCATGTCAACAAACGCAGTGGAACGGTAGCCAAAGACTCAAAGAGCGGTTGTTGCAAGACCCCCAAAACCAGGTTAAGGTCCCACTGAGGAGTGGGAGCCTTAAAGGCAGGGAAGGCATGAGCAACCCCCTGAAAGAAGACTGACGTCAGGCAAAATGGCTATGCGTCTATCACGGTGCCCGTGATTGCCCTCCGTGAGTCGTGCTTAGGCGCATTTGCTATTCTTATAGGCTGATGGTAATTGCCAGAATGAGTCTTTGCCCTTTTGTGGTGTACCTGTGCGCTAAGCTCTTGTGTTACTCCGATGCTCTGATTCTGTGTATGACTCTTGGCTACGTTTGATCCCTGACTAGTTGACTTCCACTCCGGTCTGACCTTTGGCTCTGGTCTGACTCTTGGCTTTGGCTGATTATGCGATCCAGTCTGACTCTTAGCTTGGCTAAATACCCAATCCGGTCTGACTCCTGGCTTTGGCCGACTACCCACTCCGTGCTGACCCCGGCTGATTATCCGATCGTTTCCTACCCGTGGCCTTCTGTCTTCACTTGAGCTTACTGTGCTCTGTTGTTTCCTCCGGTTCAAGTGGTGCTCAGTTACTGTGTCAGACCTTGTCTCTGGCATTCCTGTTCTACCTGTTGCTGATTTGGGCTATTGGGTATACCATAGCGTTCTAGGGATTTCGGTCACCGTTGCCTGTTCTACCCTTGAAGTCTCGGGTCCTCTGTCACCATTGCCTGTAGGTTTACCCTAGCATTCTGGGGAATTCAGTCCATTGCCTACTCTCCCTAGCCTTCAAGGGATTCCTGTCTCTGTTGCCTTGTACTACCCTAGCGTTCTAGAGGAATATCTTTCATTTTACCTTGGCATTTCAGCTTATCCTGCACTAGTAGCTACTGCCGTCCTTGCTACCATTGCATAATATAGTCAGGGTGGTATCAAACTCTATGCAGTCTGTGGATCCTGCGCTGTTTCCATACCTGGCTAGTGAGGGTTGAGGGAAGTGCTTAGGCACTGTCTTCACACCTGGTCTTGTGAGGGTTGGGGAAGTGCTATTCACATTTGTTCTGTTCTTATTTTAATAAAGATATTGATTTTACTGTATCTGTACTTGGCAGTGTCGTTATTCCTCAGTCACCCCTTGACAGCGTCTCTGAAAAAAGACAGATAGAGCTGAGGTTTGAACCTTAAAGGAACTAAGGCTAAGGCCCTAGTTCACACCATCCTGCAAAAAAAGACAGGATAGTCAGAAGATCAAACTCCAGCGAGGGCAGGTCCCTGTCCACGCACCATGAGTGGAAGATAGACCAAACCCTATGGTAAGCCTTAGAAGAAACTGGCTTCTGAGCCCGAATCATAGTAGAGACCACCTCAGGGGAAAAATCCTTCTTCAGGATGGAGGCTTCAAACTCCATGCCGTCAAAGCCAGATGCTCTACACCCTCTTTCCACAGGTAACCCTGAAGAAGGAGATGTGGTCTGCGTGGCAGAGGAAACATACTGTCAACAGACAGGGCCAGAAGTTCTGGAAACCAAGGGTGTCTGGTCCAGTGAGAAGCAATCAGGATGATGGTCCATCCAAATCTTCCTTAATACCCTGTAAAGGAAGGGAAGAGGAGGAAAGATGTAGGCCAGATGGAAGTGCCACTGAATCGATAGGGCATCCATTGCATACGCCAGGGCATCCCTCCAGCAAGAGCAAGACATCTGAATCTTCCGGTTGACCTTTGTGGCCATCAGTTCGATCCAAGGAAGGCCCCAGAGCTGCACCAAGAGGTCGAAACACCTCTGGGAGGAGCTCCTATTCCCCATGGTCCACAGTGTGGTGGCTGAGAAAGTCCATCAGGACAGTTTCCACTCCTGGGATGTGCACAGCGGAGATGGCAGGCACATGTTCTTCTGCCCAGGCTAAACTAGCCTTGACTTCAGACCAAGAGGCGGGACTTCTGGTGCCTCCTTGCGATGATGTAAGCCACGGCCATAACATTGTTCGATTGGACACGGACAGGGCAACCCAAGAGATGGCGGACCAATACCTTAGAGCATGAAAAGCTCCAAAATGTTGATGAGGAGAAGAGTCAGAACACTCGGGTGACCCAGGACTGCACCCCAGCCTATAAGGCTGGCGTCCATCATCACTATAGGCCAGTAGGGGGATCACAAATGATCTCCCTTTCTCCAAGTTGGAGAGGTCCAACCACCAGTGGAGGCCCAATTCCACGTCTGCAGGGAGAGAAACTGGATGATCCAAAAGGTCTGGATTCCCCCTGCACACACGGATCACAAACCTCTGAAGCACGGGCCATAGCATATGTAACCTCTTCCATGGTAGAGATCATCTTCCCCACCAGAAAGGAGAATTTCCTGTCCAGAGCTGACGTGCACTCCAGAGCGCAAGACATTTTGTGGGTGAGTTGCTGAACAGAGACCTCCGTCAGATATTATCACAGTGCTCCGTGATCCTGTTGTGTAGCGGCGACATTATTATCCTATGCCGCTTTCTGATTGGCTGGCCTTAATTGCTACTCCTGGCTTGCCTTTATATACCCTGGGATGTCCTCTCTTAGGCGCCCTTTCGTGGTGTACATTTCCTGTGTTACTCCTGTGATTTTTACTCTGTGTATGACGTGGCCTGCCTGACTACGAGTTGTTCCTGTGTTCCTGTTTCACGATCCTTTGCTGACTCGTAACCTGGCTGAGAACCCGCTCTGTTGCTGACTTGTATTCTGGCTGAGAACCCGCTCCGTTGCTGACTGTATTCTGGCTGAGAACCCGCTCCGTTGCTGACAGTTCTCTGGCTGAAGATCCTGCTCCGTCGCTGACCGTCCCTGGATGAGAACCTGCTCCGTTGCTGACTATATTCTAGCTGAAGATCCCGCTTCATCCCTGATCGTTCCTGGAGGAGACCCCGCTCCATTGCTGACTGTATCCTGGCTGATACCCACTACGTTGCTGACCGTATTGTGGCTATTAACCACTCCTGTGCTGGCTGTATCCTGGCTGAAGATCCTCTCCGTTGCTGACTGTATTCTGGCATAGAACCGCTCCATTGCCGACCAGTAGGGGTGCTGTTCCATGCCATTGCGGTATCCCTATTCCGCTTAACGGGCTCCGGTGCCTACCGGACCCGTCTGTGTGTTTAGGCCTCCACTGCTGATTGGGCTTGGGGGTGGTACATGGTTCCTGAGGTACCGCCGAGTTCGTCTTTTGCGCTTACGAAAAAGACGATGCCTCCGCACCTGAGGGTTGCACTTAGGAACCAATGCCAATAAGGTGCTCTTGCCCCCAGTAGCCTCGCTAATGACGTTCTTTAGTTCAGGGCCAAAAAGAGAAGTACCCTGAAAAAGAAGAGAAACCAGTGATTTCTTAGAGATCAAGTCAGCAGACCAGAGGGTCTAGAAGCCACAGAAAAGGCAGAGGCCTTAGCCTCAAGCTTAACAGCATCAAACAGGGCATCAGTGACATAGTGCTGAGCCTCAAAGATATTTGCTAAAAGCGACAAAAGGTCAGCCTTAGGGGCACCCTTATGGACAGCGTCAATCAGCTGTTCAGTCCAGGCAGCAATGGCTCTGTTAACCCATGCGGGAGCTAAGGTAGGTCTCAATGACGCACCAATGGCAGTGAAAGCAGCCTTCAAAATAGCCTCAAGCTTTCTATCAGTTAAATCTTTAAGAGATGAAGCATCTGCAACAGGCAAGGCAGTGGATTCATAAAGCCTTGACATAGGGGCATCAACCTTAGGAGGTGTAGCCCACTGAGCCAAGGCCACTTCAGAAAAAGGATACAGCTTAGAGAATATCTTAGACTGAGCTAAAAGCTTATCAAGAGTCGTCCACTCATCTAGTATTATCTGATCTAGAGTGATATTAGGCGGAAAAACAGTAGAGGACTTCTTGCACCTTTGAAAGACGTCAGAAGTAGACTGAGGCTCTACAGGAGTAGGAATATTTAAAACTGCCTTAATGAGACTCTCAGCAGAGGGTTTAGGGCCAGCTTCAAAGGAGTTGCCATAAAATTGGGAAGACGCCCCTTCTGAACATACACACCATCCTCTGACTCTGCTAGGGATTCCTCCTCAGAGGAATCAGATAAATTAGGAATTCCAGGGGCCTTAGGGGCCACTATCACGGTCCCCGTGATTCCCTGTCAATCTCTGTAGGTATACATTTGCATTGGAGGAGTCTGATTGGCCCGCCCAGGATGTGCCTTTATATGCTAGGCTGGGGCACTTGTCAATTGCCCTTTCGTGGTGTTGTGTTGCTGCGCCTAGTTATTGCTCTCCAGTGTCTCCTGTGTACCGACCCGGCTAGTCTGACTCTCCATCTGTTCCTGCTTTGTGATCTGACCCGGCTCTGGCTGACGACCCTGCACCGTGATCTGACCCAGCTCTGGCTGACGACCCTGCACCGTGATCTGACCCGGCTCTGGCTGACGACCCTGCACCTTGATCCAACCTGGCTCTGGCTGACGACCCTGCATCGTGATCCGACCCGGCACTGGCTCACGACTCCGCTCCGTGATCCGACCCGGTTCTGGCTCCTGATCCTGCTCCGTGATTGTTCCACTCTCCGGTGGTGTTCCTGCTACTCAGTCATCCGGTTCCGGCTACTGCTTCTGTCCGGTTGCTGCTCCTGTGTACTCCGGTCGCGTGGGCGACATTCTGACTGTTCTCAGTTTCCTAGCTCATTTCGCTGTAGCCGAGGTTGCCTGCCTTGCTCTCGTGGCATTGCTCTTTTCAAATGTACCAGATTAACCCTTGCACTGCCGGTAGTCTCCGATTACGTGCCACTTTGATACATTGCCAAGTTCCGGTGATTCTCTGAGCCTTTACACTTTTGAGCCTCCGCTTTACGCTATACCATTCCTTGCCGAGCTCCGCTTGTTCGATGCCCGGTGAGCATCGTGTTTATGCTGGTTGTCACTGGTAGTCCATTCGCTCTAGCATCAAGGATTGTGGGTGTCTGGGCTGTACCTCATTCGCTCAAAGTGCTTAATCCCAACTGCACTTCCCTGTGCATCGGCTCTTCATAGCTTGGGCAATTCCGTTCTACTGTGGTCTCCCAAGGGCTGGCATATTTCCGTTGCAGACGCAGGGTTACTCGATACTCATTCAGGGCGATTTCTATTCTGGTTACATCAAATTGGCAGTAGCAATCCTCATAAGCCCACTGTGGTGGTACGGGCTCAGCTTAGAGCAACAGGGGCTTATCCTGCTTATGCTTCAAGAGTGTTACAGCGCTTCTCCTGAGTTCCTGATCTACATTTAAGGACTATTACCATAGACTGCTATATATCTCCTGGGCGTTGGCCAATCTAGTCTGAGCCTTACCAGTTGCTCCACTTAACCCTCTATGCACTACTGTTTGTAGTTTACTCCATTCTCTGTTCATATTGCCTGTTCTTACCTTTACTTGCCTCTAGGGGCAGTGTTGTTCATTTTTTTATTTCAATAAACTGTGTTTTACGTTACAACCCGGTCTGAGTGTCAGTAAAACCGTAACAGTACGAAAGGGCCATGACCTCAGACGGGAAGAGTGACGGTAATACACAGAACCTCCACTGGAGGATGGATGTTCAAGAGCAACGCCTAGATCAGTTGGCATTGGCCATGCATACCTTGCTTGAACGTACGGTACATCTTGATAAGCCGAATCAAAATCCGGTGGTCCCCCCAGTTATGACACCGGATAATAGTTCTGTTCAATGCTTGGTCCCGTAGAGAAGTCTAACGGCGGCGGCGCCGTTACCAGTAAGATATGATGGTGAACCCACATTGTGCAGGGGTTTCCTTAATCAGCTAGAGATCTTCCTTGAACTTACACCTCATGCATTTCTAAGTGACCGTAGCAAGGTGGGGTTCATGGTATCCCTGTTAACTGGCAAAGCCCTGACATGGGCAAATCCGTTGTGGGAACAGGCTAAACCTTACACTTTGTGCTTTAAAGAATTTGTTAAACAGTTCCGTAGAGTCTTTGAGGTACCTGGGCGAGCTACGTCCGCGGCCAAAAAACTGTTGTCTATGCAGATGGGCGATCAGACTGCAGCCGAATATGCTATAGAATTTCGGATTCTAGCTGCAGAGGTGGCATGGAATAATGAGGCACTCCTGGCAGCATTTGCCCAAGGGCTCTCTGATGCTATCAAAGATGAGATTGCTGCCAGGGAGGTACCCACCGATTTGGATGAGTACATCGAATATGTGATACTCATTGATACTCGTATGCGCGAGAGGCGCTTGACTAAGAGGGCAACTTCCAAAATCCATGGGCATGAGAGATTGTTTAACCCACCCTCTCCTCCCATTCCTCCGGTCCGTGTACCTGATACTGGGGAACCTATGCAGATTGGTTTTACTAGGCTGACTAAGGAGGAGAGGGCGTATCGTAAAAGACAAGGATTATGCCTGTATTGTGGCAAAAATGGGCATTTGTTGCGCACCTGTCCGGTGAGGCCGGGAAACGCACGCACCTAGGGTACCTTGGGGGACAGGCCCTAGGTGGTGTACAGTCGTCCTCAGATCCTTGCTACTTGAAACCCACTATACCTGTGAGTTTTCTTCCAGGCGACCAGGTTGTGGAAGCACTAGCCCTGGTAGATTCTGGTGCTGCTGGCTATTTCATGGACCAGGCATTTGCTGAAAGACATAATATTTCTCTGTCTGAAAGAGACACTCCGCTAGCCATTGAGGCTATTGATGGCAGACCTCTTGAACCAGCACTCATCACAATGGAGACTACTCTCCTTACTATGACCGTGGGGGCCCTCCATAAGGAGGAGGTTCGTTTCCAGATTATTCATTCACCCCATCATGCGGTCATTCTGGGGTTCCCTTGGTTGACAGTGCACAATCCCCAGTTTGACTGGCAGACATGTGAAGTCAAAGCATGGTCAGAATACTGCACTAATCACTGTCTATCCCGTTCCGTTAAGATTATGTGTACATCCCCTTCTCTGCCAGCTGAATACAGCAGGTTCAGCTACGTTTTCAGCAAAGGGGAGGCTAGCGCTCTGCCGCAGCATCGGCTATGTGACTGCGCCATTGATTTGCCCCAGGGAGTGGTTCCACCGAGGGGTAGGACGTACCCATTGTCATGTGATGAGACTAAGGCAATGGAGGAATACATTGAGGATGCTCTCAAACGAGGGATTATTCGCAAATCATCCTCTCTGGCAGGTGCAGGGTTCTTTTTTGTGAAAAAGAAAAATGGCGAGTTGCGACCTTGTATTGATTACCGTGGGCTCAATAAGATCATGTCCAAAAATGCATACCCCATTCCACTCATCACAGAGTTATTTGATAGGTTGAAAGGCTCATCTATTTTCACTAAACTCGATTTACGAGCTGCCTACAATTTAATAAGGATCAAGGCCGGTGATGAGTGGAAGACAGCCTTCAATACAAGGTCAGGGCACTACGAATACCTAGTCATGCCATTCGGACTATGTAATGCACCTGCCGTATTCCAAGAGTTCATCAACGATATCTTCCGCGATATGTTACAATCCTGTGTAGTGGTATATCTGGACGATATTTTGATCCACTCAGCTAATTTAACCCAGCATATACAGGATGTCTCTGAGGTATTGCTTCGTTTGCGCAAGAACAAATTGTTCTGTAAACTCAAAAAATGTGAATTTCACTGTTCTCAAGTACCCTTTTTGGGTTTCGTGATTTCTAAAGTTGGCATAGCTATGGACTAAGAGAAGTTGGCTGCAGTCCTTAAATGGCCACGACCCAAGGGGTTAAAAGCTATTCAAAGATTCCTGGGCTTTGCCAACTATTACAGAAAATTCATTCAGAACTTTTCTACGATTACTAAACCTCTCTCTGACTTAACGCATAAGGGCGCAAATCCCTCTCAATGGTCTGAGGCAGCTGAACAGGCCTTCGTTACTCTCAAGCAGTCATTCGCATCTGCCCCTATTCTGTGCCATCCTAATCCTACTCTGCCTTTTACCCTGGAAGTTGATGCCTCCGAGGTTGGGGTAGGGGCAGTTCTCTCCCAACGACCCAGGGAGGGAGGTAACCTGAGACCATGCAGATTTTTTTCCAAAAAACTGTCTAGTGCCCAAAGCCATTATGAAATTGGTGATAGGGAATTGCTGGCTATCATCTTGGCTTTGAAAGAATGGCGACATCTCCTGGAAGGCACTAGGACCCCTGTCTTAATTCTCACTGACCATAAAAATCTAATTTACTTGTCTGAGGCTAAAAGGCTGTCTTCTCGCCAGGCTCGTTGGGCTCTCTTCTTGTCAAGATTTAATTTCATAGTCTCCTACTTGCCGGGGTCCAAAAATATTACAGCAGATGCACTTTCCAGACAATTCTGCACAGGCATTGAGAGGGATGAAGCGCCAGTGCCTATAATTCAGCCAGATAAGATCCTGGCTACTATTCGTACCAACATCACTTCACCACTGGGGGAGCAAATCATGGCTTCACAAGCACGGGCACCTCCTGAAACCCCAGTTGGCAGATGTTTTGTGGACGAACCATTTCGCACCCAGTTACTCGAGACCTATCACTCATCTAAGGCGGCCGGGCACATTGGCAGGGATCAGTTGGTTTGGTCATTGGCACGAACATTCTGGTAGCCCTCCCTGAGAGCAGATTGCTTTGCATTTACCGCTGCCTGTGCTACCTGTGCCCGTGCTAAAACTCCCAGACATCTCCCCGTGGGGTTACTCCAGCCAGTACCCAATGGCGACCGTCCCTGGTCCCATATATCTATCGATTTCTTGGGAGAGCTGCCTTTGTCTAAGGGCTACACTTTTATTCTGATGGTGGTAGATAGGTTCTCCAAAATGGCTCATTTCGTGCCCCTCTCTGGTCTCCCATCGGCCCAGGAATTGGCAGTAATTTTCGCCAGGGAGGTATTCCGCTTGCACGGGGTTCCTAGTGTGATAGTGTCTGATCGGGGAAGCCAGTTTGTGTCTAGATTCTGGAGGGCATTCTGTGGCCAGATGGGCATTCAATTGTCATTTTCCTCTGCCTACCATCCCCAGACCAATGGGGCCGCTGAGCGTGCCAATCAGGGGCTTGAGCAGTATTTGCGCTGCTTCGTGACTGATCATCATAACTGGTCCGACCTGTTGCCATGGGCGGAGTTCGCCAGGAACTGTGCGGTTAATTCATCGTCTGGGAGTTCTCCGTTCCTAGTTAATTATGGGTTCCAACCCTGCCTACTGCCAGACTCATTTCAGTCCCAACAGATTCCAGCTCTGGATGAGCACATGGAGCAGCTCCGTTCCACTTGGGCACAGGTACAACGGTCCCTCAGTCAGTCCTTCCTGAGACATCAGCGGCATGCCAATCGCAGACGGCTACCAGCGGTTTCCAACCAGGTTGGGGACAGGGTATGGCTCTCCTCCAGGAATCTTAACCTGCAAGTACCTTCAAACAAACTGGCTCCCCGGTTCATTGGGCCCTTTAAGATCATTCGCAAGGTCAACCCCGTGGCATACGCATTGGAGCTCCCCAGGGCTATGCGTATTCATAATGTGTTTCATGTGTCCCTCCTTAAGCCCTTGGTGTGCAACCGTTATACTACCACTCCGGTGGTTCCTGGGCCAGTGAATGTACAAGGCCAAGAGGAGTATGAAATTCAGAGCATAATTGACTCCAGGAGATTTAGAGGCAAGTTGCAATATTTGGTCCACTGGAAAGGTTATGGGCCTGAGGAGCGGTCTTGGGTTGATCATAAGGATCTTCATGCTCCACGACTGATGCGCAACTTTCACTCTAAATATCCCCTTAAACCTAGACCCTCTGGCAGGGGAGGGGGTCTTTGATAGGGGAGTACTATCACGGTCCCCGTGATTCCCTGTCAATCTCTGTAGGTATATATTTGCATTGGAGGAGTCTGATTGGCCCGCCCAGGATGTGCCTTTATATGCTAGGCTGGGGCACTTGTCAATTGCCCTTTCGTGGTGTTGTGTTGCTGCGCCTAGTTATTGCTCTCCAGTGTCTCCTGTGTACCGACCCGGCTAGTCTGACTCTCCTTCTGTTCCTGCTTCGTGATCTGACCCGGCTCTGGCTGACGACCCTGCACCGTGATCTGACCCGGCTCTGGCTGACGACCCTGCACCGTGCTCTGACCCAGCTCTGGCTGACAACCCTGCACCCTGATCCGACCTGGCACTGGCTGACGACTCCGCTCCGTGATCCGACCCGGTTCTGGCTCCTGATCCTGCTCCGTGATTGTTCCACTCTCCGGTGGTGTTCCTGCTACTCAGTCATCCGGTTCCGGCTACTGCTCCTGTCCGGTTGCTGCTCCTGTGTACTCCGGTCGCGTGGGCGACATTCTGACTGTTCTCAGTTTCCTAGCTCATTTCGCTGTAGCCGAGGTTGCCTGCCTTGCTCTCGTGGCATTGCTCTTTTCAAATGTACCAGATTAACCCTTGCACTGCCGGTAGTCTCCGATTACGTGCCACTTTGATACATTGCCAAGCTCCGGTGATTCTCTGAGCCTTTACACTTTTGAGCCTCCGCTTTACGCTATACCATTCCTTGCAGAGCTCCGCTTGTTCGATGCCCGGTGAGCATCGTGTTTATGCTGGTTGTCACTGGTAGTCCATTCGCTCTAGCATCAAGGATTCTGGGTGACACCTTGTGGGTGTCTGGGCTGTACCTCATTCGCTCAAAGTGCTTAATCCCAACTGCACTTCCCTGTGCATCGGCTCTTCATAGCTTGGGCAATTCCGTTCTACCGTGGTCTCCCAAGGGCTGGCATATTTCCGTGGCAGACGCAGGGTTACTCGATACTCATTCAGGGCGATTTCTATTCTGGTTACATCAAATTGGCAGTAGCAATCCTCATAAGCCCACTGTGGTGGTACGGGCTCAGCTTAGAGCAACAGGGGCTCATCCTGCTTATGCTTCAAGAGTGTTACAGCGCTTCTCCTGAGTTCCTGATCTACATTTAAGGACTATTACCATAGATTGCTATATATCTCCTGGGCGTTGGCCAATCTAGTCCGAGCCTTACTAGTTGCTCCACTTAACCCTCTATGCACTACTGTTTGTAGTTTACTCCATTCTCTGTTCATATTGCCTGTTCTTACCTTTACTTGCCTCTAGGGGCAGTGTTGTTCATTTTTTTATTTCAATAAACTGTGTTTTACGTTACAACCCGTCTGAGTGTCAGTAAAACCGTAACAGCCACATACCTGAAGAAAGTGGGGGGCTTCCAATACTGAAGAACCCCTTGAAAAGAAAGAGGAAACTGTGCCACAGAGGACTTTATGTCCTTGACTCAATGTTGCTCTTGTTCATGGCTGGAAGGCCCTGGTGGAGACACAGGGGCTACAGGGCATGAGGGGCATAAGTGACCTGAGTATTCTCTGGGAAGCCCGGTTTGGCATGAGGAGCAATAAGTCAGGGGGGTCAAAGACGCCACTGAGTTCTTAGCCTTAGACTAGCCCCATGTCCCAATGGATCTGAAATCCTAACAGGAGAAAAGTGTCTACCAGTACAGGAATTACCGAATACTGTTGCCTAGATTAAATATTTCACCCCTGAAAGCCTAAAGTACACTTATGTGGCAAGTGAAAGGTTAACCTAAGGAGGAGAGCAGAGAAATCCAAGCCCTGCACATGATACTCATGTAAAGGAGAAGAGAAAATGGCGACTGAAGTGGAAGCCAATCAAAGAACAACCCGTGAAACAGGAGTTTATGGGAAACTTAGTTTTCCCTTATAGAGAAACAAAAAAAAACTGAGCCCCCCAAGTCACTGAGGATGTGCACCAGAGTGTAGGGCAAGGGGAGACAAGAAGAATGAGCAGTCTTTCAACTCGGTACATGGAGGGGTTGTAGAGATATGTCCCAAGCAGTCAGTCCCATAGAGGTCAATGGAGCATTGCAGCTATGAGTTAAAGCTAAAGCGAAAAAAGCGAAAAGTGGCTAAAAAGTGTTAAAGTACATAGAGAACACCTAATAAAAAATAGGTCTGAGGCTGGGCCTGGACTTGTGGGAGGGGCTGCCGGCCGTATTTAAGGTCAGCAGCCTCTTCCACTGGGAGCCGGGCGTCATAGGCAAGCTCCCCTACGAAGTGTCAGCTATACGTCTGTTCCAGCTCTGCATTCGTTTCCGGCGTCACTTTGGCGAGTCACTTCCGGTGAGTCATTTCTGGTCAGTCCGGTCGCAAGCAGCGTCCGGTGGTCCCAGGTGAAGCATGATCACAACTATACCTAGGTACTCATTCCAATTTTCTAAGAGCTAGTCCGTCTCTAGTCAAATCGGTAGTTAGAGTCGCCACAGTATTATGTTATGTATATCATTACCCCTTTCTAATGTATTTTTTTAAGTCCATCCAAGCAAGTATTTTAACTTGAGCTGCTACTCACCTTTCCTATTTGGAGCAGTTTCTTCCCATTTTCTTTCCAGTAGTAGGGGCATGTTACCACCAGAGGGGTATTTTTACTTCCTAGTTTTCACAAGCTGGGAGGTCACCGAAAGGGGCAAATTTTCATAGGTTAAGGCAACTCGATAGCATTCTGTACTTATTTCTATACCAGCATCGCATATTCAGGCCGGTGTCTGTTTAACTCTACAATGTACACGCTATTCACCAGCTCCAATTCGAGCCCTTTACAGTCATAGCTGTCAAAGGGCATTTATAAACAATTTGTGCAAGTCTATAGTACGCATGAGGCGGACTTCTTAGAATGTACTGTGCCAGAATATTTGCTTTTACCAATTTCAAACCTGCAGTTATCCCTAACTAAGTTGTAGAACTGCTTGTTCATATAGGTTCAGGCTTGACTTCCTGAAAAAGAAAACTCTGGGTTCCTGGGCTCTCTTGGCTGATGATCAAATTCCTGACCACACCTTATAACTTCAAGAATCCACACTGATTGACCTGGTAATTATATTTTATTTATTCTAATTCTGCCTAATTTCAAAATAAGTATATTTCCTCGATATTTGAGGAAAATTATATATATATATATATATATATATATATATATATATATATATATATTTGCCCATAGAAGCCTGGCCAGTTTTATGGAAAATATTATAATCTGCTATATTTAGCATAGTCATTAAGAAATTACGCAGAATTAATTAACTAATTTATTGTTATAAATTACCAGAGAGATCATAAAATAGAGATAGCAGTGAGATATATTTATCCTTGTGTATATTGGTTAATATAATTTTGGTATGTCTAGAATATTGTGTTTCTGGTAACATTATAATAGCTAATATTTAATCAAGGGAATTCTTGGAATTAATTTATTAACTCTCTAACTGCTGTTTGTCTATTTATTTGTGGTGTGCATTCTAAAGTTCTTTGTGAGGGTACTAGGCTTATATTTTGTAAATTAGAGGTATTCATTTCTAATGGACAAAATAACTTCTGGGTGTGGCACCTATTTTAAACAAGTGGATTAACCCTTGGAGTGCCTATAGGTTTTATATATGTTGCTGTAGTCAAAATTATGATATATGTTGCATTACTAGACGTGTTACTGGATTAATTCTGATAGATTATTTGTATAATCTTTGACTATATTAATTGCAATTTATATATTTTATTCAGAGATAAGCAATATTGAATTCAGTATATAATTAAATTATAGTGATTCAAATCTGGGATTCTATTCCAGTTATTCCCTAAATTTGATTATTATTGATATATGATACAAGGCATTGTTAGAGGAATTATTTAATTCATCTCACAATTCCCCTTACATCATAATTGGCATAGTCTATACAGTTTCTGGGGCAGAGGTATTAAGAGACACTGCAGCCAACTGTATTATATTAATTGTAAGAATCAATTAACCTGTTCTGTGCTACTGTGGTTAACCCTTGCACCACTGGTAATCCTTATGGTAATAAGTGTGGTTTGATTTTCTATGTACCTATTATAATTGCTAATCACTTATATATTTCATTGTTACTGATACTTGTTATATATATAGTGTATTGTATTTTAATAAAATATATATTTTTGCACAAATATGAAGGATTGATTCTTGTGATCAATTCGTTACTGTGAAGTAGCGTGTCAATACATATTAAAGATAAAGTTCTCAAATTATTTTATTGTCAATTGCCTATTTAAGTGAAGAAATCCAACTTGAGTGATTCTCTGTTTTAACCCTTTGGATACTTTCATATAAATAGTCCGACAATATCCTCAGGCAAGAATAACTACTACCGATATATTTACTGTTTGTCACAACCTAGGGGTTATAGTACAGGTTAGGAAGCAGTCACATTTCCAAATTGTGCACCCCTCCGCAATTTCTCAAGATTAACCCCTTTCACCAATCTGTCACAAGTCACACAGCCTCCTCCTTTTCTCTTAAGGCACATAAGGCAGGGTTATTCCATCAGTTGTCTTCCCTGCACCCCCCCCCCACACTCCTCCCTAATTTATAAACATGATTTAGATGGAATTTACCTCTTCACAAGAGGCCGAAGGATCCTCCTCAGTGAGGTTACTACCTCTGCTCAGAGGCCGATGGTACCCCTTTCCGCTGCCTTTTATCCACCCAACCATAGGTCCTCAAATCTAACTCCTCTGTTGATGCCTCCCCCACCTCCCAGCATTTCTCTTAGTATACACAACCACAAACAGTAGGCCTTCCTTTGCACTTCTCCACCAGGATCTTTTCTCTTTATAGGTGGTAGTGCCCTTCCCTCAGTCCACCACTTTTTACCAGTAGTCATAAGCTGTGCTTCCCCCCCCCCCACACTCCACCCCAACATTAGGTAAGTTCCGAAGGACCTTACCTCTTCGCAAGAGGACAAAGGTTCCTCCTTAGTAGGAATCTAACTCCACTTAATGGCTCCTTAACCTTACCTCATCACAGAGGCAGAAGGTTCCCTGCATTCTAAAACCCTTGTTAGTCATTCTATTTTCCTTAAACTCACAATTCATCTATTATTAACTCTATTTCTTTCCAACAAATTGGCCCAGGAAAAATGAAATCAGTCACACACCAGTTGTCAGGAATTTAGGCACAGGCACAGTCAGGTTGGGAATGTTTATAGGTCCTCAAACCCCCCCCCCCACACACACACACACACACTGTCACAGGGTGTCCCGGGGCTCCTTCATGGCATGCTCAATTATAGCACGCATGCATGCCTCAGGGGAGCACGGGCAGCATCAGCACTATGTCCCTCTCTCGACCTGTATCATAATTGACCGGTGCCGAAGGGTGTGGGGGGGTACCCCTTACCCCCATCCTTTTGTCACGGTGTTTTATTCTTCAGTGCAATTACAGGACCCATTTCCGCTGCTTTCTTCATTTTCTCCCACAGATCAGTTATGGATAGTGCAGAGGGAAGAGACATGGCAAGCCCAAGAGCTTCTCCAACCAACCAGCAGGAAACATCAAGGCTTCATTCCTCTTCCATCAGGGACTGGACAGTGGCAAAGCTTATGGCGGAACTAACCCGCCGCCACAGGCCCTGCCCAGCCTCAGACCGGAAAACTGAGCTTTTTCGCTTGCTTTTTCCCCCAGAAGCAAGCTCTCCCAGATCTGTTCCACCTCCTTCCCCATCCTCTCTCAACCCCATATCAGGTGAATTAGCACACATTTTGTCTAACATGGGCTCAGCATTGTCAGATATTCAAGCCCGCCTTGCAGCTCTAGAAAGGGTGGCATCCATTGGGACTCTGGCCACGACAGTCAGCACACCTGAATCTCAGCCAGGTTCCCTTTCCCCACGTATTACCTCTGCACACCTTGTGCCACCACACATTCACAGGGATATAGTCGATATGAAGGACATCAGTTTGGTGTCATTACTTATAGCCTCTCAGGATCTAGCCGAGCACAAGACCGTCAGCTGCGGGGACATCTCCATGACTTTAAAATCCAAGGACCCCAGACTTTCTAGAAAGGTGTCCATCACGGAGTTCGTCCTCACTTTTAGCATCTACCAAGATGCTCGGCCTTTCCTGACTGTAGGCAAGAATTAGATACGTATCTTTACTTAATTTCAGGTACGGGGGTATGTCATTTTTATGACTACCACTGTTCCTTCTTGGCGAAGGCGGCTGCTAGTCTGGCCCAGTTCAAGTTCATTGTGGGCTGGGGCGCTAGACACTGAGCCCTTTTGCCGTCCCTTTGCAGGCAATTAGGGCCCCTACCTGCAACTCATGTCATTCGGCCTATCACTCTCCAAATTTATGACTGGCTACAACAGCCCAAGTTAATCCAGCCACTGTAGCCATCCCATCCATATCACAGGCTCCCAATCCCTCCCCTTCTGCAAACTTACTATCTAGGGTACAAGTTGGGCAGAGTCATTCATTACATTGGATCAACACAGATTTGTAACAACAAAGGCTGTTTTTTTCAGTGGCTGTAGGATGAGCCATGTGTGCACCCTCTGTAAGAATGCCCATGCCAGGCCCATCTGCCCTAAGGCCTTCTCTAATAAAGCTTTAAGTAACATCTACATCAAAGTTCTGTAATCTTTATTAGCCTCTCACCCCAATACAAACCTAGTAAATTACATTATCTCAGGTATTAGAGATGGGTTCCATACATGATTAGTAGCCACCCCAGGTTCAACAGTCAGTTGCCCAAACCTTCAGTCAGCCAAGGCAGATCCTCAAACAGTTTCTTACCTTCTCTCCCAAGAACTTGAAAAGGGTTTTTTACTTGGCCTTTTCCCTCATGGAGGATCAACCCCATCTACTTAGCAACACATACATTTTCCAATAAACAAAGGTTAATAATCGATTTCTCAGTCCCCCATTCTTCTAGTATTCCTAGTTTAAACTCACTTATCCCTTCAGATGAATACTCCCTCCACTATTCCACAACAGATAATGCCATTTCTCTCATTAGGTAAGCTGGCCCAGGGTGCTGGCTGTCTAAAACTGACATACAGGACACTTTTAAGTTTATGCCTGTCCACCACTCTTTGTGGCACTTGCAGGGGATTCAGTGGGAAGGATAGTTCTATTTCGCATCCAGGTTAACATTCGGGTCTAAAAGTAGCCCAAAGATTTTTGACTCTTTCGTGGAAGTCCTGTGCTGGATTCTGCTCAACATATGCAAATGCCCATCCATCATCCATTACCTGGATGACTTTCTCTTTCATTGAACCAGCATCTGTTTCCCCTCACAGTCCAGATTCCCCTGGCTAACCACAAGACAGTGGGGCTTGCCAAAGCAGTGGAATTTCTGGGTATTAAACTGGATTCCGTTGCTTTGGAGGCCTGCCTACCAGCAGTCAAAGTTAACAGAATCCAAGAATTTGTTCATCAGTTCCTTAAAAACAAACATGCCACTCGAACCGAGGTACAATCCCTACTAGGCCACCTTAGTTATGCTTTATGTATTATTCCACAAGGGCTGTCCTTCAATTCTCATATTTTGTCTGTTTTATCTTCACAAGGCGCATCCAACATGTGCCAGCTAGACATTCCCACAGTTGCAGATCTTAAAATGTGAGACAACTTCCTGTCAAATTGGAACGGCTGAGCCTTGTTCCCCCCTCCAATTTCCCAAGAATCACCAGTCATTTTCTCAGACACCTCACCAGCGTTTCGTTTTCCTGCAATCTGGGGTAAGGAATGGCTGGAAGGACCATGGCCTGCGGACATTTTGTCTATTCCAAATTTCCTAGGAACCTACCCTCTCTTTGAGATTTATCCGGTGGTGGCTGCGGCAGCAGTCTGGGGGAGTCAATGGTCTGGATTTTCAGTATTATTTCGTTCAGACAACTTAGCTACCGTCCACATCCTAAACAAAGGCAGATCTTCCAACCAGTCAGTCATGTTATTTATGCGCAAACTAACCTGGCTCTCACTATACCACAAGTTCTTATTTCATAGCACCCACATTTCCGGTTATGAAAACACAGCTGCTGACGCCCTGTCTCGTCTTAAATTTCAGGACTTTTTCAGACTCATGCCAGACGCAAGCCCTCTACCATTTGCTTTAGAAGAGCCAATGATGCTGTGAATCATTATATTAGTCAAGCAGGTGTCATAATGTGGGCCACCATGGCACCTAACACAGTCAAAACGTACAGTACTGCATGGAACACATACAACAGATTAATTCATCTAACCCAGCAAACACTCTTTTCACCAGCCTCAGTTTTTGGCTTTTGCTGCTTATTGTTATACTGCCCTTTTCCTCTCTCCAAACACAGTCAGGACATATCTGGCTAGTATACAACACCACATAGTCATGCTTAACCCACAATTTCCCTCATTGTTCAACAATTACCATATCAAACTTTTTCTTAAAGGGCTTGCTAAGATATACCACCAGCCTCCATTCCAAAGACTCCCGGTCACATGGAAACTGATTTGTCAAATATTGGAATTACTATCTAAATATCCGTTTGGCCGGCAAACTAGTACTGTTATAGCGGCAGCAATTTGCTTAGAGTTTTTTGGTTTTATCAGGCCAGGGGAAATTACTGTTAAAAGCAACAAAGACGCTTTCATTAAAACAAAGCAACTAACATTTCATAACAATCATTTCAAGCTTACATTACTCAAATCAAAAACAGACCAGACAGGAAAGGGAGCTATCATTTCTTTTTACCCAACAGCAGACTCATGGTGCCCTTTCAAGTATCTACAGAATCTGTTCTCGCTAACAGCTAATCAATCACAGAACCGCAGTACGATCTATCCCCAAGGGGCTGGGTACCCCTGGGGGAACACCAAAATCTTTTTCATTCTTTCAATTTACCTAAGCCCAGAGTACAAGTCTGAGGCTGGGCCTGGATTTGTGGGAGGGGCTGCCGGCCGTATTTAAGGTCAACAGCCTCTTCCACTGGGAGCCGGTCATCATAGGCCCCCCCAATAACCCATCCACTTTAAATCAATCATTGATCAAGGTGGCCCTCTAAATGGCTAACCGAGGTACAATCTATCCCCAAGGGGCTGGGTACCCCTGGGGGAACACCAAAACCTTTTTCATTCTTTCAATTTACCTAAGCCCCGAGTACAAATAACAGATAACCCTGAATTAAAAGTGTAGAATAGATCACCAACCCAATATAGCATGGAATGGAAGGGATTAAAAAACTACCAACAGCCCAAATGCTCCAAAGACTCAGAACAGAGGATAGAATGAAACTATCACGGTCCCCGTGATCTCTCTCTGTCATTCTTGCTTGTGCTGCTCCCCTATTGGTTGAGCCTTGTTTGGCCCGCCCCTGGTGACCTTTTTATACCTGTCCATTGGCACCTGTCAGGTGCCCTTTCGTGGTGTTCCAGAGCCAGTGTTGCTGTTGCTGTGGTCCTGCATTCCTGATTTCCTGTGTACCGAATTGGCCTGTTCTGACTACGCTCCTGAGTTCCTGCTCCGTGATCTGACCCGGCCTGGCTGACGTTCCTGCTCGTTGCTGATCTGGCTTGTCTGCAAATCTCCTCCGTGATCTGATCCGGCCTGGCTGACGTTCCTGCTCGTTGCTGATCTGGCTTGTCTGCGAATCTCCTCCGTGATCTGATCCGGCCTGGCTGACTTCCTGCTCCGTGACCTGCACCGACTTGCTACTGTTCCAGTTTACTGCTGCTGTCGTCGCCCGGCGACATTCTAATCGCTGCCGCTTGGGTGCCTGTGCTGATCGAGACTGCTGCCATTAACTCCTGCTGAGCCGTGTCTCCTGAGCTGAGTCTTCTGTTTCACTTGCAGAGCTGTACCACTTTAAGCTGAGTCTCCTTGGCACTTGCAGAGCAATTCCTTTACTCACTGAGCCTCCGATTGTACTTGCAGAGCTACATCTTCTACCACTGCTGCCGTTGTTAACTCTTGCAGAACCGTTGCAGTTATCCGCTGCTCCTGCTGAGCCGGCTGCGTTGTGGGCCTTGGTTAGACGGTTAACGCGCCCGTGAGAGACGCTATTGGCTCTAGCTCCTTCAGAGTTCGCTCCCATACGACCCGGTGGGGCATTTAGTTCAAGCACTTGCAGCAACAGGTGGTGTCCGTTAATACGCCCGTGGGGGCTATCGACTAAGCTCTTGCAGTACGCAGTGTCCGATATTACGCTTGGAGGGCTCCTGGCTCATACTCTAGCATTGCAGGTTGTCTCTGTATACACCCGTGGGGGTTATTGGCTCAAGCTAACACTGTACAGTTGGTCTCCGTTATCTGCCCGTGAGGGCTATTGGCTCAAGCTATCACGATACAGTTGGTCTCCGTTATCTGCCCGTGGGGGCTATTGGCTCAAGCTATCACGATACACTTTGTCTCCGTTATATGCCCGTGGGGGCTATCTTCCAACTACCCTGCAGCGTTCTGCCTCAATCTCTGCACTACCTAAGCAGCTCTCTACATTTAAGGACTTAAGGTGTTGTGTATCTAGCATCTCTAGCTGCCTCTTATTTCACCTTGGGCGTGCCAAACACCACATATGAGACTGACAATTCCTTGTATTTAACTATTGCTTGCCATTCGCTATTCTTCACTTGTCCTGTGACAGTATATGTATCATCCTTGCTTCTGTATACTGGTCCTGTGAAGGCATATGTAGCCTATATACTGCTATTTACTGTGTTGCCTATAGAGGGCGATCTTGTTTTTATTTTTTCTTTAATAAAACTGTGTTTTATTCTAATCCACTGTCTGAGTGTCTGAAAAACTGTTACAGAAACCCAGTATGAGTGCAGGAGTTATGAGTGAACTCCAGAAGGGCCCCTGTGCAGAGGGGAACGTTGGGACAAGTGGACCATAGCACTCAATGGGTTGCTCGCCTTTTTTGCTGGTCTTCTTAATTCAGATAACCATTGAATGGAAGAAGCCTCAGGAGAGACTCCTTCTGGAGAGAGAGACATAGGTTGTATGGTTCTCTCCCAGGGCTGGAAGGGTCCACAGACAGCACCTGTTAACTGGGCAATCCTCCAGGAGAAGCCAGTAATGGTAATCCGCCTAATGGGGGAATTTAGACACCCTATATCTAGAAGAAAATAATAAATAACTACAAACTAAGCAGAACTGTTTGCAGCCTTCCTAGCAGGTGTGGAACAAATCTTATCTGGAGGGGAGTGGCTAGGTAGCCTGCTATGGAGGAGGGGAGGCTCCTCCCTGCACATCTTTAAAGAATTGTTCCAGCCTGCTAGGAGAAGCTGTTGCCTCCCCATGGTACCGGTAAGCTATATTGGAAGATAGAGAGAGATGCAGTTTCCTCGCCATGGCAGGATGTTTAGAGGACATTTGAGATAAAAAAAGGTGCTCTTGGCCCCCAGTAGCACCGCTAATGATCTGATTCAGTTCAGGTCCAAACAGGGACTTGCCCTGAAAGGGTAAGGACAGTAGTGACTTCTTGGAGGATTGGGCCACAGACCAAATATTAAGCCACAACGTGAGTCACGCAGTAACTGGATTGGTTGAGGTTTTTGCAGACAACCTATCATAAAAAGAGCCTCAGAAACACAAGGGTTAGCTTCCTACATGATGGCTAAAAAGATCAACAGAGCCTCTTTAGAAGCATCAGCATGGACAGCATCCATCAGCTGTTCACCCCACACAGCAACAGCCCTGTTAACACAGGCAGAGGCAAAAATAGGCCTCAGTGCAGCCCCAGTGGCCTAGAAATTTGCCCTGAGGATAGAATATAGCTTCTTATCTGCTGTATCCTTCAGGCCTGCTGTATCTGCCAATGTAGGACAGTAGACTTGGCTAGCCTGGAGAATGGGAGATCCACGGTAGGAGGGGAGGCCCACTGTGCCAAAGCTGGTGATTGAAAGAGCCCTGTCAGTACCAGGTTGGATAGTCAGACAAGCCAGGGTATCACGGTGCCCGTGCTATGCGGGTGACATTCTGTCAATCTGGTTCTCAGTTTGCTCCTTTTGGCTGCAGTGGTATTGGCCCACCCAGTATTTGTCCTTAAATACTGGGTCCTGTCACTTCGCTGTTGCCCTTTCGTGGTGTTTCTGTACCAGTGCTAGTTCCAGTTCTCGTGTGATATCAGTCTATGACCCGGATTGCCTGACCATTCTACTGCTTCTGTTCCTGCTCTGTATACTGACCCGGCCTGGCTGAAGTTCCTGCTCTGTTACCGACTCGGATTGGCTGATGTTCCTGCTCTGTGTACCGACTCGGCCTAGCTGACGTTCCTGCTCCATTACCGACTCGGATTGGCTGACGTTCCTGCACTGTGTACCGACCCGGATTGGCTGACGTTCCTACTCTGTGTACCGACCCGGTTTTGCTGACGTTCCTGCTTGGTCCCTGTTTCCAGTTGGTTGATGTTCCTGCTCTGTATGCTGACCCGTTGGGCCTCCGTTGCTACCTTGTCCAGGACTGCCAGCTGCTCCCTGTGTCTCCGTTGGGCTTGGCATCTGGGCAGTGTTGCTTCCAGTACACCCATTTACTGCAGTCCGGTTTCAATTGTTCTCCGTGTCGCACGGGCGACACTCCGGTTCTGAGCATCATACTGCAGCCTATTTCCGGTCACTATCCATGCCGCGCGGGCGACATTCCGGTGTGTGCATTCCATCCTGTGCCTCTGTACACTAGACCTATACTCCTGCCATCAGCTGAGGTTGGGGTTCATTGGGCGCCTCAGGCTACTTCCATCTCGGCAGTCAACATTGGTCTAAGTAATTATCTATCCCCTCGGGGGGAAGGGCCGTTCACCACCGGTTGTTGGAATTGTAGTCTCCTTTGGGCAACCTCTGGGCATACAGTCTGTCCTCCGCTACTGCTACGGCAGCATATAAGTTTGCTAAGGGCCTTCGCTTATTCCTGTTGCATTACTCGCTATTTATACTCTCCTTTCCTAGGGAGAGTCTTAAGGGCCTCGCTCTGATAGGTCCTATCTATCTTCCTGGACTATCAGTAACCCGTTCATAGCTGCCTTGTTTGTATATCACGCGCAATACCTGACCTGTGTCAATACATTGTTATTATTTGTCTGTACAGTTACTTGACCCGTGTGGGTATTTATTTTTGTAACCTGTCCTGTGTCAGTACCACATTGTATATATGTTACTGGACTTATGAGGGTTATTGCTATTTTACTTTGTTCAATAAAATTGTGTTTTTTCCTAAACTTACTGTCTCTGAGTGTCAAACAAACCGTTACAGTACGAAAGGGCCATGACCTCAGACGGTACAGGTGAGGGTAATACACAAAGCATCCATTGGAAGATGGATTTACATGAGCAGCGTTTGGACCAGTTCGCACTGGCAGTACAGACTATTCTAGAACGCACTGCTCATCTAGAAAAAACGGTTGATGCCTCGGTGGTCTCCCCCGTTTCGACACCGGGAGCTCAATCCCAGACAGAAGTGGCCTCGATTAAAAGGGTTAACCGCCACAGCTCCATTACCTCTAAGATATGATGGCGAACCTACCCTGTGCAGAAGGTTTATCAATCAACTAGAGATATACCTGGAGCTGACTCCCCATGCTTTCCCGAATGATCGAGCTAAGGTAGGCTTTATGATTTCATTACTGACGGGCAGAGCCCTGGCATGGGCTAACCCCTTGTGGGAGGCTGCCAAACCATGTACACAAGACTTCAGGGACTTTGTGCGTTCCTTCTGCAGGGTATTCGAAGTTCCAGGTAGAGGCGCCTCTGCTGCCAAAAGATTAATGGAGATACAACAGGGCTCCCGTACAGTGGCGGATTATGCTATTGAATTTCGTACATTGGCAGCAGAGGTAGGTTGGAACAATGAGCTTGTGGCAGCTTTCGCTCAGGGACTTGCTGACCGTATCAAAGATGAAACGGCAGCCAAAGATGTGCCGAACAATCTGGATGAATTTATTGATTTTGTTATTTTGATTGACTCCCGCATCCGTGAACGTTTGTCAGCCAGAGACCGCAAGCAGCGGGCCAGGAATTTGGGACAGGCAAGTCAAAATTTACCACCCATGCCTCCTGACCGTACCCAAGAGAATGGTGAACCAATGCAGCTCAGTTTCACCAAGCTGTCTAAGGAGGAATGGGCGCATCGCCGTAGACAGGACCTCTGTCTGCATTGTGGCCAATCAGGACATATGTTGCGTTAGTGTCTGGTACGGCCGGGAAACGGGCGCACCTAGGGTACCTTGGGGGACAGGCCCTAGGTGGCGTTCAGCAGTCCCTAGACCCAGTTTTTCAGAAACCCACTATCAAGGCTGTGTTCTCCTGGGCAGAACACTCAGTGGAGGTTCTGGCCCTGATTGACTCCGGGGCAGCCGGATATTTTATGGATAATTCTTTTGCTGCGCTACACAAGATTGAAAGGGAATCTCCCCTAGCGATTGAGGCTATTGATGGTAGTCCATTGGTACCCGGTCAGATCACCATGGAAACGATACTGTTATCATTGAAGATTGGGGCTCTCCACACAGAGAAACAGCGGTTCCAGATCATCCAGTCTCCGCACCATGCAGTCATCCTGGGGTTTCCATGGCTACATTTACACAACCCCAGGTTGGACTGGCAGACTTGTGAAGTAATGTCATGGTCTGAATATTGTATGGAACACTGTCTCTCCCACCCTACTAAGATCATGTGTACCTCTTTTCCGTGCCAGCCGAATATCGCCAATGGACGTTTTCAGTAAGGGAGAGGCTAGCACATTGCCTCAGCATCGGTCCTATGATTGTGCTATTGATTTGCTTCCTGGCACTGTCCCCTCGGGGACACACATACCCGTTGTCGTGCGAGGAAAACCAGGCCATGGAGGAATATATCGCGGATGCCCTCTCACGGGGTATTATCAGGAAGTCTACCTCACCTGCAGGGGCTGGGTTCCTTTTTGTAAAAAAGAAAAATGGCGAGTTACGACCCTACATCGATTATCGTGGCCTGAATAAGCTCATGGCAAAAAAGCCTACCCGATACCACTTATTGCTGAATTGTTTGACAGGTTGAAGGGCTCTTCTATTTTCACTAAGCTTGATTTACAGGCCGCATATAACCTGATCAGAATAAGAGCTGGGGACGAGTGGAAAACGGGTCCTAAGGGGCTCAAGGCAATCCAACGCTTTCTCGGATTTGCCAATTATTATAGAAAATGTATTTGAGACTTTTCCATGATTATTAAATCTTTGTCTGACCTTACTCATAAGGGCACCAACCCCTCCCAATGGTCTGAGACAGCTGATCGGGCCTCTGCGACACTGAAGTCCGCTTTTGCATCCGCTCCTGTGTTATCCCACCCTAACCCCTCCCTTCCATTCACCTTGGAGGTTGATGCCTCTGAGACTGGGGTTGGGGCAGTATTGTCACAGCGTCCGTCACCTGGGAGTATACTAAGACCATGTGGGTTCTTCTCCAAAAAATTGTCTAGTGCCCAGAGTAATTATGAAATTGGGGACAGAGAACTCTTGGCAATTATTCTTGCTCTTAAAGAATGGCGCCACCTGCTGGAAGGTACTAGAACTCCAGTATTGATCTTGACGGACCATAAAAACCTGACGTACCTTTCAGAGGCCAAGAGGTTGTCCTCTCGACAGGTCAGATGGGCCTTGTTTCTGTCTCGATTTAATTTTATTGTTTCATATCTGCCTGGTTCCAAGAATGTTAGGGCGGATGCCCTGTCCCGACAGTTTGGTCCTGAAACTAATAAAGATGAGGTGCCTGTACCTATCATTCTGCCTGATCGCATTTTAGCTACCCTGCGTACCAGCATCACTTCACCCCTGTGGGAAGAGATTCTTTCGACCCAGGCTTCTGCTCCTCCTGACACCCCAGAGGGCAAGTGTTTTGTAGCTGAGCCACTTCGTACCCGCCTACTTGAAGTATATCATGCATCACGAGTTGCTGGACACATTGGTAAAGACCAATTGATCTGGTCTCTTTCTCAGCTATTTAGGTGACCTTCTCTGTGTGCTGACTGCACCACATTTACGGCAGCTTGTACTACATGTGCCCGTGTCAAGTCCCCTAGACACCTCCCAGTTGGGTTTTTTCAACCAGTACCGAATGGCGAACGTCCCTGGTCCCACGTGTCCATTGATTTCTTGTGAGAACTGCCAGTGTCTAGGGGTTTCTCGTTCATCCTGATGATAGATTTTCTAAGATGGCACACTTTGTGCCCTTCCTGGCCTTCCCGCCCAGGAGCTGGCGATCGTCTTTGCCAGAGAAGTATTTCGGTTGCATGGGGTACCCAGGGTCCTGGTATCTGACCGTGGGAGCCAATTTGTATCCAGATTTTGGAGAGCATTCTGTGATCAGATGGGCATACAGTTGTCCTTTTCATCTGCCTACCATCCCCAGACCAATGGAGCCGCTGAGCGTGCCAATCAGGGATTGGAACAATTCCTACACTGTTTCGTGTCCGATCATCATGATAATTGGCTGACCTGTTGTCGTGAGCAGAGTTTGCCAGGAACTGTGCGGGTAATTCATCGTCCGGGAGCTCCCCGTTCCTAATCATCTACGGGTTCCAACCATGCTTGCGCCCGGACTCATTTCAGATGCAGCAGATTCCAGCTCTGGACGAGCATATAGAGCAGCTCCGCTCCACCTGGGCAGAGGTACAAAGGACCCTCAGTAAATCATTCCAGCATTATCAGCGCCATGCTAACCGTAGACATTTGCCAGCGGTCTCCTTCCAGGTTGGGGATAGGGTATGGTTATCCTCCAGAAACCATACCTTTTGCAAGTTCCCTGTGATAAGTTGGCTCCCTGGTTCATTGGCCCATTTAAAGTTATTTGCAGGGTTAACCCTGTCTCGTATGCTCTGGACCTTCCAGCATCCATGCATATTCACAATGTGTTTCACGTATTCCTCCTTAAGCCATTGATATGCAACCATTATACTACCACTCCTGCGTTCCCCGGTGCTGTCCAAGTGCAAGGTCAGAAGAAGTGTGAGGTTCAAACTATCCTTGACTCCCGAAGGTTTAGCGGGAGGCTGCAATACTTTGTACCCTGGAAAGGCTATGGCCCTGAAGAACGTTCCTGGGTCAGTCAGAACGACCTCCATTCGCCTACATTGCTGCGTATATTTCATAAAAAGTTTCCCCAGAAGCCGGGTCCCTCCTCTGGGAGAGGGGGTCATTGAGAGGGGGGTACTATCACGGTGCCGTGCTATGCGGTCCACATTCTGTCAATCTGGTTCTCAGTTTGCTCCTTTTGGCTGCAGTGGTATTGGCCCACCCAGTATTTGTCCACTTCGCTGTTGCCCTTTTGTGGTGTTTCTGTACCAGCACTAGTTCCAGTTCTTGTGTGATATCAGTGTATGACCCGGATTGCCTGACCATTCTACTGCTTCTGTTCCTGCTCTGTATAGTGACCCAGCCTGGCTGACGTTCCTGCTCTGTTACCTACTCGGATTGGCTGACAATCCTGCTCTGTGTACCGACCCGGCCTAGCTGACGTTCCTGCTCCGTTACCGACTCTGATTGGCTGACGTTCCTGCACTGTGTACCGACCCAGATTGGCTGACGTTCCTACCCTGTGTACCGACCCGGTTTTGCTGACGTTCCTGCTTGGTCTCCGTTTCCGGTTGGCTGTTGTTCCTGCTCTGTGTGCCGACCCGTTGGGCCTCCGTTGCTGCCTGTCTAGGACTGCCAGCTGCTCCTTGTGTCTCCGTTGGGCTTGGCATCTGGGCAGTGTTGCTTAAAGTACACCGGTTCAGAGCCTGTTTCCGGTCACTATCCGTGTCGTGCGTTCGACATTCTGGTGTGTGCATTCCATCCTGTGCCTCTGTACACTAGACCTATACTCCTGCCATCAGCTGAGGTTGGGGTTCATTGGGCGCCTCAGGCTACTTCCATCTCGGCAGTCAACATTGGTCTAAATAATTATCTATCCCCTTGGGGGGAAGGGCCATTCACCACCGGTTGTTGGAATTGTAGTCTCCTTTGGGCAACCTCTGGGCATACAGTCTGTCCTCCGCTACTGCTACGGCAGCATATAAGTTTGCTAAGGGCCTTCGCTTATTCCTGTGGCATTACTCGCTATTTATACTCTTCCTCCCTAGGGAGAGTCTTAAGGGCCTCACTCCGATAGGTCCTAGCTATCTTCCTGGACTATCGGTAACCCGTTCATTGCTGCCTTGTTTGTATATCACACGCAATACCTGACCTGTGTCAGTACATTGTTATTATTTGTCTGTACAATTACTGGACCCGTGTGGGTATTTATTTCTGTAACCTGTCCTGTGTCAGTACCGCATTGTATATATGTTACTGGACCTGTGAGGGTTATTGCTATTTTACTTTGTTGAATAAAATTGTGTTTTTTTCCTAAACTTACTGTCTCTGAGTGTCAAACAAACCGTTACACAGGGTCATACATGGAGCGGGTAGTCAGCCAGAGCCACAGGTCTGTACCAAATTGGATGTCCAATAGGTCAGGGAGCGCACAGAGAGGATAGTCAGACAGAGCCACATGTCAGCACCAGATTGGATGGTCAGATAAGCCGGGGTCATACACAGCAGATCAGGATACAACAACTGAGAACTGCACTGGACAAAAACGTAAGGGTAACTGAGTAAGAATCCAGTTCCCTTTTAAAGCCAGCAGGAAGTAGGTGGTGGAGACTACAGCCTTGAACCTGAAACGTGACGCAGCAGAGCAGAGATGCATCACACAATGCCTCCAAACCTGCATCCAACCGAGCAGCTGCGTCATTCTGGACATGGCCATGGATGACCGCTGGAGACACCTGACGCAACCAGGCCAGAAGCGACACGTGAAATGACGCCGGAGCGTCATTCCAGGTTCCCGGCGTCGCCCTATACGGCAGCGATGGGACTAAGGTAAACAATGTGACAACCCCTGATAAGAGGTGGTCTCTTATCCAGAAGAATCTGACTCAGAGTGGGATTAGGGGGAAGACTGTAGATTTTGTACTCCTCTGGAAGACGTCCATAGAGGAAGACCCCTCATCAGGGGTGTCAGGGACCTGAAAGGTCTCCAAAACAGCCCTAATGAGTCCCTCAGCTGAAGAGAGGGGGTAAGTGTCATAAGAGTCCCATAGAAATAGGAAGAATCCGTACCCTCATTCTCCCCATCAGAAATGTCCTGCTCAGCGCAGGCCTTTAGAAGTGTAGAAACACTGTGAGATCTGGGGGCCATATATTTAAAGGTAGTGGGGGCTTCCAGGACTGAAGAACTGGAGGGAGAATAGAAGTTGGATCACTACAGATAACAGAGATTTGACCCAAGCTGGCTCTTGTTCAGTGCTAACGGGCCCCAGAGGGCTAGCAGAGGCCACAGTACAGGAGGGGCAGATAGACCCAGAATACTCTCTAGGGAGCCCCATTTGGCATGAGGAAAAGCAAGCAAGGGGGTCAAGAGACTCCCCTGAGTCATTAGCCTTAGATCTAGCACCATGTCCCTTAGACACCTCTCCTGTCAGGATGTCAGATTCTAACACTAGTATAAATCACTAGTAACAGTTCCCCAGACTAAGAATGCACCCTAGAAAGCCCCAAAAAGTACTTATCTTACAGGTGAAATGTTAATCTAGAGGAGAGCAAGGAGAGTTTGACTCTGCATATGATAAGCAAGAGAGAAGCAATATGGAGACTGCAAAAGGCAGCCAATTGGAAGAAAGCCCACAAAACAAGCATTCTGGGAATTGGCACGGACCCCAGAGAGGGCATGGGGAGACAAGAAGAAAGAGTCCACTCTGACCTCTGCATGTCAGACAGTTGCAGAGATATGTACCAATGAAGTTAGCCCATAGAAGCCAAAGATAAAGTAAAGATGGTGGCGGCATGGGAAGAATTCTTAAAGGGCCTGCACACTCGAAAACTGCAATTTACAAAAGGTACCCAAAAAAACCAAATGACCCCAGGGAACATGTAGGGGCACCCAACAAATAGTCCACTAAAGGGGAAAAACCTAGGAAAGATCCCCAACCCAGATACAACAGCAAGTAAGAGTTTAACTATCCCAAATGCAGCCATCCTTGCTCCATAAACCTGGGCATGAACAATAACATATAATAAAATACCCAATATGAGTGCAAGAACCCAAGGGCTCAGAGAACAACCGCTGTATGAAGAGGCACAAGGTAGGGACAATGCAGACCAAGGCACTCAAAGGGTTACTCAACAAACTTCTTACTTCAGGTTGACATTGTGAAGTAAGCATAGCCTGCTGGGAGGGAAAACTTGGGTGGCAAAATGCTCTCCACAGGGTTACAAGGGTCCACACAGCACCTGAACAATGGTGAATCCACTCCAGGGAAAGCCCAGTAATGATATCTCACCTAATAGGGAATTTTGACAGCCCCATTTCTAGCAGACGACCCATCATAATTATGCGGGGGGGGGGGAGGGTTGAGCTGGAAGAGTGGCTGGGAGTCTCCAACCACATGACTGTCTTTTTGAGATGTGTTCTGCCCTCCAAAGAGGGACTCAAAACCCATGGTACCTGTGTTTCATATTGGGTGATAGAGAAAAGCCTTTTATCAGGAGTTTTTCACTCATCGATAAGGATCTGATCAAGAGCGTTATTGGGTGGAAATACAGGAGATGACTTCTTAAGCTTCTGGAAACTGTTTGGAGAGGGAGCTCCCCAAGAGGCGTCAGAGACCTGGAAGGTCTCCAGGACTTCTCTGATGAGCCCCACAGCCAAGGAAAGCAGATCAGCCTCATGGGAATCTCCATAGGAATGGGAATAATCCATATCCTCATATTCACCACTATCATTACCCTCTGAGGGCAATTCTTCCTCAAGTGAAACCCCAATAAACTGAGAATGACTCCTCGTTACAGGGGAAATTTGTTTAAAGGTGGGCATAGGCTTCCAAGAGTGGAAGTACTCCTTGTACAGAAGAAGGAATTTGGGCCACTGAAGACAGTAGTGACTTAACCCATGCAGGAGCTTGGTCAGCGCTAGAGGGGCCCAGTGGGGTAGTAGGGGCCACTGCACATGAGAGGCATAGAGCCCCTGAATATTCTCTAGGTGGCCCCATGTGGCAAGGTGAATAATGTTTGAGAGGGAATGGGAAGCCCCTGAAACTTTGCCTTAGATATACCCCCAATGTCCCTTAGAATCTGATATACTTTCGAGTAAAGTGTCCCAAAGTACTAGCAAAAGACTAGATATATGTTCCCAGAGCAAAATAATAACCATACACAGAAATATACTTATCAGGCAAGTGAAGGGTTTATCTGGATAAAGGAGAGGAAGGAGAGTAAGTTTAATATAAGCAAGAGAGAAGATGGCCACTGCAAAACTGTTAGCCAATTGGAAGAAATCCCAGGAAATGGGTATTCTTCTCTGTTGCCTGTTACCTAGCAATGCCTACAACTACATTTGGGGATCACTGATGCCCTCTTGGACACTCAAAAAGTTGACCGTATTATAGAGCATGAGTAGACAAGATGATAAAGCCTCTCTGACCGTTATAGCCCGAACAGTTGCAGAGGTATGTCCTAAAGAAGTTTTTCCCATAGAAGAAGATGGTCTCAGATGGGCTCCATTCTTAAAGGGACTGTTACACTAAAATCGAACTACCAAGAAAAAGTTAAGATCCCAAACCCCCAGGGAACATTGGGGGGGGGGGTCTAAGTGAGGGAGCAAAAATAAAGCCCCAAAACACTCTAAATTGCTCCAAACAGCACAGAAAGGGAAAATTGATTAAATAATCTAGAAAACCAGCCATCCTCACTTCAGAACCCTCTGAGAGAATAATAAGATACCCATAGTGAGTGCCAGAGCATAAGTAAGCTCACATCAGCCTCTGTATAGAAAGGTAAACAGGCTGGAACATAAAGTGGACCAAAGCGCTCAAAGGGTTTTTTCAGGTTACAAACATAGGAGAGGACAGAATCTCAGGAGAACCAGTCATAAGGGAAAACATGGCAGCAAGATTCCATTCACAGGGCAGAATATATCCACAAAGCACCAGTGAACTGGGCAATCTACTCTACGAAGCTCAGTGATGGTAACCCACCTAATGGGGTATTATGCAGCCCCATATCCAATAGGAAAATAATAAAACAAACATAAGAAAAACTAACAGGATGGCTGTGTCCTTCCAGCTTGCTTGCAGGACACATGAATTCTGGGAGTTAGAGGGAAGAGGTGTGTGTGGGGGGGGTTAAGCTGCTTTTTTTCTACTATTCATATGCACCTTATTGATGGGCACCCAACAAGTCAATGGGAGACTGTTAACTTGTGCATTTATATATATTACATAATCCATTCAGGACAAATTAAGGGTTCGATCCAAATGTTGGAGACGGCTGTTTTTTTCTGCCAACAGCATTTTATCAAGCACAGTAAGCTATCCAAATGCCTGTGCTGTGAAAAAATACCGGGAAAAGAAAAAAGAGTGATAAAGTTTAGAGGCGTTTTCACCCATATAAAATGATGAAAACACTGTAATTATCAATTCAAATGTCTGCGTTAGCCATGAAAATCCGACAAGGGACTCAAGTTATCGCATGAAAGTTAAGACCTAGGTTTTTTTTTTCCACTCGAGTCCCTTATGGGCTCTTCAAAACAGCCCCATATCAATATATCTAAAGTATGAAAAATGTGTCAAAAGTTAGTAGAATTAACCTTGTGAGTGCCATTCATAGGTTTAACCCGATTAAGTTAAAAAAACAACATCCCATTAAAAGTAACACCATTAATCCTGATATCCAGTGGAGTCCTCAGCTTCCTGGTCCTCTTCTTTCTTCTGCCGTCTCCTGTTTCTTCTTGCCGTAAGTTAAAAAAAAAAAAAAAAAGTATTACTACAACGCAGTAACTATACCATTGTTTAAACTTTGAGTGGCAGAGGGGTATGCAACGCATTGCAAAGCAATGCGTTGCGTACCTCTCTGGCACTCAAAAGGGTAAAACATATATTATTGTGCCGTGAATATGCCTCTGAATATGCCTCCATTTAATACCCAACTAGTTACAAATAAATGTCGTAAATAAAATCATTATCCTTTACGGGCTGATGCCCGTTCCACGTTGAGGGAACTGGTACTGAGCCTGCCTTTATATATGGGCAGCCTCACTTCCAATTCCCTCACAGCCATTGGCTGGGATGTTCTTAAACACATCCCAGCCAATCAGATTTTGGCTGGGATGTGTGTAAAGGACATCCCAGCCAATGGCTGTGAGGGAATTGGAAATGAGGCTGCCCATATAAAAAGGCAGGCTCAGTACCAATTCCCTCAATGCGGAACGGGCATCGGCCTGTGCAGGATAGGAATGGGAGCTGTGTGGCTCATCAGTGCTTCCGCCACCGCACACAGCAGCAGAGACACGAAAAATATAAGTTATGTATTTATATAAGTAATTTATGACATTTATTCATGGCATTTGTAACTAGTTGGTCATTAAATGGAGGCATATTCAGAAGCATATTCATGGAGGCATATTCATGGAAGCATATTCACGGCACAAAAATAAATGTTTTAACCCTTTTGAGTGCCAGAGAGGATGCAACGCCCACTCAAAGGGTTAAACAATGGCACAGTTATTGTGCTGTAGTAATACATTTTTTTTTCTTACAGCAAGAAGAAAGAAGTGAAGACAGAAGGAGGAGGACAGTTTATGACAGGTATGCGTAAGACATGAGTTAATGATCGGTGCTTGGCAGTATGTCAGGCACAGATCGTTAGTTTTTTACTGTTAAGTTTCCAATTATTTAGTGGCATTTTGGGAACTTAACGCACAAAACGGACATTTGGCCACAGCACCATTTTTGTGGCCCAACGTCTGTTGTGCTTTTAGCCAGTAGGACATTTGAATATTGACCAAGACATTTTCTTTTGTAGGTCGGTATCCATTTTACCCTACCGGCTTTTTTATCGCCAACATTTGGATTGAGCCCTAAAATAAACTATGAAACACTTATTTGTCAATTACCCCCCAAAAAAATCACAGCTATCAAAATGTTATTCTTGCAAAAACAATTTTTGCGAAAATCATTGCAGAGTACATATCTCATCTACAGCCTTGAACCAGTTAATTGTTAATATATAGAACAATGGAATATAAACAAGCGAAATAGTTGATAAAAATGAAAAGACACTAAGAAACATCATAATACAACATAAAGAGAGCAAACATTTTTATTAGTGCCATTTCTTTAAAGATATACAAAAATTGTTCAGATTTCACCATACTCCTCTACTCCCACCCTACTAAAAAAGAAAAATTATCTAGAATTGCCTATTGGTGGAGAAATGAAATAACCAATATTACATAAATTGTTTCTAAAATGCTAGAATTATCCCAAGATATTTCACAAATTTTTCTATGTAAAATTTTTATCTTCTGACAAGATAAAGAGGGTTGCAGCTGAAGGAAGCATTAATAAAGCAAACCAGCTGCTTCACAAATTATTCATGTGCTTGTTTAATGCAATTTACGTTTTAGTCACTCCTTCTGCCTTTGGCACATAGTGAAAACACGGGCAGTTTTTGTTTATAGCCTTACCCACTGTCCTGTAACAGAAAAAGGTACAATTTTACAAATAAATTTCAACTGGTAGTATCTAGAAATGTACAATATAATAAGTTATTAAAAAAGAAGGGGCAGGCACAAAGAAGCCCAGAACATGACCACAAGGCACAGGTCTTCCGTCTTCCCACAGCCAAATTGTATGCTTGACATTGCATACAAAAGGATGCACCTATCCTCAATTAATAACACCAGTGCTGAGCAAAATGGCAACCAAAGTGTGGTGAGTCGCTTAAATAAGCTTTTAAGCTTCCACTGAGTGCCCTGTAAGTACAGGTAAATCTGGAAACACACAACTCCTTGTTAATATTCTCAGTTTCAGTATAGTACATTTTCTATTGGTTGCTTGTAAAGTTTCTAAAGGTTTAGTGCACAAATTTCGGTTTGCCTTTTTTTCTGCTTTCAGTGTTAAACATATCCAAAGTGTCTCAAAGTTTGAATAGTTATTTAACAAGTCCGCTTGGGATCCATTGACTCCTGAATGGAATTGGAGTCTCAAACAGTGGTATCCCCAAATTCCTTATTCCATCGAATATAAGATTCCAGAGTTGAAGGGCTCACACTGCACTTTATTTTCTTCAAGGAACCAAGAAAATCTGAATACTTGATATTTCTCATCTAAAAAAACAAAACAAAAAACAACCCAAGAACTAATTAATAAACTGTAGCTACACAAATTAAAATTATGAAAAATGATACATACATACACACACGCATATAGATCTATAGCTATATTATATATATATAAGTTCTCCCACTTAAAAAGATGAGAGGCCTGTAATTTTCATCATGTTTAATCGTTTATGGATCATTAAATTTAACAGGTTTAAAGAGGGCCTGCCACTTTTCCAAATCATCCCCTTAGTGGGTGCCTCCATCTTGAAAGGATTTGCATGATTATTCCTCTCCAATATTTTATTCCATTATTCTGGTGTAAACTGATAACATCTAGGGGCTGAAGAAGGTAGGAGGGAAGGGATTTTCTGGACATGCAACAAATTAATTATACAGCTTTATCAGAAAAGTTGGAAGACAAAGCTCTGCTCTGATTAGTTACTAAATAAAATGATTACACTGACTGAACAATAAAAAGCACAAGGTATAGGCCATTTGAATAAACATTTGTAAATGATACTAAGAACTTTATAAAAAATCTACATCTGGAGCTAAATTTGCTCCCATTGGAAACAATGGGAAAGAAGCTGAATTTGTGATTCAGTTCCATATGTTGTGTAGTAACAGGCGTTAGAGAGACAGCTTCATCGGCAGTAATCTGTGCCTCAAAAATCTGTTGTTATTTAGTCCCTTAATGTGTGTTAAAAACCACAGACATGTAAGTAAAGTGTAAAAAAGTGAAGATAAAGAAAGTCATGTGACCTATGGATGTATTGATATGGGGGGTCCACCAAGAAAACAGATTCAGTAGCTCAAACCCAGCAAGTCAGATAATGCATTATAAAACAGAAGTCAAAAATAGGTGAGCAATGATTTGTGCCTTTCAACACGTCTGCATAAATTCAGTAAGGAATCATGTGGGCCACTTACTTCAAGCTTCCCCTTCAGCTTTCTACTACACCAAAATTAAATTGAAAAAGAAGTGCGTTGATACACACACACACACACACACACACACACACACACACACACTGCTGCCTTTGGCAGCAAACAATAGCACCAATCCCCCCTCATCGTACCTTTAGGGCCAGTCCCTGTTAAAACTAAGTCCCACAATCCAACTGATTGAGATGTGGGGTTATGGCAGGGCAAGGGACGTCGTACCTTCCAGTAAACCCACCTCCCAGTCAATCAGCTTCCAGCACATAGTCATCTGTCCAGCTAGAAGCTGATTGGCTGGGAGGTATGGTTACTGCATGGCACATTCGGTGTCCTGAGTAAGCCAACATCCCAGCCAAAGGACGCATGGGGGAAAATTTGAACAGGGACAGGCCATATAAAAGGCAGTCCCTGTTCAAAATTTCCCTCAGTTGGCATCGTGTAATGGCTGGAAAGGTACAAAGAGGAAGGTTGTTGATATTGTTTCCTGCCGCCACCGGCAGCACTGGCAGCATATGTTTAATGTTAGATTTGTTTTAATACGCATTTTTTTGCAGGTTCCACACAATGGTTAAAAAGAAGAATGAAGAGGAGCACAGATGAAGAAAGAAGATGAAGACAGAGATGACAGATGAAGAAAGAAGAGGGTGACAGATGAAGAAGAATCCAGCTGCATCTGCCAAAGGCTAAACAGTAGTTTTATCCAACCTGAAGATGGGGGGGGGGGATCCATGGTTGGAGGAGAGGCACACTGCAATAAAGCAGACTCTGAAAAGGGGTATAGTTTAGAAAACCTCTTGGTAATAGACAGCTGTTTGTCTGGGGTTTCCCACTCATCCAGAAGAATCTGATCAAGCTTGGCATTAGAGGGGAAAATTGTGGAGATTTCTTAAACCTCTGGAAGACATCTATAGAAGACCCCTCATCAGAGGTGCCAGAGACCTGAAGGGTCGCTCCAAAACAGCTCTAATGAGTTCCTCAGCCAAGGGAAGGGGGTAATTCTCATAAGAGTCCCGATAGGAGTAGGAAAAGTCCATATCCTCATATTTCCCTTCCTCATCCTCCCCTTCAGATAGTTGCTTCTCCGAGGAGGCCCCAAGGACCTGAGAAACACTCTGGGATATAGGGGCCACATATTTAAAGTAGTGTGTGTGTGGGGGGGGGGGGCTGCCAAGATTGGAGAACCCTCTGAAGATAGAAATGGATTTGGGCTACTGAGGAGAGAATCTTTTTTTTTTCCTGAAGCTGGCTATTGTTCAATGCTGGAGAGCCCTGGTGGGGTGATAGGGGCCACCGTACAGGAGGGACAAAGAGATCCAGAATACTCTCTAGCAAGCCCCGTTTGACATGTCTTACACCAGTACAAGATCAGTAATAGCAACCCAAAATTAGCAATGCAACCCATGAAGCCCACAAAAAGTACTTATATGGCAGGCGAACGGTTAATCTGGAGAAGGAGAGTCTGCCTCTGCGTGGGATATGCAAAAGGGAAGTAAAATGGCAACTGCAAAACTGGCAGCCAATAGGAAAAAAGCCACGAAACAGGCATTCTGGGAAGCGTAGTCTTCTCTGTTGCCTAGCAATGCCTACAACTCCAGCTGCGGATTGTCATGGGACCCCAAGACACTCAGGACATGAACTGGATGAATGGGTATGAGGAGACCAGAAGAAAGAGCCCGCTCTGACTTCTGTATGTCAACCAGGTGCAAAGATGCCCCAAACAAGTTTGCCCATAGAAGTCAAAGGAGCAAAGATGGTGGTGTGGGCAACTGTTCTTAAAGGGGCAACATCTTCATTTCAGTCTGCACTAAGGCACCCAAGAACCCCAAAATCCCAGTAAACATGTGAGGGCAAACTAAAAAGAGACCCCAGAGAATAAAAAAGTGGAAATGCAAGCCAAAACTAGTTAAAACCAGTAGAGAAATGGTTAACTATGGTAAACTGCAGCCATCATTGCTCCAAAGCACTAGAAAAGTATAGAAAATAGAGAATAAAATTATTCAGCATAAATGCAGGAGTCAAAGTGACTCGGAAACCACCTCTGTATGCAGAGACACAACACTGGGACAATGTTGACAAAGGCACTAAAAGGGTTACTCACCATTCTTCTGTTTTCAGGCTACCATTGTAAGAGAAATAAACAGAGCCCCAAGAGACTCTGCTGGGAGGGAAAACATGGCAGTAAGATTCCCTCCACAGGGCTGCAAGGGTCCACACAGCACCTGTAAACTGGTCAATCCACTCCAGGGGAAGCCCAGTAATGGTAACCTGCCTAATGGGAGAATTTTGACAGCGCCATAGCTATCAGTAAAAACAGGGAGAAGGACAGAAACACAAACATATTGAAAGTATCAAAGGCACCACTAACAAGCGTTAAAGAACTGAACTGATGGAAATGTTCATGTTTAAATAATTGTGTGCGCGTAATATAAGAATGGACAGTTTGTCATCCTCATTCAGGGACTGTCAAGAGTTTAAAAGCATTATCAAGCTTTTTGACTCCCAACAGGAATGTCCAACATACTGGTGTGTCAGCGAACCAACCTGGGTGCCTTGACACACCAGCAAGTTGTGACATTTCTTTTGGGAGTCAAACTGGATAATGTGCTTATCATTTGCCAGTCCCTAAATGAGGATGGCAAGCTGTGTATGCCTGTATTATACACACACGCACACACAGACACAATTATTTAAATATGAACATTTCAGTCAATCAAAGTCAATTTTTTTAAATCTTGACAAAGGTCCCTTAAGGTAATGCAAACACTGGTTGATTGCTTAATTAAGCAGTTAAGCTCAATGAGTGCCCTGAACTTTGTTTATACAATCGACCATAGTAATATCCCACTGAAGACTAAAAATAATTGGCATGATGGAATACATTTTCTTCATTGCTATTATATAGAGTGCCCAGGGAACGAACACTGCAAATCCCTCATATATGTAAAACTTTTACTGTTTATATATTGACCATATACTGAAGAACAAGAAGATGTTCTCAAAAATACAAGTTTCATCTTTAAAAAGTTATCACAGGGTACAATGCAACACTTCAGTTAGGTATACAGCAAGCGATAGTATCAGAAAAGGTAGCTTTATGTACCTCAGGACATTGCCTTCAAGAACAAAAGTGCATATTTTCAGGATATCTCTGCTTGATCACAGGTAGATCAATTCGAGTAAACAAAGTTTGTACATCAAATCCTGATCTTTACCAATAACATGCGATTTACTACAGATACTGTAAAATCTCAGGTATAATACCCACCTGTGTATAATACGCAGGTGCTTATTATGCCCAAGATTTAGGGGAAAACAAGAGTGCCTATGTATAATACGCACCCTTGTTTTCCCCTTACTAAAAAAAAAAAAAAAAAAAGAAAAGTTAGCGCTTCCTGCTCCCTCTCTCTCCCTGCAATCTGGTGATTAAGTAAGACTTACTTTTTGAAGCTTTTATGGTGTACCGGTATCTGAAAAAATATCCCTCTCTCCCATCTTCCCTGCGGGCGGCACGATTGCATCTGCCGCCCGCTTCCTTCAATCGGTTTTCAGGACCTTCCTCCTATGTGAGGATCTCAAGGTCCTGAAAGCCGATTTGAAGGAAGCGGGTGGCAGATGCAAGCGTGCCGCCCGCAGGGAGATGGGAGAGAGGGATCTATTTTCAGATACCGGTACACCATAAAAGCTTCAAAAAGTAAGTCTTACTTAATCACCAGATTGCAGGGAGAGAGAGGGAGCAAGAAGGGCTAACTTTTCTTTTTTTTTTAAAGTCTGTAAAAAACTCTCGGGTATAATACGCACCCCCCACTTCACATAAGGTGAAGAGGGGTAAAATTGTGCGTATTATACCCGAGATTTTACGGTAATAAACAGTGAGGTTCAGTTACACAGAAAATACCAACAAATATGTTTATTTTGTAAACCTAGCCAAAATATAGTTCTTGCTACCATCCTAATAACACGTTACTACTTGAATACTATTGATGATGCTAGTTTGAGATCACCAGTAATCTGTATATTATATTTTTTGTATGTATTTTGTGATGTTTGTCTTTTCCCCCTTGGTTGGTAGCTCCATGTAATCAGGAGTTAGCTGTAATTAGGAAAAGTATAAATACCTCCCTTATTTCCCTTACATGGGTTTTGCTCACACTAGTGGTAAGCTAGTATCATTGCTATTAAACTGCATTATACTAAATACATGTTCACTCTGATTTGACACAGATAGGGATTTTCCTAATCTGTCGTGCCTTAACCGGGCAGGCACACTTACCATGGTTTTCGCCAGAAACATGTAACTAAACGTCACTGTTCATTATCTATAGTAATTGACAGGTTATTTACTGGTAAAGGTCAAAATCTGATTCACGGACTTTTTGTTTACTTTGCATATGTAGCCAAGGTATAGTTCTTTCTGCTCTCCAGACTAGATTATATATATATATATATATATATATATATATATATATATACACACATGCAACTATCTGAATACAATTGATAATGCTTGTTTAATCTTACTAGTAATCTGCATATTAAATCAATTAAAGTAGCTAAATCACGGATTTATTCACCTTTATTGAAGCAGAGCTATCATGAAAACCTGCATTGTTAATAGTTCTGGAGGACCAGGCTTGGCTGCAACCCCCGATTTACACTGTGCCACCATTTGCCCTGCTTACCTCATTAGCAGACATATTTTTCACTTGCTCAGGTTTTAATTCTGTAAAAAGAAAGATATTTATGTTATCACCCAGGTTACATTTGTGTAAATAAATGTATGAAGAGCTTTACAGACATCACTTGATAGTGGCAATCTAAGATTCCAGCATTATATTCAAATTATTTAATAAAATATTACAAGGTAAAGATTCTTAAATGCAGTAATTAGACCATTTGCAAGGATCAATTAAACTATTAATTTGTTGAAACCTACCTAAAAACAAGTTAAAAATACTACTCAATACGATGCTGCATTTTAAATGCCCTTAATCATCTGGAGGTGCTTGGTTGATGAGAATTGGTGATTGAGTAGGGACTGAATTTCTACCTGATATTATGATTCATCTCTTGTTGCATATCAGGCATGTATTATTTATCAGAATTGCGGACTGTATTTGTTTATATTTTGTAACGGTGTTACCTTTTTCTTTCTTAATTTTCAATAAAGCTCTTTGAAACTTTAAAACCTACTACTCAATACAAAAACCAAAATAAACATTGGTTTACTAAAGCAAATCCTTTTAAAGGGTTAGTAATATCTTAAAAGAATAAGAAGTAATATTGTAGATTATGCAAAAAGAAATAGATCGGTGCAAGTCCTCTCTCTCAAACCTTTAATGTTTGAGAGAGAGAACATTTTAAAGTTCTCCTCTTCCTCCTCTTTCCCTGACGTCAGCATCTAATTGACAGCAGGAGAGCCTGGCCTGGGGATCATCAGGCAGCTCTTCAGCAGAGCTATGATACCGAAATCTAAAAAGAACTACTTCATTGGAACAGTGTACAAAGTAAGCTTGCAAAACCAGGCACACTTTATAGACTGTTCCAATGAAGTATTTCTTTTTAGATTTTGGTATCACGGCTCTGCTGAAGAGCTGCTTTGAGTCGGCCAACTCGAATCTACTGCTGTGAGCTTTACAGCTGACAGCAGGGAGAGGAGAACTTTAAAACATTCTATCTCTCAATCCATAAAGGTTTGAGAGCTAGGACTTTCACCAGTCTATTTCTTTTTCAATTATCTATAGTATTACTTCTTATTCTTTTGAGACATTACTATCCCTTTAAGCACTGAAAGCTGGAAAACCCTAGCTGCAACTGCTGTACCTACAGCAGCTGCAGCTAGTGTTTTCCAGTTTTCAATGCTCCTCACAGCCCTCTCCCAGTTGAAGGATTTCTATTATATGGGGATAAGTATCTCTGTTTATGGATATCTCTTTTTTTATCTTTTTCTTGCAATTTTGGTGTGTTTAGTTTATACACTTTCTCTTATTGTGATATCACTATAATGCTCTATTTTGAACAAATATTTCTATTTATCATAATTAGATTTTTAGTCTATTTTGCACTTAGATTCAGAGATTACTAGTTTCCTGTATTATTTTACCTCGCTGGTATTGGGATTACTATATAGTACATTATTATTGATCTGTACTTGTTATATAAATGGGCTGTGCTTACATTATTTGTATTCTGGACTCTCCCTATATGCACTTCTGGGTTTTTAATTTATTTTAAATGTAGAGCTGTGTTTTCTTTTTTGTACCAAATAAATCTTGTTATTTTTGCATTAATTGTGTTACTTTATTGTGAGTGCCTTTCTAATAGAGCTGCTTTTGGGTGGTTAAGATGAGGGGGAACCTTTCTCTTTGTTTCCCTCTCCTGTTCTTCATGTTTTAGTGTTATAGGAAAAAAAGTATTAGCTATATGGTAGATACAATTAAAAAAAGATTACTTGCGCTTATTTGTATCTCTCAAACCGTTACGGTTTAAGAGATATACGAAAATAAATGTCTCCGCTCCCTCCCCTTTCTCATATGTCAGCTGTATAACTGACAGCGTGAGATCCTGGTCCTGGGACCAGATGGCAGCTCTTCAGCAGCAACGACATAGAGATATCTAAAAATAAATACTCATCGCAACGGTCTACAAAGTATGCCTGGTTTGCAAATATATGTTGTAGACCATTCCGATTAAGTATTTATCGTTAGCTATCGTTACGTCAGCGCTGCTAATGAAGAGCCGCGTCTGGTCATGCGACCAGAATCTGCTTCTGACAGCTTTTCAGCTCATCAAGCAGAAATTTATATATAAATTGAAAGCAGTATAAAAATATTTAATAGGGCTTTCCCTGCAGAGTTGAAGCAAAAAAAAAAAAAAAAAAAAAAAAAAAAAAAAAAAAAAAAAAGTACAGCCTCTTTAACCCCTTAAGGACCACTGACGTGGCAGGACCGTCACGCTGGTCCGGCACTTAAGGACCAGTGACGGTCCTGACATGTCACGTACTTTTACTCACCGCGCTCCAACAGGAGCGCAGTGAGTAATACCGGGGACTGAAGTTGATCGCTCCAAGACCATAGCGATCTCTTCCAGTCCCCTGTTTGACGTGCCGCCCCACGTGATCAGTCACGTGGGACGGCACGTCAAAGTTTCCTATATGGTCCTTAAGGTACGGCACGCCCCGGGACCGCTGGTCCTTAAGGGGTTAATGCCAATGAAATTCCAAAGAGCAATTTCAGCCTATGATTTCTAGAACCACGCAAATTCCCATTGCAATACTATAAAAAAAACAGCACTCCTTGTCATGCTGTGATGTTTTATGCGTACACTAGTTGAAGAGCCAGTGTACACTAGCCACAGTGCCATCCAGCAATGGCCGCGGTGCAGTCATGCACAGTAGAGACTGCCCGCGCCTGATACGGAGCTGGGTGCTCCAAATTCAGACCGTAGTCCTCTCTGCGCTTCTGAATTTGGAGTCCCGCTCCATTATCACCCGCAGCGCGGGCAGTCTGTACTGCGCATGACTGCAACATGCGCAGTCGTCTCTACTGCGCATGACGGCTTTTGACAAACACACACTTTGTGAATTATTATATAGGATAGTCTGTACTGTGCAACTTGTTTACATAACGGTCATGAAGAGAAATTTCTAGCAGCCGTTCACACAGGTAACTATCCAAATGCTTGTGAAACTCTGGCACAGCTATTCTTGAAAAACAACTGTAGCTTGGGATATGCCAGTGGGGTTCAAAATATGACATAAGTCCTTTAAAATTTGTTTTACACAAAAGAATAGTGCAGCATGGCAACCACTAATATTTTAGTTGTACTTCAGGTGAGGTCATAATAAGGATGTGTCTAGGTATGATCCTGCCTTTAATCCCTGCATTAATCCTGGTCACATTTTTTTTTTCAAAGATAACAGATGGCAACACAGACTAAGGTATTCCTTAGTGACTTCTACAACATTATCACTATTAGATGTTGCAATAGTACTATTAGAAGGTAGTATTACCGCAACAAAATCACAGATTAGATAGGGTTGTTGGTGTTGACCTCTAATGCTGCTTCATCAACAAATCCAGGGGTTGAACCTGGAAGCAGTGATGGTGATAACAGAAATAACTGCGTATTCCTTAGGCATGTTTACTTGTCCAGGCTTTCCAGCAGATGTCTCAGAGTTTATAAACAGACACATTAGTCATTTTCAGTGGTGGAAGATCGAGACTACTCCTGTCAGGAAAAAAACAAACAAAAAACAAAACAGGCACACCAGTACATGAGAAACACTCCGCAATGTCTCCCAACTCCCTGCCTGTAGCAGAGCACTCCTTACACCATCATGGTTGATTCATCCTGGATATGCTCAGAGCACATGGCTTTTGTTGTAGCTTCAGTTGTCATGTCAACCATAGACAACAAAATGCTTCCATGCGACTAGTCAAAAAGATCAACAAATCAGTAAAGTTCCATGTACATGTCTTATTATAAAGCCTTATACTGGGCTGCCATGCCCAAAGCCCTACATCCTGGTATGCGAAAAATCTTACTAGAAGCAGTATGTAAGCCAATCAACAAATGTTGGGTGCTGGTAACCATGGTGATGGTAGAGTGCAAATTTTCCCCTTGTTCACTGGAAGAACAGCAGAGTGCACCCATAACAGACATCCTCCAGCAGCCAGAGTAGGGGTTATAAATACATAAATAAAAAAAAAAACAGGGTGTACAATAGGGAGACAAACTAATGCAATGTGTTGGATACCTCTTTAGAATACAAGAGGTTAAAAGCCACATTTAAACCAATGGAAATATTTATTATGCACCGATAATGCAGGTGGTTTGTTCCACTTTGCTTATATACACAATGGCCGTAATCTCATGGAAGCTATTTTCTCATTTAGTCTGCCAACCCATTTATTATGAAACAATTTTTCATGCACAGGATAATGCCCCATATTATCAGTTAAAAGAACATGTACATATTTTTAATGAGGGGGGAAAAAAAAAACATTGTGAACCTTTTCGTGTTGAGTAATACAAGGATACTCACACTACTGGCAGATGTGCTATTCCAAAATTATTTGGTTTGAATTGTGTTTTGTTTTGGATTTTTATTGTTTGTTTGTTTGTTAACATAAACAGCTCCCCACAGTGTCCAAACAGATAGCCTTTAGTGAGTTATTCTATTGCATTCTCTAGGAGAGGTGACACAGAAGCACATGAACCAAGGAAAAGTGGTCCAGTTCTAGAGCAATCACTTGTACCACAGTAAACACATACACATTCCCCAACTTATCATTCATTTAAATGGGGCTTTTAACCCCTTGGGTAGTAGAAGACAAACACATTGCTTTTAAAGCGGAACTACCAATTTCGTTAAAGTCTCCCTGCAATAATTAGGCAGATGGAGACTAACTTAATAATAGTTATCTTACCTCTAAAAACTATATGATACTACAGAAAGCCTTAACCCCTTAAGGACCAGTGGTTCAGGGGTGTGTGTGGTCCATTAAAGCAGAACTACCACCCAACACAAACTTTAGCTTCACTAAGTCCCCATCTGGCGACTTGCTGCTTAGTAGCGCTAGTGGCAAGAATAATTACCTTATTTAATAGATTTCTGCTCTCTTCCCCAGCTGACAGGCAGGACGGAGCGTGTTGCTAGGAGCCGTTTGGCTCCGGCTGGGACTGACAGCGCAGGCACGCGGACGTCACAATGGCAAGATGTCCGCGCTCCATCCTGCCTGTCACCCATGGAAGAGAGCAGAAATCTATTAAATAAGGTAATTATTCTGGTGACTAGCGCTACTAAGCAGCTAGTCGCCAAATGGGGACTTAGTGAAGCTAAAGATTGTGTCGGGTGGTAGTTCCGCTTTAAGGACCAGACAGGAAAGTTTGACGTGCCATCCCATGTTACTGATCACGTGTGCCGGCACGTCAAACGGGGGACTGAATGAGATCGCTCCAGTCTTGGAAAGATCAATTTCAATCCCTGCTATTACTGCAGGAGAGCTGTGAGTAAAAAGTATGTGACATGCCAGGACTGGTCCTTAAGTGCCGGCCAGCTGTGACGGTCCTGGCACGTCACTGGAAGCGAAGGGGTTAATCTTCCGAGACCAGAAGCCAGGCATCAGTGCAGACATTTTGTCTGCGCTCCTCCACCGTCAGTCCCGGTCTCCCTTCAGAAGCACTGCACTGGCCAAACAGCACCGGTAGGGACTGATGATGCAAGCGTGCAGACTACACTAACCTGGCCGTTAGTCTCGGAAGATTAAGGATTTCTCTAGCATCGTGTAGTTTTTACAGGTAAGATAACCATTATTAAGCTAGTACCCATCTGCCTAATTATTGCAGGGCGACTTTAACTAAGTTGGTAGTTCCGCTTTAAAGCTTTTGCAACCTCTTTAGCAGTCAAGAAGTAAAAAGCACCTATTTAAATCAATGTAAATGTGTATTTCCCACTCAATTTCATCATTTTCTTCAGAACATCAGCAACACAGACAATTCTCCATACAATGTGACAGATTAAGCCATAATAACTTTTGAGTAAGGCAACTGTCATCTGCAGGACTACCCTTGATTTGTAGTATAGATTTTCAAAGAAAAAATCTTTACTTGTACTTTACCACTTCTTATACTTGTCCCTGAATTTGCAATTCTAACAAATTTTACGCTAGTATTGCCATCTCTCCGATAAAAGATCTGTATTCGAATTTTGTTCAAATCAATTTTGTTGTCTCTTTGAATTTTCTCTAATTTAAAACATATTAAATATAAAAAAGATTGATGTAAATTTAAAAGATCATATACTCTTAGCTAGCATTCTGCAAATAATCCTTTTGGGGCAGGAGAAAAAAAACACCTCTGAGATGCTCCTATTTAGAAAGACATGAGTGACTTAAGATTTAAATAGTGGTTGAAGATATGTTCATCATGTTTAAAGGGATAGTAATACTTCGTTTTATCTTTATTTTATTTCGTAGGCATTAAAAAAACACGAAGAACATTATAAGTCTTACCTCGCAAACCTTTACGGTTTGAGAGATATTCACAAGATCAACCAGTGGCTCTTCAGCAGAGCAGAGATGCAAGATATAAAAATAACCATTTCATTGGAAGGGTCTAAAAAGTGTGCTTGCAAACCAGCAACACTTTGTAGACTATTCGAATGAAGTAGTTCTTCTTATTTCTCGCAATCTCTGCTCTGCTGCACAGCCACGGCCAGTCCACGGACCGGATTCCAAATCTGACAGCTAGATGGCAGACTAGACCGTTTTGGTCAGTGAGGGGAAACTTTGCTTGTGAATATCTCTCAAACCATAAATGTTTGAGAGATAAGACTTATATCGTTCTTCATGTTTTTTAATGCCTACAACATAAAATAAAGATAAAACAAAGTATTACTATCCCTTTAAGCTTTTATTATGTATATCGTTATTTACCAACTTATTTCTCTAATCTATCCTATCCAACCTATCCTTAATGAGTTCAACAGTATATCCCTCCACCTCCTCTCCCACTTCTATTCTCAGTGCATGGCATCTTGTCCTCTGTACAGCAGTGATGATGAAAATGTCCCCATAGAGTTATTTGTATTATCCCTTTATATATCTACACATGGTAATCATCTCATCTGAGCCTCTTTTCTTGAGTAAGTAGAGGCAATACTATACTTTCTGTCTGTGAGTCTACATGCCTTTTAAAGTATGCTAAAATAATGATGGCTTTGACAGCTGCTTAGAGTTGTGAACTATTGTGAAGTTAGATGTTGAAATTATCCCACATTCTACTCCATCACAATTTCTCCTGGCACAGCTCCATTTAAAGGGACAGTAATGTCCCATAACAAATTATTAGAGTTTTGTAGAGATTAAAAAAATAAGCTAAATGCCACAAATCCTCTTTCAAACTGCTATGGTTTGAGAGATATCCTCTGCTAAAGTTCCTCTTCTCCTGATGTCAGCTGTAAAGCTGACAGAAGGAGATCCATGTCGGCCGACACGAGGAGGCTCTTCAGCAGAGCTGCAATAGCGCAATTTAAAAATAATTACTTCTTTGGAATGGTCTAAAACGTATGCTTCCAAGCCAGGCACACTTTGTAGACTGTTCCAAAGGAGTATTTCTTTTTAAATCTCGCTATTGCAGCTCTGCTGAAGAGCCGCTTGGCGGTCCAAAGACCAGGAACTCCTGCTATCAGCATACAGCTGACATCAGGAGAGGAGGAGGGAGAGGGGAACTTTAACAGAGGATATCTCTCAAACCATATCAGTTTGAGAGATAAGATTTGTGGCATACTGTTTATTTTTTAATCTTTACAAAACTCTCAGCATTTTTAAGGGACATTACTGTCCCTTTAATGTAATATTTGGTACTTCTGAAAAGAAAAACCATATATTCATGAATGTGAAGAACTGCATCTGAAATTTAATTGCCTATCAATTTGTAAAAATCTCTGCACAGGAAACATCCTCTTGTGAGGGTATCACCTCACATAAATACAGTGCCATCAATATTACATTCAATGCAGACTTTATTAAACATTAATGAGCAATCTGAAAAGAATTGGACCAGGACAGGACCTTTGGGGTACACCACTTACAACTTTTGTCCAGTACGAGAATGTTCCATTGATAACTCTTTACAACTGTTGATTTCAACAAGGGTGCCATGGCATTTTAGTGTTCAATGGACACCCACCACTTATGGTGCCCTATTTTATCCAAGAACTGTGCTAAAAATGTGATTATTGACTTTAAAATGTATATTTACAGAAAACGAAATGCACAATATGTTTTTTTTACCCCTAAACCGGTCCTTTAATTTACAGAGTAACTTCTATGTGCTGTCAAATCAAATGCAGAATCAACCTGAACTACATTCACTGCATAATCTTGATCCAAGTTTCTTCTCAGTTTTTCTTATAAAGTAGAACTACTTCACATCATTTCTCTCATATTAAAACATGTTAGCTTGTACTTGTGTATATATTTTTTGTGCATGATAATCCTATATAATTCGCTGAAAAGTTTGCAACAACGCAGTCATGCACAGTAGAGGCTGCCCGTGACATGGTTGATACAGAGCGGGGCGCTCTGAAGTCAGACCAGAGTCATTTTTGCACACCTTCAGGTCCTACTGAGTCTGCACTTGCGGCTAGGCACAGGCTCACAATGCTGGAGAACTGGAGAAATGCAACGGTGACCATGATTCCAAGTAAACTCTAGGGAGCCACTGGTTCATCAGTGTACACCTGAACCATTAAATGTTGTTTGCAAGACAATCTGTCTTCAGTTGAGGCAGCCACATCAATACCTAGCACTACTATCAATATATAAGACCTGTCAACATGAACATAGCTGAAACCAAGGTAACTGGTGGTAGGAATGAAGACCTATGCTGTTCACTGATAATATGCGGTTCTGTCTAGGTAATTACAATGGTCAGGCAAAGGCCTGTAGAAGTGGTCATCAGAGACAAATTAAAGTGTGCATCTTCCAGTGCCAACACAGCCCATCTTCTGCTATAGTAGTGAGGAGCTGCATCATGGCAAACACACACCCCTCGGATAGATGGTGTGCTGAAGGAGAACGGAGTACTCACACTTTTACTGCCCTGACTGACTGAAAAGAACCAGTTGCCAGGAAAGCTAGTCACTGGAACACTGGCGGGAAGAAGGCAGGGGGTCTCCTCTGCTCGGGGAAGAAAACACAGTTTGTTTTTTCTCCCTTGCAGGAGTCCTGGGTTCCATATGAACCAAGAGAAAAGGATTAAATGGTAAGTTCACTAAAATCCTATTTTCTCATACGTCCAATATAGAACACCGGAACCATGGAGATATACCAAAGCACCCATAAGATTCCAGGGAATGAAAAGAGGAAAAAAACATCCTCTCACCACAGGGTACCAGTATTCCACAGGACTAAACTGGTACCATGTAAACTCAGGTGTCAAAAGACACAAACTATCACAGCAAACAAACCAAACATGAGCCAACAGGGCTCAAATTACTAAACAGGACATGATAGTGGGATGGAATGGGAGTCCTTAAACAGGTAATGCTCTTGCTAAGACTGGCCTCAGCAGTGTTTGGTGAATGTGTGCAGTGAGAACCATGTTGCCTCCTTTCCCTGCTATTGAGCAGAGCCCTGATTCTTATAGGCCCAGGAAGCACCCACCGACCTAATGGAGTGCACTGTGACTCTGAAAGGAACAGGTGTCTTCTTGATTATATATGCCTGCCATATAGTAGCCTTGATCAAAGAAGCAGTAGTGACTTTGGATGCTGCTTAATCCTTCTATTACCCTCAGAAATTACAAAAAGGGAATCTGCCTTTTTAAAAGGCTGTGTACGATGCACATAAAACTTCAGGCATCCTGTTTGGAGGAACAAAGCACAATGTCCTGGCTGATGTGAACTTCAGTAATCACTGATGCATTTCATGCCCAGGATTGGACACAACAGGCACCATCCTTTTTGGGAACCACAAAACAGTTGGAATAAAAACCTGAAGTTTATCAAGGTCATGTGATGTAATTAAATGTAATTAAAACCAAAGTAAGCAGTGTGTCTTTTGATTTTGGATAACAGACATCATGTGTACACTCCTTGTGCAACTTGGGTTTAACTGAAGGAAGTACATTAAATGGGAATGAGTACAGAATGTTCTGCTATTTCTTTCTTTGGCAACAGTTAGATGGCTATTATCCTTATCAATATCAGTCAATTATAAATGTGGCTGCAAAATCTAAATTCTCTACCAAGAGTGTTGGTATATAACTCATTATTAGGTCTATGAATAAGGACACGTATTAATCCCATAACGACCACTGCCGTGCTAGGAAAATCACGGCTGGCTGGCACTTAAGGACCAGTGATGGTCCTGGCACGTCATGGAGTTCAGGGCTCCCTGCGTGGCTGCACGCCACTCGGGTAGCCCTGAACTGGAACTAAAAAAAAAACAAAAAAAAACGCCCCATGGTCCTCAAGTGCGTGCACCGGTCCTTAAGGGGTTAAGAAACACACTAAAATTAAATGCTGCATTTCAAAACACTTAAACGTTGTAAAATCCAATAAGAATAAACAGCAGTTTAAAGTGGAACTATCACCTTAAAACAACTTAGGCAAGTTTAATACATATTGAAATGTTTCCCGTATGTGGTGTTAGACGTGTTTTATTTATTTATTAAAATAGTTTTAACACTATTGGTTTTTTTCTTTTTTTGTACAATACAGGCCCCTGGTGATTCTTTCCCTCCCATCTCCATGCCAAGTGCAACTTTAACCCTTTGCTATGCATTGTACATGTACATGGAACACTGAAAAGGAAAAATGCATTTGGCTGATCTACTGAGCAGACGGGCTCCACAATCTCCTATATAATAATTCGCTAAGTTGTGTGTAACGCCGGACATGCGCAGTAGACACTGCTGCGCGTGCAGCAGTCATGGCAGTACGGACTGCTCGCGCCGCGGCTGATACAGAGCTGGGTGCTCCGAAGGAGCGTCCAGCTCTGTATCAGCAGTGGCGCGGGCAGTCTCTGCTGCGCGTGAGTGTCCCGCGATCGGCTGCCAGAGGCACTGTGGCCCGTGTAACGGGCTTTTCAACTAGTCTCTCATAAAACACAAATATGTTTAACACTTTGACTGTCAGTGTGGGCAACACATTTCTCATCCCTCTATCACTCAAAGATGGAAAATGTTCTTATATGCAGCAGGGACTATCACTTGCTATATTACCAATCTCCCTATTGAATATAGAAATTGCATCACATTTCAAGCAAAAACTTGCTACACTGTATTTTATACAGAGAAATTAAAATGCTTATCAAAAGTGTATAACAACCAGCTGCCATATGAAAGTATAATATACAAGAAAGAGTAAAGTGAACTGCTGCTGGTTTGTAGGAAACAGCAGTCAATGCAATCTGTGATTTTAACCCACCAGCTGCCAAACAGGCTACAGCAATAGGGTTAATAAAAGAACAGGTAGAACGAATCTGTAAAAGAATGTTATAAACAGGCACTACAATATTTGTCCTATTTATGTGTTATAATCGCAAGGCAGATACATCAAGAATTAAAGTGGACCTTGAATTCTACTTATAAATGTGAAAACTTCATTCAAAACTGCCTATGTGTCATGTTATCCAAAAATCCACAACTGTATGCATAGTTTAGAAAATACTCACACTTATTTTTGGCAAGTGAAATTGAAAATGTCCTGGTACAGCACAGATCTTCTTTAACACAGGAAGTGTCACTGAAACCCTTTATTAGCATATGCCATGTCACTGAAAGGCTTAATTAGCATATCAAATGTCACTGGTGCTATAATTAACTTACATCAGCATATGGTAATAAGTATGAATATCTACTTAACTGTACATTTGCTGGTCTTTTGGCTAACATGACACATAGGTAGTTTGCAATGTAGTTTCCAAATATGCAAACTTGAATTAAAGTGAACGGTCCATTTTAAAGGGATAGTAATGTTTCATAATAAAAGCAGCTCTAATTAATCATCATAGTATTTGGAATTTGGATAGTGTTATTTCAATTCTGTCAGATTTGTAGTTCAAGAGAAATTCAATGACAAAGTATCCCCCTCCCGCCCCTTTTACTGATGTAACACTGCTCAGCCAGAGCAGAAGGGAGGTGCCCAGGCAGATTGCAGAGAGGGACAATCTTCAAATTAAGATAAGGGAAAAACCTGAAAAGCTTGTCAAGGGGGACAGGGCTTTCATTGTTTTCAATGTAAGAAGACTGTCCCCTGCTGTTATCCGTCTGGTCTTACAACCAGATTCCACATCTGAAAAGAGATGGCTTACACTAGGTAAAAGGGGTGGGAGGGGAAACTTTGCTTGTGAATATCTCTTAAACCATATAGGTTTGAGAGATAAGGCTTATGTAATTCATGTTTTTTTAATGCCTACAAAATAAAATAAAGTTAAAACGAAGTATTACTAGCCCTTTAAATCCTTTGAATGCTAGGTGTGTACAAAACCCTCCAGCACTTAAAGCATTCGAGTTAAATACGCAAATGCATGTTTAACACTTTGAATCACAATTGTGTCAAATAATGGTGCTCAAGCAATGCAGGCAATATTTTATATTATATATATAAAAAAATCTATATAATAGGCGAGGATATAATATCTGTATGTGTGTATGAAAAACCACACACATATGTATGCTTGTAATAGGTGCTAGCTACTATCCTGTTTGACCTAAGTCTGCTTGGTCAATGCAAAACAAGCAAGCAAAAAAACAAACAAACAAGCATAAAAACAAACAAACAAAAAAACAAACACAAAAGCGCTTCAAATATGTCTATTAAATAAAGAGGTGATGAGGACGAATTATGAACTGAATGCATTACGGTAATATGTAACATAAAACAGTAAGGTTAAAATCTTACATGAAATATTGTATTTTCTGCACGATTGTGATCTTACTATTTTTAATTGTATTTTACTTTAATAAAATAATTCTTATTTCTTCACCACCTCTTTATTTAATGGATATATTATATTTTGGTATTTTTGATATTTGGAGTGCTCTTTTTGTCTTGCTTGTTTGATTTTTTTTTTTTACTTTGTATAAAGTTTAATTATGTGTAGGAACACATGTGGGTTACTGTACTGCAAGATGTTTTAACATAGCCTAAGTTGTTTCACGGTGACAACTCCACTTTAGCTACCAAAGCAATTACAGTCCATAAGAGTCAGACAATCATTAAGCCAGCATCAATGTTTTAAAATAGACATTTGCTGCCAGAAAAACCTAAATCTAGTGTCTCTATTTCTATTAAAAAAAAGGCACTATATAGACTACATGGGTGTAAAAATTAGCCATTAATTCCCAATGATCCAGTCAAGGATAACAAAAGGTAGGAGCATATTCTTTTTATTTGACATTTTCACTGGTTACAGTATATTCCCAATAACATGAGTTAAGCTATATTTAGGTATTTTTTTCCTATACCAATCATCATTTTAGGTGTGATGAACTGCTCCAAAATGCACTTCACACACATCTGGCATCCAGACGGTTTACCCTTTAAGGGCCAAAAAGGGGTATGAAATGTATTGCTTTGCAATGCATTGCACAATCCTGTGGTCATCCTTAAAGGGATAGTAATGTTTCATAATAAAAGCAGCTCTAATTAATCATCATAGTATCTGGACCTTGGAGAGTGTTATTTCAATTCTGTCAGAGTTGTAGTTCAAGAGTAATTTAATGATAAAGTATCCCCCTCCCGCTCCTTTTACTGATGTAACACTGCTCAGTCAGATCAGAAGGGAGGTGCCCAGGTAGACTGCAGAGAGGGACAATCTTCAATTAAGATAAAAGAAAAACCTGAAAAACTTGTCGAGGGGACAGGGCCTTCATTGTTCTCACAGGAAGAAGACTGTCCCCTTTTGTTATCTGTATAGTCTTACAACCAGATTCCACATCTGAGAAGAGATGGCTTACACTAGGTAAAAGGGGCAGGAGGGGAAACTTTGCTTGTGAATATCTCTCAAACCATAAGGTTTGAGAGATAAGACTTATATCGTTCTTCATGTTTTTTTAATGCCTACAAAATAAAATAAAGATAAAATGAAGTATTTCTATCACTTTAACCCCTTAAGGACGTACATATAAAGTACCCATAACATACATGTACATCATAGAATTCAGGGGTCCCTGCATGGCTGCACCACCCAATTGTCAGTCCTTAAGGAGTTAAAGGTTTCATAAAACACCGCACACATATTTACCTCGAATAGGTCCTAGGGCAGCATCTTTTGCTAGAGCAGTTATATCACTCCCAGAATAGCCTTCTGTTAATCTAAAACCAAACAGAAGTCACAAAATAAATTATAAAACACAGTTTTGATTTATGTGAATTTTCTTGTTTTGTTTCAAGTTCTGTCTCATCTTATAAATAAGCATTATGCTTTTTTAACCAAGTTTTTGTATTTAAAACAGATTTTTTTTTTTATAAAATGTTTTTATTTTATGGAAAAGCAAACTATATAATGTTTTAATTAAAGGAGCAGCAAAAATGCATTAATTATTGTCTTGCTGAGTAAAACAAGGATACTCTGAGGGGAGAATTTTCATTCAAAAGTCATTACAGCGCAAACCTTTTCTTCTCTGTTTTTTATTGTACTCAACGGATGGTGGTATTCCGCTCGCTTCCTATGGAGAATAATAGTCTGTAACTCAAGCTGTCCCACAGAATGCCTTATTAAATTAGCATTTGGACTCTACTTGGCACTGTTGCTAACAGTTTGATTTAAAACAAATTTACGGTTTAGCTATAACAACTTTTTAAATTAAATATCTACTAGCAGTGGGAGTACCCATGTACCCAGCAAGAAAAGCCTTATAACAGTTTGTTTTTCATAAAAATGCTTACTTCTCCTTTAAGACAAATCATAGTACAAATAACCATAACAGAATATGGATAATAAACGATAATTGTCTTAGACAATATATTCACATTCTGCTTAAGAAAAGTATATTAAGAGAGTCCCAATGCTTCATGGATTAAGGGCCTAATTTCAGAGAGTTCTCGATAGTTTGTTAAACTTGCTGTCTATACAAGGGAACTCAATGCGCAATCTAGAATATTTATTCTCAGCTGCTGTCCTAGGGGCACTGTTTTAAAAATATACCTAAGTACGCAACTTTGTTCAATCAAAGTGACTGAGCCACACAAAAAAAAAAAATCACTGAATCCTGAAAACCTGACCTGTTGGTATGCCCCAAGGACTCTGGCACAAAAGAAATAAATATAAAACCTGTCTACAGCCACACACCCCCAGAGGCGGCAGTAAGGAGGAGATAGTCAAGTCAAATCTCCTCCATACTGCCAGGCCTCAACATACAGAAGGCCCCTGCCTACTCCTGCAAGGACTTGCCCCTCCTTCGAATTTCCTCTTCAAACCAAAAAACATGGCCGACTAATCTCCTACTCCTTCCACTTTCATCTTCAACTCTATAAAAAAAAAAAAAAAAAACAACATGCCCCACTACTTCCATACTCCCATACATTCATGATGTCCAAATCACACATCCTACATTCAACATTACAAAAATCATGCGCATTATGCACCACTCACCTACTCAGCTATATTAAGCCTCTCCCGCGTCAACCTCCTACAATAAATTAAACCACTTACTCACTGATAATTTATCTTCCTTCTTACAACATGTTGGGATGCTCCGCAATTTGATGGAGACCCGGAACAAAGTTATACTTATACTGTGTCCTACATATCATATGCAAGGTTATGGTGTGAGTGCTTCCATAACTGTCCCCCTGGTGCTGCCCTGTGGTGTCTGGCCAGGATATCGAAGTGTACGCTCACAGCATATGGACAATGCTTCCCCCAATGATGCTTCTGTGTCCTGCAGTGTTCTACACCTACAGCCTGTTCTAACATGGAGGATAAAGTATGAGTGTATTAAAACTAAGTATAACTGTGTTCAGGGTCTCCATCACATTGTGGAGCATCCCAAAATGTTGTAAGGAGGAGGATAAAGCATCAAAGTATTAACACACATTTGCATCGCCAAAATACAACCTCATTAGAACAGTTCGGTACCGTCCTCAGCATCTACCCCATAAATACAGTATTCACCACTATCCTGAGTGCAACCAAAACATCTATTCATTCACCTCTTCACATCACAATTCACAGCTATTCACTGCCTAGTCACAAATTACCATTAAAGCGGAACTACCACCCCTTAGCAACATGGCCCCAAATAATTACCCATCTGGCAACTATCTACTCAGTAGCACTAGTCGCCAGAATTATTACGGCGTTCATGAGATTTATAGACTGCTCCGGGAATGACAGGAAGGAAACCGCGCAGACATCTTTCCATAGTGACATCTGCACTCCTGCGTTTCGGTCCCAGCCGGCTCAAAGAGGAGTTGCTAGTAGCCATTTCGGCTCCAAAAGGGACTGACAGCGCAGGAGTCACTATGGAAAGATGTCTGCGCTATCGAAGATCAAATACTTCAGTGGAATGGTATGCAGTGTGCTTGCAAACCAAGCACACTTTGTAGACCGCTCCAGGGAAGTATCTGTCTTTCGATAGCGCGGTCATTATCTGTCATTCAGCTCTGCTGGAGAGCTGCCGAGTTGCACGACTCAGATCCACTGCTGACAGCTTTACAGCTCGTCAGCAAGAGGGGGGAACTTTCAGCGCTTATATCTCTCAAACTTGCACCCCAAACTGGCTCTAATGCATGGCTGGAGGTCCCTGGGGGAAAATCAGGGACAACAGAACATGCTGGTAATAAATGACCTGAGAAATCTCTGGGCAACCCTGATTGACATGAGGATCTATGCGCAAAGGGGGACACAGAGACCCCAAAGTCCTTAGTCTTCGTCGTAGTCCCAAGCTTCAAATGAATAGACATTCCCACAGCGTCAAAGCGTTCAAAGTATAAAGAAATACCCAAATACAGTGTGGATGATTAAAATTTGACCCCAGAAATAGCTAAAATACACTTATATGGCAGGTGAAGGGTTAATCTGCTGAGGAGAGAAGCCCTGCATAGGATACTCGTTCTGGGAAGGCACAAAATTACTGCCGTGACGGGAGCCAATCAGGAACGGACGTGCAATGCAAGCGCTCATTGGAAATGTAGTTTTCCCAGAAAAAGTACCCCAACAGTACCCAAAGCCTCCTGAGCCCCTCAACAGACACTAAACATTGACCAGATAGTAGAGCAAGGGCAGACAATTAAAATGAGCCATCTCTGAAGTTGCTACACTGAGCGGTTGCAGAGGAATGTCCCAAACTGTACAGTCCCATGGAAGGGAATGGAGCAATAGCGTCTATGCGGTAAAAGCGAGCATGAACACAATCTTTGCAAAGTTGTAACTAAGAAGTGAATGTGCACTAGACATTACTTAAACATGTCACTAGAGCCAATACTGAACCCAGTAGGGAAAGTGCTCAAAACTCCCCAAAAGATGCTAAACCAGCAACCAAAGGGTTAAGTTACTACAGAAATTTGCTTCAAAACACCCAACAGACATACAGATAAACCCAATCAGTGTAGGAGTGTGCAACAGGAACTCCAAAGGGAAAACCCCTGTGCGGAGGGACACTGTGGGACATGTGGACCTTAGCACTCAAAGGGTTGCTCACCCTTCCTGCAGATCTTCTGTCTTCAGATTACCATATATCAAGAAGCCTCAGTGGGCAACTCATGGGGAAGAGAGCTTGCAACCAAGATTTTACCCCCAGGGCTTAAAGTCCACAAAAGCACCTGGTAAACTGAGCTGTCCACATTTGGGTGATGGGAATTGTCAGTGATTGTAATCTGCTAATGGTGGTATCCCATATCTAACAGAAAATAATAAAAAGCTAAAACTATAGAAGAACTGTTCTCTTGCCTTGTGTCTTCACCAAGGAACAAATCTAACTGGAGCTGATTGGCTAGCAGCAGCCAAGGAGGGAAGGTAGGCTCCACCCCCTGAATTCACTTCTCAGAATTGTTCCTGTCTACTTATAGGGGCTGATCGCCTACCCAAAGTTACCAGTAACCTGTATTGGAAGACAGAGAAAGGTGTTTTACTGAAGGCAACAGAGCATTGCATTAACCCCTTAAGAACCCTTGACGGTCCTGGTACGTCATGGCTGGACTGTCATGGAATTCCTTGCTGCGCGCTGTTCGCGGAGTCTGGAATCAGAATAATAATAATAAAAAAAATGCTCCGTGGTCCTTTAGTGACTGCGCATGTGTGCTTGGCCGGTCCTTAAGGGGTTAAGGGTAAATGAAAGAGGAATCCACTGGCAAATATAGTAAAGGAGAAAAAAATTAGCATTAAGGAAATATAAGCAGACACAGAAAAAGAAAGATACGTATGTAACTGTACAAGGCTTAGATATGCCAAAGCACAAGCAGTGCAGAAAATTGCCCAGGCAATAAAAACATTTCTTTAAATATACGAGTGAAAAGAGAAGAATGAAATCAGGAACAATTAAACTGAAGACACAAAGGTGCAAGTTATGCAAAAGAGGATAAAATTCTAGTTGACTGCCTAAATGAATATGTCTGTTCAGTTTTTACAGACGATGGAGAAGCGATGGAACCTCTGTTAGAAAAAAGAAATAGGGAGACTTAGTAAGCATGCATGTTTACAGAGGAAGATGGTCTACTTCAACTCGCTAAAGTAAAACAGATAAATCAGTGGAAGCAGATGGCGTACACCCAAAGTTATTAAAATAATTTAGATGTGTTCTTGTAAACTTTTAACAGAATTATTCAAATCAGTCAATCACTATTGACAGGAGTAGTTCCAAAAGATTAGAAGGCAACAAATTTAGTATGCTTCACAAAAAAGTTGCAGGGAAGAGTCTGGCAACTACATACCATTAAGTCTTACATCAGCAGTGGGAAAATGAATGGAAAACCTGTTAAAGGAAAATTTAAATGACCGGATAGCTCCTAAACAGCACAGGTTTATAGCAGGGTGATCTTGCCAACAAAAAAACAAACAAACAAACAAAAAAAACCAAAACAAACAAACAAACAAAAAAAAACTCGGATTTGTTAGATTGGGCAACTAAATAGACAAGGGGGAGCAGTAGATATAGCTTATCTACATTTTAGTAAGGCATTAGTGATTATAGAAGATTTATTAATAAAATACAGTGTTTTGGTCTGGATGTAAATATATTTGAATAAATAAGGCAATGGTTGAGTGACAAGAGCAGAGGGTTGCAGTTTAGACTATTTAGAGGAAGGCTGTATTATCAGTGGGGTACCTCAGAGATATTTACTGGGGCCCATTTTATTTTTCTGTTTTGAAAATTATTTTTATTCATGACAAGGTCATTATAAATAGCTTGCATAGAATAACACAGCAGAAGTATTAACAAAATGGACATCCTATTCAGGGTAAACATGGTAAAAACACAGTGCATATGTTTCATGTCAGGACATTTATAGTTTATCATCAAGATGACCTATACTACAACTTTCACCTACCTACTGATAAAACAGCCCTAAGTCTTATAAAATCCTTAACCCCCTTAACCCCCCCCCACCACCCCCCACCACACACACACACACACACACACACACACACATACACACACACACCAGTAATCTATGCAATAGCCAGACAATCCATATTTTGTTAGCGCAAGATATAAGACAGTCAGAAATAACAACAACAGAGTTCCAGGTGTGATAAACGGAGACCTTACATACGATATGGAATTGCCCTGAAGTTAAGGGTTACTGGACATGGGTCTTCCAAATCATCTCTGAGATGACTGGCAGACAACTATCTCGCTCTCTGAAGGTGGGCTTTCTGTTCATACTTCCTGACGACCTAAACTTATATCCCATTAAGGATATAGTCTTGAACTACTGGGGTTGGCTAGGAAGGTAATTATGTTGGTTTGGCTATCTGATAAAAAAACCACTAAAGTCTACTAGTGTACATATGGTTAACTTGAACACCCCTCATTACAAATCAGTATATACACAAACAGATTTGCTTAATAAATTTAGCAATGTTTGGGGGGGTGGATCCAGAAATATGGGGGGCCTGGACAGATTAATTGGCATTCCCTCCTGGTGATGGCTAGGTAGCTGACTTTATGTGGTTTGCCCCCTCTCCGCTACACTGGGACATATTTTTTTCTGTGTATGGTTCAGGTTGTGTGGCCCATTCTTTTTAATATTTTCAGAAATGATATTGCACATGATCTTCAAGGTAAAGCATGTCTTTTTGTAGATGATACACAGATCTGCAACAGGGTAGAAATTCCTGGGGAAATAAGCCAAATGGCAAAGAATTTAGGTAAATTAGAAGAATGGATGAAAGTGCAGCAACTGCTTTTTAATGTCTGCTTACCAGCAGAAATGGCAGAGATTTATAGAGTGATGGGATTTAAGCATGCATGGGACAAGCACAAGGCTATCCTGAACATAAGACAAGATCAATGACCAAATAAGGTTTGAGGTTTTTACAGCATGAAAATGGGCAGACTGGATGGCCAAATGGTTCTTATCTGCTGTCAAATTCAAGTTCTATGTTAAAAGTATATGGAGAGGAGCACACAACTGTCTGCAAGCCCAGCCTTGTTCCACTGGCAGCCAGAGGAACCACAGTACACTGCCATGCCAGCCTTATTCTACTGGTAATTTAGAACAAAACCAGTACACTCTACACACAATCCAGATGAAAGGATCAATTCCTGCCCAGTTGCATTCACCTCATTAGTCCCTTATGGGTACAGATTAAAGAGATATGGCTAGTCACAGAAATGCAATAGTGGTGATGAACTGCATTCATACGGGAATCAGAGCAGGACTTGATCAGAATAACGGCTTTATTTTGACATATACAAACTGGTTAAAAACATGATATTCTGCATTTCACATTGAGATCCACTCTTATTCAATATATATATTATATAGTCCTGCATAAGACCATGTTTTTAACCAGTTTGTATATGCCACAATAAAGCCTTTGTTCTTATGAAATCCTGCACGGATTCCAGTATGAATGCAGTTAAGCACCATTAATGCATTTCAATGACTAGCTGAGTCTTGTGAACCTGCACCGAGAATGGACGAATGGGTTGAGGGCAACTGGGCTGGAATTGAACCTCTTACCTGAACTATGTAAAGAACATGCTAGTGCCATTCTTAATTACCGCAAAGTACGAGTGCAACAAGGGTAAACTGGCAGACAGAGTAGGGTTGTTCTGTGTCTACTATTGATACAAGGCTGGGATTGAAGACAGTGTAGTGTGGTTATGTGGCAACCAGAAGAACAAGGTTGGGATGGCACCAGTTTAGTGTAGCACATAAAATACTTAACGTATTGCTGCCATCTGAACATCTTATGGTGGACAAAGATGAAGGAGGAATGCTTTGCCCTCCTGTGTATATATTTGAACACCATGTGTATGGCGTTGGTTTTCGTTTAACTCTCTCCGTGTTTTAGGAATGCAGTTTTAGATTCCTAAATTAGCCATTGAGAGAGTGACAAACCATGTACCTTTAGAATTATGCAAATTCTCAAAATCGTAAAATGTCACTGTCTACACAGTCTACAACAGTGTTCAAATGCAAAAGTAGATATACCTGACCACAGTATGAAAGACACACAGGCAAGGTTTTCTGTAAACAGAGTGGATTGGTGCCAACACGCCTCTGAAACTAATCCACCAGAACATATATATATATAAACCCGCAAGGGTGTATGGAACTCACAGACAGAACCCGCGTGCGATGTCACCATGGTCTTCCCTCAACCAGAACGGATGATTGAACAAACAAACGGATGCAGCCGCACTCGCTTAAAGGGGATGTATCACTTATAAAAAGGTGTTACCATATGCTTTGTTAATACCATAATACTAGGAAAGTTGTGTGTTTTTTTTTTTTCTTTAATTTAACTACTTACAAAGATATTATATATTCTGTGCTGTGCACTTCCGCATTATGTGCGCAGCACAGCTCTTCTGCACGTCCTATTTCTCCTCCCACCTCCCTCCCAGCTGCCTCAGGGAGGGCATTCACGCTTCCCTTCGGCGTGCTATGAACGGCTCTTACTAATACAGCAAGCTCCGATTAGTATTATACTGAGATTGTGGTATAACACTAGAAGCCATTCACAGCACACCGAAGGGAAGCATGAACGCACTCCCTGAGGCAGCTGGGAGGGAGGTGAGAGGAGAAATAGGATGTGCAGAAGAGCTGTGCAGATCAGCATAATGGGACACTGATTCTTAGGCACAACTCTTCTGCACTTGAAAAGGCAATATCTTTGTAAGTAGTTAAATTAAGAAAAAAAAGCAAAAACAGCTTTCCTAGTATAACTTATTACCAAAGCATATGGTAACACATTTTTATAAAGTGATACATCTCCTCTAAAGGCAATGGAAACATATACATAAAATACTTCTTTATTGTAAGCAATTAAAAATGGGTTTCCAATGGTTTGCAATGCATTATCTATGATTAAGCACAGTGGAACGTGAAGTGCGTTAGAAGGTGCCATCTAGCACTGAACATCTTCACCCATGTCCTTGTTACCTTCGTCTATTGGAAAACCATTTTTAATCTCTTACAATAAAGAAGTATTTTATGCATGTGTTTCCATTGCCTTTAAGTGAGTGCTGCTGCATCCGTTTGTTTGTTCAAGGTTTTCTGTAAAAGTAATAAACCACATAACCCAATGAAACAATTCCTCTTCAAAGTTATAACAACCAACAAGATTGTTTTTACTTACGAAAACTATGATTAAATTCACTCTGACCAATAATTCTAATAGATTTAAAATAAAGTGTTCCCTATTAGTGATTTAAATCAAATCCATAAAGATTACAATTAATTCAACAGCACACAGTTTGTGTCATTTTCCCTACAAATGTTTGTTTTTCATTCTTTTATAAGTTCTGAAATAATATACACACAGTCACGCAAGGTCCTGGATCCATGCCTGTGGCCTTTACATTCTGAAACATTACCATGACAAAATACTTTGAGAAAATAGGAAGACCTGCTGGACTCTGCATTACCACAGGAGTCAGAAGGCACAATTTAGCACAAAGGCTATTACTAAAAGGACACATGCACAGCTGGACCCCCTTACAGCAAGATGCATCATATTAAACAAACAAAGACTCTGTGTGTGAAGGAGAGATTCAACCCCTTGCCTGCTATGGCAAAAATAATGGCAGAAATGAAGAAGACAGGAGGATTTATAGGTATCATTCATCCTGTTCTGCATTATAATGTTGTCCTGTGGGTGGAGCAATGCTTTTGTAGGTTGGTATTAGCATAGGAGGAAGGCAGATGAAAACATTATGGTTGGTAGAAAGCCCTTAAAAATAATGTGTAGTCTATATTTTTTCCTGTGTAAATGTCAGGGCAGGACTTCTCTCCAAGATGACAAACGAAAAATTATAGCTGTGTGGAGGTTGTCTTACCTAGCCAATTGAGTTAATTCTTTTTGACTCAAAGGGTTGCCTTGCTTGCTTAAAAGATTTTGGAGCAGTAGCTGTCTTGTCTGGAATAAAAAAAACAAATGTACATTTTAGTCAAGATGACAATAATGGCAAATCTCTCTAATTTTAATCCACTGTAGCTTTAAAATGGTTTATCCAAGCAACCTCTTACACAGTAATCCAGAAGAGTGGGTAAATCAAGAGTGTACTTCTTCAAACATTGTGTGTAGGCTTTGTGAACCTTTTTTTTGCCAAAAAGTTATCAGCATTATAGCATTTTTACAATATGCTGTTGGATTTCTTGTCAATAAAGTAAAGTGATCAGTATCGATTTAAAACAGGCTGCTCATACATAGTAAACTGGATAGGAGTGAAAACTTTACTCCACTTTACTACCCATTGAAGGAAGTAAATGGAGTGTGATGTGTACAACCTTAGATATTACTGGTGCTGACCATAAATTCCTCTGAGAAGTAAATGCCTCTTTTTTGAAAGAAACCAAAATGACATATAGTTAGTAAGGGGTCATAAGAAAATCACAAAGCAACAGACACAAACCAGATGACCCAGTGAGATAAATAAGCTGTCAAGCTGGATATCGGAGATCATTTACGGATCTTCCACGTTTGACAAGACTGTACTTGACCCCTGTTGCAGTTATATAACCCATGTTCTCATCTCACCTTTCTTCTGCTTCCCCAGTTGATGCAGTCTTATAGGTGGAGGTTGAGGCTGACTGATGGCCCTCTAGTTCACCAGCCAAATATTACTGTCTGGCACCTACATGTATTGCTTTCACTGGAGGTTGCAACAAGCACTGCAATCTCCAACATAGCTCATGCTCAAGATCTGTCAGATAACCCATAGGATACTTTCCTAAGTGAACACAGTAAAAGAGCAGCTTGCAGGAGCCAGGACTTTGGTGCTTTCACGCAAGCTGAGAGTCTCTTGTGTCAAAGGCAACATAGTCCAGCAAGTTTTTCTTCCAGCATTGGTGACATGACCAATGCACCAGCACCACACTAATGTCACCCTTATGAAAGAGACCCTAATGAAGAAATTGAGGATTATAAAGATCAAAGTTGCACATGCCTCCAGTATTATAAAAGTGTGATATTTCAAGTTAAACAAGGATTTTAGCATCCATATTTTATATTATTGCCAATGTAAAAGACATTGCAAGTCAGATGTAATAGGTTATAAAGTATATAAATATTTCCTACCTCTTCACTCGGTAAAGACACATAAACTCTCTTGGTAAATCTCCTGCAAAAAATGAACATTGGAAAAATATGATCTGACTAAGCAAAACATGCAACTTTTTTTAAAAACTTTTTTGTAAGAGGTTTCAAAGGGTAGATAAAAAGGACAAATAAAAATACAGAAATAAGTTATTCTGGTATTTGTCAAGTCCAATTTTATAATAAAATAAGACTGCCTGAAGCAATAAACGAACAGTAGTCATTTTTTTTTTTTTAAACTGTTACCATATAGGAACCTGAACACACAGACAAATCACACACTCACAAAAAAAAGGAGAAAAGAAGTGCTTTTTCTTAACATTGGAGCCTAATCAGAAAAGGAAGACGGGTTAAAACTAGCAGCATCAATCTTCTCTCGGGCCAGCTTCAACATACTTCAAATTACGATATGTTTAGACAGAGAGCCACAGAGAATAGTTGCCAGCATCTCCATGAACTCAAAAGGTACCAACTGTTTTCATGAACTCAAAGTAAGAGATCTGTGCCAAAATAAGATTTAGCGGAGATGTAGGTTGAGATTTAAAAAATGTGGCTATTACATTGCCAAATGTATTAAGCTACCGATAGAGGAGAATGTCAAATGGTCCAAAAGAAAACAAGATTTTAATTGCAATTCTGGTAGATTATTATTGGTTATTGTTATAAATTTAAACTTAACAAAACAACAGGGTCTCCTGTGTTATTATGACCAGGCTTGTTGACCAGGGCCCAATATTCAGCCTTCAGCAGTGGTAGTAGTACTTGGTGACACTACAGGATGTATTGATAGCAGTCATATAACTAAAATGTCACTTTGTTACTGCATTGCTTATTATAGAATATGTTTGATTACATGTAATTTTACTAACCAGATTAGATCTCATTGTACATCTTCCTATATTTTTATTACTTCATCAGGAGTTGGCTGGAAAGAAGATTTACTCAAACTAGCCAGTGTTAGAGGTATTCAGACAGGAGAGCTTCACAGTGGGTTTGGTGGTCCTAAAACATTATCCAGGACTACAGATACCAACCATTTAAATAGGACCTTTAAAAAACTACTGAAAATCTTTGCTGTTAAAATGCACAATTATGGGAGTCCTATCCAAGCCAGGCAATGTAGGCGTGTATAGTCCCAATATGTAGCAAGTAAGCTGTGCAGTGATGACTATCTGGACAAGTGCTAATCAGACATATGATTTCATAGTCCATTTAGAACTGGTAGATCATGTTAAATGAGAAGGAACTGTTGTGTGTTTGCACTGTAGACTTCTGTAATGTATAGCAAAGCCAAAATAAATGAGACAATAGTGAAAGAAAATAAGTAAATCCCCTGGTCAGAGAAGTCAAGAGGACTCCTCTGCCCAGGAACTAAACCCAATGATTGTTTTTTTCCTCCTGGAGAGAGTCCTGTGTTCTAACATGGACTAAGAAAAAAAAACCAAACTGAACGGTAAGTTCACTAAAATCTTATTTTGTCTTTCATCCAATGTAGACAACAGGAAGTATGGGTATATACCAAAGCTATTGACCAAGATTCCAGGGAGGGAGGGAAAAGAAACCTCCATTCCAGACCAGTATCAACAGGACTAAAAAAACTTGAACATCAGGTGTCAACTGACACTGAACCTGTACACCAAATGAACAGAAAAACACTAGGGTTCTGATTTCTGAGAAAGAAGGTTAAGGACACTTATATAGGCACCACAGCCTGAAGGACTTTCTGACCAAAAGTGGCTTCAGCCAAAGACCACACATTCACATGGCAGTGCATAGACTACCATGTTGGTAGCTTACACATCAGTGCCCTGATTTTTGTAGGCCCAAGACACACCAAAAGACCTGGTGGAACATGTTGTGACTGAAAGGGTACAGGCTTCTCCTGAAGAACATACACCTGGCGAATGGTTGCCTTGCTCCAGGAGGCTACAGTAACCTTAGATGCAGGTTGGCCAGTAGTCTGGTCCAAAGAAATAACAGAGTGAATCACATATTCGAAAAGGCCACTTGAGATGAATGTAGTACTTTCAAGTATCTTACTACATCCAATAGATGAAGTTCCTGCTCCTGTCTATTAGAAGGAGCTGGCCATAAAAATAAAATAAAATAAATAAAAGTACAATTTCCTTGTTGATGAAAAAAATCAGAAACATCACTTGGCAAAAATCCCAACAGGAGTTTGCAAAACCACCTGTCCTGGTGAAAAACCCACAAAGAAAGGCTTACGGTTTGGTTAAAGAAAGAGCGGAAATATGATCTTTAATGAAATTGAGGCTAAGCCATTCAAGATCCAGGGTGTCAAAGCTAGCTACTTCACCCAAGGGTGGCATAACGGACCCAGAGTCAGAAGGTTCAGACACAAAGAAAAGTGAAAGGGTTTTGCTATGAGTAGATTGATTAGATCCAAATACAAGCCCTGACAGGGCCAAAAAAGGAGCATTCAGGATGCTTTGAGCCCACTACATCTTGATTTTCCTCAGCACCCTGGGGATCAGGGGAGTTGGAGAAAAAACACACACAGGAGGAAAATCCCAAGGGATTGATCAATGCATTCACCATGAGAGCCAGAGAATTCGGGGATCTGGAGAAGAAACGCATGACTTTGCCGTTCAGGCAAGATGCAGTGAGATCCACAACTGGAAGCCCCAGTGGCAGGCAATCACTTGCAGATGCTCCCAATTTATGGGATCCAGGTTTTAGTGACTAAGAAAGCCTGCCGCTACACTTTCTACTCCTGAAATATTAACCGTTGAGAGGGCAAACACTTGGGCCTCGGGTAACAAGAGGATTTTCTGGTTCCTCCTTGGAGGCTGATGTGACTGTTCATAATGCCAACACACTGATGGCCAGAAGGTTCTCCTCCCTGGTCGGTCCAGAGACTCTGGGTTGTGAGAAAGAGCCCAGAGTAGTGCCCCAGGCAAGAAGGGTGGAATCTGTGGTGACCACAGTCCAATCTGGAATGACAACTGGATGACCCATTGTCAGATGGGACCGCTGAAACCACCAGCGATGGTCCTCCTTTGTCTGGAGGGATAGAGACATGACATGAGACATAGAAGAAACAAAGTACAAGGTGCGCTCATCTGAAGAGAATGTATACAATGCATCTCGTCTGGCAAAGCAGTGTTCTCTCAGTTGGAACATGCATTGTACATTAATCCTGGAACGCTATGCCAGCCAAGAAAAGCTGAGGGAACCTTATTACTCATTTTTTAATTGTAATATATGGGATTTGAGAAAATAAATTAAATTCAAGAATCAATGGTGTGCGTTTACTCCATTCAGAGTTTCCCCTGTGGAAGGGGGTTAATTACTTCCACAGCCTTTCCGATCCACAGTGACTCCACTGAACATTCCAGTCTGTCACAACTTTCATTGTATACTTTCTCTTCAGATGAGTATCTTGTACTTTGTTCTTTGTATGTCTTTGTGGCATTTTCATGTGAGTGTTTAAGCACCAAAACCAGAAAAGAAAACAGGTTGCAGCACTCTGCACACCTACTGACTAAAAGGGCTGAGTGGGAGCAGAGGTATCTTCCACATGCACATTTGTCAAAATACTGGTGACCACCTTTTACAGTGAGTAGCTATTTTGATGACAGAACACATGTTTTTTTTTTTTTGCTTTTTACGATGCATGAACTATGAGACTGAAGTCTGGACCAGTTTCCGAGAATGTCCAGTTGCAATTCCCTTGCATGGAATTGTGCCTCCAGGGCAGACACCAAGTAACCAAACACCTTCATCTACTCACAAATGGCCAGGATATTGCCGGATACACTGGACAGACAAGGACTGAATCTGGTTATTTGGGAGAAATACTCTCCCCTTCTAGGGTGTTGAAACATATGCTTAGAAAATGAAGAAGCTGGGAAGAACCACATTAGATTTTTTTTAATTGAATCCCAACAGTGCTGTTCCAGAATAAAAAACTCAATAAGGAATCTAAGTGTGTAAAGTTATCTCTGAAGGACACTTGAGTAAAATGTTGTCTAGGTATGGTGTCAAAGATCTCCTGCACATAAATGTGAACTGCCAAGGCAGACATGACCATTGTGAAAACCCTCAGAGTAGACGAAAGACCAAATGAAATGGCAGTGAACTGAAAGTGACTACTCTTACACTCAAAGCGTAGAAAATGCTGATGATCTGGACACACAGATAAGCATCTTGCAAATCTAGGGAAGAATTTTTTAGACTGTTTCTCTGCAGTCCTTTTTGGTAAAATGAAGAGATTTGAGTAGATTTTAGTGGAATCCAATGAAGTATTCCTTTGGATGAACAGGGATCAGCACCTGCTTTTCTATAATAATAAAAAAAAAAAAAAAAAAAAAAAAAAAAAAAAAGTGATCGTGTTTAAAAATAGATGGCTCCCATCCTGATCCCAAACAACTCTAGACAGTAAAAAGTTGTGAAAGGGAAATCTACGCAGTACCCTTCCAAAATCAGCTTCAAACCCACAGATCTGTCGCAAAATTTGGTCACATGTTTTAGAAAAACGGAGGTGACCATAACCCCTCGAATTATGCAGAGCCTAACTTGTCAGCTGTGGGCTTCTGAGCATTATTTTTGCCCGTACAAGCCTGTTTGTGTTTTGGCAAAGGACACACCTGTGGGGTTTGCAGAACTGGTGCCCTAGGCTCGTACCAGAACTGAAGGGGTAAGGAAAGCCAAGCATCATCTTAGGAAAAAAGGAACACTTAGGAGTAACTTGAGACAGCAAGGTGTTATTTCCCCTGTGGCATGGCTGATAACATTCTTCAGCTCAAGGACAAACAATTTTTTGCCCGCAAAGGGAAGAAAAAAAGAGTTCTTGGGAGATTTAGTGAGCCAGCGACAGAGGGCCACTTCAGCAAGATAAGCATTCGCTTCAAGTATTTTGGAGTGCAACATCACCAGCTCATCCTTGTAAACATCTTCCTGGATAGCATCCAAAAGCTGATCACACCAGATGGCTATTGCCCTAGTAACCCAGGTATTTGCAGAAATAGGATGTAAGGAGGAAAATGTGGTTGCAATGTTTACCTACAGGAAGGAGTCCAGATGTTTATCCACCTGATCCTTAAGAACCACGGCACGAGCCAGCGGAAGCGAGGTATTATTCTCAACGAGATAAATCGGAGAATCAACAGCAGGGGGGGGGGGGTAGCCCACCGCATCAGGTATAAAATAACACAGACTAGAAATGAACCTATTAAAAACAAGTCCCATATCCCAGGTCTAAGGAATGGTAAGGAGCGAAATAAGTACCTCACTTTAAAATCTGTTAAAAATGTCAGGGAAAGAGGAACCAGATTCAGAGATCTCTGAGAAGTGAAACATCTACAGGACAGCTCTAATGAGATCCTCAGCCAAGGAGCTAGAGTCATCCTCATAGTAATGTCCCAATGATAGAAAGGAGTTCAAATCATCTCCCCATCAGTCTCACCTTCCTCAGCTGAGGAGTCACCAATCTTTTGTGTGTAAACCCCTAAAACAGGACTCATGTGCCTGGTGGGGGCTGCAGAGTGTCCCACAAAGCAAGAGCTTAGGATCCCCTGAATAGGGGGGTAGCATTAACCCAAACTAACTCCTGTTCAGCAGAAGAGGGCCTCTGTGATGGAGTAGGGACAACAAAACAAGAGAGACATAAGATAACAGGATTCTCCCTAAGAAGCCCAGTTTGGCATGAGAAGTAATGGGCTAAATAAATCAGGGGGACCCCAGAACATTTAGGCTTGGACTTGCCCATGTGCCCCTTGGTTTATGTCATGATCAAAAGAATCCACAAAGTATTACAAAACACAGCAAAAATGTATGCAAAAACACTTATATGACTGCAAGAGTTTAAATTGTCAAGCTTAATCCAAAAAGGAAGAGGAGTACTCAAAGACCACCTCTTCCCATGCCAGGAAGCCTGGGAAGCAAGGGATGCTGGGAGATGTAGTTTTTTCCTTAAGAAATGTGGCTCGTCAGCCATTTGAAACCACCCCCCAGAAACTAAAGGGGGTCTCACAGGTCGTTACTATATAGTGTGATTCACCCAAGCCATGTGAGTCCACCAGCAGCCTCCTAAATGCAACTGAAGGCGAGATAACTCCCTGAGGAGCTTAGAGTATGAATTCAAAATGGCCACTACGTGAGCACATGGACTTAAAGGGTCCACGATCAATTTTACTTTAAAAAAAAAAAAAAAAAAAAAAAAATGCACAATATATGTAAAAGTAATGAAAGAATGATAAAAAGTGAGTGAGTAAATAAAAAAGCTCACTGGTACAAAGAAGAAGTTAATTGACAGGAAAAAGTGCTTTAAAGCAGCAGTTCGTAGTTTAAAACCCTTGTATATAAAGGCAGCCTGGACATACAGAAAGCAAACGTGGGTGCAAGTCAGGTAAAACATCCCCACTGAAATAAATGCCAAAGGAAAGAGAAACATATTCAGGACCATAGAACTCAAATGGTTATAAACTTACCATGTCTCAGTATTCAGAGTACTCTTAAAATAAATGAAAGCAACTTCAGAGAAGTTCTTTAATGAGGTAAAGGCTGAAATCATGACAACGTCTACAGGTTTCAAGGTCCTGAAAAAAACCTGTCACCTGAACAATTCCTGAAGTAGGAAGCCAGTAACAGGAGCCCACCTAATGGGACTTATACAGCCCCATATGCTAGTAAATAAAAATAATGAAGAAGAGAACAATGCCTATACATACTTCTAAACTGGATGTTAGCTGGTGGGTGTAAATTAGAGGGAAGGAGGGAGTCTCCACTTTAGAGACCTGTTTTGGAATACCCTACCCTCCTGGAGGAGGGGAATTTACTTAATGCTTATTGATTAAACATGAAAATTTTACATTTTATTTTTTCTAAGATGTACAGTTATTTGTAATTTTTTTTTTTAGAGGACTTAACACTGTTCCATGACATCCTGTCAGTGGGAATGTGAAAGAATTTGCATGAATTGTCCTCTTCAATTTATTCCACCCCCTAGGAATAGCAGCCTACGAAGGTAGAGAGAGGGGATTTTCTGGTATGCATGAGTTACCTGATGAAGTCAGGGAACTAAACTCTGCTGAGACTGTACTACCCAACTACTGATGAGTTGTGTTATATAACAGGGATACAAACTGCTCACACATCAAGTCCTTACTAGCCAAGTCATTTTTATAAGAGCATAAAGGTGTACATGCAATACTGTAGAGAAGAGCAACAAAATTAATTAAGGCAATGGAGGACTTGATGTATGAGGAACGACTAAACAAACTTGGTTTATTAACTCTAGAGAAAAGATGACTAAGAGGAGATCTGATCACATTGTACAAGTATATGAGAGGTCAATACATGGATCTCTGTGGTGAGCTATTCATTCCAAGGCCTGATCAGGTGACCAGGGGACACCCCTTGAGATTAGAGGAAAGGAGGTTTAGACTTCAGCAGAGAAAGGGGTTTTTTACAGTAAGGTCTGTTAAACTGTGGAATTCCTTGCCCAAAGAGATGGTTATGGTAGATACAATGGATACATTTAAGAGAAGATTAGATAAATTTATTTCAAAAAGGAACATACAGGGTTATACTGTATATTAGTAGGCAAATCAGGAAGGTCTGATAAAGACTAACTTATTTGGTAGCAGGAAAGCTATACAGTTCTCATGTCACTAGGGTATGAGGCAAAGATTGAACTTGATGGACTTGTGTCTTTATTCAACCTAATTTACTAAGTTATATAAAGCAGACATACTAAAGAAGGAGCTTTTCAGAAGGTCATAAAGCTGAATTTTTCTACATATGAACATACATGTGAGTAACTTCTGTCTCTGCAGTAGCCCTCATTATGATGCAAGAAATGAGAACGCCCTCATACTTCCAACTTGACATAAAACAGAAATGTGTCTTATAACTACTGAACCAAAATTCTCTAAAACAAACAGAATAAGGTACAGGCAGTGTAAATAGATACATTTAATGTCTATATTAAACTTTATCTCTGAGTCTTCGAGTATTTATAATATATATCAATATGTTTAATTACTTACAAGTTTGTATTTCATAAGATATTAAAGCTGAAGGGATTCCCCTCCCACCGCTTCTGGCCGTGTCACGATGCCTGTCTGGTCCAGATGTATGCAGTGAGGGACAACTGTAGCTCTAAGGGGAGGTGGCCAGAAGAGGTGGGAGGGGGATCCTTCTCTACTTCATAACTTCTGAACTACAGACAAGTAAGTGGTTTGAAATAGCGCAATGGGTTTCTTATATTATAAAGAAGACTAGGCAAGCTATTTTTTTTTTTTACAACATTACAATACCTTGAACATTTTGCCATTACATATTTAGTGAATTTTCATACATTTCATTGTTGAAACATCCACTTAACTGCCTATATATCAAATGATACAAAATGCCTCACTAGCTTTGTACACTTATAAAGTGCTACATAGTAGGTCTTTTCTGCAGCCCATAATTAGAAGTGCTACAATGAAGCTGACATTCCAAAAGAGACATGGAAAATATAAACACTAAAGTGGAAATTTCACCCTCTATAAAGTCGCCCTACAATAAGTAAGCACGTAGACACTAGCTTTATAATATATATATTACCTTTGCAACGTAGCCCATTATAAAGAAATCCTTTACGTAAGAGACTGATGGCCAGGTTTGTGCAATCTGCGTGCCTGTGCTGTCAGTCCCTTCTGGTTACCATGTGGCACACTGCAGTGCTTCTCAATGGAGACCGGGACTGACAGCGCAGGTGCACAGACAAGATGTCTACGCTGATGCCTGGCTTCCGGTCTCCTACAATAAAGGGTTTCTTTATAATGGGCTATATTTCAGAGGTAAAATGTATTTTATAAAGCTAGTCGCTACCTACTTAATTATTGCAGGGCGACTTTATAGCAGGTGAAAGTTCCGCTTAAGGAAATAATACAAAAGATACTGTTTGAATATTGACATTACTCCATAAATGTTTTAAGCACCTGAGAACTGCATCATCAAGCTCTTGAGGTCTGTTCGTTGCCCCCATGACAAGTACTCTGTCATCGCCACCTGACTGTACCTGCAATGCAAAGCATTTTATTCTAATTAGGAAAATAAAGTATTTCTAACTGCAGTGATGTGGGCTTCCATGCCTCAAAAAGCTGTGTTGGAACATATAGTAGAAATACTCAAAAAGTATGGAACTATATAGCGAATGTATGACCATTTGTTTCAACACAGGATCTTGAACTTAGATTGATTTATTTTTCAGCCAGTTCAATTATGTAACTAACTGTTGTACTTATGCAAAAGAATATCCACTCACATGATATCCCAAAATAGTATAAAGAAGCTGTTGAAGGGATAAAATCATAGGTCTGCACATGCCAAGCAAACAGTTCACAGCTAAAGCACATGAAGTGCAGTAACACATCCCAACACAAAAAAAAAACAATTAATAATCAGATATACTTACACCGTCAAACTCTATTAAAAATTCGGTTTTTAATCTCCTGCTAGCATCATGCTCGCCTTCTCTCCTTTCACATAATAGGCTATCAATCTCATCTGAGAAAAAATAAAAAAAAATGCATTGGTTATAAAAGCATAACATAATAAAATGAATTAAAAGCAGGGCTTTTCACTGCTTGGAATTTTCTCATTCAAACAGCTCAATGTGTACTTTTTAAACTGAACTGCAATTTTATACTGTGGTTATCAGGTCTTCCTATAAATTACTTTAAGATGTTGAAGGTTGCAAAACTATTGTACTGTAAAAGCATTATCTTGGGCAACGTAGGTTTTTTCAAAATGCAACTACAGGAACTTTTCGATTTGAACTGAAACAAGTATGTATACCCCCTTCTCAAAACATTCTTGACCCTACTATACTCTTAGACTATCATTGTTTCTCTCCTACCCCATTTCATCATAACTTCTTGAACAGGTTATTTACCGCCACCTTCTCTCCGCTAATGCTCCACCTGACCCACTACAGTCTGGTTTATGCCCCTACATTCTACCAATACTGTTGGCAAAATCTTAAGGACACTCCTCTGTTCTGACTCTGACCGTTCGGCAGCTTTCAAAGCTGTTAACCACCATCTCCTCTGCAATGCCCTCTTCCATTAGCATACGTGACAGGTCACTCCTGGCTTAGGTCTTAACTGTCTAACCATTCCATCACTCTCTCTTTCTCAGGTGATTCTTCTTCAACCCTACTCCTTTCAGTTGGATTCCCACAAGGCTCTGTTCAAGGACCCCTTCTTTTCTCTCTATACCACTCATAACTTGAAAAATCCAAACTCTCTTTGACGGCTTTTGCCATTACAGTTATGTTGACCAGGCACGTGGTCAGAGACGAGCACAACCCTTGGCAGAGCAGTAGAACAGAAGAACTACTGGTTGCCAGAGGCAGGTGTGAGGCTGAATAATTTACTTCTGCAGGGAGGAAAACTTGAGTTCCTTCTGCATATATTTATTGGGGCAGAAGGGAACACACAGATATGCACATTTACTGAAACAGAAGACAACATATAGTGGAGCATATAAAGGAGTGTCCTTTTGCCACTGGGGCAGGTGAGAATGCAGAGCGGTGCTTTTAATGGGGTAGGAAGGAACATACAGAGAGGTCAAAAAGGAGTGCTCTTTTGTGTATTAAAACTATGAGTGCCAGGGACTTGGTGGAAGATAACTTACTAAGTGCTCTCTCGCCAGTATTTTCCTTAGCAAGGATAGTGATGCACAGTGTTCCACTATGCAAGCTCTTATTCCTTTAAATTGACCTACCTTCCCTTGTATTGAAAGGTGTTAATGTCAATGAGTAGTGGGAGTAATGTAGAGCTAATCTAGAGAGGGACAGGAAGTGCTTGAATGGCAAGCCTTAATTAGCATAATTTATACATCTTAACACAATTTTTTTTTTTTTTTTTTTTTAAGTATAAATTGATGGCTAATACAACAGGTGATTTTGAAAGATTTTTTTTACATTTGTTCTACAGGACAAAAGTTTCTTAGCAATTGATATAGTGATAATATTTAGGAATGTGCGGTTTGGAAACCAACTTGGAAACAACCCAAAAATGTACTAGACTCACCAATAAAAATAATAGATGGTTGTAGTTCTCTAGCCACAGAAAAGAGAGCACGTACGAGTTTCTCGCCTTCTCCTACCTAAAAGAGTGCATAAACATGAAAAAAAAAGACAAATGCAGCATATTAATTACCAATGTGCCTTAGTGACATAACTCATGTTCCCTCTATATGATGGGTATACTACCAACTGAGGAAGGAATTTTATTCCGTATCAATTTTTCATGTGCATATGTCAAGTTTTACCAAGTCTGCTCATATGGGATGCAGACTTGTGGCTGCACTGCTTTACTAGAATGAAACGCTGATGTATGTGGCTCTCAGCTACAAACTTCATGAGCTGAATGTGTAGTCTGCATTGACGGTCTGTGTCCTGCTGTCAAACAAGATACAGAGGGTCTATGGCAGTGATTTCCAACCCACTCCTCAGGTTCCTAACAGACCATGGCTTTTCTCTGCTTCAGTACTGGTGAGGTGATCAAAGCCTCACCTGTGCACAAGCTGGTAAATCTTAAAGACATGGCCTTTTAGATGCCCCTGAAAAGATTCTATGGGAGACCTTCGTCACTCAAGACAGGAGACTAAACTGCAAGACTTCAAATTTTTTTTGGGGGGTTTACCATCCCTATAAACTTAGAAACCGTTCCCTTAAAATCTTCCAGATCAAGTATTTATTTAAGCAAAATATCAGAGACTTAATCAGTTCCATATTAGAGCACTGAGAAGACTTAAGGTCCAGTTTTGCTTTTGAAGAGCTCCAATCTTGGTGAAAGGTACTGGAAGGTAGGACGTGATAGTCAAGATTCTAAAAAAGCAAAAGGTAGTGGAACTTCTTATGTTTTATTAGCCCTGGGGATACCATACACAGCATCCTGAATGCTTTTGTTCCACTGCCCGCTTCATCCAACTGATAAATTCAGTCTGCTGATGTTTATCCAGCACAATACAGTCTTTTTCCAGCAGAGGAATAGGAGAAAGCATATCTGGTTTTCAGAAGCATCCTTTTCCTTAGGAAGAACAGTGATAGCCCCCTGTAATGTAGCACACAGCTTTGTAGATTTGTAAATCCAAAAAAATCACAAGCCACACACATTCTATTTCAAGACAACTACTTCATTACAGAATAACCTGAATGACATTTAAAAGACTGGGAAATCTAAGACATGATGGGAGTCTTTCAGAGACATACTCCTTCATTTTTCCTAGTCTTAAGGATCTTGCCTACAGTGGCTTAACTAGATATCTTATTTAGCCACAAAAAATAAATAGCAAAATCAGCCATAAAACAAAATAATAGATATTCAAAAATCCAAGAACATGGAATAAATGTTTGTGGGCAGCAGTAATAAAGGAGATGAAAACCAGAAGTGACAAACTGTCTTCTAGTCTTACAGTGAACTGCTGAGAGGTGAGGGGTTAATTAAAACACCTAGGGATGCGAGCATGCAGACCAATGGTAAAACACAAGCAGAATATCGTTTTAGCCCACTGAGGAAGCATACATAGAAGGATTAAACCATAGGATTCCCCTGATCATCATGGTCATTTCTGTTTTTTTGAAATACACCAGTATATATATGCTTATCTTTTATTGTTTAATGAAGTCCAAGTTAGCAGCAAGAGACAATCCTCATTGAGCATAATGAAAATCCTGCCCTCCTTTGTCAAGGAGGGCAGGGTTTTCCTTATACTCAGTGTATGAAGACTGTCCCTCTCTGCACTCCACCCAACCAGCTTAGCTAGGCAGCATGACAGGGGATCCTTTAGAATTTAATTACTTTTGAATAACAAATCTGAAAATATTGAAATACCGCTCTACCTGGCCCAATGCGTATGAGGATTAATTGGAGCAACTTCTTTTTTCATCCAGTACTATACCTTTAAATGTTTCCAGTGCATTAAAAAGTAATGAGTTGGAGACCCCTTTAGCATGTGCCAGAAGAAGAGACCTAATCCCACAACTTAGGGGAGGAGGCTAAAGCTAGTTAAAAGGGGAAGGATGGGGATCCTTTAAAATTAAAATAGGATTTTAGTCTTACCTGGGAGTTGAGATCTTTCAGATCCAAAATAGGACGACAGCCGCCATCCTTCTTTGAAACCACAAAGAGGTTGGAGTAGAATCCCAAGCCCCTCTCCTGAGGAGGAACTGGCTCCAGGACCGGCTTGTCTAGAAGGGCATGTATAGCTTCCTCGAAAAGGCGGCGCTGTTCTGCTCCCAAACGAGAACGAGAAGAGAAGAGAAGGACCTGGAAGGAGGAGGAGAGGTGAAGGGAACCCTGTACCCTCGTTGCCACCACCTGTAAAGCCCACGGGTCTGCCACAGAGGCCTGCCAAGCTGAGGTAGTGGAGTAAGCGGCCACCTACATGCGGGTGGGGACCTGGGTTCGGCGAGTCATGCAGAAGAAGGTTTGGAAGCCTTGGGCTTCGCGAAGGACTTGGATCTCCATTGCTGCTTAGGCTTGGATGAGGAGCGTGAAGCCTGAGGGACCGTCTGGGTGGCTTGGCGCGAGTCTGCTTGAAAGGGATGAAAAAGCCGGTTCCTCTTGACAGGCCCCTTCTTACTCAGGACCACTGGCAGGCAAGTACTCTTCCCTCCAGTGGCCTCTTTGACGAGATCCTTGAGCTCAGGCCCAAAAAGGAAGGAGCCCTGAAAAGGCAAAGATAGGAGAGCCTTCTTGGAGGCCGTATCAGCAGACCAGATCTTGCGCCAAAGAGCACGTCTGGCTACTACAGACATGGTAAATGCCCTGGCTACCATATGCACAGCGTCAAACAGGGCAGCAGAGACAATGCTGAGCCTCAGCAATGTTAGCGAGAAGTTGCAACATGTCAGAAGTAGGGGCCCCCTGACAGACAACAGAAGTGAGCTGTTCACTCCAAACAGCCACAGCCCTATTTACCCATGCAGCAGCAAAGGCAGGGCAGAGCCCACCATCACAAAAATAGCCTTGAGAGAAGTCTCAAGCTTCTTATCAGTCCAGTCTTTGAGAGCAGAGGAGTCAGCCACTGGCAAAGCAGTGGACTTGGAAAGCCTGGAAACCGGGGCATCCACTTTGGGGGGATGGATCCACTGCGTGAGGGCCATTTCAGAGAATGGGTAAAGTTTAGCAAACTTCCTAGACACAGATGGTTTCTTGTCTGGAAACTTCCACTCCTCTGACACCAAGTGGTCAAGAGTGGGTTTAGGTAGAAAACAAACATGGGGCGTAACAGGCTCCTGAAACACAGAGGGGTCAGAAGACACCTCCTGCACCAATGGAATGTTCAGGGTGGAAAACACAGCCCTGTTCAGGTCCTTAGCACAAGGAATGGGGTCCGCCTCAAAGGGGTCCCCAAAAAACTGAGATGAAGGAACAGCTGAACAGTCATCATCAGAGTCCACCAACAATTCCTCAGAAGAGTCAGGTACACCTGGAGGTTTAGGCAGGGAACATCTGATAGGGGCGGGGGTCTGCCACGAGTGGAAGGCCCCCTGTAAAGTGGATGGAAGTCGTTGTAAGGTGGACCGGAGGTCCCTGGTAGTAGCCTTAAACTCTTGCATCCATACTGGCTCTAGTGCATGGCTGGAGGCCCAAGCAGGGGATTCAGAGGCAGCAGCACAAGCTGGTCAAACATGACCTGAGTATTCTCTAAGTAATCCTGAGTGACATGAAGAGCAATGAGCAATGGGGGACACAGACACCCCAGTATCCTTAGTCTTAGGTTTAGCCCCAGAGTCTAACAGATTAGACATTCTCACAGAGTCAAGCGGTAAAAGTAGCAAAACACCCACAAAATAGTGTGTATGATATATAAATGCACCTCAGAAACGCTAAATAAAATTTATCTGGTAGGTGAAGGGTTAAACTGCAGAGGAGAAGAAGAAGAGTCAAAGCCCTGCGTAGGATACTCGATCTGCAAATTAACAAAATGGCTGCCGTGACGGGAGCCAATCGGAAAAGAGCGCACAAAGCAGGCTCTCATGGGAAATGTAGTTTTGCTAACGGAATACCCCAACAGGCCCAAAGTCCCCTAAAGCCCCCAACATACCCAGAACATTGACCAGATGACAGAGCAAGGGAAAACCCACAAAATGAACCATCTCTGACCTCGATATGTGAAGTGGTTGCAGAGATATGTCCCAAACTGTAAAGTTCCATAGAAGTGAATGGAGCAAGGCGTCTATGCAGTAAACGCGCGCCAGAACATAAAGTTAACGAGGTGAATACAAAAATGTAAAACCACTCAAAAGCCCACTAGAATAAAACAGCAGACCCAATAAACACTGGTCCCAGTAGGGAAACTGTCCAAAGCCCCCCCAAAACGTGCTAACCAGCAACAAAAGGGTTAAGTTACCACAGACACTTGCTCCAAACACCTCACAGACATACAGAATAAACCCAACGAGTGCATGAGTATGTAATAGGAACTCCAAATGAGACCCCTGTGCGGAGGGGAAGCATGGGACATGTGGACCTCAGCACTCAAAGGGTGCTCACCTTTTTCAGAAGGTCTTTTGTCTTCAGATTACCGTATATCATGAAGAAGCCTCAGTGGGCAACTCCTGGGGAAAGAACTTGCAGCCAAGATTTCCCCCCAGGGCTTAGGTCCACAAAAGCACCTGGTAAACTGAGCTATCCACATTTGGGTGATGGGAATAGTCAGTGATGGTAATCAGCCTAATGGTGGTATCCCATGTCGAACAGAAAAATAGTAAAAAAACTAAAACTATAGCAGAACTGTTCTCTTGCTTGTGTCTTGAACAAGGGACAAATCTTACTGAATGGGGATTGGCTAGCTGCAAGCTAAGAAGAGGAGGTAGGCTCCACCCAGCAGTCACTTCTCAGAATTGTTCCTGCCTATTAAAGGGGCTGATCTCCTACCCAAAGTTACCAGTAACCTGTAGTGGACGACAGAGAAATTACTCTTGAACTACAAATCTGAAAATATAGAAATGCCATTCAGCCTGGCTTAAGGCACATGAGGATTAATTGGAATAGCATTTTTTTCATCCATTACTATCCCTTTAAGTGTTTAAAAGTCCAATTTAAATCAATGGGAATTTGTGGATTTTATTTCTTATTTTTTTCCCCATGGTGCAGTCAGTTTGCTCTCTGTGTGTTTATATATTACACATACACACTTGTGTGGAAATTAGATTTCATTTTCATATTGCATTTTTTTTTATTTTTTATTTTAACATTTTCTTAAAATATATAGCAATAACACAGAAGATCGAAAGCACCATCAGTAAGATGATCACATCATAATACAGGGTCAGTCATATAAAAGAATGACATTGATAGGGTAAGAGGTGTGCTGTCCGAAAGAAGCAAAAGACTGAAAAGAAACAAAAGAAAAGGGGGGCAGAAATCTCAGGAGAAGAGTTGAAAGAGAAAGGGAGGGGTGGTGCCCCAGAGTGGAGAAGCATACGCTGCCAGACAACACTAACATCAAACTCTAGAGCAGATTCTGCTGATAATCTTCCAAAGTGCCAATGTGCTAATACAGGACACTGAGCATAAGTAGATATAACAGTCCCAGTGCGACCAAGTTTACCTGTAACTCTGCATTCAGTGTAAGCTACAGGTATGCATCACCTCCATATACTTAAATGTATTAACTCTTACTTTCCACACAGCTGGGGGGGGGGATGAATTTGCCTGTTACCAATGAGCGGCAATATACAGCCTTGATGCAGTCAGCAAGTGGAGGAGTTGGAGTTGGAATTTCCTTGATGGAAATAGTTGTTGGATTGAAAGGGATTGGAAAGATCAGAACTTTCTTTATCATTCTGCCTATCTGTGACAAATACTCCACACAACCAAACACTGTCCACCAGATGTGACCCATGCCAGCTCCCCTCCCCCCACCTCAGCTACACTGAGGTCTATTTTAGAGTCTATGTGGGTTCAAATATCACCTGGTGAGTAGTTTTTAGTGCACTTTTTGGGACGGTACAGCTCACGGGAGGTAGCGTGAAGTTCGGAAAACAGCACGCCAGGTTAGGTGTCAAAGTCAGGTCAGAAAGCTCCAAACTCCAGGCTCTAGCAAAAGATGATGGTTCATCATCATCATCATCATGCCCCCTCATAAGCAGTTTGTAAGTTTAACACAGCTTTTGACCCCATTTGAAGGCATTGTGAGGAAAGTTTCTATCTCAGTTAAGGGTCTTGGGAGGGGTCCCAACAGCAGAACAGTGAAGAGATAATGTCGAAAGTTGTAAATATCTCCAAACTTCGCCTTGATGCTGCGGAGGCCCCTGGAGCGCATTAGGTCAGAAAAGTTCACATTGCATTTCAGTGTGCGTTTTTTCTCATTAAAGTCTCCCTTTCATCAAAGTATTTTATGCTTTTCTTTCTTCAACATCTCTCTCTCTTCATATCAGATGTCGATAAATATAGCAGAACTGGTAAAATGCAGAACTTCGCATTTCACCAAAACCTGCCACCATCCAAACTTAGTTTAAAGCTTTTGGTTTCCCACTCCTGTGCCCAAATGATACATATTTTCCATGCAGATTTAAAGGGATAGTAATACTTCATTTTATCTTTATTTTATTTTGTAGGCATTAAAAAAAACATGAAGAACGATACAAGCCTTGTCTCTCAAACCTTTATGGTTTGAGAGATATTCACAAGCAAAGTTTCCCCTCCCGCCCCTTTTACTAGTGTAAGCCATCTCTTCTCAGATGTGGAATGCAGTCCATAGACCAGACAGATAAGAGCAAGGGACAATCTTCTTCCTATGAGAACAATGAAAGCCCTGCCCCCCTTGACAAGTTTTTCATGTTTTTCCCTCATCTTTATTGAAGATTGTCCCTCTCTGCAATCTACCTGGGCACCTCCCTTCTGCTCTGGCTGAGCAGTGTTACATCAGTAAAAGGGGCGGGAGGGGGATACTTTGTCATTGAATTATTCTTGAACTACAACTCTGACAGAATTGAAATAACACTCTCCAAAGTCCAAATACTATGATGATTAATTAGAGCTGCTTTTATTGTGAAACATTACTATCCCTTTAACAGCACAACCATGATAGAGTGTCTCAGAAATGACTGTCTGTCTGTGTCAACTGCCTTTCTGAATACTAGAGCAGGGGATACAAATCTCAGTAAATTAACAGCCTTAGCACTGGACTTTTTCATTACAAAGAGAACAAATAAAATAAAAAAAAAAAAAAATACTATCTTAAGAAGAGATGCATTTTAAAAAATCAAGTATAGGATTATATTTCTGGGATCTAACAACATAATTTTACAGATGCCAACTAAGGACACGCTATTTAAAGGTACATCAACCCATTTCATTGTTAATGGTTTGTGTTAAATTAAATTTTAGTTTATGGGTGACAAACATCATTCCACATATTCTACTAGTAGTTCCTACTATTTAAAAATTTTCTAAAATAACACAAGTAGATTAAAACTAGTCGATTGAGCCACTTGATTTTGGCAAGTAGTAACCTTAAAAATCAGATCTGCAGGTAGCAACTGAGGATTGAAGTTTGCCACTCCTGCAATAGCTGAGGTTCTACCCAGCAAGCCACCTAGTACTACTTAATGCCTTCACCCTGCAGCTTGTATGGTTTTTATATACCGCTCAACATATGGCAGTCTTTACAGCCTGTTTAGCTGTATTGCTGGTCTACAGTAAAGAAAAAAAACAAAACAGGGCAATATTTAGAAGTTAAAGAGGAGAAATTCATGGACAAGCCAACCTCCATAGGGGAAAAGAAACGTTCCCATTGATTTAAATGGGACATTTAACCCCCTGAATGCTAGAGAGTTCTCTAATGCATGGCAGGGGAGGGAAGAAGGGCAGCCAGTGAGGCAAACTGGGGGGGGGGGGGGGGGGAGGAAGGACAGCCGATGATGCAAATGGAGAGGGTTGGAGGAAGGACAGGTGATGTGGGAGGAGGGGGAATCGAACACTGGACAATCGAGAGGGAGAAGAGAATATGGAGGCAAAGGGACAGAGAAGGAGGCACAAATGTGAGTGGGGGGAAGGGAGGGAACATGAATCAGTGGACCTTTGAGACTCATGCCTAGATTTTAACAGGAGTGGTGGTGGTGGAGGTGTAATCCCGCCCCTGAAGTTCTGAAGAGATCTGTCAAAATCAGACCTCCATGACTCCAATAATAGAAACAGCATATTAGCATAACTCCTCTCTTACTGCCACCCCTGGAAATGTTTGCCACAGACAATGAATCTTGGTCACATGACTCTGCTCTCGCTAGATAGACAGACAGATATTAATAATAACAATAGTAGTAGTACGCTGCATATCGTGTGATAGGCTGTTGTTAATAAAAATAAACAAAGCAAATTTGGCCAGATGACACAGATGTGAAAAGTCTTACTTACATATTTAGAAGTTAGGCTTGCAGCACTTATGTTAAAAAATGTTGCATTTGATTCAGCTGCAACTGCTTTTGCCTAAACAGAAGAGAAATGACCTTAGCATATCAAATTTTAATAAATATCGCTTCTAAATAAGGATGAAAAGAAATACTTCTCACCAGCATAGTCTTTCCATTTCCAGGAGGACCAAACAGCAGCAGCCCTCGGGCAGGAGCCCTCAGTCCAGTAAATAACTAAAAGCACAAAAGAACAAGACCTTAAACAACAATACTCAAAAATATACATTAACCCCTTAACCCTTTGAGTGCCAGAGTGGTACGGAATGCATTGCTTTGCAACTCAGACTTGCATTTTTTTTTTTTTTTTTTTTTGTGTTTACCTCGATGGCCTGAAGATTAACAACTACCGTAAAATCTCAGGTATAATACGCACCTGTGTATAATACACAGTTGCATATTATACCCAGGATTTTAAGGGAAAACAAGTACCTATGTATAAGCACCCGTTTTCTCCCTTACTAAAAAATGTTTTTTTTAAAGCTGATATTTCCCTCCCTCCCCCGGTGCAATCCGCTGTCAAAATAAGACTTAATTCATTCACTTTAAGTTCTTACTGAAGTCCCCACCTGTTGCAGAGAGGAGAAGGCAAAATACAAACTACGTAAAGCTTCCCTGCAAGTGGCATGCTTCCATTTGCAGCCCGCTTCCTTCAATTCGCTGTCAGGACCTTTAGCCTATGGTATTGCCCTGTGAGGATACAAGGCATTACCATTGGTTGGAGGCAGAAGGTCCTGAAAGCCCATTGAAGGAAGTGGGCGGCATGCTTCCATTTGCTTTACATAATTTGTATTTTGCCTTCTCTTCTCTGAAAACGATGGGGACTTCAGTGGGGACTTAAACTGAAAGAAGTAAGTCTTATTTTGACAGCGGATTGCACCGGGGGAGGGAAGGTATCTGCCAACCCTAACTTTAATAAAAAAAAAAACAACTTGTGTATAATACACACACCCCACTTCACATAAGGTGAAGTAGGGTAAAGTTATGCGTATTATACCCGAGATTTTATGGTATGCTACAGCAGTCTACGGATAGATACTGCCACTGACAATTTCTGTCCATAGACTGCTCTACTAACACAACCATAAAATTTCAAGCCACGGGGGAAATAAAATTAATAATTTTGAACTGCAATATATTATGCATAAAGCAAATCTCAGCACTACAGGGTACACTAGTTGTACTCAATAGAATAAATGCTGCAATATACATATTTTTCCATACTAAACAGTACTATCCTTTTAACTATTAGGCTGATAAAGAGGTCTCCAATGCACTACAGAAGAATATGTGGCATCCGAAGGGGTTATTCAGCAATTTCATACTACAAGGACATAGAAGGTTAATGTATATATGTCACTGTATATGATGTACAGATGTCAGCAACAGCATGGTGTCAATGCAAAGAGTCACATGTTTAAGCAACTTAACCAGTAGAACATGGTAGTCCCAACAAACACTAGAACTACTACTGCAGATTATTATTTCTACACTTTTTCCATAAAAAAAAAATTAAAATTACTTCAATAGAGTAACGTTCCTCCATTTCTAGGTTTCAGTGGAAAACCTTATAAGAGGGGCGTCCATGTTTTTTCAGTTGTGGGTCACATGATCAGAAAGTCATATATGAGGGCCATAGTAATTTTTTTTATATGGATAACAATGGTGAATCTAGCCCGTCATCTACTCAAAAATATGGACTAATTTATTTCACGATCAGTGACAATACTGCTATTTAAGAAATAAATATTCTTGAACTGTAATATACTGGCAGTCAGTTAGGCCTTAGGGGCCTACTAGTTCAGGCTTTTGTTAAAAGACATTTGAGATCCAAGATCGAGCAGCACCAATCATCCTTCTCTGGAACCACAAACAGGTTGGAATAAAAACCTGAACCACGCTCTGCTGGAAGTACTGGAATCAGAACCTTCTTTGCCAGCAGTGAATATACTGCCTCCTAAAACAGCCGTGCCCCGTCCGCGCCTTTGGAACCCTTGACAAAAATAAATAAAAAGGTGGAAGGGATCCGAAATCTATGAGATACCCTTCTGAAAGTACCCACAAAAAGCACTGGTCCATGACCGAGGACTTCTCCTTTTTTCTAGAAACCTGGGAGACACCCCCGTACAGGCATCAGTGGACCAAGATTCAGCACGTTATGCAGAAGATTGTTTGACAGACTTAGCCGTTGGAGCTGTTCGCTTGGGCTGCCACTGTTGTTTGGGCTTGGCAGAGAAGGCCTGCAAACCCTGCGGGAGAGAACGAAAAAGACAGTTTCTTCGCCATAGCTGAACGTTTGTTGGACATTTGAGGCAACAAAATGCTCTTGCCCCACTAGTAATGATCTGCTTCAATTCAGGTCCAGCTTCTTTTCCGCTGGGTCCTGGTGTCCTGCTGCGTCTGCCAAAGGCAGGGCAGTAGTCAGCTAAACCTGGAAACAGGGGGATCCACGGTTGGAGGAGAGGCCCCCTGCACCAAAGCTGCCTCAGAAAAGAGGTACGACTTAGAGAATCCTTTGGTGATTGATAGCGGCTTGTCTGGTGTCTTCCACTCATCCAGAAAGATCTGGTCAAGAGTGGCATTAGGGGGAAAAATGGCAGAAATTTCCTATGCCTTTAGAAGACATCTATAGATGAAGACCTCACATCAGAGGTGTCAGAGACCTGAAGTGTCTCCAAAACGGCTCTAATGACAGTCAGTCGAGGGAAGGGGATCATTCTCTTAAGAGTCCCCCCAGGAGTAGGAAGAGTCCATATCCTCATATTCCCCTTCCTCATCCTCCACCTCTGACAATTCCTCCTCTGAGGTAGCCCCTAGAACCTGAGGAACAAAAAGCAATAGAGGACACACATTTAAGGGTAGTGGGGGCTTAGGAGGACCCTTTGAAGGGAGAAAGGGATTTGGGACAGCAGTGTTTTTATCCATATAGCTATCATAAAATAATAAAAAAAGCTAAAAACGTAGGGTGTCCCCTGCTCCATCCATTCACCACAGAGGACACATTCATACTGGGGATTGCAAGGCAGGGGGGAGGGTTGAGCTGGAGGAGTGGCTGGGAGCCACCACCTACAAGACTCTGTCTTTTGAAATGTTTTTCTGCCCTCCAAAAGGAGAGACTCAACCCCATGGTACCTGTGTTCCACATATGACATAAGAGAAACAGACAATCATGCAAATCCTGTGGGTATCCCCACTGAGATGAGCATGTGTAAAGGTGACAGTTCTACTAGATATTACAGAGCTATATCACAAAGAGTATATTTCCCTGGCCATCACAGCAACAATTCATTAACTGGTACACATCACAATTTTCACTTTTAAGCACTAATTTTCATTTTTACGCCCTAATCAATCTATCTATACAAAGAATGGTAAATAAATATATATCAGGAAAAAAGCAAACAAGAAAGATATAGAACATCTTCATCCTTGCCCTCTAAACAAGGTGATGTATGCTTCTTGACTTAAGCGGATATCCTTACCTCTGGCCGTATAGAAGGAAGGATAACAATCTCCTGCAGGGCTTGCTTAGCTAACTCCTGTCCAGCGATGTCAGCAAATTTCACTGATGGACCACTATATCAAAACAAAGTTTTATTTATTTTTTTAAGATGAAATATAAATATATTTTACATTTTACACACACCTCTATATCTATTATAGCACTCTCTCATTACATATAATGCACATTTGGCACCATATGCGCAAAGTAAAAATTGAGCAATTCTAGGGCAAAGAAACGGCACCAAAAGTAACAAAATAAAAATTCTCCAAATGTCCCTTGAATTATATGTGGCTGGTAGACCTCTGAGTACCAGAGAGGTATCCAGCACATTGTATTGGATACCACTCTTGCACTGAAAGGTTAAACCACGGAATGCTAGAAAGATCGCACTTCAAAGAGAAAGTTATCTTTCCAATAAAAGTGTTCTGAAATATCTGCAGTCATAGGAAAATATAAAGCAAGAAAGTGAGCGCGAACGCTATGTTTGGCTGATCGGTTGTGAACTTACAAAAATCTTTGCCACATACAGTATGGAACCAAGAAAAGAAATAATACAAATATTGGAATAGTCCCACCTGAAAGTCCTACGGTGCTAAATGCTGTCAACAGTCTAATGAGATCCAATGAAAAGCAATGAATGATGTTAAAATGAATGATGGCATGAAGTGGATGAGATGAAAGACAGAAAAGCGTCTCACTCCTCTTATATGGGTAACATCCTGTGCAGCAGCTTTGAGTGAGTGGTCTGGTCAGTCACTCTCCAAACAGAAACTTCTTGTAACCAAAACTGCGCTCAGTGACTCCCAATATCCAACACATATGCCATAGGAAGAGAGACGAAAAGAGAGATCACTAACATCAATTTTCTTCTCTCTTTCTATGGCATACGTGTTGGGTATTGGGAATCACTGAGTGCAATTTTGGTTACAAGAAGTCATATAAAAAAAAAAAGTGCAGAAATTGTAAGGCAAACCAACTGTATCCAAGGAGCCCTCATTTTTTAACCCCTTCAGAACCAGCCATGCGTGCGTCCGGCACTTACGAACCATTTCTTTTTTTTTTTTTTTTTAATTTAACTTGATCAGATTCAGGGCTCCCTGAACAGCGTGCAGCCACGCAGGGAGCCCTGAAATCCATGATGTGCCAGGACTGTCACTGGTTCTAAGTTTTTCCATGATGGTCCTGGCACAACATGTGTCTTTAAGGGGTTAAAAACAAAATGCTCCTAATTAGCATTATATTGTTTTGTTAATTAAAGGGATCTTTAAAGGGATCGTAATGTTTCACAAAAACAGCAGCTCCAATTAATCTTCATAGTATTTGAGCCATAGAGTGTTATTTCAATACTGTCAGAGTTGTAGTTCAAGAGTAATTGAGTGATAAGTATCCCCCTCCTGCGCCTTTTACCTAGTGTAAGCCCCCTCTCCTCAGATGTGGAATCTGGTGTTAAGACCAGACAGCTCACAGCAAGGACAATCTTCTTACTGTGAGAACAATGAAAACCCTGCCACCCGTGACAGGTTTTTCAGCTTTTTCCTTATCTTAATTGAAGATTGTCCCTCTCTGTAATCTACCTGGACACATCCTGCTGCTCTGAGCTGAGCAGTTACAGCAGTAGAAGGGGCGGGAGGGGGATACTTTATCATTCAATTACTCTTGAACTCTGATAGTATTGAAATAACACTCTCCAAGGCCCAAATACTATGATGATTAAATAAAGCTGCTTTTATTATGAGACATTACTACCCCTGTAAAGGGACATTGACATCCCACACACACAAACTTTATGGCAAGAAAATATTAATGGCCACAATTAATTTTGCCCTTGCTTCTTTGCTCAAGAAGGACTCAAATTTCACCCACTGTACATGGTAATCTTCCGCAGCTCATGCCCTCTGCCATCTACTGAGGCAGACTTGTTAAATAGCTTGGGGCTGTGCTGTGCAGCCCTAACATTGGTGGAGATTTATGAAAAGTGTTCTTGTTAATCTTTGTGTATAGATCCTTAACCCTTTGAGTGTAAAATATACCTCTCTGGTGCTCAAAGGGTTAAAATGTCCTTAATCCTTATTATGAGTGTTTAGGAGTATTATGAGCATTTATAAAAGTACTAGTGTAAAAGCCCGTGCACACGGGCCAAGGTCTGGGTGATGTTAACCCTTTGAGTGCCAGAAGGGTACGCAACGCATTGCTTTGCAATGCGTTGCGTACCCCTCTGGCACTCAAAGGGTTAAGAGGCCGGTCCGGCCCTGCTCTGCTTCCTGCCGCCGACGCAGTCATGCACTGTAGAGACTGCCTGAAAGCACAGAATGCTCCCAGCACAGAACTCCCAGCATTCCTACACATCTCAGCATTCCATGCGTTCGGGCAGTCTCTACTGTGCATGACTGCTTCTGACATACATCCTAGCGAATTATTATATAGGATTCTAGTTACACTTATAAATGTGGTGGCTGTAAAGAATAAGAACAGGACAGATGTGGCCTTAAAGGGATAGTAATATTTAATATTACTAATCCCCATTTTGTAGCCATGTTAAAAAGAATTGAATTGCCCCAGGTTCATCTCTCAAACCTGTATGGTTTGAGAGATAACCATATGCAAAGTTCCCCCCCTCCCTCTCCCTTCCCTGAAGTCAGCATTGTACTGACCGCAGGGATATCCGGTCTTATTTTCATCAGTGGGCTCTGCAGCAGAGCCAAGATCACGTTATTAAAAATATTTCACTGAAACGGTCTTCTACCTGTGCTTGCAAAGCAACGCTGACTTCAGGGAAGGGGGACGGACTTTGCGTTCGGTTATCTCTCAAAACATAAAGGTTTGAGAGATTAACCTGAGGGCAATTCAGTTCTTTTTGAAATAGCTACAACATGGGGAATAGTAATATTAAAGTATAACTATCCCTTTAAATATTTGGTGAAAAATCTGTCGTCACTACCTTGTCGCAAATAGCAACATTTCTATATAAATTTGTTGAGCCACTTTTTACAAATTTCTTTATGGCATTTATTATTATATTTATTATATTAAAAAAAAAAAAAAGTACTAGATGGCATTATCAGAGTGTCAATCTTATAGACATTTTAACACTTCTTTTCCATTAACTCAACTTTTATAAATCTCACCCATTGTTCCTGTCAGCTATTCATGTTCTACAAAAAGTGAGTTTCCTCCCCAGCTAGTATCGGCCCCTCAGCCACAAACTTGCAGGTTGTGTGTACAGCACGTGCAGACCCTTCGCGTCAGACTCGAAGTCTTTCACCAAGGTCTACGGATGCTCTAAGCACATCACAACTTTGGTTTTTCTTGCAGGACCAAGGAAGAAGCACTAGGGGCCTCTTTTCAGACCCTCACTCCACTACCTTGTGCCTCTCAATGCAGCTCCAGCTTCATCAGTGGGTCTGCTTCCATGGGAGCAAAACTGCCGATAAAGCACTATGCAAGTGACAGTTGCCCTTTAAATATTTACAACTCAGTAAGATTTCATTAATATCATCCTTCTTACACACTCACTCATGTTTTATAAGGAAGGAAGCAATCCCCACAGAGAGTAATTGCTGGCCATATCTATCATGGCAAACAAGGATCAGTTTCAAATTTAAAAAAGTGCTTCTTATGCACTGAAGAAAAAGCTAATTTGAATTAAATTGTTTTTTGTTTTTTTTTTTTTAACTTGACACAGAATATACATTTGTTTTTCCCTGGAACTGTTGCACTGATAAATATGCCTTTGCAAGTCACCTCAGGGTTCAGGGATCTTGTAAATTCATGCAGTCTGGGGCATCATGCAACCTGTGTGATCACAGACCATCAGATGACTTACAATATCCTTTTGTACAGCAACAGTAATTTACTGTATATCAGATATGGACAGTTTCATCAGACCCTACCAGTGCAGACAGAATTTATCTGAACAGTAACAAAGTTGTATAGCGTGTGATCAAAAGGACATATACAGTGAAAGCCAACCCTGTCTCCCCTCTCATTCTTTATTACCAGACAGAAGAGCTATGAGTGTTTTTGTGTGTTTTACCACAGTTTTATTTAGAAGTCTGTAGAAGGCCATTTGCAGAATGTGTTAGAAACTTTGTTTATACTTAGTGCTTCTAGTGTCCAGGACTGTTTAGAGCCTTATCTTTGTTTATAGAACATCTCCTGCCTAGATACACAAGGCCTTTTTGTTTTTATTTCTTGTTGTTGCATGCTTGGCGCTAACCTTTTGTAACATTACACTGATAGGGAAACAGAACGCAAGTGGAAATTTTTTAGCCAGAACAGATCATTTTGAGATAAAGTAACTGATTTAAAGTTAGATCTTTTTTAGCCAAAGTAGTAGATTTTTTACTAGAGTAGAGAAAAAAAAAAAAGGTGTGACAAAGCTTTTGCTGGTCTCCTCACTATAGAACATGGTGGATTTCACCCCTGTAGCAAAACTTCTAACCTCTGATCATATCTGTCTCTCATTGTTGGCTGTTCACTATGTTTCTCACATTTATACACTTTGGGTATCCAATCTACATTTGTCACATTCCTGTGTTTTGTGGGTCAGCAATGATACTTGGAATTGATAAAAGAGGATTTTAGTCTTACCTGTTAAGTCCTTTTCTCTTAGTCCATACAGGTTACTGGTAACTTTGGGTAGGCGATCCACCCCTTTAATTGTAGGCAGGAACAATTCTAGAATTGTATGCAGGGGGTGGAGCCTACCTTCCCACCTTGGCTGCAGCTAGCCAACCAGCTCCAGAAAGATTTGAGACACTAACGATTGACTAGATAGTGGAAGGGAAAGAAGACTCCTGTGAGCATGACCCCCAAAGCACCCCCACGGTCTGCCACAGGAGAGCCAAGCATGGCCCCTTGACAGGGTGGGAGACAAGTAACCTGTACGGACTAAGAGAAAAGGATTTAACAGGTAAGACTAAAATCCTATTTTCTCTGTCGTCCAAATCGGGTTACTGGTAACTTTGGGATGTCCAACCATTGAGTTTCCCCAGAGGCGGGAAGTAAGGAAAGCACCAGGCGCAAGGCCCCCAAAGTCACCAGAGCAGATATCAAATCAGAGATAGCCCAACAAACAAAGAAGTGTCAATGGACACTGAACAGGGGTAACACCACCCCAACTGTGACACAGCACACTGAACTAGAGCCAACGGGGCTCAAAAGTGAAGAAAGCACCAAGAGCCAAAGAAAATCCTAGACAGTCAAAACTGCCTCCAGGATTTTCTTCTCAAAGCTGATGCCAACACATCAACACGATAGTGCTTCGAAAAGATGTGCACAGACAACCAGGTGGCAGCCTTGCACAACTGATCAGCAGAGGCCTGATTCTTGTAAGCCCAAGAGGCAGAGGTTCCAATAGATCATGTAGAATGAGCCGTGACCCTAAAATGGACAGGCTTCTTCCTCAGCTCATGAGCCTTACGAATAGTGGACTTGATCCAAGAAGCAATATAGTCACTTTGGATGCAGGTCTTCCTGCCCTAGGACCCTCAGGAATGACTAACAATACGTCAGAATGCCTGATAGACTCATTGCGATGTACATAAAACTAGCGACAACGCACCACATCTAACAAGTGGAGATCCCTCTCCTTGTTAGAAGTGGGGTCAGGGCAGAAAGAAGGCACCACAATCTACTGATCGATGTGGAACTCCAAAACCACCTTGGGGAGGAACTCCTGAGGGTTGCGAAGTACTGCCTTGTCCTTGTGAAACACCAAATAGGGTAGTTTACAGGACAGAGCGTGTAACTCTGCGGCATGGCGGACAGACACAATCGTCAGAAGAAAGGCCATTTTCCATGTCAACAGGTGTAGAGGAATAGTAGCCAAAGACTCAAATGGAGGGTGCTGAAGAACAACCAAATTAAGATTCCACGGAGAAGCAGGATTCTTGAAGGCAGGAAGAGAATGAGCAATGCCTTGGAAGAAAACCTTGACATCAGGAAGGATGGCAATGCACCTCTGAAAGAAAACAGAAAAAGCAGACGTCTGAACCTTAAGGGAACTCAAACTGAGGCCCTTATCCACACCGTCCTGCAAAAAGGCCAGGACCGTAGGCAGATCAAACTCCTGAGACAGGTACTTTTGGCACACCAAGATAGGAAGGTCGACTAGACACGATGGTAGATCTTGGAAGAAACAGGCTTGCGGGTACTGAGCATAGTAGCCACCATGCCAGAAGAAAACCTTTTCTTCCTCAATATTGAGGATTCAATTTCCAAGCCGTCAAAGCTAGCAGATGGACAGCCTCCTTCCACAGGCAACCCTGTAGAAGAAGATCCGGACGGCAAGGGAGCTGGAATGACTCCGCCACTGACAGGTCCAGATGCTCTGGAAACCAAGCTTGGCGAGGCCAGTATGGAGCAATCAGAATGACTGGACAGAGCGCCAGTCGTAATTTCCATAACACCCTGTGTAACATCGGGAGGGGAGGAAAGATGTAGGCCAGACAAAATGACCAAGGAATGGACATGGCAACCACCGCCAGAGCTAGAGGGTCCCTCTATCAAGAGCAGAACCTCGTAATCTTCCTGTTGTGTCTTGTCACCATCAGGTCGATGCAAGGAAGACCCCATTTCTGAACAATGAGGGTGAACATCTCTGGGTGCAGTTCCCACTCTCCTCTGTCCACTGTGTACCGACTGAGGAATCCGCCATAACGTTGCTACACTGGGAGTGAGCGCTGCGGATATGGCAGAAACATGTTCCTCTGCCCAGGAAAAAATAGCCTTGACCTCTAACCAAGAGGACAGACTTCTCATTTCGCCCTGCCTGTTGATGTAAGCCAAGGCCGTGGTGTTGTTGGACTGCACCCAGACTGGACAGTCTTCCAGCTGAGATGTCTAATGACGAAGGGCATGGAATATCGCCCGAAGCTCCAATATGTTGATGAGGAGGAGAGATTCCTCCGGAGACCATCGACCCTGAGCGCTCAGGAGACCCAGGACCGCACCCCTGTCCTTCAGCAGACTGGAGAGGTCTAGCCACCATGACAAACTCCGTTCCACATGAAGAGGTAGGGACACAGACATCTTCAGAAAGTCCGGCTGACCCCTGCACACCTGGATCACAAACCTCTGGAGTTTCCTGGTGTGCGCCATGGCAAACGGTACCGCTTCTATGGTGGAAATGAATTACCCCACTAGAGAGGACAGCTTCTTGGCTGGCACTGGATCCTGAGCCAGGACTGCAGAAACCCTGCGGGCAATCTGGTGAGCCACCTCGTCCGTGAGAAACATCATGCTCTTCTGGATGTTGAAGAGGATGCCCAGGAAGACCAGATGCTGGGATGGAACAAGATCTGATTTGTCCAAGTTGATGATCCACCCGTGATGGGTGAGAGCATGAATGCAGTGCTGAACCTGCTGATGAAGAAGTTCCGCAGAGGGGGCCTTCAGAAGCAGGTCGTCCATGTATGGAGTAACTCTGATGCCATCCCAGTGGAGGACGGACACTAAGACTCTTAGGACATGGTTGAAGACTTGAGGAGCTGTCGTCAGACCAAATGGAAAAGCTGAAAAATCAGAGATACTGACGGTTCTCTGGATGAATGGTGATGTGTAAATACGGGTCCTGAAGATCCAGAGAAGCAAGGAATTCCCCCGGGGACATGGCAGCAATCACCGTACGCAGAGACTACTGGTGATAATGAGCCCGGATCACAAAGGGATTGAGATCCTTCAAGTCCAAAATGGGATGACAACCGCCGTCCTTCTTGGAGACCACAAAGAGGTTTGAGTAAAAACTCATACCTCTGTCCTGAACTGGAACCGGCTCTAGAACATCCTTGTCCAGAAGAGCCTGAACAGCGCTGTCGAACAGATGGCATTTCTCTGCACACTGAGGTGTATGAGAGGGAAATAAGCGAAAGGGAGGAAGAGAAACGAAAGGAATTCTGTACCCTTCCATCACCACCTGTAAAACCCATGGGTCTGCCACTGAATCTTTCTAAATGCTGTGATAGTGTCGCAGACGACCACCCACAGTGGAGTGCGGACCCGGGTTCGGTGAGTCATGCCGAAGATGACTTGGAAGCCTTGGGCTTGGAGGAGACTTTGGGCTTCCACTGCTGTTTGGGGTTGGAGGAGGTACGCGGAGCTGAAGGAATCGTCTGGTTCGCCACACATGTCTCATTCTGAAAGGAAAGAAAATACCGCTTGCACGTAAGCGTCGTTTTCTTCCTACGGACCAAGGGTAGAAGAGTACTCTTACCCCCTGTGGCCTCACTGATCAGATCCTTAAGATATGGCCCAAACAAAGAAGTGCCTTGAAAAGGTAAGGAGAGCAATGCTTTCTTGGAAGCAGTATCAGAAGACCAGATCTTGAGCCAAAAAGCCCGTCTGGCATCTACAGACATGGTAGAAACCCTAGCCACCAAACGGATGGCATCAAATAAGGCAGCAGAAACATAGTGCTGAGCCTCAGAAATGTTGGCAAGGAGGTGCAACATATCCGAAGTAGGAGCACCCTGACGAACAGCAAGGGTGAGCTGGTCAGTCCAGACCACAATGGCCCAGTTCACTCATGCTGCAGTGAATGCTGGATGCATGGCAGTACCAGCAGTGGCAAAGATGGACTTGAGGGAGACCTCAAGTTTCTTGTCAGTCCAGTCCTTTAGAGCAGACGCATCAGAAACTGGCAAGGCAGTAGACTTATATAGCCTGGGGGATGAACCCACTGAGCAAGGTCAGCCTCAGAGAACAGATAAAGCTTGGCAAATTTCTTGGAGACAGACTGTTTTCTGTCCGGAGACTTCCACTTTTCAGACACAAGGCGGTCAAGAGTGGGGTTAGGTGGAAAGCAAGTAAGGGGCTTTTTAGGCCCCTGAAATACAACAGAAGGGTCAGAAGGAACCTCCTGCACTAAGGGAATGTTTAGGGTATTTAAAACAGCCCTGATCAGGCCCTCAGCCGAGGGCTCAGGATCAGCCTCAAAAGGATCCCCAAAAAACTGAGAGGAGCCCAACACAGAACATTCCTCAACATCCGAATCCACCAGCAGGTTCCTCTACAGAAGAATCTGACACATAAAAGTACACCCTGAGGTTTTGGCAGGAACGACTTAACGGAGGAGGGGGTCTGCGAAGAATGGAAGACCCCCCTGTGACTGGGATGAAAAGAGTTGTAATGTGGACCTAAGGTTCCTAGTAGCAGATTTGAGCTCTTGCACCCAAACTGGCTCTAATGCATGGCTTGAGGTCCCTGGAAGACTCTCAGGGACATCAGAACATGCTGGGCATAAATGACCTGAGAATTCTCTAGGTAACCCTGAATGACAGGAAGAGCAATGCGCAATAGGGGATACAAAGACCCCAGCATCCTTAGTCTTAGGTCTGGCCCCAAGCTCCAACGGTATAGACATTCTCACAGTGTCAATAACCTTACAGTATAATAAATCACCCAATTACAGTGTGTAGGATTAAAGTTTCACCCCAGAAATCGCTAATAATTTAGACTTATCTGAAAGGCAAAGTGTTAGTCAGCAGAGGAGAGAAGGAGAGTCCAAGCCCTGCGTAGGATACTCATTCTGGAAATAGCACAAAATGGCTGCTGCGCCGGGAGCCAATCAGAAATGAGCATGCGAAGCAAGAGCTCGTGGGAAATGTAGTTTTCCCAGAAGTACCCCAACAGTGCCCGAAGCCCCCTGAGCCCACCAACACACTAGAAACACGAAACAGATGATAGAGTAAGGGCAGACAAGAAGAATGAGCCATCTCTGAAGTTGCTAGGTTAAACGGTTGCAGAGATATGTCCCAAACTGTACAGTCCCATAGGAGTGAATGGAGCAATGGCACCTATGCGGTAAAGCGCGCCTTTATCAAATTTTACAAAATTGAAGGTGGAATATTAAAAGACATGAAACACCCAAAAAAACACTGAACCAGTCGGAAAAGTGTCATAAAACCCCCCAAATGACTGCCAAACCAGCATCTAAAGGGTTAAGTACCACATAAACCTGCTCCAAAACACCCAACAGACATACAGATAGACCCAATGAGTGCAGGAGTGTGCAACAGGAACTCCAAGGAAAAACCCCTGTGCGGAGGAGCACTGTGGGACATGTGGACCTGCAGTACTTAAAGGGTTGCTCACCTTTACTGCAGATATTCTGTCTTCAGATTACCATGTTTTAAGAAGAAGCCTTGGTGGGCAACTCCTGAGGAAAGAACTTCCCCCCAGGGCTTAAGGTCCACAAAAAGCACCTGGTCACTGAGCTAGCCACATCTAAGGGCATTGTCTGTTATGGTAATCCGCCTAATGGTGGTATTCCATTTCTAACAGAAAAATAAAAAAACCTAAATTATAGCAGAACTGTTCTCTTGCCTGTGTTATCTTCACCAAGGAACAAATCTTTCTGGATCTGGTTGGCTAGCTGCAGCCAAGGAGGGAAGGTAGGTTCCACCCCTGCATACAATTCTAGAATTGTTCCTGCCTACAATTAAAGGGGCAGATCGCCTAACCCAAAGTTACCAGTAACCTGTATTGGACGACAGAGAAAGATATTTTAATTCCATATTTAACATTTAATATATCCCTTAGTGGCTATACGTGTATTATATTCACCAGAGGACAGTATATATAATAATACAGAACGTATCTACTGCCATGATTTGCATTAATACAGCAGATTACTTTGAATTCTTTCAACCTGTACTGGGGGTGCTAGCAAGTGAGGGCAGTCTGTTGTTCAACATACTACAAACTAGAGTAATAATTATATTATTGTTTGTGGCATTCCGAAACTGACGGTTTGGGATGCACAAAGTGTTGATCACAGGCGAATTTATTCGCTTAGGAGCTATTAGGAAAAGGGAGAGGGCACAATTCTATGTTAACCAGGTTGTGAAGCCTTGAGCAAGTACATAAGACAATTACCGGTGCCCGTGAGTTGGCACAACTTCCCTAAAACATCTCCATTCACATGAAGGCAATTTCTTTTAGATCCTATCCATGGTTTAAATTCAAAGCATATATAGAGAGGAACAAATCCAAAAAGCTTTTTGTGAGTCTAGTACAAGCAGAGAGTGGTACATATTCGTCAAATTCGTGATGATAATGGACTACTCCATCAAAAATGTGATCTTACAGCGGAATCCTTTTGAACCTTCTACTTCTCCATGTGCAATCTGTTCCCTGGACCAGACAGCCTTTCTTAACACGGAAGCGATAGAGTCCCCGGAATAGGTTTTTGCAGAATACGAACTCTGAGATAAGCTTAGATCCATGCAATCGGGGGAAGAGCCCAGGACCAGATGGTCTTACAGTGGAATATTACACAAAATTTTTGGGGACTCTCCTCCCACAGATGAGATGTGCCTTTAATTCCATATCTGATGTTTCACCCTGTCCCAGGCTAAGTACTGAGGCCCACATCGCTGTTATACACAAAGACGGTAATTGGCAGTGTGTCAATTAAAGACAGCTATCCCTGATCAAGGTAGATCTCAAGATTTATGCCAAGGTTCTGGCTAAGTGGCTTCTGACCTTGATACACCCTGACCAGTTGGGTTCATCAAGGGACATCAGGCCAGAGATAACACGGCCAAGATGGTAGTGTTTCGCCACAGAGTCTCTAAGTTAAGCCTGTTGACCATTCTTCTTTCTCTTGACTCAAATAAAGCCTTTGAGCATGCATGCGTATGAGCTTGTTTGAGTAACAGCCTGTGAGAGCGAGTGCATGTGTGAGCGAGAGCATGAGTGAACTTGTGCATTTTGCATTTAGTGTATTAAGTATAGCTTATTGTCTAATGCATTGTACGTATTGCTTCTTGCATATAGCATTTTGCCTATTGCTTTTTACATATAGTGTTTTTCCTATTGTGTTTTGCCTACCGAGTATAGTGTTTTTCCTATTGCATATAGTAGTTTTCCTATTGCATATAGCATTTGGCTATAGAGTCTAATATATTGCGTTTGGCGGAAAAAGTATGGAGTATTGCTTTTGGTACATCGACTACTGCATTGGCTTATAGTTTATAGCTTTTGGTGTATTGAGTATTGCGGTATAGCATTTGGTATATATTGTTTGGCATACCAAGTACAGCATTTGGCGTGTAGCATATTGCATTTAGAGTATTGCGTATGGCTTGTATAGGAAATGGTGTCGATAAACCAAAGGCAATGTGCCAATTCTGTATTTAAATTAGCACTAAATTCAAGAAAAAGAGGGAAACAGAACATACAGCACTAGAACCACTCCAAACCGAAGGGCAATCAATGGGTTAATACCACCAGGATAGATTTAAAGGGTAACTACCAACCCTTTTACACTTTGCCCCAAATAATTACCCATCTGCCGACTAGCTGGTCAATATTGTTAGTCGCCAGAATTATTACTGCGTTATTGAGAATTCAATACTGCTCCAGGACTGACAGCCAGCAAACAGCACTGACATCTTTCCATAGTGATGTCTGCGCGCCTGCTCTGTCAGTCCCTTTTGGTACCGAACGGCACCTAGTAACGCCTCCTAGAGCAGGTTGGGACTGACAGCGCAGGCGTCACTATGGAAAGATGTCTGTGCTGTTTCCTGGCTGTCAGTCTGGGAGCAGTAGGAATTCTCAACGCGGTAATAATTCTGGCGACTAGCACTATTGATCAGCTAGTTGCCAGAAGGGTAATTATTTGGGGCAAAGTGTAAATGGGATGATAGTTCCACTTTAATTAAAATTTAACTTTTATTAGTTAAGAACTAAAAGACCTTCACAAAAGTAGCATATTTTAATCTGTGTTTTAAATTTGCTTCTTTTGAGAAGGTCTTTTAGTTTTTAACTAATAAGAGTTAAATTTTAATTAAATCCATCCTGGTTGTATTAACCCATTGATGTCCTTCTGTTTGTGGTGGCTCTAGTGCTGTAAGCTCTGTTTCCCTCTTTTTCTTGAATTTAGTGTTGTGTATGGCATTTGTTGCATTTGAGCGTATGGCACATGACGTATAACCTTTGTTGTATGATGTTTGGCATACTGCACACACTGTATCGCACTTGGCTGAGCATGGAATACAGTGTTTGGAATATGGCGAACAGTGTTTGGCATATAACATTTTGTGTATATCATATGGTGCTTCGTGCATGGCATTTAATATATCGTGTATAGAGTTTGACGTACAGTGCTTTGTGAATATAGCGTTAGGCCTATAGCGTACAGTTTTTGGTGTATTTTGTTCTTCATTGTACGTATATCGTTTGGAGTACAGTGTTCAGCATAGTGCATATTGTGTGTGTATGTGTGTATATACTGTGTGTGTTCATTGTAGCAACTGCATCTCCTGGTAGAGACTTTGGAGTATGACGTTCTGTGTATCGCATATAGCAGGGCTCAAAATTTCCACTCGCCACTAGCCAATGGCGAGTGAAAATTTAGCCCTGGCGAGTAGAAATTCAGCCCTGGTGGGTATGTTTTGGCTTGCAGTGGCGAGTAACTTTTCAGGTCTGGCTAGTAGCAAAGGACTTAAAATTATAAGCCCTGGCATATAGTGTTTCATGTATAGCATATTGCATATAGCGTCTGACAAATAGTGCTTTGCGTATAGTCTATAGCTTTAGGCGTATAGCATTTGGCCTATAGCGCACAGAGCAGGCTTTTAAGGTGTTTAAGTCAAACAGGTCAGATGCATCATTTAAAAAATATAAAGAATGTAATAAAATCTGCAAACAAGCAATTAAGCTACCTAAAATAGAAAATGAGAGAAACATTGCAAATGAGAGCAAGAAAAACCCTAAACAATTCTACAAGTATATTAACAACAAAAAAGTTAAGGTTGATATTGGTCCTCTTAGGACTGAAACAGGTGAATTGATTAGTGAGGATAAAGCTATGGCTGACACCCTAAATACGTTCTTTGCTTCAGTATATACAAAGGAAGCAGCAATGACAAGCTGTGGGCAAACAGACAAAACCATGGAATTTCCTCCAACAACTACATGGCTTACTGAGGACAAGGTCCAAAAGAGACTGGAAAGGGTTATAGTGAATAAAGCACCTGGACCGGACGGTATACACCCAAGGGTACTTAAGGAACTTAGTTCAGTAATAGCAAAACCATTATACTTAATATTTATTGATTCACTTTCATCAGGCATAGTGCCCTGTGATTGGAGGAAAGCTGATGTAGTTCCATTGTTTAAAAAGGGAGCAAGATCCAAACCAGGAAATTATAGACCTGTGAGCTTGACTTCCATAGTGGGTAGGATAGTAGAAGAGTTATTAACTGACAGTATTCAGAACTACGTGAAGACAAACAATATCATTAGTAGGAATTAGCATGGTTTCATGAAGAAGAGATCATGTCAGACTAATTTACTTGCATTTTATGAAAGAGTGAGTAGTAATTTGGACAGGGGAATTGCTGTTGATGTAGTATACTTGGATTTTGCAAAAGCCTTTGACACAGTGCCTCACAACAGGTTACTGCATAAATTAAAAGGCTTCGGTTTGGGCGGTGTTTCTGTACATGGATTGAGAACTGGTTAAATGATAGATGGCAGAGAGTTGTTGTAAATGGAACTTTTTCAAATTGGTCTAAGGTTATAAGTGGGGTGCCGCAGGGTTCGGTCCTGGGTCCAATGCTTTTTAATTTGTTTATTAATGATCTAGAAGTGGGATTGAGATAAACTAAGTGAATGGGCAGAAAAGTGGCAGATGACGTTTAATGTAGATAAATGTAAGGTTATGCATTTGGGTTGTAGAAACAAACTTGCTACAATACTCTAAATGGGAAACAACTTGGGAAATCCTCATTAGAGAAAGATTTAGGAGTACTGATAGACAGACTTCACAGCAGTGTGCAGAGTCACTCAGCTGCTGCAAGAGCAAATAGAGTACTAGCCTGCATAAAAAGAGGTGTAGAAGCAAGGGATGCTAACATTATCCTACCTCTGTATAAATCCTTGGTTAGGCCTCATCTAGAATATGGAGTACAATTTTGGGCGCCTGTTCTAAAAAAAAGACATTACTGAACTGGAAAAGGTGCGGAGACGTGCAACAAAACTGATAAAGGGATTGGAGGATCTGAGTTACAAAGAGAGACTAGCCATACTGGGTTGTTTACATTAGAGATGAGACGTCTAAGGGGTAATAGGATTACCATTTACAAATACATTCAATGTCAATACAAAGAACTATCCAATGAATTATTTATGCAAAGAGCTGAGCTAAGAACAAGAGGTCATCCATTAAGACTTGAGGAAAGGCGCTTTCGACTAGAACATAGGCAGGGATTCTTTACAGTAAGGGCGGTAAGGCTATGGAATTCTTTGCCTCGGGATGTTGTGCTTGCAGATAATGTAACTGCATTCAAAAAAGCAATGGATGCCTATCTAGCACAGAACAACATTGACAGCTACGACAGATGACTTCAAAGCAAATAGGATATTGATCCGGGGAACTATTTGACTACCAGTTGGAGTCAGGAAGGAATACACACACACACTCGGGACTACATTGGAAATTGCTCTAGAGGGCTTTTTTGTTGCCTTCCTCTGGATCAACAGGGGTGTTATTGGCATGGGCTGGACTTGGTGGATGCATGCTATACACACACACACACACACACACACACACACACACACAGTTTCCACTCTATCTTCCCCTTCTCCTACCACCCTCATTTCTTCTACTCTGTATGTTCTCCTCCCCTGACCTTGCCACTCTGTATGTCCCCCTGCTCTTCTCCCATTCTCCCACTCCTGTCAAAATAATGCCTCTCTGTATCTCCTGGAGAGATAGTATGGTGGAGATCTGAATATCTTCTTCTTACTGCCACCCTGGAGTATGGCTGGAAGGGACGGGAATTCTGATCATGTGCACGCCTTCTCATTTTACCAATATAGATATTTATGTATAGTAATTTGTTTATGGAGGTTTGCCGACAATATCCTCACAGTCCTTCTCTACCCTTTCTTCTACACACCTCTCCCCCCCCCCCCCAATGACTCCCTGTCCCTCCTCTATGTTTATGCACCCTACCCTCCATTTTCCTGCTGTGTCTGTTAAGGAGATGTGTATGTTTTGACAGGTTGCCTGTGTATGTTCAGAAGCTGTGTGTTTGTGGCGAGTGTATATTATATATATATATATATATATATATATATATATATATATATATATATATATATATATATATATATATATATATATATACATACACACACACACATACACACACATACATACACAGTTATTCAGGAGTTGCTGTCTAACGTGTTCAGCAGGGGTGTGTGTGTGGGGTGGGTCTCTTACATTACATGGGCAAAGCCGTGACCAACCAGATACTGTAGATAGGTTGATAATTTTTTCCTCTCTCTGTTTATTGCAAATTGTCTGTTTATAAACAGAAAGCATATGGTGCCCATATCCATTCAGGTTTATGGAAGCCCATTGCTCACTCTAAGGATGTGTGATCTTGAAGCAGGTTTGAACAGAAACCTGTGCGTGCAGGAAACTGAAAAGAAAGTGCAAAACATAAACTAGAGGGACAAACCTCACCTAATGAATCTGATTTAAATTTAAAAAAAAAAAAAAAAAAAAAAAAAAAAAAAACACTTTTTTCTAGAGCACAGTTCCCCTCCTCTAATGAATCAGAAGCTGACCATACCTGTCAACTATTTCATTCAAAATCAGATTTGCAAGGTTACTATCTACATTTCGTAAATTTTTCAGATCCTTCTTCCGTATTGCGGTAGTGGGTGTGGTTGGTTTGTTTGGTCTTGTGTTATTTTTTCCTACTGCACCCTAAAAAACGAGGAAGAAGACGAAAATTAATGACAAGGAGATAGATGGTACCTTACTACAGGCTATTAAAAAAAGCAAACAAGAAACAAAGTATCAAAAAACTAAAAACAATTATTTAAATATATTACTGTAAAACTTGTGAAACAAAAATATGAAGAAAGTTTATCATTCATGGTGTAATACCACAAGTAATACATAGGTATCCACAGTGCTATGTTTTGGAGATCACCTCTGGCAGCCAATGATTTAAAACTGTAGTTGTATTCTTAATTAGTTATTACAGCTGAAATGCAATTATGAAAAGACCGACTAACAAGAAATTACAACTTTCACATGAAGCTGATATTTTGGGGCATGACAGGCCATCACCTTTGAGGCCGATTTACTAAGAAGAACAGGAGTAACCCAGGTGTAGGTATAAATTAAACTTCCCCAAATTCCCATTTATTTAATTGAGGCTTTTTAACTCTAGAGAGATCTCCAACAGATTGTTTTGCAATGTACTCTCTCGCATCCAAAGGGTTAACACAGTTTCAAAAATGTCATCCTTTATGACTAGAGGAGAGGTGCTTTCGACCACAACAAAGCCAGAGATTTTGTTTTATAGCAAGGGCAGTAAAGCTCAAGAATTCTTTGCCTCAGGATGCCGTGTTTCCAGATACTGTAGTTTCTTTCATAATAGTAATGGATAGCTTTCTAGCTCAGAATAATACTCAAAATAATGACAGTTGATTTCAAAGCAAATAGGATGCTGATCCTTTTGGAGTCAGGAACGATATTTTTACCCACTTGGGGCTTAATTGGAAATGTTTTCAATAGGGTTTTATTTGTTTTTTGCATGCCTTTTTCTGGATCAACAAGGGTGATGGAGTCTATACTGTATTGATGAACTTATGTAACAATGTTTATATGTCTCTATGGTACAGTTGATTTACTCCAGAATAATGCCAGTTCTTCTTAGTACATCAGCCTCTTTGGGTTTATACTACAGCAAGGAGGAGGTTTATTAGGTATTAAAAATATATATTTTGCATACCCTATTAGTCGATGTGTGGGAAGCAGCTTGTCTAGATGTAGACGACACACCAGAACAGTTAGGTACCCTACTGACAGAGGGCACACTTTTAGGGACTACCTTTGTACGAGACAGAGAGTTACTTGGAAGAGGTGGGTCTCTCTTTTTTGTAATAGCACCTTTTTCTGAAAAGAAAAAGATAAAAAAATTACCTATAAAATAAGAGACAAATCAAGCAAAACAGAATATGAACAAATAGAGAAAAGAGTTGGAGGCTGATCAGTGGAGCATTAATGGTAGATTTTCTAGTAACAATACAACATATCATACAGCACACCAACATAGTTAAAAAGAAAGTTCTGCAAAATTCCCCTGAATTTAAATGGGACTTTTGAATGCTAGAGGTCTCCAGCCATTGCAAAGTAATGTGATGGAGGCCTCTAGCAATCAAGGGGTCAAGCCCCATTTAAATAAATGATAATTTTAATTTTCCCCTATGGTGCAGCTATTTTGTTCTAGAATTGTACCTCTTTTTTCTTCAGGAATACAAAACTTGGTATCTTGCAGCTGATATGAGGACAAGGCCTAAGCCTGTTTGGCACCTCTATTGCTTTACAATGTATTACACAACTCGGTTATACAAATAGTTATGGATTTCCTGGATGGAACACAGGTAAGAGAATCAGATATCATTAACTCGCAAGTGTAAATGCTGGAAAATAACATCTAGGGATATTCTATATTGATTGATTTTGTAAATTAATCGGAATTTATGGAGAAAGGAATGCTTAAAAGTTTCACAAGACCTAATGTTTGTTTTCTAAGGTCGGTATGCAAAAAGTTCTACCCTTAACTCCACTTCTGCCAAGGGGAGCACAAGGGGGCAGACTCTGGGTGTTCCGGGGTGATCCTTTTCATCTATGCCTTTGCTAGACCAATGTATTAATCAAAGCATACAGAAAATGATGTTTGTGTACTCCGTTTCCCTGCTAATGCTAGCAAGATGGCAGTTGTAGCATTTGCTGGCATTAACCCTTTGAGTGCCAGGGGAGGGAACAAATGGGTTGAAGTGAAATGCAGGTGGAGTGTGTTCACCAACACATACACTTAAAGGGAGAGTAATACAGTAATACTTAAAATGTAAAAAAAATATATATATATATGTTGTAGAGTTTATGTCCCTGAATAAAACAAGGGAACTCCCACTGCTGAGAGATATTTTATTAAAAAATTATAACAGCTCAAACTTGAATTTTTTAGGTGCAATATCACAGTGGCCTGAAAATTTACAATGGCACTGTTGCTACACCATCCTATGGAGATTTATGGTCTACAAACCAGAGCTGTCTATATGATAGTGTAGCAACAGCACCACTGTAAATTTTCAGGCCACTGTGATATTGCACCTAAAAATGTCAAGTTTGAGCTGTTATAATTTTTTAATAAAATATCTCTCAGCAGTGGGAGTTCCCTTGTTTTATTTGGGGACATAAACCCTACAACATACATTTTTTTTACATTTTAAGTATTACTATCCCTTTAGCTGCAGACACTGGAGTTCGACGTAAACCTAGAGTGGCTGCACTTGTACAACTAGGCCACCAACGTAATTTTGTTTTGTGGACTTCCAGGCCAGCCCATCTTTAAAGTAGCACTTTTTCTATGGTGCACAATGTGATCTATTTTTTATTAGATCATTCAAATCTATACCAGCATTTTAGGAACAAAAGCCAAATAATCCCTTCTTCCAAGTATCATTCAAAAGGATCCAGGCCTCAAAAGAGGAACTATTAAAGGAGCAGTAAGGTTTTTTTTTGTTTTTTTTTAATATGAAAACCTATATGTTATAGAGCTTTTCCTGCTGAATAAAACAAAGGCACTCGCACCGCTGTCAGTTGTTTTACTCAGACTTTAAAATAGTTCAAATAACCATAAAATTAATTTACTGTGTTTTCTTCCTGATTGTTCTGACAGGAGATGATTCCGCAGTTTCTAATCACATTCTGTGGAGAACTGTATGTCACTGACTTTCCTCTCCATTAGAATGTAACATGAAAAACTAATTAGAATTTGAATACAAGAAGCACTGATACTGTAAAAACAAAAAACAAAACACAGGTTTAACCCCTTAAGTACCATTGACGTGGCAGGACCGTCACGCTGGTCCGGCACTTAAGGACCAGTGACGGTCCTGGCACGTCACGTACTTTTACTCACCGCGCTCCTCTAGGAGCGCGGTGAGTAATACCGGGCACTGAAGTTGATCGCTCCAAGACCGGAGCGATCTCTTCCAGCGCCCTGTTTGACGTGCCGCCCCACGTGATCAGTCACGTGGGACGGCTCGTCAAAGTTTCCTATGTGGTCCTTAAGGGACGGCACGCCCCGGGACCGCTGGTCCTTAAGGTGTTAAACAGTAATAACTGGAAAAATGCATCTATCAGCAGTGGGAGTACACTTATTTTACTCAACAGGAAACGCCCTACAATATATATTTTTTTCATTTAAAAAGTTTACTGGTCCTTTAAGTAATAATACCCTCCTTACACTTGTCTACTATGGCCAGAAAATTCTAATGGCCCTATGAATCTCTCCCCTTGTACCTTTGCTCAAAAAATGACAAATCAGTCTTGGATGCAATGGATTTGGACAAGACAATAATTGCTAGCAGGACCAAAGGACCTCAGACTATGCTCACTGCACATGGTAATCTTAACTTTTAAGGACCAGAGGGTTATGCAACACAAGTACCAGAATTAATCCAATTCTTCTAAGTATGTGAGCCTCACAGTGACTTGTTCAAGTATATACCTCAACCCAAAATGTCACATTTTACCGAATTAAAAATAAAGTACAATATATATATGTTTTTCAAATTACCGCCTTTATATTGAAGGGATTAACACTTTTGAGTGCCAGAGGGGTAATTGGTTAAAAGACCAATTTAACTCAATGATCTTGCATTCATGTCCTTTGGTATGGTTATCTGGCTTCATAATTGCTCCGCTTTTCTTTTGCTCATAAGGCCCTGTGCATCTTCCCACTACCATAGATTGTGGTAGCACAATATTCATCAACTTCCATAATTCCCATCTACTTAGCCTGTCTAGACACACATTTAGCTCTGTTTATAACCAAATGGCTGCCTTGGAGGCACTGGAGAAGTACTATTTGCTGCCTAGCTGTCCACTGCCTCACCATTCAAAATAACAAACATTGCCCTCAGAACTCGCTACAATTTAATAAGCATTTTATCCTTATGTGCAACTGCTTTCTGTCTCATATTATTGTCTAAATCACCAACTCACGCTCTGTTTTAACCCCTACTATTCTGCCATCAAGCCCATAAGCTAACCATTGCCTTACTGCCACTGGAGGAAACCATATAGTACCCCTCTCTTACTCTCTTACCTGTCACCCTGCCTCTTTGGTGGCATTTCCCCAAATCTAGGGGTCATCTGATTCCTAACCATTTTAAGCTCTTTCAGTTTCCGCTCAACTATCTGTTACGGTTTGCAAGCAAGACAAGGAGTCAGACGGTATAGTAAAAACCACCTTTATTAGAATGATAGGTATAATGCAATAACAAACAAGCAGAGGGTGACTGAAGAGGCTAGAGACTCTATCAGGAATAGGAGCCTGCCAATGGGTCAACCACAAATGCTGGAGACTAGGCCGGAGCCAACTGGTAGTCTAAGTAGTAAGGATTGGAACACAGAATAGACCCTACAGTCTCCCGATAAGTCACAAAAAGGGAGGCTACTGACTCATGCCTGCAGTCAGTTGGGAACAGCTAGTCTCCAATATGGATGGCAACAATAGAGACTACTGACTCACTCCTGCAGTCAGTAAGCCCGGAGTCTGCCAGAGCCCCAGGTCTGCACCAGGATGGATGTCTGTGGAAAACGTGGCAACACAGTGGAGTAAACAAACAGAGCCACAGGTCAGCACCAGCTAGGTTAGTCAGACAAGCCAGAGTAATACATGGAGTGGTTGGTCAGCCAGAGCCACAGGTCTGCACCAGATAGGATGTCAACTAGGAGTAGGCAACACTGGGAGGATAGCTGGGCAGAGCCTCAGGTCAGCACCAGATAGGATAGTCAGACAAGCCAGGTCATACACGGAGCGGTTAGTCAGCCAGAGTCACAGGTCTGCACCAGATTGGATGTCTAATAGACAAGGAGCATACAGAGAGAATGGTCAGACACAGCCACTGGTCAGCACCAGAAAGGATGGTCAGACAAGCCGGGTCATACACAGAATACAGGAACAACTGGAACTAGTACTGCACTGAACAACACGTAAGGGCAATGATACACAGGCCCAGAGGGTTATAAAGAGTAGGAGAAGGCGGGACCAATTAGGTCCCCCAGGCTGGGCCTATAACAGGCATCTAGGCAAGTGCCTGATTTCTGATGCCAGTAATAAGGAACCAGAAGCGACCAGACCAGAGGCAGAGAGGGATGTGGCTAGTGACGCCAGAGAGTCAGTCCAGAACCCGGCTCCCCAGCAGTGCCCGGTCAGATGACGCAGGCCAAAGTAAGGCACTGTGACACTATCATATATATTATACATATACACACACACATATTTTTATATATATTTCATACACACATATACTGAGAGATATACACACACACACATTATATACACACAAAGTCACACACACCATACATACCTCCCGCCCTTAAAGCCTTATGTACAAAAGAAAAGGAGTAGCAATTTCAAGACACAGACTGCACCATCAGAGACAAACTGCTAAAATTCCCACTGCATTGGAAATGCTTAAGAGACTTCTCTTAAATTCAAGCTGTGGAAACCCCACTCAATTCAACTTGGAATTCATTTCTTCTCTATGGTGCAGTGATTTGATCCAGTAGATGTAAGTATGTGTGCAGTAGTACAGTGGAGACAGACACGGTTTAGGAGGGACAGGATTAACAGAGGGGGAGGTGTGTGTCTACATTTGAAACCAGATCTAAATACATACAGTTTTGTGAGGAAACTGGAGATAATGTAGAATCCTTGTGGATTTAAATTGAAGCTAACTGTAGTATAAAAGTAAAGAATTTTGGTGGATATATGCTACAAACCCACAAATATTGGTGAGAATGTTAAGGCCCAACTGAAAAAAATGCAAATGAAATTGTTTTTACTTGTAGGCTGTTTTTTAGCTTTGAAGAAACAGCTGTAGGCGCAAAACACGTAAGCATTTAATCGCCTTGTTATCTTAACATTATTAAAGTTGAATCAATTTCATTAAGCTTCCGCCTGATCGTTTATGAAAGTCCTATGTGGATCATCCTGCTTGAGGGTGACTATCATCCGAGGGATCTTCAGGGAAATAATCTCTGAGCATTACCTGAACAGAGATAGCGCAATCCGTATGCGCTTTAGTCAGAGTGGTTGATAACAGCCTCCTGACCTCTTCCAAATGTGAGTGAAATTGTATTTATGGTGTTATCGAGACATCAACAATATCACACTATTTGGGCACTTTCTCTCTCCTTGTTTTGTGTGTTGGTTGGTTGCATCATTACCAGAAATGAAAAAAGCAGCACATCTTGGGCATACTATAATTGTAGGAAATTTTCACTACCCAGATATAAACTGGACAAATAACACAAGTCAGAGTGCTAACAAAAGTAGGTTCATGAGCATGCTTAGGGATATCTACAAATGGTGCAGGTGCCGACAAGACAAAATGTACTGGACCTAGTTATAACATAAATATCATGTCCAATATCAAAATAGGCGAACATCTGGGAAACAGTGATCACAACACTTTCATTTGAGATCAGTTTAAAGAAGCAAAAAGGTAAAGGTACAACCAAAACTCTTTTAAAAAGGCTAACTTCAAAATGTTAACAGCATCAATGCAACACAGACTCAGATGGAGTATTAAAAAAAAAAAAAAAACCCACTGAGGAATGGGGTCAGGATTTCAATCTAGGCTTCAGAAATATATTAAACAGTATATAATCCTGGGGAACAAATGCAAAGATCACAACCAATGAGGTTAAAAGTAAATGTAAGCAAGGAAATAGCATGGAAAAATTGAATTTAAACTATTTAAGTCTGAAGAAACGGATCATTCTTAAAATATGAGTGCAACAAAGAATGCAAAAAGGCAATTAGTCTAGCAAAAACAGATACGTTTTTCAATACATAAATGGCAAAAAAAAAAAAGTGAGGATGCACTTGACCTTTCAAAAATATATGGGCAAACTGATTAGAGAGGATGAGCAAAAGGCTGATTTTCATGTGTATCCCAGAGAAAAATAAATGGTAGAAAAACCATACTATTATCAGAGAGAAGGTTAACACAAGAAGATTAGACAAAATTAAGACTAGCAAAGCACTTGAGCCTGATGACATACAAACAAGGGTTCTTAGGGAACTCAAGACCATTCTATTTAATCTTTAAAGATTCTCACTCCACAGGTTCAGTCCCACAAGATTAGAGTAAAGCAAATGTAGTACCTTTATTTAAGACAGGAACTAAAACTGCACCTGGGAATTATAGACCTGTGAGTTTGACCTCAGTACTGGGAAAACTGCTGAAGGGTATAATAAAGAATTACATTCTTGATTACACTGAGTAAAACACAATTATTAGCAGGAATCAGCATGGTTTTATGAGAAATAAATCTGTTGAGCTTCTATGAAGTAAGTAGCAAACTAAAAAATGGCAAAGCAGTGGATGTATATATAGATTTTGCAAAGGCATTTGATACAGTGCCCGCAGGTGGCTGGTGTATAAAATAAGGAAACTGGGCCTAGGGGATAACCTTTGCAACTGGATAGAACGTTGACTGATAGGTAATAGTGTACTGTTCTAAATGGAAAATACTTGGCCACTGCTCTTTAACATGTTTATAAATTACTTGGAAAATCTGTATATAAAAAGCAAAATGTAATTATGCTATGCTAAATTATGCATTATATTTAATGTATGAAAGTGTAAAGTTACGAATTTGGTACAAGCAAATCATAATGCTACAAATTAATTTAATGGAATCATTCTAGGAGACTCATTGGAGAGAAAGATCTTGGGAGTCCTTGTAAACACTGAAACAGTGATCAAACTGCAGTTGCAAAAGCAAAGTGATTTGTATAAAAAGGGGTACTGAAGCAAGAGTGGATAACATAATTTTGCCACTGTTAAGACCTCAACTCAAAACATGCAGTAGAGTTTTGAGCACCAGTTCTAAAAAAGGATATTCTAGAACTGGGAAGAGTACAGAGAACAACAACAAAATGGACAATATACACCATAACAAGTACATGCAAGGTCAATACAAGGATCCCTCTAGTGAGCATCAGTAAACAGGTTTACAGAAATAAAACATGCAGAAGTTTTATAACTATAAAGCTTCACAAGTCTCTTGATTGCAATACACCCTCCCCCAGAGTTATTAAGTAAGGGCAGTATGTCAGCAGAGAAGCTGAGATCATTAATTTTTATGTTTCGTTCACCATCCTTTAAAGTGGATGTATCACCTATGCACAACATCCTCTAAATAGTTAGGTGATACATCCAATAGCATTAAAACGTCATTATTTTTAAGCTTCTGTTTGGTTTAAATGTAACTTATAAAAGTCTGGGCTGCAGCCACTTCCATATAGACTGCAGCCTGACACTCTGCCTCTGCTCTTCTCCTTCCTCCGATGACGGAGGCTTCTGTCAGTAACCTGGAGCTCTCACATTGTATAGATATCGATCTCTGCCAATGAGACCGCTCCAGTTTACTGACAGACACCTCTGTCATTGGAGGAGGGAGGGGAACAGAGGCAGATCTCTGTAAACCCGGAGAACCGCAGAGAACTGCAGTTAGCTGGAAGTAGTTGCAGCAGATACTTTTGTAAGTTACATGTGTCACCTAACTATTTAGAGGATGTTGTGAATAGGTGATGCATTCACTTTAACCCCTTAAGGACTGGGAAAATCTGAGTTTGATTTGACTTAAGGACCAGAGCAATTTTGACTTTTTTGACTATGTCTTTGTTCAACCATATATTCTCTTTAATTCCTTTTGTGCACCCACATAAATTATATACTGTTTTTTAAGCACAAGTAGGGCTTTCTTTTGATACCACAATTATATGAATACCTCATTGTTTAATTTGATTAAAATAGAAAAAAAGAAGAAAAAAATTGAAAAAAAACAACATTTTGCTTACATTTTTCTGTCAGGATTTGCATACTATTAGTTAATGAAAAAAAAATACCCCTAAATATATTCATGTGCTTCTCCTGAATATAAAAGTACCCCATATGCCTAGTATTTTAGTCCTTTACTCACATTTACAAGGTAAATATTACAAGGTGGCTGCCGTTATTTCCAACTTGTGATTTTTCAACAATTGGCATGTGAGCATCATAGCTTAGCTGACGGTGCCAGAACCAAAAATGTCCCACAAAGGTATATGTTTCTGAAAACTACACAACATAAGGTAAATAATCAGGAGAATTTTGGAGTTTTTCATGCAGCTATTTTTCCAGAAAAAAAAGTCAAAATTGTGGTAATATTTTGTTTTTTTGCAGTTTTCACACTTACATTTCAATACTACTGTTGATATCAAGCACATGATAGGTGAAGATTTTTAAAAATGCATTGTTTAGTGTTCAGCTCCTTCTTCTGAGTACGGCAATACCCCATATGCATAGGTTTCTCAAGGTTTGGGAGAGCTACGGGGCCCAAATTGGAACATGCGCGTTTCCAGTTTCACACTTTGAATTTTCACAGCTTGCATCACTGGTGCCATGTCTCATTTGGGGCTGTGTAACAGTGCTCCACTCTAAGATTTCCCCCCAAAAGTATATATTTTTGGAAAGTAGACACCCCAGGCTTTCATTTTATGTATGTTTTAAATTTTTTTACGCAGCCATTTTACCACCAATCGCTCGTAAATCTTGACGTAAGTTAAAAAAACAGCGTTTTTCACACTTGCACTTCAATGTTGATGTGAATTTCAAGCACATGATAGGTGAAGATTTTTAAAAATGCATTGTTTAGTGTTCAGCTCCTTCTTCTGAGTACGGCAATACCCCATATGCATAGGTTTCTCAAGGTTTGGGGTAGCTACGGGGCCCAATTTTGAACAAATATTGAATTTTCACATCTTGGTTAACTGATGCCATTACTCATTTTGGGCTATGTTCCAGTGCTGCACTTTAGAATTTCCCCCCAAAAGTGTATATTTTTGGAATGTAGACACCCCCACCTTTCATTTTAGGTGTGTTTTCAAATTTTTTACACAGCCATTTTACCACCACTTTCTCATAAACTTGACGGAAGTAAAAAAAACAGCGTTTTTCACACTTTGCCTTCAATGTTGATGTGAATTTCAAGCACAGAATAGGTGAAGATTTTATAAACTGAATTGATTAGTGTTCAGCTCCTTCTTCTGAGTACGGCAATACCCCATATGCATAGCTTTCTCATGGTTTGGGGGAGCTACGGGGGCCAAATTGGAACATGCGCGTTTCCAGGTTCACACTTTGAATCTTCACAGCTTGCGTTACTGGTGCCATGTCTCATTTGGGGCTGTGTAACAGTGCTCTTTTTTTAAGATTTCCCCCCAAAAGTGTATATTTTTGGAAAGTAGACACCCCAGGCTCTCGTTTTAGGTGTGTTTTCCAATTTTATACACAGCCATTTTACCACCAATCCCTCGTAAACCATGACGTAAGTAAAAAAAAAAAAAAACAGTTTTTCACACTTAGGGTTGGCGGCAGTATACTGGGCTGCATACAGATTGGTTTGGGAAACAATTTCACCTAAAATTTCTTCCCCCAAAAACAAATAAAAAAAATGATCATGGGTAAATCCTTCCACATCAATTTGAATCCCTGGGTTGCCTGTGAATTCTGAGATTTGTGGGCATAAATTGATACCCATTCATTAGGATCCGGAGTGGCAGGTGTTGGGGCATTTCTTTGGGCAGGTCTTTTGGCAGGTCTTTGGGCAGATTTTTTGGCAGGTGCTGGGGCAGTTGCCAGGGCAGCTCTTGGGGCAGCACTTGGGGCATTTCTTTGGTAGGTCTTTGGGCAGATCTTTTGGCAGGTGCTGGGGCAGTTGCCAGGGCAGCTCTTGGGGCAGCACTTGGGGCATTTCTTTGGGTAGGTATTTTGGTAGGTCTTTGGGCAGTTCTTTTGGCAGGTGCTGGGGCAGTTGCCAGAGCAGCTCTTGGGGCAGTGCGTCTTTTCTTGACAGAAGGCCCAGCGTCATCACTAGAGCTGCTCTCACTTTCTGAAAACTGCGCTATGTCAAAATCTGACGCAGTGTCTGTTGCCTCAGAGTCAGACGCCAAAAAGGCATATGCCTCTTCAACGCTGTACCTGCGCTGCATTTTGCCCACTAAAAAAACTTTTTATTTTTTTTTTATTTTCTTACGCTATCCCTAAACCTAAAACGTACCCATAACCTACGTATATCCTGAACCTACCTAACCCAATTGAACTACCTATCTAAACTGCGCTTATTATATATATATATATATATATATATATATATATATATATATATATATATATATATATATATATATATATATTTTTTTTTTTTTTTTTTTTTTTTTTTTTTTTTTGGGGGGGGGGGGTTTGGGTTTTTTTTTTTCCCCCTAAACCTAAATCTATCCCTAAAACTTTCCCTAACACACGTCTACACTAAACCTACCCAACTACCTACCAAAATACCTAAACTATATTTATTATTAAAAAAAAAATTAAATAAATAAAAAAAAAAAAAATTTAAAAAATTTTCAAAAAATCTAAAAAAATTCAAGGAGGATGGGGGGTGTCCCACAGATCAGAAAACACTGATCTGCAGCAAATTGATCACTCCAAGAGTGATCAGATGGGGGGCACTTATTGATCACTGCAGAACAGTGATCAAAGGGTTAAATTTCTTTATTTAAACTTTTTTTTTACTTTTTTTTTTTTTACAGTAAGGCTGGAACACCATGTCTCTCTGTCTCTCTCCACCTCAGCAGTATGCAAGGTGGAGTGAGGCAGAGAGATCTGACAGGGACAGTATTTACAAATACTGTCCCTGTCATTCAGGTTTTGAAACATGTGATTCGCTTTTGAAGCGAATCGCATGTTGCAACAATGTTTCTGCCGCTTGTTACTAAGTGTCCCGATACCGGGACACTTAGTAACAAGCGGCTTGAACTCTTCCATCGCTCCGTGCGGACGCGATGGAAGAGTTTAACCCTTGACGTACCAGGACCGTCAAGGGTCGTTGGATCACATTTACCCTTGACGGTCCTGGTACGTCAAGGGTCGCTAAGGGGTTAAGCTATATTCATTTAAAAATTGCCTTGTAAAAACTACCACTAACATTATAGAAGATTTATAGAGTATATAAATGTTCTGCAGTTGGATCATAGCCTTTGGTTACACCAGTAATTGAATACAGATATTCCCTTTTTTAAGCTGTGCAGTTTTTTTTAATTTTATTTTTTTTTTTTATTTTACCAGGAAGAATGCATTGAGCTTGTCTCTCAGTGTCAAGTATGTCCTGAACTAATTTTATCTATCTCAGAACAGTAAAAAGCCTGAGATGACCTTGCCAGAACTAGGACCTGCAAACTTGCAGTACATTAACCAAATGAGCCAGTTAATTGTATGTTGCTGTTTTTGCAATAATCACTCTCCTTAATGTACTGACTGGCGGAATAAGTTGGTACTTAAAAATTATAATTAAAAAACATAATAATAAAGGAAGAAAGAAATAAAATAAAAATTAAAAGTCTCTCTTCACTAAGACAAGGCATGTCACAATTTCATGCCCTGCAACTCAGCTAACTCCTCCCTCATCTGACAATCAGGAATCAAGTAATGTAAGTTATAAATCCCTGTAAAGGGGAAGTGCCATACATACAAACACATTTTTCAAGATAAAAAAAAGACACATTGGGAAGATTCTCCCCGACACTAAGTGGTCCTAGAAATCATAAAAAATAGTGTTTTTACATTTTCCCGTTTCTGAATTTTGTCTAGGCCCAGAAAATTACAGCTGACCTCCCCTTCACCTTCCCCTCCCCTTTCTTCATTTAAACCTCCTACTGTTGATCAAAAGGCAAAGGAAGTTTGAGGGAAGATGATGAGCTGAGAGGACTTGGTGTGACATCACCAGAAAAACAAAAAAAAAGTTTTGTTTTATGAATAATGTGAGTGCAAAAATAAAAATGCATTAGTTATTTCTTCCTTTAAAATATTACTCTACTCACAGTTTTGTCCTAGAAGACACTGTTTCTCAAACTTTTAAAGATATATATTTGTAACCCTGAAGTCATATAAAATTGAATTGGAAGGTCATCTTGCATAACTATTGCTGCATTCAAGGATATTTTGTTAACCACAATTTATAAGTGTGTATTTTTTTTTTGTCGTTTTTTTTTACCATTATAAATTGTTTAATTTTTATAAAACCAGGAATAGGATGGAAAAAATAGATGGCATGAATATAACATTTTAGAAGAAACCTAGCAAATGATAAAATTTGGGTTTATTAAAATGTTTTGTAACATGATAAATTAAACATTTTTGTTTAAATAAATAGCAGTAAAAGCACAAATAAACGATAAGTGATCAGGCAACCACAGTTTAATCTAATTAAAATGTACAGAAAATTAGCTTTTCATCTGAACTCATATCATAATGTAGCGATAGTATACAACAGCCAGATTTAAAGGGGATCTATCAACCCTGTAGAAGTGTGTCTTAAATGAAAGCTTATATAGCGAATATGACCATTTCTTTATTATTTTCTGCTTTTAATACTCTATTTGGGCAAAAAATAGGATTTTAGTCTTACCTGTTAAATCCTTTTCACTTAGTCCATACAGGTCACTGGTACTCTGGGAGGCGTAAGTCCCCTTTAATAGGCAGGAACAACTATGCAAATAATTTGCAAGGGGCGGAGCCTCCCCTCTTACTTAAGCCACCTTCTGGCCAGAGCCACTTTAGATTGATTTGAGACCCTAAAAACTGACCTCAGGTAAGCAAAAAGAAAGACTCCTGTGAGCATGCCCGAACGGTCTCCCACTGAATGCCACAGGAGAGCCAAGACTGGTCCCTTGACAGGGTGGGAGACCAGTGACCTGTATGGACTAAGTGAAAAGGATTTAACAGGTAAGACTAAAATCCTATTTTCACTGTCGTCCAATACAGGTCACTGGTACTCTGGGATGTACAAACATTGAGCTGATCCAGAGGCGGGAAGTAAGGCAAGGACCAGGCGCAAGGCCCAAGTCACTAGAACTGTTATGACCAGTTGATAACATAGCCCAAACTGTAAGTGTCAACGGACACCAACCAAGGGAACAATCCCTGAACTAGCACAGCACACGGAACTAGAGCCAACCGGGCTCAACAGTAAAGAAGCACTAAGGATCACAGAGCGGAAGACCTACACAGGCAAGACTGCCTCCAGGACCTTCCTTCCAAAACTGGCATCAGCCGACGCCAGTACATCAACTCGATAGTGCTTTGAAAATGTGTGCACAGAGGACCAAGTGGCCGCTCTGCACAGTTGATCAGCAGAAGCTTGATTCTTGTAGGCCCAAGAGGCCCCAATAGATCTGGTGGAATGGGCAGTTACCCGGAAGGGAACATGCTTATTCCTCAACTTATAGGCTTCACGGATGGTAGCCTTAATCCAAGAGGCAATGGTAACTTTGGAAGCCGGTCTTCCTGCCCTAGGCCCCTCAGGAATGACGAATAGAGCGTCAGACTTCCTGATAGACTCGGTGCGATGAACATAAAACTTGAGGCAACGCACCACATCCAACAGATGGAGATCTCTTTCCTTGTCAGATGAAGGATTAGGGCAGAAAGAGGGAACCAAATTCTCCTGATTGATGTGAAACTCAGACACAACCTTGGGTAAGAATTCCTTGGTAGTGCGAAGCACAGCCTTATCCTTGTGGAACACCAGGTAAGGAGGTTTACAAGACAAGGCCTGTAACTCTGCTACCCGGCGCACTGACACCACAGCCAAGAGGAAGGCCATCTTCCAAGTCACAAGACGTAATGGAATGGAAGCCAAGGATTCAAACGGTGGTCGCTGTAGAACTCCCAGCACCAAATTGAGATCCCACTGGGGAGCAGGACTCTTAAAGGCAGGTCGAACATGAGTCACACCCTGGAAGAAGACTTTCACATCAGGAAGGACAGCAATCCGTTCCTGGAAAAACACAGACAAGGCAGAAGTCTGAACTTTGAGGGAACTCAGACTGAGCCCCTTATCCACACCGTCCTGCAAGAAGGCCAGGACAGTGGGAAGATGGAAGTCAAGAGACAACTTCTTGTCAGAGCACCATGTCACGAAAGTCGACCATATGCGATGATAGATCTTGGAAGACACAGGCTTACGAGCACTGAGCATCGTCGATACCACAGAAGGAGAAAAGCCTTTCTTAGCTAGAATCGAGGATTCAACCGCCATGCCATCAAATGGAGAGAGTGAACATCCTCTTTCCACAGATACCCCTGAAGAAGCAGGTCCGGACGGGCTGGAAGTGGGATTGGATCCTTCACTGACATGGCCATCAATTCCGGAAACCAGGACTGGCGAGGCCAGTTTGGAGCAATCAGGATGACAGGACAACGTTCCCTCTTCAACTTCTGGATAACTCTGACCAATAGAGGAAGAGGAGGGAAGATGTAAGCCAGGGAGAAGTCCCAAGGGATCGACGAGGCATCCACTGCTAGAGCAAGGGAGTCCCTCAACCGGGAGCAAAACACCGGAACCTTCCTGTTGTGTCTGGTAGCCATCAGATCCACCACAGGCATCCCCCACCGTTGAGTGAGCATGTGAAACACCTCTGGGTGCAGAGCCCATTCTCCGCTGTCGACGGTATGACGACTGAGGAAGTCTGCCATGACGTTGTCCACGCCTGGAATATGAACCGCAGAGATGACAGGCACGTGATCTTCTGCCCAAGACAAAATATCCTTGACCTCCCACCAGGCGGAACCGCTTCTTGTGCCGCCTTGCCTGTTGATGTAAGCCACCGCCGTGGCGTTGTCGGACTCCACTCTGACTGGAAGACCGGTCAATTGAGACTCCCAGTGCCTCAGGGCCAGCCGGACAGCTCGAAGTTCCAGAACATTGATGGAGAGCATGGATTCCTCCAGACCCCATTTCCCCTGAGCACTGAAGCGACCCCAGACTGCACCCCAGCCCCGAAGGCTGGCATCCGTAGTGACTGTGGTCCAAGGAGGAACTAGAAAGGATTTCCCTTTCAGGAGATGAGAGAGATCTAACCACCAGTGCAGACTCGACTCGACATGAGGAGGAAGAGAAACAGACAGATGTTGATGATCTGGATGATTCTTGCACGTCTGGATCACGAATCTCTGAAGATCCCTGGAGTGGGCCATGGCAAATGGTACTGCTTCGATTGTGGAAATGAACTTCCCCACTAAGGACGACAACTTCGGAACTGGAATCTCGTCCAGGTCCAGAATTCCAGCCACTCTGACAGCTATCTGGTGAGCCACGTCCTCTGGAAGAAACACCATGCATTGGCGAGTGTCGAACAGGAGACCCAGGAACAGAAGCCTCTGAGATGGAATCAAGTCCGACTTGTCCAGATTCAGGATCCAGCCATGACGGTTCAGGGTGTGCATGCACATCTGTAATTGCTGAAGGAGAAGCTCCGCTGAGGAGGCCTTCAGAAGGAGATCGTCCATGTAGGGGGTCACTCTGATCCCATCCTGATGGAGCACCGCTATCAATGAGCCCAACACCCTCTGGAAGACCTGAGGGGCTGAAGTCAGCCCAAAGGGGAGCGCTGCAAACTGAAAGTGTCCCCTGTGGCAGGCAATCCTGAGATACCGCCTGCTCTCTGGATGAATAGGGATGTGAAGATAAGCATCCTGAAGGTCCAGGGAGGCAAGAAACTCCCCTGGAGACATTGCTGCAATCACAGAGCGCAGGGACTCCTGGCGGAAGTGGGAAGTCACCACATAGGCATTGAGATCTTTGAGATCCAAGATGGGACGGGCTCCTCCGTCCTTTTTGGCTACCACAAACAGGTTGGAATAAAATCCTGAACCTGTGTCCCCCTGAGGAACCGCCTCCAGGACCTCTTTGTCCAAGAGATCCTGAATAGCGTCGTCGAACAGACGCCTTTTTGTGGGTTCCTGAGAAGGACGAGTAAAATGGAACCGAAAAGGAGGAAGGGAAGAGAAAGGGATCCTGTATCCCTCTGACACCACCTGAAGAACCCATGGGTCCGCCACTGACTCCTCCCAAGTCCGGCGAAAGATGCGGAGACGACCGCCTACAGCCGGATGCGGACCCGGGTTCGGCGAGTCATGCCGAAGCAGTCTTGGAGGTCTTGGCCTTGGAGGCAACTTTGGGCCTCCAGGACTGTTTGGGCTTGGAGGAGGAGCGCGTAGTGGGAGGACCCGTTTGGGCCGAGGAGCGTGTCTCAGTCTGAAAGGAACGAAAGGACCGATTGCGTTTGGCTGGAAACTTTTTCTTAAAGACTGAGGGTAGAAGAGTACTTTTACCGCCAGTAGCCTCACTGATCATTTCTTTGAGTTCAGACCCAAAAAGCAAATTCCCCTGAAAGGGCAAGGAAAGCAAAGCCTTCTTAGAGGCTGTATCAGCAGACCAAATTTTCAGCCAAAGAGCGCGTCTAGCCACCACAGAAGAAGTGGAGGCCCTCGCCATCATGCGCACAGCATCAAAAGCAGCATCAGCAACATAGTTCTGAGCTTCAGTGATATTAGCAAGAAGCTGCAACTGTTCAGATACAGGCGCATCCTGGCGAACCGCTTCAGTCAGTCATTCAGTCCAGGCCGCAATAGCTCTATTAACCCATGCCACAGCAAAAGTGGGGCGCATGGCTGTGCCAATGGAGGCAAAAATAGACTTAAGAGAGAGCTCTAGTTTCTTATCCGTCCAGTCCTGCAAGGCAGAGGCATCTGAGACAGCCAAAGCAGTAGATTTGGATAGTCTAGACACAGGAGCATCCACTTTGGGAGGATGAACCCATTTTGCCAGCTCCGCCTCAGGAAAAGGGTAAAGTTTGGCAAACTTTTTGGAGACAGAGGAAGATCTATCAGGATTCTTCCATGCCTCAGAGACCAGACGGGCAAGAGTAGGGTTAGTTGGAAAACAAACAACAGGCTTAGATGGCTTTTTCTGAAAAACATCAGTAGGATCATAAGTGGATTCCTGAGTCAGAGGAAGGTTGAGCGTATTCAGAACCGCTCTGATCAGACCCTCAGCCGAAACTTCAGGGTCACACTCATAGGGGTCCCCAATGGACCTGTTAGATTCAATAACAGTACGTTCCTCAGCATCAGAATCCTGTAAAAGTTCTTCTTCAGAAGAATCAGTGATATCAGGAGCTCCCTGTGGCTTAGGCAGGGAGGTCCTGATAGTAGAGGGGGTCTGCCAGACCTGGAGAGCCCCCTGTACCTGAGAGGGAAAGAGTTGAAGCGTGGATCTGAGATCCCTAGTGGCAGCTTTAAACTCCCTCACCCAAGATGGCTCAATAGCGTGGCTGGGAAGCCCAGGGTTGCTATCTTGACCAGTACAATTAGGGCATAGATCCCCCACATTATCGCCATCCAGCCCAATGTGGCAAGAGGAGCAAAACGCCATGGGGGTAGCGGACCCCCCATCCTCCTTAGACTTGGGTCTAGCCCCTAGCTCCAGTGAAGTAGACATGCTCACAGCGTCAATATACCCCACTAATAACACTATCACCCAGAAAAAGTGTTAAGATTAAAGTTTCACCCCAGAAATGTTCTAAAAACGGACTTATCTGGCTAGCGAAGGGTTAATCTGTTGAGGAGAGAGAAGGCTCGGTCCCTGCGTAGTGTACTCGCCTAGGAAAAGTACCACAAAATGGCGGCCGTCGTGACAGCCAATCAGAAACGAGCGCGAACCAAGCGCTCATGGGAAATGTAGTTTTTCCTTACAAGTACCCCAAACAGTGCCCGAAGCCCCCCTGAACACCCCACATAAATAAAACACATTCCGGATGATAGAGCAGGAGCCTAGAATTAAAATGAGCCCTCTCTGAAGTTGCTGTGACAAGCGGTTCCAGAGATATGTCCCATACTGTGAATTCCCATAGAGAGTAAAGGAGCCCTTGCGTCTGAGCGGGAAAAAGCCACGCTTAAAGGCGCGGAACACCATTTTTAATAAAGTTTAGTAAAACATTAAAAAGTGCCCAAACAAGCATGAAACACATGAGAAACATAAATAAATGAATACCCAATGCTCCAAAACTCAGAGAATAACACAGAAATTGCATAAACAGTAATAATGCAATAAAAACACCCTATGAGTGCTGGAGTGTATTAAAACTCCCAAATACAAGCCCATCAAAGGCACACTGTGGGGACAAGTGGACCTTCAGCACTCTATGGGTGACTCACCTTCCTTGCTGACTTCTGTCTTCAGGTGACCATGATAGGGAGGGAAAGAACCAGAGGTAAATTCCCCAACAGGGGAGCTGCTTAACACAAGCTGTCCCCTCTTCAGGGTATAGGTCCACAGAAAATCCCTGGAAGCTGCACCAGCCACTTTAAAGAGGGCAATTCACAGCCATGGTCACCCTCCTAATGGTGGTATTCCATATTTGAATAAAAAATAATAAAATACTAAGATGCATAGATGTTCTCTACCTGGTGTGGAAGCACACCAGGAACAAATCAATCTAAAGTGGCTCTGGCCAGAAGGTGGCTTAAGTAAGAGGGGAGGCTCCGCCCCTTGCAAATTATTTGCATAGTTGTTCCTGCCTATTAAAGGGGACTTACGCCTCCCAGAGTACCAGTGACCTGTATTGGACGACAGTGAAATTAACGTTTAGAGAGTGCCTTGCACCCTACTTCCAGATAGACTGCGGGTACAGCTCTCTACCCATAGTCTATCACTCTGTCTCTGCTCCCGTCCCTCTAGCCAGCCTCCGTCATCGAGCTGTACCCGCAGTCTATCTGGAAGTAGGGTGCAAGGCACTCTTTAAACGTTAATTTTCGCCCCCAATAGAGTATTAAAAACTAGAAATGGTAAAGAAATGGTCATATTCGCTATATAAGCTATAATTTAAGCCACAGTTGTACAGGGGTGATAGATCCCTTTAATCTATTTAAAACACCAGTATTATCAATGTGCAAATGAAGTGTTACATGCACATATACAATCGTAACTCAAGTCTGATCTATTACTCAAAATAAAAATTGCACGGGGCAGATATTTAGACACAAGTATATACCTTTACTCAAACAACTGAAAAAAATAAAAACATTACAACACTTCACATATATTGTTGTTGAAGAACAGGCCTGTTGCAAAGCATGCTGCAGATCTATGAATAGGTAAATAGATCTGACAACTAAAAAGAAAATTACCAATCTCTATATCATACAAGGCATCAGTAAAGCTAAACCCACCTGGCTTTAGAAGTCCATTGCGGCATGGTAGGTTAGTACTGTCATTACAGACCTCCATTTGCTCGTGCTGACCTTGTATATCTGCTTGCAGCTTTGCTATGCAAACAGAGGAGAAGGGGAAGGAAAGAAAATAAATATGAAGAAAAACAAAACGATGTATGAAATAACAGATGTCAACATACAGCTTTTCTGGACAGAAGCTCTGCCTGTGCTGCCAATCGTTGTCATCCCCGTATGTCCACAAATCTATCTGCAGCATACAGTACAACATGGCAGGGTGGAAGTAATTATGACATATGTGAAACACTGGACTTTGATAACATTTAAGAGGAAAAAAAAAAAAATTAAGAATTGGATTTGAACCTAGATTCCTCTTAACCCTTCCCCCTACCCCCAACATAACTTAATGCACCATATATTGGTAATGCTGGGGAGTCTCTACATTGTCATTTGTTCCTCATCTGCAAACCAGTCCTCCTCTTCAGCCCCTTCAACTTCAGTGACCTTCTGGTAACTTCTTACCCATCTGAGCCTTCTTCTTAATGACTTTGATCGTGCATATGCATGTATACTACATCTACTTAATTTGTAAGAAGATGTATATGTACAACGAGATGCAGAATGTCTGGCAAAGACTGAGGACTCAATGGGCCCTAGGGGCCCAAGAGAACTGGACTGTGGCTACAGAAAACCCCATCATACAAAAATCTATGGCATATTAAAGTTATGGTTGGAGGTTGTAACAAAAGGGTTATAGACACAATTTAAACTTTACTCTTTTTTTTTTTTTTTTTTTTTTTTTTTTACAGAAAAAACAACAGCATATATGGTACATGTTCAAGGACGCATAAGGGTATAAAGGGGCAGATGAAGAAAGGTAGACATATGAGCAAAATGGAATGAGACCCGCTTTTAGACTAGTGGTTCTCAACCAGTGTCTTCAGAACCCACTAACAGGCCATGTGTTTAGGCTTTTCCTGCTTCAGCCTGGGTGAATGGATCAAAATAATTTAGCTTCTGATTAATTTGCCTGCACTCAAATAACAAAATCAAGTCCTGGCCTGCTAGTAAACCATGAGGGCATGGGTTGAGAGCCACTGTTTTAGACTATGTAACAAGTCACTTGCACATCAGAATGGCCCCATGTAAACCACTGAATAAGGTGCAATTAAAAAGAGAGGAGCTGGACAAGTGGGAAGTTATCTGATTAGCATGCAGCAGCAAACTAATGACACATCAAGCACAGGAAAAACAGTAGGTAATAACGCATTTTCCTTTAGTCCTGACAGGAAGGAAGGAGACGTAAGCCAGCCTGACTTACTTTTACAGCCTTTAGATGCTACCCCTTTTCCCCTTAAAGGGATAGCAGTGTTTCACAATAAAAGCTTCTCTGATTAAATGTCATAGTATTTGGGCCATGGAGAGTGTTAATTCAATACTGTACAAGTTGTAGTTCAAGAGTAACTGAATGATAAATTATCCCCCTCCTGCCCCTTTTACAGATGTAACACTGCTCAGCTCGAGCAGCAAGACTATCTGGATGGTTCGCAGAGAGGGACAATCTTCAGTGAGCATAAGGGAAAACATGTCAAGGGGGGCAGGGTTTTCCTTATGCTTACGGTAAGAAGATTGTCCCCTGGTGTGAGCTGTCTGGTCCCAGGACCAGATTCCACATCTGAGGGGAGGTGGCTTACACTAGATAAAAGGGGAGAGAGGGGGATACTTTATCTCTATGGCCCAAATACTATGGCTGTTAGAATCACTCTATAGCAACATCCCACACAAGGATGGAAGTGATGCCTTGTATCAATTCCTATTGTCATGTGCCCACAGCAAAAAAATATAGCTCCCAAATTATCCCTGTATTGATACAATTTATCCTTGCACACAATTATTTAATCTTTAACCAGGATTTCTACCTACAGATAATGGGATTTGCCATGGGCACAAAGATGGCACTACATTATGCAAATCTTATTAGGGCCGATCTGAAACAGATCATTTCTTGGTGCTTACCGCTGCAAACCTTATAAATATTACCACTATATTGATGATTTATTCATCATATGGATATTAGAAAAATAATTCAAAGGCTTTCATAAATCCTTCAATGTATTTCATCCATCTATTAAACTTAAATTGGAATTCCCTGCAGAAATCATATATTTCAGGACACAACCATAACATTCACCAATGGCAAACTACGCTCATCTGGATACAGAAAACCCACAGATAACTGTACTATCTTCGCAGCTTCAGCTTTCAGCCATCTCACACTAAACAAGGCATTCAAAGAGCCAAGATATCAGATACAGCCACACATGCTCTGATAACACCAGCAAAAATCATCTAAAACCACTGAATAATTCAAAACAGGCTACAAAACAAGGATAATCACAATTAGGGTTGCACCGATACAGATACTGGTATCGGTGCCGATACCAGTATTTGTGGGAGTACTCATACTTGCGCAAATGCGGCCGATGCCAGCACAGATACCCTGTGTCAGGGTCGGTGCTGCAGAGAGGGAGCCCGGGGAGCTGCTCACAGTGCTCCCCGGTCGCCTCTCTCCTGCAGTGTCGGAGCGTTGCCGCAGGTTACCATGGTAACGCTCCGACGCGGACCTCTGCCAGGGCTCGCGAGAGAACAGCGATCACCTGGCAGAGGAGGGTAAGGCAGGAAAAGAGGGATCAACAGAGGCAAGATGGGGCATGAAGAGCGGCTGGTGAAAGAGGCAGGGGGGGGGGGTCAAGAGTGAGAAAAAGAGGCAAAAGGGACTAAGGGAGGAAAAAAAAAAAAAAAAAAAAAAAAAGAAGAGGCAAAAGCAGAGGGGATCAGGAGGGAGAGAAAAAGCCAAGGCAAAAAGAGGGAGCTCAAGTAAAAGGTGGGAATCAAGAGGGGGAGAAAGAGGCAAAAGGGGAGAATAAAGAATCAAAAGGTGGTGTGTGTGTGTGTGTGTGTGTGTGTATATTTCAGGTACTCACTGATACTTCCAAATACCTAAAGTGTATATATATATATATATATATATATATATTATATATATACACACACACATACACTTTAGGTACTTGGAAAACTAGCAAATGACAGCAAAAAAAGTATCGGTAACTGGTATCGGTGAGTACTTGAAAAAAGTATCGGTACTTGTACTCAGTCTTAAGACACTGGTATCGGGGCATCTCTAAATCACAATGAAAATAACATCTGCACTGAGAAAACCTCATGACAACCCGTTACAATACAAAGAGAAGGAAGGCACTACATATATACAACTAGTGACTATATATAACCCCGCACTAGAAGAAATAGGCAACATAAAAGGGCTAGACTCTGTTAAAAGAGGATGCAGTGTGCTATGTTAAAACAGATTACCCTAACCTCCAGAATTTGCATTCAGGCAACCATCTGATCTGAAACCAAAAATGGTTAACAGGAAACTGATCAACGAACACAAAAATGCTTATAAGAGGACCAAACCTTGCAACAAATCTCTCTGTAAAATATGCACACACTTTGGAAAAAGTACTGCACAATACAAAAAGATATACAAAATTAAAGTATCATATTCATGTGCATCATCAAATGTATAAATGATACAATATACACTGAATTTGAAACTGGATGTTCCACTGGTGAAACTGGCCTAAAATGTATCTAAGAATGAATTCACACATACAATCAACTGGGAAATAACATTTTTTAAAAATAAATCAAAAACTAACCATACCTCAGCTGCTCATCATTTCACCCAGAAAAACCATTGCATCAATCAGCTCAAATCAAAATATTCAGAGGGAATCTTAAAGATATCAAACTGAGAAAGGCACTTGCAATAAAGATCAGTTTTTTCAGCACCAAAGTCACTGGACTAAACAAGGACATGGGATTTCACTCACATTACCAAAACTTCATAGAACATTTCCTTCATTTTATTTCTTCTAGATCATAATGACCCATTTTCCTTATATGTTTGTTTAATAAAATATATATATATATATATAGTATAAAAGCCCGTGTACATTGCTTTGCAATGTGTTGTGTACCCCTCTGGTACTCAAAGGGTTAAGAGGCCGCTACCTCACTGCTCCACGTGATGCAGTCTTGCGTCGCCTCACGCACGCAATGCAATCATGCGCAGTAGAGACTGTCCGAACGCGGGCAGTCTCTACTGTGCACGACTGCATCGTGACACAGTCCTATTTAATAATTCACTAGGATGTTTGTGTTTGTGTGTGTGACAGGCCTCTCTTGGACTGTCATCACCCCCATACACACACATTCATTTCACGATGAAACTGATACAATAAGAGGATTTTAGTCTTACCTGTTAAATCCTTTTCTTTTAGTCCATACAGGTTACTGGTAACTCTGGGTAGGTGATCCGCCCCTTTAAGCGGGCAGGAACAATTCCAGAATGGATTGAAGGGGGTGGAGTCTATCTTCCCTCCTTGGCTGCAACTAGCCAACCAGCTCCAGAAAGATTTGAGACACCAACTATTGACTAGACAGTGAAGGGAAAGAAGACTCCTGTCAGCATGAACCCGAAGGACCCCCACGGTCTGCCACAAGAGAGTCAAGCATGGCCCCTTGACAGGGTGGGAGACCAGTAACCTGTATGGACTAAGAGAGAAGGATTTAACAGGTAAGACTAAAATCCTCTTTCCTCTGTCATCCAATACAGGTTACTGGTATCTCTGGGATGTCCAACCATTGAGTTTCCCAGAGGTGAGACGTATGGCAAGGACCAGACGCAAGGCCCACAAGGTCACCAGTGCAGATTTGAACCATAAGATCAGAGATAGCCCAACAAAACAACTGAAGTGTCAATGGACAATGAATACGGGTAAAAACACCCCAACTGTTACACAGCACACTGAACTAGAGCCAACAGGGCTCAAGAGTGAAGGAAGCACCAAGAACCGAAGAAAATCCTAGACAGGCAAGACTTCCTCCAGGATTTTCCTCCCAAAGTTGGCCTCAGCTGATGCCAGCACATCAACACTGTAGTGCTTCAAAAAGGTGTGCACAGGCGACCAAGTGGCCACCATGCACAACTGATCAGCAGCCCAAGAGGCCCCAATAGATCATGTAGAATGAGCCGTGACCCTGAAAGGGACTGGTTTCTTCCTCAACTCATAAGCCTTATGAATAGTGGACTTGGATGCAGGTCTTCTTGCCCTAGGACCCTCAGGAATGACGAACAGCACGTCAGATTGCCTGATAGACTCAGTGCAATGTACATAAAACTTGAGACAACGCACCATGTATAACAAGTGGAGATCCTTCTCCTTGTCAGAGAGAAAACAGAGAGAGAGCATACATCTGAACCTTAAGGGAACTCAAACAGAGGCCCTTAGCCACACCGTCCTGTAAAAAGGCCAGGACCGTAGACAGATCAAATTCCTGAGACTAGTCATTGTCAGCACACAAATACAGAAAAGTCGACCAGACACAATGGTAGATCTTGGAAGAAACATGTTTGTGGGCACAAAGTATAGTAGCCACCAAACCAGAAGAAAACCCTTTCTTCTTCAATATTGAGGATTCAATTTCCAAGCCATCAAAGCTAGACGATGCTCTTCTAAGTGTCAAAGAGAAGGCCCAGGAAGACCAGACGCTGGGATGGGACAAGATCTGACTTGTCCAAGTTGATGATCCACCTGTGATGGGTGAGAGCATGAATGAATTGCTGAACCTGCTGATGAAGAAGTTCCGCAGAAGAGGCTTTCAGAAGCAGGTTGTCCATGTATAGAGTAACTCTGATGCCGTACTGGTGGAGGACGGACACTATAGCTCCAAGGACATGGTTGAAGACTTGAGGAGCAGTCATCAGACCAAATGGAAGAGCTGAAAACTGAAAATGTCCCCACCCGCAGGCAAATCGGAGATACTGCCGGCTCTCTGGATGAATGGCAATGTGTAAGTACGCGTCCTGAAGATCCAAAGATGCAAGGAATTCCACCGGGGACATGGCAGCAATCACTGTGCGTAGAGACTCCTGGTGATAATGAGTCCAGATCACAAAGGAATTGAGATCCTTTAAGTCCAAAATGGGACGACAGCCGCCGTCCTCCTTGGAGGCCACAAAGAGGTTTGAGTAAAAACCATACCTCTGTCCTGAACTGGAACCGGCTTTAGAATGTCCTTGTCCAGAAGAGCCTGAACAGCGCCGTCGAACAGACAGAATTTCTCTGTGCCCTGAGACGTATGAGAAGGAAAGAAGCAAAAGGGAGGAAGAGATACGAAAGGGATCCTCCGTCACCACCTGTAAAACCCATGGGTCCAACACAGAATCCTCCCAAATGCTGTGATAGAGTTGCAGATGACCATCCACAGTAGAGTGTGAACCCGGGTTCGGTGAGTCATGCCGAAGAAGGCTTGGAAGAGACCTTGGGCTTTCAATGCTGTTTGGGCTTGGAGGAGGTACGCGGACAACAGTCTTACGAACAAAGCAAACTGACTTGACGCTAAAGTGGATAAATTCAAGGAATTCATAATTTTAAAATAACATAATAATACGCCTAACACGTTTCTCCCAGCTTGTGGGCTCGTCAGGCAGAAAGGGGAGGGAGCGGAGGTCTTTATTTTCTTACATGTCTCAAACCATAAAACGGTTTGAGAGATGGGAATGAGGGCGTTAGGAATAGTAAAAAAACAAAACAAAAAACCTATCATTTCGCTTACAGTTTTTTGGGGATCTACTATCCCTTTAACAAACGTACCATACAATTTATTTTTACACACAATGTTTTGTCTATGTCTCTGATCGATTTATTCCAATTTTCCAGTCAAATAATGACGTGTTTTTTTGGCATGGACTTTTTTTTGGCTCATTTTGAAAAACAACAGACTCTAAATGCAAATGACATACTCTCAATCACATCTAAACCTTTTATTATTTCTCTTGTGCATGAAATAACAATATGACAACACACACACACAGCTAGCCAAGGAGCTTATTGCCCAATTACCTTTGGTCCCTAAAAATGGAGGGACTATGTTTAACAAGGACCAGTTCCTACACTTTCACAATTTATGGAAGTAACTACCCTCAAATTAAAAGTGTATAGACTGCACATTAGTCATTCTTTCATTTCAAACACAATGTGAGGGATTACAGAGCAAAACAACAAAAAACGTGTTGACAGCCAAATGTAGGCATATCACAAGTACAAACATGGTAGGCTGTTCACAGCTGTTCTTTGAACCAGCCTATCCCAAACTTCCAATCATATTTCAACAATAAGGACATGGTAACACTCCATGGCAAATACTCCTGGCGATGAAACAAGCCTTTGTGCTCTCCATTCCCAAAGGTCATCAAGCATCTCCAAGGAGTGAATACCCTCATCTGGGCAATAACTTTCTTAAAGGGATAGTAATACTTAAATTTACATTTTTTATTTAATATTGTAGGCATAAAAAAAAATATATATATAAAAAATGATGTAAGGCATATCTCTCGAACATTTAAGGTTTGAGAGAGATGCCTTGCTAAAGTTACCTCTTCTTGCCTGTTTGAACAAAGTCAGCGCTCTAGCTGACAGCTGCAGAATCCGGTCATTTGACCAGATGGAAGCTCTTCAGCAGAGGGGAAAATGCGCAATCTCAACATTAATTCTTCATTGGAACAGTCTATAAAGTGTGCCTGGTTTGCAAACACACTTTGCAGACCGCTCGAATGAAGTATTACTGTTGAGATTGAGCATTTTCCCCTCTGCCGAAGAGCCTCCATTTGGTCAAATGACCGGATTCTGCAGGTGCAATGACTACAATCTTCATAGAAATAAAGCAAGATGTAGAGCAGTGCTATCCAACTTTTTCTCAATGCAGATTATTTTATTTATGCACTCACATTACGTTGAATTGCACCCAAATAAAAATACGGTACTATTTTAGAAAGTTTGATTTCTCAAATGGTAGCACAAAAAAAACTTTGTAGGCCACAAATAAAAGGCAACCCTGGTGAAGACAGAAAAAGAATGAATTAGAGAAAGTTTGAAGAGAAACTGTCACCCTTCCAAATCTGCACCTCAGTGGGAGTATCCATCTTAAAGGGATAGTAATACTTCGTTTTAACTTTATTTTATTTTGTAGGCATTAAAAAAACATGAAGAATGATATAAGTCTTATCTCTCAAACCTTTATGGTTTATGAGATATTCACAAGCGAAGTTTCCCCCTCCCGCCCCTTTTACCTAGTGTAAGCCATCTCTTCTCAGATGTGGAATGCAGTCCATAGACTGGACAGATAACAGAAGGGGACACTCTTATTCCTATGAAAACAATGAAATCCCTGCCCCCCTTGACAAGTTTTTCAGGTTTTTCCCTTATCTTAATTGAAGATTGTCCCTCTCTGCAGTCTACCTGGGCACCTCCCTTCTGATCTGGCTGAACAGTGTGACATCAGTAAAGGGGAGGGAGGGGGATACTTTGTCATTGAATTACTCTGGAACTACAACTCTGACAGAATTGAAATAACACTCTCCAAAGTCCAAATACTATGATGATTAATTAGAGCTGTTTTTATTATGAAACATTACTATCCCTTTAAGAGGATTTTCATTATTATTCTACCCCATGGATGTATGCCACTCCTTTACTAGAAGCCAGTAGCTCCTGGTGGCTTTAGAAGGAGGAGTGAGGCAATTTCAGGACAGATGGGTAATTAATTATACAAGTTGTGTCACTTGGTTCAGAGTACTCAGCTCTTTTGAGGTTACAGAGTTCCTACCTAGTATATCAAAAATGTCTAAAGCCGTTTTACTGATTAAACAACAAAAAGACAAAGTATAGGCATTTGAAAAATTTATATTTTTAATTAACCTAAAATCTGGCAATTGACATATACATTAACTATGCACAATATGCCTGAACAGCAAGGTAACTTAGAGAATGCACATGAAGGTAACAGATGGAGTCATTATTAAGGTACTAATCAGAAGACCAATGAGTATTAAATGTTTAAACTACTGTATCATTCAATGGTACAAAAAAAACAACACTACTATATAGATCATAGTGTGGGTAACAGTGTGTGTGGGGGAGGGGTGTGAGAGATCAGGAACGTGTTTCTAGAACCTAGTATTTGGTAAATCTCGTGTTTTGTTCTGTTTTTTCTATTCTATATTCTTTTGGTTATTGGTTTAGGTCTCTTGATTTTATGTTTATTTCTTAGGTTTACAGTATACATTTGTTTCCTAATTTAAAGCAGAACTACAATGTTAGGTAAAGTCGCCCTGCAATACTTAGGCAGGTGGCGACTAGCTTAATAATAGTTATTTTACCTCTCAAAAGTAGCTGCTTTTAAAGTAATTCTTAAAGGGATAGTAATACTTCATTTTTACTAATGCCCTTTAAGCTGGTCTTGAAAAGTTATGTACAGTGTTACCTTTTAAATGCTGTGAAACATTCTGGTTCATGGTAAATTTTTACATAAAAAGGTCTCCAAAATCCAAAAATGTCCACCATGTCTTTCAATCCAAGGATAAGCGCGTTCTCGCCATTATCCTCTAAACGTGCACGATCCTTTGATTTTCTAGTTGGGAGGGGGTGGTGGTGTCACTGAGGAGGAGGTGGTGAAGTCCCGCGAGAGTGAGGTGCATATGTATCAATGCGCTTGACTGAGGTTAGCCGGTTCCAGTCTTACACATGAAATGGGATGCAATCAGACTCCTTACGCAGGCAGAGGGATTTCCTTCAATTCACTGACAGCAACAGCGGGCTTTCAAGTTGTTCTATATGCAACAACTTGGAAGCCCGCTGTTGCTGTCAGCTCTTTGGAGTGCACAGAGTCAGTGAATTGGAAATCCCTCTGCTGTGTAACGAGTCTGGTTGTTGATTGCATCGGATTACAGCTCTTCCCGCTTGCACTTGAAAGGACACACAAAATAAGTTGTACCAATGTTAGGATGCTACAATGTGCCCAGGAAATTGTTACAATAAATGCTTCAGCGCTTCGTACTCTTTAATGGAAGAACGGCTGGAAGCAGCTTCTGCCCATTCCACACTGTCTGAGACACCCGTGTGTAATATACATGCATGAGACTAGATACTGTGCACTCCGAATAAGCAGGAGGTGTAAGACATGCAGATGTAACATGTTACATAGAGCACAAATAACTCAGTCAGTAGGAAATACCTTCATCACATCGGAAACAGTGGTTTCTTCCGTTGCCATTACTACTTTTGCTCCATTACACTACTTGAATGCGCACCAGGTTTGAAGGAGTGGAGGGGGAGAGAAACGGCTCGTGGAGCAAAAGTAGTAATGGCAACGGGAGAAACCACTGTTTCCGATGTGATGAAGGGATTTCCTACTGATTGAGTTATTTGTACTCTATATAACGTTACATCTGTATGTCTTACACCTCCTGCTTATTCGGAGTGCACAGTATCTAGTCTCATGCATGTATATTACACACGGGTGTCTCAGACAGTGTGGAATGGGCAGAATCTGCTTCCAGCCGTTCTTCCATTTTTTCATTATTAAAAGCAAAAAAAAAAAAAAAAAAAAAAAAAAGACATTAACATGACCTCAACAGCATAACTGCAAAAGGGACAGAATAAACGGGAATTGAACCTAGAACCCCATGCAAAGCAAACCAATGCTTTAACCTCTACACCAACAACTGCATGTGCCATTTTACCAAAGTATATAGATATACTCTTCGTAAATATTGCCTCTGTGCAAGTATATTAAACTTGAGTTCCCCCTCCAGCGCTTCATAAGGAGGATGAAGCGCTGAAACATTTATTGTAACAATTTCCTGGGCACATTGTAGCATCCTAACATTGGCTGGCGGCATGAGATCCTGGTTCCGGGATCAGATGGCGGCTCTTCAGGAGCACTGACGTTGAGATATCTAAAAATAAATACTTCATCGGAATGGTCTAGGTCTTGCAAACCAGGCACACGTTGTAGACCATTCCGATGAAGTATTTATTTTTAGATATCTCAACGTCAGTGCTCCTGAAGAGCCGCCATCTGATCCCGGAACCAGGATCTCATGCCGCCAGCTATACAGCTGATAGGAATAAGGGCATTAAGTGGTTTTTTCTTGCATCTACTATTTCGCTTATATTTTTTCAAGACATTACAATCCCTTTAATATAATTCTGATATTATACAGAATTCTGCATTTACACACAACATATTCAAATCAGGTGAAGGGGAGGGAAGGGTGGAGACAATGTGGCGAGGGGGAGGCAATGAGTCAAGGGGAGACAGTAAAGGTGAAGAGAAGGGAAGTAGTCATGAGGAGATGAATCGAGAGGGAGAAGAGCAGTCAATGGGGATGGGGTGAAGAGCAGAGGAATGTGGGGTGAGGAGGAGGGGATGAGGGCCCCCTGGCAATTCCCTTAATTGCAGACTAACTACAACCTACTGTATACCCAGGGTAGCCTTCTACCTATTTTGATACACATGCTGTAGTTCAATCTGCTACAAAAAAGTGGTTGTGTCCTCCTTAATACAAACAATTACAAATCATTGCCCAAAACGTGGGCTCATAGACACACACGCATGCACACAAACACAGTGAATTTGGTTGGAAGCACTCGAGATTAATAGTAATGAACTCCACTGCCTTGGTGTTAGCGTGTATGTTGGCAATGTAGAAAATGTAAAATACACAAAACACTCATGACTTCAAGATAGCGTTGAAAAGATCAAACAATTATCAACACTGACATTCTTGGATTTTTCATATTAAACGTACACACACACACACACACACACACACACACACACACACACACACACACAGATACTGTGCTATGGTAAGCAGTTGTATAAATAATAGAGTGTATTGCTCATTCATGGGGAAGTTCACACAGGCAACTCTGACAGCCTTCAAACAAACAGAATCTGCAACATTCTGATAGCTGCCTAGAAGTTACAGCATGCAGCTTCAACATGGCAGTCTATTATGGGACGTCAGTGCAGATGTTCACACCAGAAATTGGATGAATGAAACATCTAACCAACGCTCCTGCCCACAATATCAGTCAGTCACTCACCTTACAGCAGTCCATAAGATCACTTGCAGAGTTAAAGGGATAGTAAGGTTTCAAAATAAAATCAACTCAAATTAATGTTCATTGTATTTGGGCCATGGAGAGTGTTATTTCAACACTGTCCGAGTTGTAGTTCAAGAGTAATTGAATGATAAAATATCCCCCTCCTGCCCCTTTTACCTACTGTAAGTCACCTCCCCTCAGATGTGGAATCTGGTCTTAACACCAAACAGCTCACAGCAAGGGACAATCTTCTTACTGTGAGCATAAGGAAAACCCTGCCCCCCTTGACAGGTTTTTCCCTTATGCCAATTGAAGATTGTCCCTCTCTGCAAGACATCTGGACACCACCTTTCTGTTTTGTGGTGAGCAGTGTTACATCAGTAATAGGGGAGGGAGTGGGATACTTTATCATTCAATTAATCTTGAACTAGAACTCTGACAGTACTGAAATAACATTCTCCATGGCCCAAATACTATGAAGATTATTTGAAGCTGCTTTTATTTTGAAACATTACGTTCTCTTTAATTTTCGTATTACCGAAAGCAGGAACTTTATCACAGCTGCAGTACCAATAGTGTAAGACAGCCTTGATTTATAGGTGGCAGTGTTACGAAAACTACATAAAAACTGAATAACAAATGTAAAAAGAAAATGCAGTTGAATGTAAATAAATGATTATTGTGAAAATAATGCAATAAGTAACATTATCACAAGCACACAGCCTAGTGATGTCCAAGTCTGGACCTTAAGAGCATCTAATAGTCCAGAATTCAAGGGGACAAGGTCACCAAAAAAAATGCAATGTACGTTGTGATACAACTAAACAAGATATTAAGAAATTATCTGAATGGAATGGTTGTAATCTCAAACAATTATATCGGACTAGTTTAAAAGCCTGTGTACTGGGTCACAGTGCCACCCAGCAGCGTCGGCTGGTGCCCGGAGCTTCTCTGCTCACTGCCCGTGCTGCAGTCATGCGCAGTACACACTGCACAAAAGCAGCGCTGCTGATACGGAGCAGGCGCTCCGAATCTGGACCGTAGTCCTCTCTGCGTACCTTCCTGGGACCAGTCTCTACTGCGCATGATGGCTTCTGACAAACATCCTAGCGAATTATTATATAGGATATTATTATTATCCTTAGCTACCTCAGAAGGATGAAATCCTGTGTTGACCCTGCTCTGGGAACAGAACCTGCTACCAGCTGAGCTATCTTACCACCTTAGCAACAAATACGGCCAAACTAATTTGCAGTCTATTATGTCACACTAATTACACATTTTAGAATGTGCTTATCAAAGAAAAAAAATGCTGGTTAGAACTACAGATATCTAAATAGAAATGAATCCTTTTCATTTTCTGGAAATAATGTCCTTTAAAGAGATAGTAATAGTTAAATATATTACAGCTCAAATTCTATTTTTTTTTTGGTGTGGTATCTCCACAGTCTGAAATTGTACAGTGGCGCTGTTGCAGTTGACCATAAATCTTCATATGATGGTGTAGCAACAGCTTCTGTACAATTTCAGGATATTGAGACATTGCACCAAAAAAAAAAAAAAAATTCACATTTTTGAATGAAACTCCTCTTGGAGGGGGAGTACCCTTGTTATAATCAGGGGCATAAACCCTACAACATATTTTTTTTTTTTTTTACATATTGATTATTACTATCCCTTTAACTCCTTAACCCCTTAAGGACCCATGATGTGCCAGGACCGTCACAGCGATTCTTCACTTAAAGGGATAGTAATGTTTCAAAATAAAAGCAGCTCCAATTAATCTTCATAGTATTTGGGCCATGGATAGTGATATTTTGATACTATCAGATTTGTAGTTCAAGAGTAATGTAACTCTTTGAGTGCCAGAGAGTTATCCAACGCATTGCCTTGCAATGTATTGGCTAACTCTCTGGCACTCAAAGGGTTAATGATTAAAGTATGCCCCTTTTACCTAGTGTAAGCCGCCTCCCCTCAGATGTGGAATCTGGTCTTAAGATGAGACAGGTCACAGCAAGGGACAATCTTCTCACTGTGAGCATAAGGAAAACCCTGCCCCCATTGACAGGTTTTTCATTTTTTTCCCTTATGCTAATTGAAGATTGCCCCTCTCTGCAAGACAACTGGACACCACTCTTCTGTTCTGAGGTGAGCAGTGTTACATCAGTAAAAGGGGTGGGAGGGGGATACTTTAACATTCAATTACTCTTGAACTACAACTGACAGAATTGAAATAACTATCCATGTCCCAAATATTATGAAGATTAATCAGAGCCATTTTCTTTTCTGAAACATTACTATCCCTTTAAGGACCAGTGACGGTGCAGACCTGTCATGGAATTCAGGGGTCCCCCCCCCCCGGCTGCATGCTGCTCAGGACCCCTGAATCAAACAAAAAAAAAAATCTCTGTGGTCCCGATGGACCGGTGACGTGCCAGGTCAGTCCCCGATGGATTTGCAGGGCTGCACGCCACTCTATCCCAGAATTCATAGCAGGAAATAGGGGGGGGGGAAGCAATGTGGTCCTTAACGCGGGATCGGGAAGTTGTTAAGGGATTAAGAACCAGAAGGGTGTGCAACACATTGTTCTCCAATACATTGCTCACCCCTCTGGTCTTTAAAGGATTAAAGATATCGTAGTTTGAGCACAGGGTTGAGCACAGAACAAGACTAACTAATTCACCTAAACAGTAATCTCTTTTACCCTTTAAAGCGGAACTTTCATCCGATTAATATAGAACCTTTCAATCAGGCAGGCACCACCTGGGATCTTGCAGTAGGCTCTCTCTGCGTCTGTGCTGTCAGTCCCTTCCGGTGCCTTAAGGCACAAAGGCATTCAACTCACCAATTGTGGAGTTGAAGGGGACGGACAACGCAGACTCAGAGATGCCATCTCTGCAAGATGTCTGTGCTGTTCCCCGGTGCCTGTCTGCCTAAAAGGTTCTATTTTTCTTTAGTGTAGCAATTATTCTTGAAAATAAAACTATGTCTATGCAGATCACTAATGTAATTATGGTTTGGGGCTCAATATTAATCGGATGAAAGTTCTACTTTAAGAGGTAAAGTAGCTGTACTTCTATTTGCTATGCAATGTGCTGCACATCCCGTTAGCATTCAAGGGGTTAAATCCTAGCATACTACCTGCACTCAGAAACCAGAACCGGACAACTAGCTGTCCCCATATAAAAAGGTTAGAACTGTAAACACGCAAAACTTTATAAATCTTACTAGAGAAAGCTGCACACTGTTGGCCATGCAATTGGACACAATATGCACATCAGGAACCCATGAACCTCTGCACTGAAGAGTCTCAAGGCAGCAATTTTCACAGGAGTGGGCAGGGAGGCTGCATGCAGTTGGTCCCTGCCCCCAAGCCACCCTGGGGCGGAGCAGTGACTTCTGTTTGCCTGGCAAGCATACCCAGGAGTGGCTGTAAGAAGTTATTCATATCTCCTCTATACTGACTGTCCTATTGACCCAACCATGGGGGTGTGATTTTGACAGGAGCGGACGCATTATATCACACACGCAACACGCAATGCTACATGCACAATGCTATACTCAAAATTAGAGATGCACCGATACCAATTTTTAAGACCGAGTACGAGTACCGATACTTTTTTAAAGTACTCGCCGATGCCAATTACCAATACTTCTTTTTTTGCGGTCATCTAAAGCATTATATTATATATATAATATGTGTGTGTATATTATATATATATATGTGTGTGTATGTGTATATATATATATAATGTAAAATAACAAACAAAATAAGTATCTTGTAATACCTTCTTTATTGGACTAACAGAATTTTGGATTGACAAGCTTTCAGGAGAACCTCCCTTTCTAAAGTCTAAAGCATTTCTGAGTAAAAGGACACAGAATTCACAGTGATACATACAATTCAAAGTTTAGCACCATCTCTTGATTCTCCCCTTTTGCCTCTTTCTCCCCCTCTTGATTCCCACCCTTTGCTTCATTCTCCCCATCTTGAGCCCCCTCCTTTTGCCTTTGCTTTTTCTCTCCCTTTTGATACCCCTTTCTCCCCCTCCTTGACTCTTGATCCCACCCTTTTGCCTCTTTCGCTCTCTCCCTCCTGATCCCCCCTCCTTTTACCTCTTCTTGGCCCGCTCCTTTTGTCTCCTGATCCTTCCTCCTTTTGCCTCTTTTTTTTTTCTCCCTCAGTCCCTTTTGTCTCTCTTTCTCCCTTTTGACCCCCTTTCTGCCTCTTCACCCGGTCTTGATGTCCCATCTTGCCTCTATTGATCTGCCTTACCCTCCTCTGCCGGGTGCTCGCTGTTCTCTCGTGAGCCCCGGCAGAGGTCACCGTTGGAGCGTTGCCGTGGTAACCCGCAGCAACGCTCTGACTCTGCAGGAGGGAGAGAGGAGACCGGGGAGCATTGTGAGCAGCTCCCCGGGCTCCCTCTCTGCAGCACCGACCCCGACACAGGGTATCAGTGCTGGCATCGGCCGCATTTGCGCGAGTACGAGTACTCGCACAAATGCTGGTATCAGCACTGATACCGATACCAATATCGGTATCGGTGCAACCCTAACCTATATTCAAAGTTGTGACATCCTAAAAACTTGCACTGTTAGCACCACTGTAGGATTGGAATTGCCTACCCCAAATTAGACAAGTGGTGTCCGAATGTTTTCAGACTGACAAAAGAACACTGATTTGAGGGCCAGGCGGTTTGTAATTGCACTCACTTCTGAATTATTCTTGAAGAAAAGGACAAAAGTCACAGTACTTAACAGTAGGTATAATGCACTCCAAACCTTTATAAATTTGTAATAACCCCCTTCATTGCAATGTGTACCCCTCTGGTTCTCAAGGGGTTAATCACCTTTATTATACCAAAAAACTTTAAAAAGACCGGAATAAATATCTCATAGACAGTAAAATATTATATAGACTAGTTGAACAGCCCGTTACACGGGCCACAGTGCCTCTGGCAGCCGGTCGCGGGGCAGTCACGCTCAGTGGAGACTGCCCGCGCCAGGCTTATACAGAGCTGGACGCTCCTTCGGAGCGCCCAGCTCTGTATCAGCCACAGCGCGGGCAGTCTCTGCTGCGCATGACTGCCGGACGCGCAGTAGTGTCTACTGCGCATGTTGGGCGTTACACACAACTTAGCGAATTATTATATAGGATATATTAATCACTTTACTATACCAGATAACATGAATAACATCAATAGAAACGTATATAGGTTAAGACATGAATATATATTATGCATAGACTTCATACACTCTCTAACAGGTTTTGGAGTGCCTTCTGTGTACTGTTGTAAAAATGTTAAATGTTCTTTAATTTTTAGGTGGCATTTGTTTAAGAAATTTTCTAGCAATAATACTGAGTGGAAGTAACTTTTGTTACTTCTATAAATATTTAATAATTTGGCACATTTTCTCCTAGACCATTAGTAAGTCACTCAGGGCTGTAATAGAGTCTTGCTATATTATACTTTACATTCAAGCTTGAAAATGATTTGTCATGCTCAATGTTTTAAGTACGGTGGACTTGGAAAGGAGATTTAAGGGTTAGTGATTATATTATATATATATATATATATATATATATATATATATATATATATATATATATTTATTACACACACACACACGTATAATATAATATGTAATATTGGCACGGCGTTGTCTGTGGGGTTAATGAAACAATGACTGCTTTAATGACTGGTGGTTGTTGAATTTTCAGTGCTTAGCCCTTTCAAGTCCAAAAAGGTGTATAACACATTGCAAAGCACAGCGTTACATAACTGACGGTCAGTGAATATGGTGAATGTGTGTGTGAGCTTGTGCGTGTTTGAGCAATTGTGTGGGAAAGCGAGTGTATGTGTGAGTGGAAACATGTGAGTGTGAGCGTTTGAGCTTGTGTTTTGTGTGTATTGCATATAGCTTATTGCCTAATAGCATTGTGCGTTTTACCTATTGTGCTTTACATATAGCATTTTGGCTATTGCGTGTAGCGTATTGTGTTTTGCGTACTGACTTACAGTGTTTTTTCCTATTTCATATAGAATTTGGCTATAGCATCTTGCATATAGCATCTATCTTTTGGCGTATTGCATAAGGTTTAGTTTATAGCTTGTTGCTTATAACATTTTGCATGTAGCATTTTGAAAGTAGTGTTTTGCATATAGCATTTTGCACGCAGTGGTGTGTGTTTGTGTTTGGCGTATAGCATATGGTGTTTGTCATTTAGCATTTGGAGTAAGGCATATTGTGTTTGGAGTTTGGCATATTGTGTGCAGCATTTGGAGTACCTCGTATGGTGAACAGCTTTTGGTGTACAGCATTTGGTATACGTAATTTGGTGTTTGGTGTATAGCATATTGTGCATAACATTTTCTTTATATTGCTTGGCGTATGGCATGCAGCGTTTGGTTATGATGTACATCGTTTGGCATTTCGAGTATAACATCTGGCTTATGGCACCTTGCTTTTGGTGTATTGTGTATGGCGTTATGCATATTTTGTATGCCATGTAGCATTTGGCACATTGCGTATATCATTCTGTGTTGTACATATTGCATTTTGCATATAGCGTACGGATTGCCTATTTTGAGAGTAGCATGTTTTGTGTGTGTATAGCATTTAATGAGTAGTATTTTGAGTAGGGTTGCGCCGATACCGATACTGGTATCGGTATCAGTGCCGATACCAGCATTTGCACGAGTACTCGTACTTGCGCAAATGCGGCCGATGCCAGCACCGATACCCTGTGTCAGGGTCGGTGCTGCAGAGAGGGAGCCCGGGGAGCTGCTCACAATGCTCCCCGGTCGCCTCTCTCCCTCTTGCAGTGTCAGAGCGTTGCTGCGGCTTACCACGGCAACGCTCCGACGCTGACCTCTGCTGGGGCTCGCGAGAGAACAGCGAGCACCCGGCAGAGGAGGGTAAGGCAGATCAATAGAGGCAAGATGGGGCATCAAGACCGGGTGAAGAGGCAGAGAGGGGGTCAAAAGGGAGAAAGAGAGACAAAAGGGACAGAGAGAGAAAAAAAAAAAAAAAGAGGGAAAAGGAGGAAGGATCAGGAGACAAAAGGAGGGGGCCAAGAAAAGGTAAAAGGAGGGAGATCAGGAGGGAGAGAGAGAAAGAGGCAAAAGGGTGGGATCAAGAGTCAAGGAGGGGGAGAAAGGGGTATCAAAAGGGAGAGAAAAAGCAAAGGCAAAAGGAGGGGGCTCAAGATGGGGAGGATGAAGCAAAGGGTGGGAATAAAGAGGGGGAGAAAGAGGCAAAAGGGGAGATTCAAGAGATGGTGCTACACTTTGAATTGTATGTATCGCTGTGAATTCTGTGTCCTTTTACTCAGAAATGCTTTAGACTTGAGAAAGGGAGGTTCTCCTGAAAGCTTGTCAATCCAAACTTCTGTTAGTCCAATAAAAAAGGTATTACAAGATACTTATTTTGTTTGTTATTTTACATTATATATATATATATTATATATATATATATATATATACACATACATACACACACACACACATATACACACACACCATTATATATAAAAAAAAAAATTATATATATATATGCATGCTTTAGGTACTTGGAAAACTGGCAAATGACCGCAAAAAAAAAAGTATCGGTAATTGGCATCGGCGAGTACTTTAAAAAAGTATCGGTACTCGTACTTGGTCTTAAAAAATTGGTATCGGTGCATCTCTAATATAGGTCGAGTCAGTGGCTACATCTCTTTAATTGACTGACGTGCATTCGAGTAGACTTATCCTGAAAATATAAACAGTTAGCAGTGCTTGAGGACTGATGTTGCCAACACCTGAGATAACTTATTAGCGTTGTATCATATTTCAGTAGTTTTGTGTGTGATCTCGTGACAAAATGACCATTTTAAATATGTCATTTTCACGAGATACATATACTTTATTGCTAGATATAAGTAGGGAGCCCAAGTCTTACCTTGGTCATGAATGCAGTACAATTGACAAAATAATCTCAATTCATTCTGCCTTATGAGAACATTAGACACCCTAAGAAAACTCAGGATTTGATAAGCTCATTTATTGAAACTTCTTAACTCTGACACCTACTTTAGTTCAGTACATACTAAAGTCAGTTTAACCCTTTGAGTGCTGGAGAGTTACGCAACCCATACGCAACTTCTCTGGCACTCAAGGAGTTAAGAACAGCAGCATTCTGCAACGTAACCCCTTGCGGACCAGTAGGCTGTGCAACTCATTGCAAAGGAATACACTGCATACAAGCAAAAGGTAATAAGATGAATACCTAGAAGCTGTAAACGGTCTTTTGCCATTATCAAATTTGTAGACATTTTAGCTTGTAGACGCCGTGCTCTGTCATACTGTTCACCTAGAAAACAAGAATGAAAGAGAATGTTACAAGGGAATAATGTACAGCAATTCGTTGTTTAAAAGCAATGCTCAAGGACCAACAAAATACTATTAGATCAGTATACAAATAACTCCAGATTCATGAGTAGGAAAAGTAAAATTGTAGCACCGAGTGTCCAATAGCCATAGTTCCAAAATCCATTCAAACTCCACTGCAGGCGTGGTGGTCGGAACAATACCCGATTTCCTGAAGTGCTACAATCAGGGAATACCAATGTAGTTAACAGAGGAGATATTACTTCATTGTAACTAGCAAGACATGAAACTTACAGGACTACATCGTGCAATCCTGTCCCAATTAGACTAACAGAATTAGTTTAATTTTGCTTTTCTAAGTCATCAATTTGGAGTTATTTGTATAATTTCACTGGGACTTTCACAGTGACTGGTTTAGTGATGTATCATTATGCTTTTTTTATTTTTTATTTTTTTTTCTCTACCCTTATTTGGGGTCATTTATGAATTTCCGCCTTTGTGGCCAGCTACATTATTATCAACATCACTTCAGTTGGATTGCCATCGGCTTGCTCTTGGCTCAGTCGGATCTTAATGGTGCTGCACATGCCAATGAACAGATGAAGCATGGCATGTTAGCATGAATAGCTCAATATTTCACTGCAACAAGATACATAATTAGCTGGATCTTAAATTAAGTTAGTAGCATGATTTCCTTATTCTTCTGATTTTCAATTTTTCCCTTCGCCTAGCTCTCTGCAGCAGGTTTAATCATTGCAACTTATAATTATTATGATTGTTGATATAATCTATATATCCCCCTCTCCATTTCTTGATATAATGGACTTTATAATAAAATATATTTTTCTTGTTCTAAGGGCAGAAGGTTCTGTAATATAAGGCACTTGCAAGAAACAATGTAAAACGGAAATAAGCAGTGTGTAATCAATGAATGATACAGATGTCCGCTTACTAGAAATATTCTGTCAAAGCCTGTAAATGTGTCTCTGGACAGATCACCGTGTCCTCCAGTTCTCCTTTCGTTCTCCCGAAGCCTGCTCCACCCCTGCTCTGCGATGCTCTCCCCAAAGAAATCGCAAGCAACCGCCATCAAACGCTGTCTTTCTCCACACACGTGGAGTCACTCTGTACATGGAACTTGCTCGGAACTTGCTCAACGCGTTTCTGCGCAACACTGCGCCTTCATCTGGAGCAAATCTATTTGCTACAGACGAAGGCGCAGTGTTGCGCAGAAACGCGTTAAGCAAGTTTCACGTACAGAGTGACTCCACGTGTGCGGAGAAAGACGCCGTTTGTTAGCGGTTGCTTGCGATTTCTTGAGGGAGAGCATCGCAGAGCAGGGGAAGGAGTGGAGCAGGCTTCGGGAGAACGAAAGGAGAACTGGAGGACACGGTGATCTATCCAGAGACTCATTTACAGGCTTTGATACCAAGAATATTTCTAGTAAGCGGACACCTGTATCATTCACTGATTACACACTGCTTGTTTCCGTTTACATTGTTTCTTGCAAGTGCCTTACATTGCGTTCTCCCTTGTAAGCAGCCACTCTATCAGTATATTATTCCGTTATATCCATATATTACTCCCCTCTAGCACAAGCCATTTATGGATACTGTTCCTTTTATCCGATACTACATATTCTTTATATATTATATATATATATATATATATACACACACATACATACATACATACATATATATATATATATATGGATTGTACACCTAATATTTGTAGTTATATGGATTCTCTTGCACAGTATCTATATATTTAAGGGCTCTTGTGTATATATATATTACATTACTATTTTAGATCCACTTTGGATTATCTATTTTATTTTTATTTCTATAGCTTTGTCTTATTCATTTTTGAAATAAGTATTTTTTCACATTGCAATTTACATCTATCTATCTATCTATCTATCTTTGCTTTGACCTACTACACTTAGAGGATATTTTTTTGCGCTGTCCACCCCTCCCTTCTTTTTGATATTTTTCCCCACCTGGTTCCAGCTGCAATCACAGATTCGCACAAACACCGGCTGACCCCCTAGCTTGTTTCAACCGGTAGCCATAGAATCACACATGCGCAGTTAGCTTCCTCATCCTTTTTCCACTGCTAGCCACTCTACTGCACCCAATGTGGTATGTCAACCCACAATTGTGCTGGCAAGAGGTCCTCCAAGGAAATCCCATGGTGTTGAATCCTTTTAGTATCTTTGAGGTGACTGCTGTGTAAAATATTTTTATTTTTCCTGTAGCACCACATTCTGGAAATAGGGCTAATTTAGGAGTAGAAAGGCAAGTGACCCCTCATTTAATGGTCTACTTTGCAAAACTGTATGATTTGCCTAACATTTCTTTATATTTCTTAACCCCTTAGTGACAGACAACTTACCTGGTAAGTCCAGGAAGTCATTCGTTATAATGGGAAAAAAAAAACCCTGTCATTAATTAAATTAGGACAGCTGATATGCTGTTCTCCACAACCACTTGCCTCGGTCTTTGATAAACTTCAGGAGCGGATTACAGTTCCCTAGCTAGCGTATTAAAAATCAGCACTGGTAGGACTTTCATCAACAACATGGATGCAGGGTATGATGTGTATGAAAGCGCACTCGCATGCACGCACACACTAACGTTTATTGTGCCACTCAAAAAAATAAATAAATAAAAATATGTATCTATTCATAAAAGCTTCTGCACATATAATACCAGTATCTAACAGCTCGTAATTAGTCCACATGCTTTTGCTTATTTGGTAAGCTCCTCCTCTTCAGTGGTAATGGCTATGGTGTCTCTCCCTTTCACATCTCCATGACCAAAATCCAATAGCTGAGTGTTTTGCAGTGCTGTAACCCAAGTTCCTCAGGTAAGTGTTTACAGTGAAAACGCTACTGCCGTTGTCACAGGAAAGAGAATAACTTGCACCTTTGTGTTTGATCATTATTGCAAAACATGTGCATTGGAAACCTCTACCATTTAAGAGGTTAAAATGCAGATTTAAATCAAAAAGTATTTTGAACTGTCTGAGAAGAGACTCATTTGTGAGTAGAGTTCAGTTTCTATCTGTGTGGTACAACAACCGGTAATATGTTGTTTGGGGGGTTTGCACCCATTTTATTTTTTTGTCTTTGTTATGCATTAGAGTGGAATTAGGACCACTTTTTAAAAGGTTGCAGGTACCAATAAGAGACGTTTACAGACATCAAGAAATTTGGACTTGCTATATTTTACATCAGTAAATTGTAAATTGGGAGTCAGAGATGTTATGAAGGAGACTGCAATCCAAATTTGAAGGTGTCAAAGGAATGGTGCCCTACCCAGGGTGCAGTCTCTTTTAGCCCACTAGTGCCTTTCACAGAGAGGAAATATCCTAAAGCATATCATATTGGTCCTGCCAGTTTACAGCACAGCACCGTTTAAAGTTTTGAATGCTAGCAGAGTATCTGATGCATTGTAAAGCACTCAGAGTTAAAGGGAAATATTTTAGTTTTGTAGTTTACATTGTTTGTGTGTGTTGCTATATAATGTGTTGGAGACCTCTATAGCATTAAAAGCCCCATTTAAATCAACAGGAACGTTTATATGCCCTCCAAAGTGCAGCTGGTTTGCTCCTCTTTGTCTTTATACTTTAGACCCAAAAGGCTTATTCAAATCTTTCCAGAAGAATCTTATTCATAAAAGAAATGTTTTCAGTTCCAGTTTTGTTTCCTTCAGTAAAGAAAATAATGATAAAATATACAAATCTCAGTCACCCAGTAGATAAGCAAAATGCACTACTTACCTTGTCCAGTGACTGGTACAGCTATGCCTTTCTCCAGCTCTTCAATACCCTTCTTATACCATTCAACAGCTTGCTCCTTTTGATCTGCATTTAAAAAGGGAAGGGTTTTAAAAAAAAAAAAAAAACAATATACTGGTGGCCGCCACAGACATGTCGTGGTGGCCACACTATAACATTAACATGCGCAAATGGTACAAGGGGGTTAAGGCATATAAAACTGCGTATAAATATGTGCAACAGTAACATTTTAAAGCAGAACTACCACCTTTAACAAAGATGGCCCCAAATAATTCCTCATCTGGTGACTAGCTGCTCAGTAGCGCTAGTCAACAGAATTATTACCTTGTTAACGCGAAGTGTCCACTACTCCGGGACTGACAGGCAGGACAGAGAGCAGACATCTCTCCATAAGGACGTCTGCGCGCCTGCACCGTCAGTCCCTTTTGGAGCCGAACTGCTCCTAGCAACGCCTCCTAGAGCCGGCTGGGACTGACAGCGCATGAGTGCAGACATCACTATGGAGAGATGTCTGCTCTCTGTCCTGCTGTCAGTCCCGAAGCAGTGGATACTTAGTAGCGCTAGTCGACAGAATTATTACCTTGTTAACGCGAAGTGTCCACTGCTCCGGGACTGACAGGCAGGACAGAGAGCAGACATTTCTCCATAGTGACGTCTGCACTCCTGCGCTGTCAGTCACAGCCGGCTCTAGGAGGCGTTGCTAGGAGCAGTTCGGCTCCAAAAGGGACTGACGGTGCAGGTGCGCAGATGTCAATATGGAGATATGTCTGCTCTCTGTCCTTCCTGTCAGTCCCGGAGCAGTGGATAATTCGTGTTAACCAGGTAATAATTCAGGCGACTAGAGCTACTGAGCAGCTAGTCGCCAAATGAGGAATTACTTGAAGTCATCTTTGTTAAAGGTGGTAGTTCCACTTTAAACACAGAGCTAACTAACCCATATGATACAAATTGGTCCCTATGGTGCAGTTCACGTACATGATTTCCAGCTAGTACAACACACTGTAATGCAGAATGTTCTTGCTTTGGCACAAACAAGTTTCACCATGCCTTATCAGTATGATGGTCTATAGAAGCATTTCCCAAAACCAGATCGAGGAACACATCTACAGTGCAGGTTTTCAGTATCTCCTCAAATTAGACCAGGAGAACATAATTCGCACAGTTGTCTCTGTTACAATGACTCATCCACTGACTGATCCACTTGTGCTCATATGAGGAGATCCTGGAAATCTGTTGCATTAACGTGTCTCGAGGCCTATGAGGATGCTGTGCAAATCATTGACATGGGTGACATAGATGGAGATGCAGTTCCTACCCTATAAGTGGGTGATCCATGGAAGTGGCAGATGAGAAGAAATAGCTGGTGAGATGGCTAAGTTGGTTAAGGCACCAGCTGTAGAATCTGTTCAAACCACAAGGTTACAGGTTCTAGTCCCAGCAGGGTCTACTCAGCCTTTCATCCTTCCAAGGTAGAGAAAATGAGTAATAATATCTATACCCCCAGGACATACTTGAAAATGAGAGGCAATCTCAATGTATCATTCCTGGTAAAATACTTTGATATTATTAAACAAGGGCAAGCTTGATCTGCCCTATAGCGCATAGTAATCATGTCACCCGTGTGAACAAAGCCTTCAGGATCTACATACAACTACAGGGCACCTTCACTTTAATATGAGCTTAGATTGTAAGCTCTATGGGGCAGGGACCTTTTATCCTAATGTATAGTCACCTGGTGTTCCCCTTATGATTGTCTTTATAAGCACTTAATCACCGCTCTTATTGAACCCCTTCTATTAAATGTAAACTACCAAGTACACTGGTTGGCGCCATATAAATAAAAATATAAAATTCAATACCTTATATTATGAGGTTGGTGCCAAATATCCTTATATCTTTGTCTTTAGGATCTAGTCCAGAAATGGGCACTGTGTCTCTCCAGCTACTGGCCATGATCAGCTGAGGATGATGCAAGTTGTAGTCCAACAATAGCTGTAGAGCCACATGTTGGCCAAACTAGGCCTAGACAGCACAGCCTTTTGCAAAACATCTGCACTTTATTTTATTATTAAATTAACCTATTTGATGCTACAGGTCTGGAGTCCATTCTTTTTTTGTATTTTTATTAGTGATTTTGCAAAAGGTCTTCAAGGAAAGGTATGCCTTTTTTGCCGATGATACAAAGATCTGCAACAGGGTAGACATTCCAGGGGGAATAAGCCAAATGATTTCGGTAAATTAGAAGAATGGACAAGAGTATGGCACCTGCAGTTTAATGCTGATAAATGTAAAATAATGCACTTGGGAAATAAAAATCCAAAGGAAAAAAATACTACCAAAGGGATAGTAATACTTCGTTTTAACTTTATTTTATTTTGTAGGCATTAAAAAAACATGAATAATGATATAAGTCTTATCTCCCAAACCTTTATGGTTTAAGAGATATTCACAAGCAAAGTGTCCCCCTCCCGCCCCTTTTACTGATGAAACACTTTTCAGCCAGGGCAGAAGGGAGCTGCCCAGGTAGACTGCAGAGAGGGACAATCTTCAATTAAGATAACGGAAAAACCTGCAAAGCTTGTCAAGGGGGGCAGGGATTTCATTGTTTTCAAAGGAATAAGAGTGTCCCCTTCTGTTATCTGTCCAGTCTATGGACTGCATTCCACATCTGAGAAGAGATTGTTTACAGTAGGTAAAAAGGGCAGGAGGGGGAAACTTTGCTTGTGAATATCTCATAAACCATAAAGGTTTGAGAGATAAGACTTATATCATTCTTCATGTTTTTTTAATGCCTACAAAATAAAATAAAGTTAAAACGAAGTATTACTATCCCTTTAACCCTGTTCAGCATTTAAGGACCAAAGGACCGCGCGGGGAGACCGGAATTCCATGACGGTCCTGGCACGTCATGGGTCGTTAACGCAGAACAAACCATGACGTGCCATGACCGTTAAGGGGTAATGATACTGTGCTGTCAGAGACAACAGAGGAAAGAAATAATTACTCCCAAATTCTAAGGACTTAAAGGTAGACAGGCAATGCAATAAAGCTGTGAGGAATGCAAGAAGGGTGCTAGGTAGTATAGCTAGGGGAATTAGTAGCAGAAAAGAGAAGTGGTCATGCCGCTCTACAGATCTCTACACTGTGTGCACAATTATTAGGCAAGTTGTATTTTTGAGGATTAATTTTATTATTGAACAACTACAATGCTCTCTGACAATCCAAAATGCTAAGAAACCTTAAACATGAATATTTAAGAAAGTAAAAGTGAGGTTTTGCCTTTATTTGGAGAATATCTATGTGTGCACAATTATTGGGCAACTATTGGTGTGCAGAATTATTATGCAACTAAATGAAAAATGACAATTTTCCTATCTTGTGTGTTTATTTTCATCTATTAAAGTGAGTATACTAAACAACTCAAAATTTACAAATAAACATTTGTGACATTTCAAAAAAAAAAAAAAAAAAAAAATTGGTGACCAATATAGCCACCTTTCTTTTCAATAACAGTCACAAGCCTTTCATTCATGGAGTCTATCAGTTTCTTGATCTGATGACAATCAACTTTTTGTGCAGCAGCAACCACAGCCTCCCAGACACTGTTCAGAGAGGCCACTGTTTTCCTTCAGTGTAAATCTGCCATTTAAAAGGGATAGTATACTTAAAATGTAAAAAAAAATATGTCGTAAGGTTTATCCTCCTGAGTAAAACAAGAGTACTCCCACTGCTGAAAGGTGTTTCATTCAAAAGTTATTAATTTTCAAAGTTGAATTTTTTTGGTGCAATATTACAGTGGCCTGAAATTGTACAGTGGTGCTGTTGCTACATGATCCTATGGACAGATTTGGTCCCGGAACCATAAATCTCCATAGGATGGTGTAGCAACAGCGCCACTGTACAATTTCAGGCCACTGTGATATTGCACCTAAAAAATTAAACTTTGAAAATTAATAACTTTTGAATGAAACACCTTTCAGCAGTGGGAGTACTCTTGTTTTACTCAGGGTGATAAACCCTACAACATATTTTTTTTTTACATTTTAAGTATTACTATCCCTTTAAGAAGGACCCACAAGTTCTCAATAGGGTTTAGGTCAGGAAAGGAAGGGGGCCATGTCATTATTTTATCATCTTTAAGGCCTTTACTGGCTAGCCATGCAGTGGAGTACTTCGATGCATGCGTTGGAGCATTGTCCTGCATAAAAATCATGGTCTTCTTGAAAGATGCAGACTTTTTCCTGTACCAATGCTTGAAGAAAGTGTCTTCTAAAAACTGGCAGTTGAGTTTGAGTCCATCTTCAAACCGAAAAGGTCCAACTACCTCATCTTTGATCATCCCAGTCCATATCAGTACCCTTCCTCCACCTTGATGGCACCTGAGTCGAAGTGAAGCTCTGTGCCCGTTACAGATCCAGCCACGGGCCCGTTCATCTGGAACGTCAAGAGTCACTCTCATCTCATCAGTCCATAAAACCTTTGAAAAATCTGTCTTCAGATATTTCTTGGCCCAGTCTTGAGGTTTCAACTTGTGTCTTGTTCAGCGATGGTCGGGTTTCAGCCTCCCTTACTGTGGCCATGTCTCTGAGCACTGAACACCTAGTACTTCTGGCCACTCCAGGTAGGTTGCAGTTCTGGAATATGACAACACCGGAGGATAATAGGCTCCTGGTAGTTTCATGCTTGATTCTTCTCAAATCTCTGGCAGTTAATTTGCTTCTTTTTTTCTCAACACGTTTCTTGCGAACCTGTTGACTATTTGCAACAAAACGTTTGATGGTTCTGTGATCATGCCCCAATATCTTAGCATTTTCAAGAGTTGCATTCCTCTGAAAGACTTTTTACAATTTTTGACTCCGTTATCTCTCTTTTTCTGCCCATGTTACCTGAGGAAATGAAGCTGCCTAATAATTATGCACACCTTGACATAGGGCATTCATCTCCTTAGGCCACACCTTCTCTCATTACACGAATACACATCACCTGATATGCTTAAATCCAATAAGCATTCAAGTTTATACAGCTTGGAGTTGGAAAATATGCATAAAAAGAGAGAAATTTACTAACCGATATTTCCTTTTCTTCTGTGTATCTCCACGTCACATTGCATGATGGGATTTACTTCCTTCCTCTAGCTGGTAGGACCATTCAATTTTAATTAAATAGGGTACGCCCCCCTACCTCTTCAGTTATACTGTCTGTCCAAGCTGAAAAATATAGCATAAACAGGTTAAGGGTGGGTGTGACGTGGAGATACACAGAAGAAAAGGAAATATCGGTTAGTAAATTTCTCTCTTTCTTCTGTGTACTCCCCGTCACATTGCATGATGGGAATTTCCCAAGCAGTTTAAAAAAGGGGGGGAGAATACATATGGATAAATAATAATAAATTAAACAAATCCTACCATTCATTGTGGGATTACCGCTTGCAGCACTCCTCGTCCAAACTTTGCGTCCGCAGATGCTTCTATATCCAGCTTGTAATGTTTAATGAAGGTGGATATAGATTTCCAAGTGGCTGCTTTGCATAACTCCTGAGGAGTAGCATTAGATTTTGTTGCCCATGATGTAGACATTGCCCTTGTTGAGTGGGCTTTTATTTTAAGAGGAGGGTCTAGTCTAGCCTCCTTATATGTAGAAATTATGCACTGCCTTATGCATCTAGCCACAGATTGTTTGGATGCTGCCAGGCCTTTACCTCTGCCCATATATTGTAGGAACAACGTGTCTGACTTCCTAAATTCTGCTGTTCTATTGAGATAAATGGAAATACACCTTACTAAGTCTAGTAGATGTAATCTTTGCTCCTTCTCCCCTCTAGGGGAGGAACAGAATGAGGGCAAAATGATCTCCTGATTCTGATGAAAGTCTGAAACTACTTTCCCCCTAAAGGATGGTTTTAACCTGAGAACAACCTTATCCTGATGTAGGGTTAGATAGGGTGCCCGACAACACAAAGACTGCAGCTCATTGACTCTTTTTGCTGACGTAATAGCAGTTAAGAAGACTGCCTTCCAGGTTAAGTGCTTTAATGATACCTGCTCCAGGGGTTCAAAAAGGGGGGAGTCAATAAGTTGAGTCAGGACTAGGTTTAAGTCCCAGGCCGGAACAACTTCTCTAATCCTGGGTCGTAATTTCTCTATAGCTTTAACAAATCTCCTAATTAAGCTATCTTCTGCCCAGTGCTTGTTCATAACGGCTGAAAGGGCTGATACTTGTACTTTGATAGAGGCTGGGCTTAATCCCATGTCAAAACCTCTTTGTAAAAATTCCAAGATTATAGGAGCCTTAACCTGGTGCTTATGTATCTTGTTTCTTATAGCCCATACTCTAAAAGTTTTCCAAATCCTATCGTATATATTAAGAGTTGACTTCTTTCTACCAGATAGGATGGTGTCAGCTACTTTACTTGAAATGCCGCGATCTAATAGAGCTTGCCGCTCAACCTCCAGGCTGTCAGCTGGAAAAAACTGGGGTTTGGATGAAGCAAGGGTCCCTGAGACAGAAGGTCCTTCCTGTCTGGCAATCTCCAAGGCTTCTGTCTGGACATTCTGACTAGCTCCGAATACCAAGTTCGTCTTGGCCATTTCGGTGCAATCATGATGACTTCTGCTTTGTCTGTCACAATTTTTCTGAGGACCTCCCTTATTATTGGGATAGGGGGGAAAATGTACGCTAGAGAAAAATTCCAGGAATGCTTCAAAGCATCCTGTCCCAATGCTACCGCTGATTTTCCCCTTGTGAAAAACTGGCTGCACTTCCGGTTCTCCAAGGTTGCCATTAGATCTACCACTGGGGTTCCCATTCTTTCGGTTATCTGAAGAAACACTTCCTGATTTAGGGACCATTCCCCTGGGTGCACCTTGTTTCTGCTGAGATAGTCTGCTTGTATGTTCTGAATTCCTGCTACATGGGAGGCTGTGATTGCATTTAGGTTCCTTTCTGCCCAAAGGAGTATTTGAGACACTTCTCTGTTTAGGCTTGAACTTCTTGTTCCGCCTTGGTTTCGAATGTACATGACTGCAGTCATGTTGTCCGACCTGACATGTACAGCTGTTGTTCTTAGTTCTTGCTTGAAGTGAATTAGAGCATACCTTATTGCTCTGATTTCTAACAGATTTATGTGTAATTTTCTTTCCTCTGAGCTCCAGGTTCCTTGGATTGCTCTGTTTCCCCAAACTGCACCCCATCCATAAGGGCTGGCGTCTGTTGTGACTATGTTCCATTCTGGGTCTCGCAGTGATGTTCCCTTTTCTGGGTTTTTTCTGTTTGTCCACCACAATAGATCTTGACGCACCTCCCCTGGCAGCCTTATTCTCTGTAAGGGATTCTGCTGATGTTTGTTCCAGTGCTTCAGGAAGTAACACTGTAGATGTCTTGCGTGAAATCTTGCCCAGGGTACCACCTGGATTGCAGACATCATGATTCCTAGGCACTTCATGAATAGGTGTGCTATGTGGCTTTTCTTCTCTCTGAACTTCCTTACTTTCGTGAGGATACTGCATATCCTTTCTTCTGATAGGGTTATCATTGCTGTTTGCGTATTGAATCTCATCCCTATGAATGTCAATTGTTGTGTAGGAATTAGGTGACTTTTCTGGAAATTTATCATCCAGCCTAGGCTTGTAAGATGATCTACCATCAGATTCGTGTTTGTGATGGCTTGGTCCCTTGTTTGCGCTACCAAAAGAAGGTCGTCTAAGTATGGAATTATCAATATTCCTCTTTCTCTTAATGGCTCTATAGCGGCTGCCAGAATCTTTGTGAATACTCTGGGAGCCGTGGATAGGCCGAACGGGAGTACCTTGAACTGGAAATGACGATTTCCTACAGCAAACCTCAGGTATTTGTGGTATTCTTTTCTTATCTGGATATGGAAATATGCGTCCTGCAGATCTACTTTGGTGAGGAAGCTTCCTGGCAGAACTGATCTTATTACTGATGTAACTGACTCCATCTTGAAGGACCTTGTTGCCAAGCAAGTGTTGAGTTTCTTCAAATCCAGTATTGTTCTGCCCGAACCTGATGGTTTGGGGACCATAAACAAAACAAAATAAGTTCCTGAGAATTTCTGCTCCTTTGGCACCAGCTGAATAGCTCCCTTTTCTTTCAGAATCTGAATTTCCTTGAACAAGAGGGTCTTCTTCCTTTGGTTCGATGGAATTCTGGATGCTCTGAATCCCTGTGGTATTGGGGTCTGGACAAAGGGAAGTGGATAACCCCTTTCCAGAATCTGTTGGACCCATTTGTCTGATGTTACCCACTGATTCCGAAACAGATGCAGGCGACCCCCTACCTGCTCTGGAAAAGGGTTCCGCCAAACTTCAGAATTCTTTCTTGCCCTGTTGTTTCTTGGGGAAATCTCTGCGATATCCTCCCCTTGAAGACTGGTATGAAGACTGTTTTCTTTGGTCAAACTGTCTTCCTTGATATCTCCTGGTATCTCGAAAGGAATAAGACTTGTTCTTAAAAGCAGCTGATCTTGAGGGGGATCTCCTCTTTTTTTCTTGTGGTAGAAAAGCACTTTTTCCACCAGACACTTTCTTTATGATATCCTCTAGTTGTTCACCGAATAGCATATCTCCTTTGTAGGGCAGATTGACCAGCTTGTTCTTAGATGATGCATCTGCTCCCCATGGCCTAAGCCACAATGCTCTTCTAGAGGATACTGCAAGAGCTGAGGATCTAGCTCCCATTTTTACTGCATCAATGGAGGCATCACATACAAAATTGTTGGCTTCTTTTATAATTGACAGTCCCCTAGATAGCTTTGATCTTGATGTACCTGAATCAATATCTTCTTCCAAAGTATTGATCCATATACGCATAACCCTGGATACACATGCTAGGGCCGTAGCTATCTGGATATTACTGCCAATAAGCGAATATTGCCTCTTAAGAGCTGACTCCATTTTCCTGTCCATGGAATCCTTTAATGAGGATCCATCTTCAAGTGGTATGGTGGTATATTTTGCTATCCTGGAGACAGCCGCATCTACTTTAGGTGGAGATGTCCAGTTTTTAACAGTTGCCATAACAAAAGGGTACATTCTACCAAACTTTTTAGTAACTGACGACCGTCTATCAACCTTACTCCATTCATTGGATATAATATCCGAAATAGATTGATGGACTGGAAAACTTAGAGTAGGCTTTTTATTACCTAGAAAGGCCGTATCTAAGACACCTAAGTCCTTTTGCTCCTCTACTAAGCCTAATGTCTTACGGACAGATCTTAGGAAGCCATCAATTCTATCTAGGGAGAAATCACCTGAGTTCTCCACTATTTCCCCTTCTTCTTCCTCTGTAGAGAATTCAGACGGTCCCTGACTGTTTTTATCCTCATTATCCTCTGTCCTCAGGGAAGAGGTACCTTCCCCGGGATCTTCTAACCTTTGTTTCTTCCTAGGAGCTAAAGAGTCCTGCATAGAAGAGAAGGTCTCTTGCATAGAGACCTTCATCCAGGATAAAAAATCCTGGAACTGTCCTGGCATTTCCTGAAGGGCTGCCTGCTTAAGGCAATCCTGGCAGAATTTTGCATTATCTGCAACTGGTAATTTCTTATCACAATTTGAGCAGGTTTTGCATTTTTGGGGCTTGTCTTCTTTAGAAGGCCCTGCATCAGCTTTTTCCTTGCTGGAAGAGGACTTTGATGAAGACATTTCTAAAACTTAACCTTTAATCCTACCTATTAAAAGTTATACCTCTAAAAGAAAATGGAACATGAAAGAAATCCTTACCTGCCGCCAAAACTGCATTTCTTATATACAGCGTGCGTTCCATTGCCGAAACGCAGACCCATCACACCACCGGATACATAAGAGGCCGTTCTCCGATGGAAAGTCTCCTAGTGGCGTGCGTGTCAGGCTGAACCGCATCATGCGGCCTTCCACCTTCTGCACACGCTTCTCGTTTCCTGCTGCGTTCGCGCCTTCCAGCTTCTCTCATTCGGCTGGGCATAGGCGCACGGTTGCAGACGAATCATGCCGCCAACAGGAGGACGCACTGTTAGACCGGATCCAATCCTGGCCACTTGCTTCAATCTCTCCGGTGCCACTCCCGCGACAGCGCGACGGGAGGAAGGCCACCTAGTTCGGCACTGTTCAATCTGTGCTGCTGGTTGTGCCTATCCTGTGCCCTTCATCAACCTGGACACAGAATTCATTGGAATAAGGCCCCTCGCTGCATATGAATAGACGGAGGATATTTCCCTCAGCGTTCCGATTCCTCAGGTATTTTATTATTTTTTTTTTTTTTTTTTTTTGACAGAGGTCAAAAACCTCCTGTCCTCCAGCTATTAGGACCAGAAATAACTGAAGGAGGTAGGGGGGCGTACCCTATTTAATTAAAATTGAATGGTCCTACCAGCTAGAGGAAGGAAGTAAATCCCATCATGCAATGTGACGGGGAGTACACAGAAGAAATTATGATATGGTCAAAATACTCACTTGCCTAATAATTGTGCACACAGTGTAGTTAGACCTCACCTAGAGTATGGTGTACAGTACTGGAGACCCCATCTCCAGAAGGACAGAGAAGGGCTACTAAAATGGTAACTGGTTTACAGGAAAATAAGTATCAGGATAGACTAAAGGATTTGAACATGTATAGCTTGGAAAAGAGAAGAGAGAGAGAGGGGGGGGGATATGATAGAAACATTCAAATACATGAAGGGATTCAACAAAGTACAGGATGGAAAGGAGTAAAAATGTTAGGACAAGAGGCCATAGTCTAAAGCTAGAGGGACACAGGTTTAGACGTAATGTAAGAAAGTTTTACTTCAATGAGAGGGTAGTAAATAAGTGGAATAGCCTACCAGCAGAAGTGATAGAAGTTAATACAGTGACAGAATTTAAGCGTGCATGGGATAGGCATAAGGCTGTCCTGTACATAAGAAAAGACCAAAAAAGGTTTGAGGTTTGAAAATGAGCAGACTAGATGGGCCGAATGGTTCTTATCTGCCATCAGATTCTGTTTAATAATGTACATTACACAGTAACCAATGAAAGAACGCCTCTGTGTGCGATAAAAGTACAAAGCCCAAATTACATATTATTTTAGGAAAGGCTAATATTCTATTACTGTGTAATTTGCACATATATACGCCAGATAATACAAGTTATATATAGGAAGAAATATTTTTTGTGAGTAAAATGTTAGCTATTTATCCATTGAATGGCAGAGGGGGGGCAATGTCTGGCTATCCAAAGATTAACTCTATTGGAGGCTAGAGGAATACAATGCGACCAACATCTTGCAGATCTCATTGTTTAACCCTCTGAGTGCCAGAGGAGCATGTACCATATTGCGCTCAAAGGGTTAACCTTTTAAAGCTGGGAGGTGGTGTGCAGCACATACCAATCAGAATAACATAAGCTTGCTCCATCTTGATTTTCTTCAGCACTCTGAAAATCAGGGGAACCAGCAGGAGCTGCCATAAATGACCATCACGTCCTCTTCAGTGCAAGCTAGAGGATTCCAGGACCTGGCACAGAACTGAGAAATGTTTCTGTTCAGCCAAGAGGCCAATAGGTCCACCATCTGAAGATTCCACAGATTAACTATGTAGTCAAATATGCTGACTGAGCTTCCTATTGCAGGGATCCAGATGGGATCCAGATGCTGGTGACAGAGCTTGTCACAACACGGTCTACCCCTGGAATATGAGCGGCAGAGATAGCTAGAACGTGAACCTTGGACCACGTTACAATCAGACAAACCTTGGTCCACGAGGACGCACTCCTGGTCCTTCCATGGCGGTTGATGTACTCCCAGCAAGGACTGAGAGCAATGCCGCAGGGCTGGGTGAATTGTCCAAAGCACCACAAAATTTATGGACAGAGTGCCATTTATATACTTCTGTACCACTGCAGAAGACCAGGACATAACCACCCTATCTTGTCATCTGGTAGGAAAACCTTCCCGAAGAGTGTCAATTCTCATGCCAAAAAAGCAAAGGATCTGGGACTGAATCAAATGATTTCTTGAGATTGAGAACCCAGCTGTGTTCCACAGATTATACATGGAAGACTGAATCTGAGTGAGCAAGATCTCGTCTGAAGAAGCCCATACAGAGGGGGGGGGGGGTCAAAGAGATCCACCAAATATGAGCCACCAAGATTGACATGAACTTTGGGAATACCAGCAGAGAAGACTCCAACCCAAAGGAAAGATCAGTGAACTGATCTTGAATGCAAACTGCAAGAAACTCTTTTAATCAGTGTGGATAGGAAGGTACAGATAAGAGTCTTGTGCCTAGGGGAGTCAAATTCCCCAGGACACATGTGAAATGACTCCATCTTAAACTGTGGAACTAGCACAAAATGTTGATGCTTCTTAAATTCAGAATATGACGGAATCCTCAGTCTTTTCTGGGGACATTGAAAATATTGGAATAGAATCACATGAATCTTTCAATAAAAAGAAATGGTAGTACACCTTAAAGTCTAACAGGGAAGAGACTGCCTACATGATAGAGAGGAACAGCATTTCCAAAATTACTAGGAAAACCCACTGGTCCATGCACCGCAGAGAAAAAGGAGGATGACCATCTACTGCATGAGGAGGACCAGACAGGGCCTGAAATCCATTGCCATTTACAAGGGAAAAATTATTTGGGTTTACAAACTGGAGGAACCATTTTAACGCCAGTCAACAAGAGCAGCTGGTATAGGAGGCTAAAGGACTAGGTATTGCAGTTTCAGGTCCAGATCCTGTTGCCAGCTTAGGAAGTATAACGGTTCACTTGGGCTGCACAATGCAGCAATAATGTATTAGGCCAAGCCCACGGGGAAGGGGAACCTCCTGTCTGGCGACACATCCTGAGACAATCAGAATCTTCTCCTCTGGGAGAAAGAGCTTCTCCTGACAGGTGTCAAACCTCATCCCTAGGAACACCAGAACCTGGGAATGAATCAGAGAGGACTTATGCAGATTTAAAATCCACCTGTGATGAACTAGAATGTGGGCAGAGTCCTGAACATGACTGGCTAGTACCGGCTCCGAAGGGGCCTTGATCAGAAAGTCATCCAGATATGGCTTCAGGGAGATTCGTTGAGCCATTCTTCCAGGAGTAGTTGCTCTAAGGAATGGTGAGGAGGAAACACAACAAACTCCTTCATGCTTCTCTTAAAAATGTCAGGGGAAGAGGAACTAGAGTCAGAAGCCTCTGATACCTTAAGTGCCTCTAGGAAAGCCAACTAAGACACTCTGCAGAGGAACTAGAGTCTTCCTCATTAGAATCCCCAAACAGAATGACAAATCAATCAGTTTCCCAGTAGAACAACCCCCAGTGTTGAGGATAATGCCGTCTATAACATGACAAGCACCTTTTTTTTGGGGGGGGGGGCACAGCATGTTCCATGGCCCAAGAATATGCATCCCTTGAATAGAAGGGATGGAACTGAAGAAACTAGGGCCTTAACCCATGCAGGCTCCTGATCAACAGGTGAGGGCCCTGAAGAATGAGTAGTGCCAGAGAGTAAGAGTGACAGAGTACCAGAAAACTGCTAGTAAGCCCAAATTAACATGAAGAGCAAAGGGTTGAAGGGACCACTAAAGCTTTAGTAGACATATCTGGGTCTTCCTTAGGTTCAGGAGAAGCATAAAGAGCAGTAAAGTAAAATGAAAGTACTTATAAATCGTTAAAATGTATCTGACTGCAAAGTTAATGTGGCAAGCAGGAGGGAGGGACCAGTCTCTACATAGCAAGAAAAATCAATGAATGAAGGGGCTCATTTAAGGACCACCTCTTCCTTTGCCAAAAACAGAATGGTGGGAACTGTAGTTTCCCAGGATTAAAAATGGTGCTGTTTCTCTCCAGCCACCACTAGAGCGTGGTGTGGTAGAGTGGGGTCCCCACTGGCCTCCAGTAAGCTGTTTTGAAAGTTATAGCCTTTCAGCCACCTTATACATCCCAAACACACACTGGGGCAAGAGATGTCCCAGAATGCCCATTCTTAAAGGCACCACAACCTAACAAGACAAAAGTTGCTAAAAAGAGTCAACAAAAAGAGTATGTAAACAGATAAAAAAGACTCATAAAGCAAGGAATGCCCCCACAGGCAATGCAGGGGTTAAAAACCCCACACACAGAAATAGGGACATACTCACAGGACCTCTGCACTCAGAAAATCCATTCTTCAGGCTCCTATATGAACAGAGCAGCTTTGAGGAAGAATGCTGAGAAAATAAACCATACTCCGCCAAACCAGTCCTGAAAGCCTGAACACTCGTCAATCCTTCCAAAGGAGGTCAGGAATAGGAGCCCACCTATGGAGGATTATACAGCCCCATAACTTGTTATCGTACAGAAAAAAATAAAAAGGAAGAACTTTGCCCTTGTTCTTCCTCAGGAAGAGAACTGTTAAAATGGAGCATGTCTGGGAAGGACTAAAGTGGTGCAGGATGGGAGTCTCCACCCCAGACCTCGTCAGTGCCCTGTCCTCCTGAAGGATGCGACTTCACCCCATGGTTCCTGTGTTCCACACTGGACTTAAGAGAAATACATATTCCAAGAGTTACAAACATAAAACCAACCTATAAAATCACAGTAACCATATAAAAAGCCATATTTCTCAAAAGCACAACATAAATCGAAAAATGCCTGGTATTGTCTTACTAAACAAAATAATCAAGCAAGGAAGTTTTCTTAAATGTAGGGGATTTTCCAGTAATGTTTCAGGAAATGCATAAATCAAAACATGTAGCATATAATCAAGCTCAAGCTTACTGTAAGAAAAGAGAAAATATAAAAGCCACATATGTGCCACGTACAGAAATACCAAGTATGTATAGGTGCACATATAAATTTTACTCCTACAAGCCCTAGATTGGCAACAGCATAAAAAAAGCATACATTTCTTGAAAACAGACAATGCTAGACGTTCCAAGCTGTCTGACAGTTCAATACTATTAACTGGGCATTGTGATGCTCATCAGAATATCCAAACATTTTATGTATGGATGATACAAACATGTGCCAGCAATCCAACCCCATTGTGAAAGTCACCAAGGGGAATACAGACAAACAGAAGCCTCAGCAAGTATAAGTTGCACACTAATATCACCCAGGTGAACTAAAAACAACAGACACAAACCAAGGAACATGCACTTCTACACTCATGCACACATTCTCAAAAATGTGCAACACAACATTGCAGGCACAAACATTGATGCACAAGCTTGTGTATTTATTTCACTTTCCTATAAGAAGGATTTTCCCCCAGCCGAGATCCCCCCCAGCCTTCTCTTAAACTTGCCCTGGCTGATGAGAACTGCTGATTGCAACATTACTTAAAGGAATAGTAATACTTAATATGTAAAAAAAAATAAAAAAATAAAAATTACATATTATATATATATATAGTAGTGTTTAACCCCCTGAGTAACAAAAGTTATTCTCACTGCTGAAAGGTGTTTTATTCATAAGTTATTACAGCTCAAAGTTGAATTTCTAGGTGCAATATCAGAGTGGCCTGACATTGTATAGTGGTGCGTTTGTTACACCATCATATGGACAGCTCTGGTCCATAGACCACAAATCTACATAGGATGGTGTAGCAATACCTAAAAAAATTCAGCTTTGAGCTGTAATAAACTTTTGAATAAAACACCTTTCAGCAGTAGGAGTACCCTTGTTTTACTCAGGGGGATAAACCCTACAACATTTTTTTTTTTTTTTTTTTTACATTTTAAGTATTACTATCCCTTTTAAGACATAATTGATGAGGCGCTCAAAAAGACAAGTTGCAGTGCACTATGCAAACGGATCATGTTAACTTTTTATCTTTTTGATCTCTGATTGACAGTGACACAAGTGAGATGGTGTCACCCTCAGCTGGAGTTCTGCAGACGGAAGTAAATGGTTTGAAAGAAAAGCATAAGCATGCATAGAGGACCCCACCCTGATAAGTTGGAGGAGCCATTCCATATTACCACCTAGTGCAAAATTCACGGCTCCTGTAATGTTTACCTAGTAACAGATGGTGTGGCTTTCTACTATTAAAATGTGGCCCTACAGTGTAGGCAAAGTTGTTCCATACACGGAAAACTATTTTTAAAGGGATAGTAATGTTTCATAATAAAAGCAGCTCTAATTAATCATCATAGTATTTGGAATTTGGAAAGTGTTATTTCAATTCTGTCAGAGTTGTAGTTCAAGAGTAATTCAATGACAAAATGTCCCCCTCCCATCCCTTTTACTGATGTAACAATGCTCAGCCAGATCAGAAGGGAGGTGCCCGGGTAGATTGCAGAGAGGGACAATCTTCAATTAAGATAAGGGAAAAACCTGAAATGCTTGTCAAGGGGGGCTGGGATTTCATTGTTTTCATAGGAATAAGAGTGTCCCCTTCTGTTATCTGTCTGGTCTATGGACTGCATTCCACATCTGAGAAGAGATAGCTTACACTAGTAAAAGGGGCGGGAGGGGAAACTTTGCTTGTGAATCTCTCTCAAACCATAAAGGTTTGAGAGATAAGACTTATATCGTTCTTCATGTTTTTTTAATGTCTACAAAATAAAATAAAGTTAAAACGAAGTATTACTATCCCTTTAAACTTTTACCCGCACAGGAAGTGCAGTCAGAAGCCTATAAAGCCAACTTCAACAAATTCACAGGTTTTTGCCATGCAAGCCCAGTTTGCAAATCTCAAAAATCTTACAAGTATGCCACCCATAGTGGTAACAGAAGGACTTGCTTAGGGCTCGGTCCTTCATGCTATAGTCCATTATATCTATCTAAATTTGTTAGCATTTTAACTCTGCAGTAGTCCAAGGCCCCTTTCACACAGGTTGGCATCAAAGCAATGGAAAACACTGTGAAGGAGGGGTGGGGAAATCACACGAGTTTTGAATCATTGTGTTTAGTCACTCACGCAACATGCTCTGTGCCTGACACAAAGGGAAGTAGCATGCAATTTTCTTCAGAAAAGGTGATAATCTAACAAATTTAGTACTGATTTCAATGGCATCTTATTGAAAATTTTTATTTTTATTTCTTTTTTTATTTTTTCAAATCACACAGCTGTTGCAGGTAGAATAGTGGAGGTAAAACTACTATCTATTGAGAGAATGGGATGCTGGGAAAGCACACACTAATGTCAGATGGTACAAAAAAATTCAGGCTACTAAAAACAAAAAGTGGAGCTACAAAGTCTTGTGTTAAAGAACCATTACTGAAAAATAGCAGATTACCACTTAATCTGGTATCACTTTAGAATCAGGAACCATTAGAATCATGGACTGAATGAGGCTATTCTCATTCATGCTGATAAAGCCCATTATTTTAGCTTGGAGACGAAAACCTAAAATGGAGCACACGCAGACAATTGCAGATACTATGCAAAAAAATATTATTGTAATATAAATAAGTATATATATTTAAAAAGGCTTCTGCCTTAAAGGAATACTAATGCATCCAATAAATCCCCAATAAAATAAATGATATTAATGGAGACAGGCATTATTTATTGTTGTATGACTGAGTGACCCCTACAAAGTGTATGAAATGGAAAAAAAGTGTATATTTCAGAAGTTAGTAAAAGTAATTCATAGTACCAGTTAAAGAGAATCACAAACTGCAGGTCTAAGTGTGTGCATGCATGCTTGGTCTCAATGCTCTCTCATAATTTCCCTCATTTTCATACCATCTTAATTTATGGGAACAGAGGTGTTTCTCTTCTTTCACTCCCTCAAACAGAACGATCTGAAGGAGGCTCTTCTGCTAATCTAGGACTGTGCTCATAATGTCTTGTGTCCTTGGGAATGCACTGTGTTGACCCACCACTTATTTTATTGAGCCATCCTACTGGCATAAGCCCATCAGAGACATATTGTCAGGCAGTGCTCTTGCTGTCCTCTCCCCCACTTATAATGCTAAGCATAGAGGAGGTGAGGAGAGGATTACATTTTTGTGTATTTAGCTACTACAATGAGACAGATGCTTCTTTCACATGTTACTTTGGAGCTACAAACAATGTGTTCTGTCCCAGTTTTGATGTGGAGCTGACAGTGAAACTGGTAATTCACCCTTACCAAATTATTATGTACACAGTGCTACTTGAATTATACCACTCCTGTACCAGGAGACTTGAGTAATTCTCAGTTTTTGTACGTGTCATACAACTAACCTGGAGCCATTGACTGACTAGCCTTTAGCCTCTGCATGGGTATGCAAGGCTATGTATTTTTTTTCCCTCCATCTCTTTAGAAATAATGGTCAGTACTCTGCAAGCACAGAAGCATGTTTGCAGAAAGAAATACCTGGCAAAATATTTATTTTGCAGGCTTACAGATTCATAATCATTCAACATATTACAATAAGGCTAGGCCTGAAACAATAGGGTGAGCGGGCATAAATCGTGGTTAGCCCTGCAAAAAAAAAAAGTGTGCAATGTACAATGGGTGGACACAATCTGCCAGCTTCTCACATCTTCAGACTCATTATCAGCTGGTGTGGGGGGGGGGGGGGCAAAGGTGGTACAGGATGCTGAGGGTGCAGAGACAGTGAGTACATCTTCCTGCACCTGGACCATAGCAAAAGAAGACTATGACAGTGCAGCTATTATGCTCATCATCTAACTTCTGGGCTGGTTTTCTCTAGTCTTCCTCTGGACTTTCTGTTCCCTTGCTACATCACACTTTATGGAGGGAAATTCTTATACTGTTATTTTATACTATTGAGGCAGGAAGTTTCAATGTCATTAAAATAAAACACAGGCAGAAAATGGAACCATTCTTGGAGGAAATTCGGCAGGAAAAAGGTGTAAAATATATGGGTTTCTCTACTGGCATGAATTCCAACAGGAAAAGCAGAAAAACCATTTGTGTACAGGTTGTACGAGAATAATGCTCTTTGGAAGACAAGACCTGAAAAGTTAGAAGACACATGCAAAGAAGCAAATTCAGACATGCCCCCTGCTGGAGATAGGTGGATACTGAAGGAAGGAGGAAGAGGTAGCGACACTACACAGCTCACAATTGAAATGGAGCTACAATCATTAGTATTGTAGCTAAGTTTCAGTTGTAAGCACTGTGGTGCCACTTGTGTAGCACCATTCAGGTATATATTCTCTGATATTATTATTGAAAAACCATTTCAATTGTAAGCTCTAGACTCAAACTCATAGACACCTTCAGAAGTGGAGGAAGAACCAGTGCTGAAAGCTTAGCTATGTGTCTACTTCTCAAGAGGATCAGCTTTACATTCTGTGAGTTACAGGAACTGCAAAGTCCCTGAACTGTAGGCACTGTGGCTACAACTGAGGGATCAGACAAAGACGCTGGCCTGGAAGGATGCCAACAAGCTCCACATAACCACCTAACTCAGGCTTTTATACCTATGGCATGTGCACATGCCTCAAATGCATTACTTGTTGAACTAATGTTAAAGCTTTTTTTCTACTTTTAACATACTACACCATATTGCTCTTGCCTCTTTGTTCTCTGTCAAAAGCTGATGTGTTATTAAAAATCTACACAAAAGGTTTCTGTCATAGAGACATCGTTTGAAACCCCCTGTATTTAAAAAAAAAATACATGACAAACTTCCTAGGTTACTTAACCTTTTGAGCCAGAGGGGTGCCTTACACACTGGTGTTGGATGACCCATGGCAATCAAAGGACAATATGGTGTCCTGCCACTTCACTTCTCTGACCATGCCAGACCAAGACACTGGCCTAGAACACGCAGCTAACAAGCAATTCAATCAATTCTTCCAATTGTGGGAGAGAATCAAAAGACCATCTGTATAGATGTATCTGCCAAGAAGCCTTCATTGAATGTAATAGTATTTAAATTGTCAGACAGGCATGTGTTAGTGAAAAATTGCTTACTAGTGCACACCAGCAATCAGAAAGTAAAATACATGTATATGTGCATATTCAGCACAGTGGTATTGCTGCATCGTCAATAACAAGTGATGCTGTCAAAATGAGATAAGGTCTGTCACTGTAGGATGGGAGTTACCACATAACCCCTTCAAAACAAAGGGGTGTGCAATTCATTGAGAAGGAATGCGCTGCACACTGCTCTGATCCTCAAGGGGTTACAAAATAAAGTAAATAAATAAATGGCAATACACGTTGAATGGCTGCACTGGAAGCATTTAAATCCAGGTCAGTGCTCTTCAAAGCAAGACAGACAGCACATCCCAAGTGATGAAATTTTAATAACTTACTAGGAAGGAGATTCCATTTTAGACGAGTCGCGCAGGAAAACAATAAAACCATTGGCTGCTACACAACCTCTTGAAAAACTATGATAATTCCAAAACCGCCGTGAGTGTACATACTAGTTGTTTTCCAGGCATGTATTTACAAAATATAGTGAGCATGAGGTCTACTATAGCTGACATTATATATGCCTCACTAAAGCACCCTCCAGACAAAAAACAGTCAGACAGCCCCAGTGACAGCTAATCATTACACAAATTTGGCAGTTATCCCAACCCCAGAATAGTCAGCGCTGTTTACATGTTGTCAGAACAGTGTACATTTTATGTTGTCATTGTTTAATATGTATTTGACAAGATGACGTCAGCACTTACCAAGTATTACCATTCAGTCACACAACTCCTTACCCTTCTCCTGTTCATCGATCCGTAGAGCCATGGAGATGTAATGGAAGGCCTGCTGATGATAACCCCGGACCACCTCTGGCACCTGCCGCTCCTGTGTCAGTACCGTCCTGGAAGAAGATCCCCCGGACTCAATGAGCGTACGAGCCGTGGTGCTCCTTTTGTTCGCCATGATACCACGGAACAGCCGCTCACAACACCAGGCGAAGAGTAGCCCAAGGTGGAAGGCCAAGAAACGGAGGAGGGAGAAGACAGCAAGCAGTGGGTAAGAAAACAAATACAGGTTCCGCTTATGCAACGAGGGCGGAGCGAGAAGGATAGGTGGTTCCGGAGAAGGCGACTGCACCGGGGACCCGGGACCTGTCTCTGCTGATGGGGTCACCGGTTTCTTCTTGCTTCCTCTTCCTCCCGGAGAATTCATTCACAGGGTCCGCAGCCGCCGCCATAACACCGGGCACAGCTGCCGAAAGCCCCACCCACTGCCTGGGTGACAGATTCACAGCCCCGCCCACTGTGCCTGGGTTGCTCTCATTCATCAACTTTAAATCGTCACTCACGCCACAACAGAAAGTATCAGTTTATCCTTCGTCTTGTTGTCCCTTCTTCGATCAGGCGACTCCCTCTGCTGCTGACACTGCCATCTAGCACGCCCATTGTTGTATGTCATATTCTCCTCCTAATTTGTCTGACAGATTCAGCTAGTCTTTCCTGTCGTCTCTGTTTGTATTGGTTCTTTTATTTATCTAACCTACGTTCAAAAGATTAGAGGAGTGCTCATATTCCTGTATATACAAAAAACTGAGCAATCAGGCAGATTGGATTCAAAGAGATCTGGAGCAATATTCTGCACATTTCAAACAAAGGCGTCAAACATACAACAATAAACCTTTGGCTTTCTTGTAAAGCTTTGTTCATTCAAGATACAGTGGCAAGCAGTCAATCAGATGCTATGTAATTATACTAATTTTCCACTCGGGAATAGAATTGAGATGCCTTCATTCTCTAACGGGCTGAAATATTGAATTTAGCAACGAACAGTATGACATACATTAAGGACCCAGGTTTTTATAGTAATATTTTTGCATAGTGAAATGAAACAGAAATAAAATAGGGGTCCAAGAAGAAGGCTTTATTTGTAATTTCAAAAATAATTCATACAATATATTTCCAATACAAATGAATATGAGATATTTCCCACCAATGCTGTTGCATTGTTCCTATTTCAACATCACATTTCCAGCAGGTATTCAAACAGGAAACATTTTGGATAGTGCTCTGGAGAACTGGACTCTTGCATCAAAGTCTGTCATTTTGTTAAGGTGTTCCCAGGAGCCTAGGACTTTTAGGGCCTTAAATATTAGTTGAAACTAGCAGTGTGGGACGGCGTTGCCAGTCTGTTTTTTGTTTATGAAAGTTTTGTAAAATGCATGTGATCATGTTCTGTTTTAGCTCTTCGCCCCCCCCCCCCGACTTGAACTACCGTAGTGTCCCCATAGTGAGAAACACACACATCCCATGGTGAGACACACACATACACCTATAGTGAGACACACACATACACCTATAGTGAGACACACACACATCCCATAGTGTGACACACATATACACATCCTGTAGTGAGACACATATACACATCCTGTAGTGAGACACACACATGCCATGGTGAGACACACATATACACACCCCATACATAGGCATACACACATACACATGCCATAGTGAGACATACACGCACATCCCATACAGAGACACACACACATATACACATCCCATAGTGAGACACACACACACACGTCATAGTGAGACACACACATATACACATCCCATAGTGAGACACACACACACATCCCATACAGAGACACACACACCCACTCCATAGTGAGCACACACATACACAGCCCATACAGACACACACACATATACACATCCCATACAGACACACACCTCCACCATAGTGAGACACACATACACACATCCCATACACAGACACACACATATCCCATAGTGAGAGACACACACGCACACCCTATAGTGAGACAGAGAGATACACATTCCATGCAGAAACACACACCCATACACATGGCACAGTGATAAATACACACACACACATCCCATAGTGAGACACACACATATACACATATCATAGTGAGGTATACACACACATATAACCATCCATAAGTGTATATTTGTTATTAATTTGCAATGCATTGCCTACCCCTCTGGCAGTGAAACAGTTAATGCAATGTACTCTTTTTTTTCCCCACTGGGCTTCAAGGGTTAATATCAGATCTGTGAGTGATGGTATTTAAAAAGTTTCCAGCTATGGCCATAGTGAGAGACACACACAGCCACACACATACATATATACACATGCCATCGTGAGACAGACACACTACACATCCACATCCCATAGTGAGACAAACACACGCCATAGTGAGACACACATATCCCATAGTGAGATACCCACATTCCATAATGAGACAAACATACAGATCTCATAGTGAGACACACATGCACATTTGATTCCATACTGAGACACACACACACACACACACATTCCACACTGAGACACGTATACAGATCTCATAGTGAGTGACACACACACACACACATATTCCATACTGAGACACACATACAGATTTCATAGTGAGAGACACATACACACACATATTCCATAATGAACACATACACACACACACATGCATACATATTCCATACTGAGACACACATACAGATCTCATAGTGAGAGAAACACACACACATACATATCCATACTGAGACACACATAGAGATGTCATAGTGAGACGCACATACACATTCCATAGTGACACACACATTCCATACTGAGACTTACACAGTGTCCCCATAGTGTGAGACATACATACAGCAACATTGGTCTTGAGTCCTATGTGATGACACACAGAGCAGGTCAGGGTTTTTCTCCCAGCAGCAAAAACAGGTTTTGGTTCCTCTCAACTTCCTGTATAGTGGAGGAGGTGGTGTGGTTGCTAGGCAACCAGCAGTCATGGCTCTGTGCAGGTAGGAAAGTTTGTAGGGAGGGGAATCAAGTGAAGTAAGAGTTATTTGGCTGTTATTTTGTTGGAGGAGATCACTCTGTGCGGTGTAAATCTATAGTCATTATTAGGAGTGCAGCTGTGTGTCAGCAGGGAAGCAGAAACACAGTTACAGCCATAACCCTTTGATCGCCAGAAAATAATCCCATACACTGGGTTGTAATGTGTGAGATCCCTTTATGGCACTGTGTGTTTGATGTTGTGTGTGTGTGTGTGTTTGATGCTGTGTGTGTGTTTGATGTGTGTGTGTGTTTGATGCTGTGTGTGTTTGGTGCTCTGTGTGTGTGTTTGGTGCTGTGTGTGTGTGTTTGTCTGGTGCTGTGTGAGTGGAGCATGTGTGCATTAGGGTGGTGTAGGAGCAAGTAGCAGCCATTTTGTTTTTTTCCTCAGTAGGATAGTGGTGGGTGGGCTGGAGAGTGGGGGCGGGCCAACTCCCTGCAGTACTGCAACTCCTGTGAAAATCACACCCCCATTAAATTATCCAATGGGAGCAGTAACTCCTCCTTATTGCCACCCCTGGGTGTGTGTGTCTCCTGAGGAGACATAAATTATGCAATGAGCCTTTCTCTTTTATATATATAGATATGTTTGACTATTGTTTGTGGGGTAGAATGGTATTTGTTTCTGTTTCTCGATCCTTTTGGTTTAAAATGTATTGGAGTGAGGTGAAAATTCAATGGGATTTATTAGGCTGTCCACAGTTGAATTATATTTGTTTGTTGTTGTTTTTTTTTTGTTTTTGCTAGGACATGTGTGGGAAATTTGCCTAAAATATATCACTGCATGAACATACACAAGAGAAGCAGGACTTCATCAGCCTTCCTTGTACAATTGGCACCACTTTAAAGACAAAAGAAGGAATTAACTGGAGCAGAATATATTAGGTAGCACTGGGCTCTCTCACCCTGAGAATTTGTCCCTTCAACCTGAGACATTGAGATTTGGGTCAAAACCCTGAGAGTTCCCAAGGATGATTATGAGTGTTCATTCTTTCTTTAGTGATCCTGATAGCACATTATTAAAGTGACAGTAATATCCCATAACATTTTGTTATATATTTGTAGAGGGTAAAAAAAGAATCTCATTGCCACAAACCCCATTTCTCAAACTGCTATGGTTTGAGAGATATTGGCAATCAAAGTTCCCCCTTCCCTCCCCTTCTCTTGATGTCAGCTGTAAAGCTGACAGAAGGAGATCCGTGTCGGCCAACACGATGAGGCTCTTCAGCAGAGCCGAAATTCCATTATTAGAAACTACTTCATGGGAATGGCCTACAAAGTGTGCTTGCAAACCAGGCACACTTAGTAGACCTTTCCAATGAAGTCATTATTTTCTAATAACGGGATTTCGGCACTGCTGCAGAGCCGCCGGCTGGTACAATACACATTGGAATAATTATCTCTCACTGCCCATTCCCTTGGAAGCAAGCCACCAGTCTAATACAGGGCAGTTTTGTGTAATAAAGTCCATTTGCCCCATTCACATAAAGTCTATCCAAAGTCTTTTAGTGCACAACTAGGGCAAAATGTCCACAGTCTCTTTAGCGTACGATTATGGTTCGAATAGTAGTACGCATAGTCCCATAAGGCTGTCCAGCCAGGGAAAAGTCTATTTGTTGTCCATAACCCCTGAGCCCAGAGGTGAATATGTTCCATGTCCTGACAAGAGCTCCCAGTAACGGGTAGGATCCATTACACATAGCTGTTTGAGAGATGAGATTCCTTTTTTATCCTCTACAAATCTATAAAATATTCTTATAGGACGTTACTGTCCCTTTAAGCTTGTTTAGGGTAGATGCGGAATAACATTTCAGGTCAGGTAGCCCTAAACCATCTGTGTATTTATTAAATAGTAGCAGGCATGTAGCACGGCTTCACTTATTGACATGAAAGGGTTTGCCTATCCTGCGCACTCCTACCCGGGTTCTCCTGGAGCATGGAAGCAGGGGAACACTCTTGCTCCCTTATGTTGCCTCTGTTGATCTCCCAGCCAAATCGGCTGGGAGATGCAGCATCTGGAGGGGTCCTGATGCCCACCACAAAGCCTGATTTTTTTTTTTCTGGAACCGAGGCAAAACGGGGAATGGAAGGGAGAGGGAGATGAAACGGAGAATGAAAGGAAGGGTATGGTGAATAGAAGGGAGGAGGGATGAAGTGGAAAATAGAAGGGAGATGAAGTTGATGTATATACACTTGGCTGAGGAGGCAAATGGTGAGGCCAACACGCACTGTGTGTTTGGTTGAGGAGGCAGGACTCCTAAGGCAAATTACCACCCCCCCTCCCATGATAAGAAGATTTTGGTAAGTGGTAATTGGGTTTTTAGTTGGGTCAAGTGTAAATATTGGAACATAGGGTGTTAATTATTTCAATTGTGTAAGAGAATGTATTTATTTATATTATAAATAAAAAAAAAAGGTATGGTCTGTCACAGCATGGAGGGTTCTGGAAATTTAAGGTAATATAAAAGAATGGTTTTTTGGTGATAGCTCCTGGCTGTTAGGGCGGAGCTATGTTTTTGAGTATGGTGAACTTATCAGGCTGGGATGGCTGGTAAGTGTGTTTATGGTTTTAACAAGGTTTGTTAAATTAATTATTATTTAAATAAAGCTGCGGCCTTACCACAATTTTCAATTGTGTATGTGTTTTATTTATTTGGAGTTAAGGTTTTTAGGTGGGGGGGTGGCGATCTTACAGCATCCATTTGAACTTGACGGAGGAGAGTCCCCTGCTACCTCCAGGGACGGATTTCTAAATAGGCATATGAGGCATTTGCCTATGGCGCCCAATTCTGAGAGGTGCCTGGCAATGGCACTGTCACGCCCAGCGGCCCACCCACTTTAGAATGACATGACAATGGTGTGTGTGTGCAGTGTGTGTGCAGTGTGTGCCTGCAAGGGCGCTTGGTTTCCGACTCTGCTGGTGCCTGCACCGCCCCCCTGTGTGACTCACTGCTGCTGCTCCTCATTCATTGCTCACCTGACTGGATCCTGTGATGTGACGTGTGTCTTACCACGGAACATGTCATTGAAATCTCAGAGCAGGATACTTGTGTGGTGCTCTGCAGTATACGGTACCTTTTCCCGCTCAAGTAGCTATGGGTTGTGTGTGGAATTAATGGAAATGAGGTGGTCAGTGTACAGATAATATAATTCTCTGAAATGCCGTTATGTGAAGATTAGTCATAAGATTAACCAAATCCAGGATGCTGTTCAATACCTCAACAGAATGCTAATTCCTCTACTTCTAGGTCCAGATCAATGGTTTAGCAGGGAAAAAATACAGCAATTCATATCTGGACCAAGAGCAGACTCTTCTGCCTTCAGGGTTGGTGCAATCATAAGCCAAATTAGCAAGCTAATTAGGTGGCAGAACTAGTGGAGCGGCAGCAGGATCATTTCTGTAAGGGGGTTGACCCATTAAGGAGAATGTACAAAAGACTGGCACAACTCACTAATTGCACTTCTGTATTCTTTTACTAAAGGAGCATCTGCTTATGTACAGATACATTAGTACGTTTTGGCACACAACTCCACTAGTGACCAGTTTTGTTAACAAGCCATTCACGCCATCCTTACAGCACGATTAGTGAAAATAAATAATTTTGCTCTGATATTCTTTGCAAAGTTCATACATAACTTGCTCGTTGGGGCACAGAAAGGTGACAACCCTGACATACTCATATAGGGTTGCCACCTTTTCTTTAAAAAAATACCGGCCATGGCATTCTCTCCATAGACTTAAAGGGATAGTAATACTTCATTTTAACTTTATTTTATTTTGTAGGCATTAAAAAAACATGAAGAATGATATAAGTCTTATCTCTGAAACATTTATGGTTTAAGAGATATTCACAAACAAAGTATCCCCCCCTGTTCAACCAGATAAGAAGGGAGATGCCCAGGTAGACTGCAGAGAGGGACAATCTTCAATTAAGATAATGGAAAAAGCTGAAAAACTTTTCAAGGGGGGAAGGGCTTTCATTGTTTTCATACAAAGAAAATTGTCCCCTTCTGTTATCTGTACTGTCATACAACCTGATCCACATCTGAGAAGAGATGGCTTACACTAGGTAAAAGGGGCGGGGAGGGGAACTTTGCTTGTGAATATCTCATAAACCATAAAGGTTTGAGAGATAAGACTTATATCATTCTTCATGTTTTTTTAATGCCTACAAAATAAAATAAAGTTAAAACGAAGTGTTACTATCCCTTTAACATTGGATAGAAGCCAATTTTTTACTGGCCTGCCGGTAAAATACCGGCTGGGTGGCAACCCTATACTCATATCACACATGCAAAGGTGCAGGTTTACATGCAGAAGCTGAACAGTGCTGTGGATTACTGCGTACTCCCATGAATTACATAGAGGCTGTAGGCAGAGTCATTTTCATTGAAATTTTTAATTATTTATTGAAGGGTATTTTATTGAAAGTGTTTAATTATTCTGTATTTTAAGAAGAGGTAAATAAGATTTTTTTGGGGGGTGGGGGTTTGAAGAGACAGGTAACATTTATGATATGCACTTTATTAGGTTTAGAGTATTTTTTGCCCCTTTGAAAAAAGCTGACTTAAGCTTTTAATAAATTCCTGACATTAGCCATATCTACAGCCCACTACAGAGCTAGATGTCTCCAGGATAAGCTCTTCTGGGCAGGGACTACACTACCTCTTATTCTGTCTGTCACAATTATTACTGGTGTTACTGTCTTTATTGTATTTTACCCCATTGTACAGCTCTGGGGAATATACTGGTAAACAACAACAATAATAATAATCTAGAAGAATAATGATTACAGTAACTCCATCTGTCCTCTGTCTTCAACTTCATGCCTTCTTGTGTGCTAACCTGAGCAACCACTCTGAGTACATTCAACCTTTAACCCTTTGTGTGCCAGAGAGGTATCCAAAGCATTGTTTTGCAATGTGTTGAATGCCTCTCTGGCACTCAAAGAGTTAAGGACCGGAGGGGTGTACAGCACACTGAGAAGTAATGTGTTACAAGCACATCCCTCTTGTCTGTAAACAGTTAAGCTGGAGCAACATTATGCAGACTGATTTAAACAGGAGCAGTACCAGGGAGGCATTTTTATCACCATGTTATCTGTGATATAAATGTGACGGGTGAACTTTGATACTCGTACCTTTGCATTACTTGGGTCTTAAACACTGGGAAAGGGCAGGCTACATATCTAGAAAAGGTCACTTATGGTTTCTGTATGTGTGCTGTATATACCCCTTCCCTATCTATAACATTTTCATCTACCACTGGAAAATTGCCACATTACTGTGAAGAACAAAAATGGGATGGGCCACAAAAGAGTGTATGGCTAAGTGAAAGGGGTGTGGTTAAGGGAATGAGTATGGTTAGGGGTGGTAAGAAGGCGGGCCTAGGGGGCGCCAGAGGGTGTTGTGCCTAGGGGCACTTGAAATGTAAATCCGGCCCTGGCTACCTCCATTGCTTTGCAATGCGTTGCATACCCCTCTGGCACTCAAAGGGTTAATACCTAAATGCTATTCAAGATGGCTGTAATGTTCCATTGGTTTTCCCTATGAAGTTTTGCAAAAATGCACAACTTACCAGTTTTCCAACAAAAATGTCTGCCCATAGGAAACTCATAATAACCTTTTAACCATTGGCAATTAATTTTCCCATTAGAAATGTGTTGTTTCTCACCTATGCTTTCTTTGACTGAAGAAAGCACCAGCTCCGGAGCGGTGCGGCCGCATAGTGCAGGAGCGGCATGTCTGGGGGGATGGTCCTAGAAAGTGGCAGAATGATGCTGGTCACATGACCGGCGTGTATATTAAAGCAGCTGCGCACTGGCAGCCACTTTCACCAGGCACATCTGAGGTAAACACAAACACCCTGTTTAGAGCGGTGCTTATGCTATTTGAAAATTTATTGGTTAAAAAAAAAAAAAAAGTGTGTTGATGGATATATGTATGTATATTAATATAAATATATATGCATATATGTAGAATATATATGTTTAAGAAAAAAAAATACATTACATTATATATATGGGTTTTTACACGTTTGAAGCTTCGTATAGTTAGTGGTGCAGAGATAAAGCTGCTATCTCTCACTTGTGAATCCTGGGTTCCATTCCCATATCTGAAAAGTTAATATTTAAAAAGGAAAAAAAACCTACATTAATATATATGTGTTTTTACATGATAGCAGCACTTGAACAGTTGGTGGAGCAGAGCTTAATCTACTGCCTCTGATCTGTGACTCCTGGGTTCAATTCTCTCATGTTAGCATTTTATGAAAAAAAGATAAATAAAAATGGATGGACTGATGGAGGAGGTGAGAAGAATTTCTGAGGCAGGTGGAGGACAATGGCTAAGGGCACAGTTGGTAGCCTTTTCACAGCAGCCCTCTGAGGGGTCTAGAGAGAGTACCACCAGGCCAGCCAGGCTTTTTAAGGCTAGGCCCTCACACAGGCTTAGCCCCAGTTTACAGCCCACAAGACGGTGGAGTAGGAGTCCTAGGAGAACATTGGGCAGGGGGACACGGGTCAGACGTGCAACCATCCTACCACAGTCATCACGTCAGCTCCAACCAAGGGAGTAGACCCTCTTATCTCAGCCGAGGAGCAGTGTAACAGCGGACTTGCAGCAGCCGTTTGGAGGCAGTGCAGAAGGAGAAAGGAAAGTATGGAATGCGGCATTAGTTGCTGAAGTGGAAGATGGCCTTCAGCTGGCAGTTCCCAGTACTAACATTATACATGAACAGGTGAGAGACCTTCAAGTCCAGGGTACCACGGAAGAGGGTGTAGGTAGGTGTAATGCAGGATCAGCAGTTGTGGGGACAGACCCCGCAGAGCTTCAGCTTTTACAACTATACAATTCACCTGCGCATGCTTCCCATGTGGCAGTTAGTGTACCAGAAGAAGTGTCACTGACTTTGGGTACAACTCGGCGGGGGGTTGAACTAGCTCCATCGCCCCGGACAACTCCCTTTCAGAATAATCCTGCGCATGTTTCCAATGTGGCAGAGTGCACGGATGTGGCCAGCCTCAGCGGTGCTTCCTTTCCCCCTGTACATACGAGCAGTTTGACAGACTTTGCTGATTATCAGCTAATACTCAGCAAGCGGTAGACCGGACAGTTTATGCTAATAATTCTTCTACTTTCCAGGTACATGCTGTTGCAGTGGAGCCCACAGGATCTACAGTGGACCAGGACTCAGCCTCTTCTGGTATTTGGATGCCTGTTTCTTCGCCCACTGCGGAGGTGCCTTCGACAGCAGGTCAGCTTCATGGAGAATTAAAAGTTCAGGTTCTCAGGGGTCCCGACACTCAGGCCCTTTTACTAGGTGTGCAGCAATTGCTGGAGGCTTATCAAGGGGGGTCTCAAAAGGTTGGGTCTTCCTTGGGTCAGCTAGCAGCGGGTTCTTGGGGGGTTCATAGTGGTGTGGGGGAAAAGGGGTTTCAGGGCCCCACTTTTCCAGTCATGGGCCCACCAGAGGTCCCGCGAATGGCACACTCTACTTCATCTTCATTCGTCCGTAGTGGGATGGGGGTTGACCACGGGAGTCAGTTATTTTAAACAGCGGGCTAAATATTCAAACTGGTACTCAATCAAGGAATTCTAGTCCAGCAGTATCTCTTCCTGGCCCTTTGACCTCTCCCGCGTCAGCGGTAGGGAGAGCTAGTAGTTCCCTTCCTTCTACTCAGAGTAAGGATGGGGTAGCATCGGCTTCCTCTTTTAATTCTGTCATGGTCTTTTCTCCACCCACTGGGGTGATGTTTGGGTCTCAAATGGGTGTGGATCTGACATTGCTGGTGGTTGAGTAGCCAACGGGGGTTTCTGGAACGTTACCAGGGACAATCCTTCCGGGCGTGTCGGAGTCCTCTTATGGAGCCACTTATTTATGCTGGTCAGGCCCTCAGGGTCTTCATCTGAAATCTGAAATAAAGTTAAAAATATGGAGAGGCGAGTATGTTGAGATATACTTGCATCTTCCACTGGAGGAAGGTGCGGCTGATAAAGATGATAAGAACGACTCCAAGAAGGAGGAAAAACAGCGGAAGAGGAATCGCAAGATACCTAAAGTCTTTGGGAACTGGGTATATGCGTTTGCTTGCTATTCTCGCCAGTGTCATTGGTGAACGTTTTCCACAAAGATGTTCAGCATTATTTTGTTATTTAGATACTATCTGGAGTGCGTGTCAAGTTTACGGTGGATTATCGTGGTGGTACTACGATGAGCAATTCCATCAAAGGATGGCTGTGCGGCCATCAATGTCATGGGATCAGATGAATATAGGCCTTTGGCTAGCCATTATGACACGGCCAGCGTCTTTTCATACGGGTTTGGCGTCCTTTCAGACCAGCGCCGGGAGGTCAGGGCTCTCCAGTTCGCAAGCTGCGGCAAAAAAAGGTGGATACTGCTTTCAATACAACGATGCCCAATGTAAGTGGAGGCGGGTGTAGGTTTCGGCATGTGTGCTCTGAGTGTGGAGGCTCTCTCTCCCGCGATCACGGTGCACCCGCAAGGGACAGTCTGTTGTGCGTGCGGGTGATGCGGCTGGAAAAGGGGAAGACTCCAGTTAGAGTGGAAAGAATGCGTCCGTGGTTAGGAATCTGTAAGGACCGTCGATCTGAGAGTCTCTTAGAGGAGGGGTTTACATGGGGGTTCCATATCCCTTTCAAAAATAGGGTAATTGGATCTTTCTCAGGTAATCTTCGTTCAGTGTCAGAATTTCCAGGGGTGGCTCAGGAGAAAGTGGACAGGGAGGTGGCATTGGGCGCATGGCTTGCCCCTTTGATTCTCCGCCTTAGCCTTATCTTCGTGTGTCACCTCTAGGGGTAGTACCAAAAAAGGACCCCGGGAAGTTCCGACTAATCCAACACTTGTCGTATCCTTTCGGGGAATCGGTCAGTGATGATATTGACCCGGCTGAATGCAAGGTCGCATACACTTCTTTCGACAAGGCACTTAGTCTGGTGTTGTCGGCGGGCCCGGGGGCATGGTTGGCAAAGGCTGATAATGAGGCGGCCTTTCGTCTTCTACCAGTTCACCTGGACTGTCACCACCTCTTTGGTTATCATCTACGGGGCAAGTACTATGTGGACTTGTGTCTCCCCATGGGCTGTTCACTGTCATGTGCCTTACTTGAGATCTTTAGTACTTTTATCGAGTGGGTAGTTCGGAAAGAAGCACATTTTTCATCCATAATCCACTATCTGGATGATTTTTTCTGTGTTGGTCCGGGTGGCAAAGATGTCTGTGGGTTTCTGCTCCGCACCCTACAGAGAGTCTCTGACCTCTATGGGGTCCCTCTGGCCTCGGAGAAGACTGAAGGTCCCACTATATGCCTCTGTTTTTTGGGCATTGAAATAGATACCTATCACGGTGCCCATTCTCCCTGGTTGTGGTTTTCCTGTCAGTTTATCCTGTGTGTGCTCCCTTTGGCTGTCCTGTATTGATCCCGCCCAGTATGGCCTTTATATACTGGGCTCCAGTACCCCCATGGTGCCCTTTCGTGGCATTCCTGTACCAGTACCAGTTTTCTGCTCAGTGTTTCCCAGTGTAACGACTTGGCCTGCCTGACTACTCCACATCTGTTCTCCTGCTCCTGTGTACCGACCCGGATTGCCTGACTACTCTTCAGTGCCTGCTCCTGTGTACCGACCTGGCCTGGCCGACGTTCCTGCTCCTGTGTACCAACCCGGCTCGACTGACGTTCCCATTCCTGTGTACAGACCCGGCTTGGCTGATGTTCCTGCTCCACAATCATACCCGGCTTGGTTGACGTTCCTGCTTCTACAGCTTATTGTCGCCTTGGCGACATTCTCATTCTCCAGGCGATCCGGTTCCACTTGCTCTACTCAGCGCGAGAGTCAGTTTCCGTTACTGCTCCTGCAGGTTGCTAGTGTCTGCTTCCATTACTGGTCTGACAGTGTGCCTTTGGCCTAGTCCTCCGTTACTGCTCCTACTGGTTGCAAGTGTCTGCCTCCGTTATTGCTCCGGTAGTGTGCCATTGGCTTGTCCTCCGTTACTGCTCCTGCAGGTTGCTAGTGTCTGCCTCCGTTACTGCTCTGGCAGTGTGCCTTTGGCCTAGTCCTCCGTTACTGCTCCTACCGGTTATCGGTGTCTGCCTCCGTTATTGCTCCGGTAGTGTGCCATTGGCTGGTCCTCTGTTACTGCTCCTGCAGGTTGCTAGTGTCTGCCTCTGTTACTGCTCTGGCAGTGTACCTTTGGCCTAGTCCTCCGTTACTGCTCATACCGGTTGCAAGTGTCTGCCTCCATTATTGCTCCGGTAGTGCGCCATTGGCTTGTCCTCCGTTACTGCTCATGCCGGTTGCAAGTGTCTGCCTCCGTTATTGCTCCGGTAGTGCTCCATTGGCTTGTCCTCCGTTACTGCTTCTGCTGGTTGCAAGTGTCTGCCTCCATAACTGCTCCGGCAGTGCTCTCTAACTCTATTCCTGTTGTACTCTGGCAGTTCACGTTTGTTCTGCTAGCATTAAGCGTCCAGAAGCTCTCTATCTGGGAAGTGCTATCACAGTACTTTCAACACATGGGACTGTTTACACTCCTTGATGAACTTTAACTCTTGCAGTACCTGAGTCCTGGGAAACCAACACATTTTGTCTGACCTGTGTCAGTATAGACTGCTTGTACCTTAGGTTTGTACTGGACCTGTGTAGGCATTTATATTGTTAACTTGTCGTGTGTCTGTATTATACTGCCTGTATACTACAGGACCTGTGAGGGATCTTATTTTATTGTGATTTCAATGAAACTGTGTTTTTATCCTAAACCATTGTGTCTGTGTGTCGAACAAACCGTTACAGTACGAAAGGGCCATGACCTCAGACAATTAAGGTGAAGGTAATACACAGAACATCCACTGGAGGATGGATGTACATGAGCAGCGATTGGACCAGTTGGCACTGGCCATACAAACTATTCTTGAGCACACCATGCACCTTGATAAACCAGTTCAGAACCTGGTTGTCCCCCCAGTTTCTACACCGGAGAGTCAGTCCTTGACTACTGTTGCCTCAGTCAAAGGGTTAACCGCTTCAGCTCTGTTACCACTCAGATACGATGGCGAACCTACCCTGTGCAGAGGGTTTATTAACCAACTAGAGATATTTTTAGAGTTAACCCCTCACGCTTTTCCTAATGACCGCAGTGAGGTCGGTTTTATGATATCATTATTGACGGGCAGAGCCCTGGCATGGGCTAATCCCTTATGGGAAAATGCTAAACCTTGCACCATGAACTTCAGGGAGTTTGTGCAGACATTTTGGAGAGTATTTGAAGTTCCTGGTAGAGGCGCCTCTGCTGCCAAACGATGGATGGAGATACAACAGGGCAATAGTACTGTGGGCAACTACACTATAAAATTCCGTACATTGGCAGCAGAGGTAGGGTGGAACAACGAAGCATTGGTGGCAGCATTTGCTCAAGGTCTGGCTGACCATATTAAAGATGAGACTGCAGCTAGAGAATTGCCTAGTGATTTGGATGAATATATTGATTACGCTATTCTGATCAATTTTCGGATCCGTGAGAGAATTGTGGCTAAAGACCGTAGGATACGGCCTAGAAGCGGCGGGCATAACAGTTTTTTGATGCCACCCACGCCTCCCTTGCCTCCCAAGCCTCCTGATCATAAACAGGAATCCTGTGAACCTATGCAACTAGGATTCACCAGACTAACCAAGGAGGAATGGGCACACCGCAGGAGACAGGGGTTATGTTTATACTATGGTAAAGCTGGGCATATATTGCGTACCTGTTCTGTACGTCCGGGAAACGAACGCACCTAGGGTACCTTGGGGGACAGGCCCTAGGTGGTGTTCAGCAGTCCCTAGACCTGATTATGGAGAAACCCAGGATTCAGGTGGTATTTTCTTGGGCAGAACACTCCGTGGAGGTTCTGGCCCTGGTTGATTCCGGCGCGGCCGGTTACTTCATGGATAGTTCCTTTGCTGCGCTACATAAAATTCCTCTGGTTAGAAGGGAATCTCCCTTAGCCATTGAAGCCATTGATGGCAGACCATTAGAAACAGCTCAAATCACTATGGAAACTATTCCACTGTCTGACTATTGCGCCCCTCCACATGGAGGTACAGCAATTCCAGATAATCCATTCCCCTCACCATGCGGTCATTCTGGGGTTCCCTTGGTTACATCTACATAATCCCCAGTTTGACTGGCAGAATTGTGAGATTACTTCCTGGTCCCAGTATTGTATGAATCATTGTGTGACTCATCCAGTTAAGATTCTGTGTACCTCTCCCTCCGTGCCAGCCGAATACCACCAACTCAGTGACATTTTTAGTAAACGAGAGGCTAGCACTTTGCCCCTGCACAGGGCATACGATTGTGCCATTGATTTGCCCCCTGGGGTTGTGCCCCCTAGGGGGCGCATGTACCCACTTTTGTGCGAGGAAAATCGAGCTATGGAGGAATACATTGAGGATGCCCTAAAAAGAGGGATCATTAGAAAGTCAACCTCGCCTGCTGGTGCTGGGTTCTTCTTTGTTAAAAAGAAGAATGGCAGGTTAAGGCCATGTATTGATTATCGTGGATTAAATAAATTGATGTCCAAGAATGCCTACCCCATACCACTCATCACCGAACTATTTGAGAGGTTAAAAGGTTCTTCCATCTTTACGAAATTAGATCTACGTGCTGCCTATAACCTGATCAGGATAAAAGCTGGGGATGAGTGGAAAACGGCATTTAATACCAGATCCGGGCATTATGAATATCTAGTTATGCCATTTGGCCTCTGTAATGCACCTGTGGTGTTTCAAGAATTTATTAAGGATATCCTCCGTGATATGCTACAATCCTGTGTAGTAGTCTACCTTGATGATATACTCATACACTTGGCTAATGTGTCCCAACACATCAAGGATGTGTCCGAGGTGTTGCTTCGTTTACTGAAAAATAAGCTATTCTGTAAAATGGAAAAGTGCGAATTTCACAGGTCCAAAGTGCCTTTTTTGGGTTTCGTGATCTCTAAGGATGGTATTGCTATGGACCAGGAGAAACTCGCAGCAGTATTACAATGGCCACGGCCTAAAGGGTTAAAAGCGATTCAGCGCTTTTTGGGGTTTGCCAATTATTACAAAAAGTTTATCCAAAATGTTTCCACTATTGTGAAGCCTCTGTCTGACCTCACGCACAAGGGTGCTAATCCTTCCCAATGGTCTGAGGCAGCTGATCATGCCTTTGAGACACTGAAATCCGCCTTCGCATCTGCTCCTGTACTGTCCCACCCCAACCTGTCCCTTCCATTCACGTTGGAGGTCGATGCCTCTGAGATTGGGGTAGGGGCAGTGCTATCACAGCGCCCGGTGGCAGGGGGCACTCTCAGACCATGTGGGTTTTTCTCTAAAAAGCTGTCTGGTGCTCAGAGTCATTATGAAATTGGCGACAGAGAACTTCTGGATATCATTCTCGCCTTGAAGGAATGGTGCCACCTACTGGAGGGTACCAGAAATCCTGTGCTAATCCTAACTGACCACAAAAACCTGACCTATCTTTCAGAGGCTAAGAGATTGTCCTCTCGTCAGGCCAGATGGGCTCTGTTTCTATCCCGATTCAACTTCATAGTATCTTATTTACCAGGTTCCAAGAATGTTAGGGCTGATGCCCTGTCTAGACAATTTGGGCCTGAAACAGAGAGGAATGAGGTCCCTGTACCCAGCATTCAGCCTGACCGCATCCTGGCTACCCTACGTACGAGTATCACTTCACCACTGGGGGAAGAGATTCTGGCTACCCAGGCTACGGCTCCCCCAGAAACCCCAGTGGGCAAGTGCTTTGTGGATGAGCCATTCCATACCCGTTTACTCGAGACATATCACTCGTCTAAGGCTGCAATTAATATGGTCTCTCTCACAAGTTTTCTGGTGGCCCTCCCTACGGGCTGACTGTTCCACATTTACCGCAGATGGTGCCACCTGTGCCAACGCCAAGACCCCTAGACACCTCCCAGTGGGCCTACTCCAGCCAGTGCCTAATGGTGAACGTCCCTGGTCCCATGTATCCATTGATTTCCTGGGAGAATTGCCAGTGTCTAGGGGGTACTCGTTCATCTAGATGGTGGTTGACAGATTCTCTAAAATGGCTCATTTCGTGCCCCTTCCTGGTCTTCCCTCTGCCCAGGAGTTAGCGGTTGTTTTTGCTAAGGAAGTGTCCCGGTTGCATGGGGTACCTAGAGTTCTGGTGTCCGACTGCGGGAGCCAATTCATATCCAGATTTTGGAGAGCATTCTGTGATCAGATGGGCATTCAACTGTCCTTTTCTTCTGCCTACCATCCCCAGACCAGTGGGGCCGCTGAGTGTTCTAATAAGGGACTGGAGCAGTTCCTGCGCTGTTTTGTCTCCGATTATCATGATAATTGGGCAGACCTGTTGCCGTGGGCAGAGTTCGCCAGGAACTGTGCGGTCAATTCATCGTCTGGGAGCTCCCAGTTTCTCATCAACTACGGGTTCCAGCCTTGTTTGCTCCTGGACTCCTTCCAGTCACAACAGATTCCAGCTCTGGACGAGCACATCGAGCAACTCTGCTCCACTTGGGCACAGGTTCAGAGGGCCCTCAGTCAGTCATTCCAGCGTCATCAACGCCATGCTAACCGTAGACGGCTGCCAGCGGTCTCCTTTCAGGTTGGGGACAGGGTATGGCTCTCCTCCAGAAACCTCAAGTTGCAAGTTCAGTCTAACAAGTTGGCTCTCTCGTTTATTGGTCCATTCAGGGTGATCCGTAAAATTAACCCTGTTTCATATGCCTTCGATCTCCCTGCGTCCATGCGCATTCATAATGTGTTCCATGTATCTCTATTGAAACCTTTGGTATGCAACCGCTACACTACCACTCCTGTGGTTCCCGGTCCGGTGGAGGTTGAGGGTCAGGAAGAGTACGAGGTTCAAAGCATTATTGATTCACGCAGATTTAGAAGAAAATTGCAGTATTTGGGCCATTGGAAAGGCTATGGCCCTGAGGAACGTTCCTGGGTTGATCAGAAGGACCTTCATGCTCCTAGATTACTGCACATTTTTCACTTTAAATATCCTCGGAAGCCAGGTCCCTCTTCCAGGAGAGGGGGTCTTTGAGAGAGGGATACTATCACGGTGCCCGTGCTCCCTTGTTTTTGTTTTCCTGTCAGTTATCCTGTATTTTGCTCTCATTGGTTGCCCTGTGTTGAGCCCGCCCAGTATGGCCTTTCTATACTGGGCTCCTGCACCCACACGGTGCCCTTTCGTGGTGTTCCTGTACCAGTGCTAACTTACTGCTCAGTGTTTCCAGTGTACCAACTAGGCCTGCCTGACTACTCTTCAGTCCCTGCTCCTGTGTACCGACCTGGATTGCCTGACTTCTCTTCAGTGTCTGCTTCTGTGTACCGACCCGGCCTGGCTGACGTTCCTGCTCCTGTGTACCGACCCGGACCGGCTGACGTTCCTGCTCCTGTGTTCTGACCCGGCCTGGCTGGTGTTCCTGTTCCTGTGTACCGACCCAGCTTGATCTACGTTCCTGCTTCTTCAGTTATTGTCACCTCAGCAACATTCTTAGTCAGCAGACAATCCGGTTGCTTGGCTTGTCCTCCGCTACTGCTCCTGCAGGTTGCCAGTGTTGTCCCAGTTACTGCTCTGGCAGTGCGCCTCTGGCCTAGTCCTCCGTTACTGTCAGACCGCTTGCAAGTGTGTGCCTCTGTGATTGCTCCAGTAGTTGCCATTGGCCTGTCCTCCGTTACTGCTCCTGCAGGTTGCCAGTGTTGTCTCAGCTACTGCTCCGGCAGTGCGCCTCTGGCCTAGTCTTCAGTTACTGTCAGACCAGTTGCAAGTGTGTGCCTCTGTGATTGCTCCGGTAGTTGCCATTGGCCTGTTGTTACGGTTTTCAGACACTCCGACACTGGTTGAGTAAAAACACAGTTTTATTGAAAATTAAAATGAATGAACAGTGCCCCTAGGGGCCAGCAATGGTAATGGTGAGATCAAGCTCAATAGTATAGCAGTGATATATAGCTCAAGTGAGCCCAACAGATACAGGGTTAATAGAGGAATACACAGGTTTAGTAATCTGATTGACCAATGCCCAGAAGTAGATATCAGTCTCTAGATGGTGCAGAGACGGGTGTAATGTGAGCCTGAACTAGTCACTCTCAGATACTTTTGCACATGAACGCCCAGGTTGACCAGCGAATGCAGAGAGCTGAGCCTATACCACCTTAGTGGAATAGTCAAGGGTGAAGCCACTGCAGGAGCAAACGGACCAGAACCTGAATCGCCCTTAATAGTATTACCGATGTAACCCTGCGTGTGCCAACGGGAGGACAGCCGCACACACCCCTTGGGTGCCAGAACGGAGTAATCACTGCACAAGCGATAATGAGCCCAGTAATGGTGATACGGTAGATGGACAGAACACTTAGAGCGCTTGGAAACCAGAGCCGGGACACCCTTCCGGTGTCATACAGCGCAAACACTGCAAGAGCCAATAGAGGTACCAACGCCAACCGGCGTGGTTGCGGCGCACACAGCACCGAGGAGGACAACAGCTCTGCTAGTGCGAAAGGTAGGCTCGGTCATACTGCCCAGGCTCAGAATGTGTAACTGGCTCAATCGGTACTCTCAGTCTTGGCAAGTGAAAGGAACAGGTACAGATAATCGGGGCACCCGGCACAGCTAGGGTTAAGGCAGGTTCGAAACGGAAGACTACAGCTCAGCAGTGCTTTGGGTCAGGCTCAGGCAATAGCTCAGAGGGCAGAGAGAGGATTAACCAGAGCAACGCAACACAGTTCAGAATGTCGCCAGCCGGCGACCAGGATACACAGGAACTCAGGAACAATCACGGAGCAGGAATCCCACCGGAACTGGGTCAGTACTCAGAGCAGGAACGTCAGCCACAGCCGGGTCAATCACGGAGCAGGAGCGTCAGCCAGAGTCGGGTCAATCACGGAGCAGGAATGTCAGCCAGAGCGGGGTCAATCACGGAGCAGGAACAACGGAATGGTCAGACTAGCCGGGTCGGTACACAGGAAAGCAGAACACAGCAACAAGGCGCAGACTCAGGAACACCACGAAAGGGCAACTGACAAGTGCCCATAACACAGTATATAAAGGAACACTCTGGGCGGGCCAATCAGCTCCCTCCAATGCACAGGCAATACTGCAAAGATTGACAGGGAATCACGGGGACCGTGATACCTGTCCTCCGTTACTGCTCCTGCAGGTTGCCAGTGTTGTCTCAGCTACTGCTCCGGCAGTGCGCCTTTGGCCTAGTCCTCTGTTACTGTCATTCCGGTTGCAAGTGTGTGCCTCCGTGATTGCTCCTGTAGTTGCCATTGGCCTGTTCTCCGTTACTGCTCCTGCAGGTTGCCAGTGTTGTCTCAGTTACTGTTCCAGCAATGCGCCTATGTCCTAGTCCTCCGTTACTGTCATACCGGTTGCAAGTGTGTGCCTCCATGATTGCTCTGGTAGTTGCCATTGGCTTGACCTCCGCTACTGCTATTCCGGTTGCAATTGGCTGTCTCTGTTCTTGCTCCGGCAGTGCTCATTACTACTTCTTTTGAGCTCTGGCAGTTCACGTTTATTTGCTGACCTTGGACGATCTGGAGCTTGGTATAAGTGCTATTCCAGTACCTTCACACATGGGACTGTTTTCCATCATTGATGAACTTTAACTCCTGCAGTACCGGAGTCCTGGGAACTTATTCCTCTTGCCTGACCTGTGTCAGTATATACTGTTTGTACCTTCTTGTTATGCTGGACCTGTGTGGGCATTGAATAATTAACCTGTCGTGTGTCTGTGTTATACTGTCTGTATACTACAGGACCTGTGAGGGTTCTTACTTATTGTGAATTCAATAAAACTGTGTTTTTATCCTAAACCATTGTGTCTGTGAGTCGAACAAACCGTTACACTATCAATGGCTTGACTGCATCATCTATCCCAGTCCTGCGGCTTTTGAGATACTTCATTTTAAGGTGTTTACGGTTTAATATTTTGTTTAAAGCTGCTCACGTTCCGGGTGTTCTTAACGCAGCTGCTGATGCCCTCTCTCAATTTCAGATGGAGGTGGAGTTTTGGAGAGCTTGCCCTGGAGCCAAGGAAGAAGGGGAATCCTGCCCGGAGGAGCTATGGGAGCTTGGGCGAGAGATATAGCGGCTTGGGTGAAGAATTCTTTGTCACCGGCTACATGGGCGTGGTATAAGACTGTCTGGGACGAGTGGGCCAACTTGGAGGCTTCAGTTGGGGACTCACTGGACGATGCAGGCAGACTGCATGGAGTACTGTGGATTTGGCAGTGAGGCAAATTAACTGTCTGAGTGTTCTTACGAAACCGTGACAGTACGAAAGGGCCAATGACCTCAGAAAATTCAGGTGAAGGTAGCTCTCAGAGTATCCATTGGAGAATGGATGTGCATGAGCAACATTTGATCAATTGTCGCTGGCCGCACAGACCATTCTGGAGCATACCGCTCACCTAGACAAACCTTTTGCAAGCATCGGTGGCCACCCCAGTTTTGGCACCAATGGCACAGACTATGACTCCCAGTACACCTAATAGAGGTTTGTCTGCTACTGCTCCTCTCCCATTGAGATATGATGGGGATCCCAGCTTTCTAAACCAGCTAGAAATTTTTTTGGAACTGGTGCCCCAGGCCTTTCCGTGCGAAAGAAGTAAGGTGGGATTCATGATTTTGTTGTTGACAGGTCAAGTACTAACCTGGGCAAACCCAATATGGGAGACGGGCAAACCTATTAAGGCAAACTTTAATGAATTCATAAGGGCCTTCCATAGTGTATTCAAGGTTCCTGGGCGCGCCACCTCTGCAGCAAAATGATTGATGAGAAACCAGCAGGGCACACGTACGGTTGCTGACTATGCAATAGAATTTTGCACACTCTCTGCAGAGGTTGGCTGGAATGATGAGGCCCTTGTGGCAGCTTCCGCACAAGGTCTCGATGACAAAATAAAGGACGAGATAGCAGCTCGTGAGTTACCAGAAGAGCTGGACAGATTCATTGAATTCACTACACTGACTGATACCCGCATACGGGAAAGAAGTCTCTATAAAGACCGCAAGCAGAGGTCAACCACTGGTTCATTGCCTAACTTTAATTGCTCACTCATACCTCCTTCTCCTCCCATGCCTCCGGGCACCACAAACAGTAGTAGCGAGCCTATGCAGCTGGGTTTCAGGCGCCTATCCAAGGAGGAATGACTTTTCCGCCGCAGACAAGGCTTGTGTCTGTATTTTGGCAAAGCTGGCCACCTGTTGCTCTCATGTCAAGTACGGCTGGGAAACAAACACACCTAGGGCTCGATTTAAAGGCAGCCGTTAGTAAAAAAAATCACTAACGGGTGCGTTAAGTGTCATGTTGCAATTCAAAGATCCGTCTAAAGAACAGCTAACGGCAGTTTCACAATCCTTATGGCCGATACACTTACGTGCATTCAGACGCATTCAACAACATACCCCAGAGCTATTCAAAGGCTTGCGGTACTGATAACGGCTGAAAAAAAGACACACCTAACGGCTAAAAGTTAAGACCCACTTTTCTCACACGTTAGACACCTAACGGCCAAAACAAAACACCCGTTACATAGGAAAATACACAAAATGCTTACCGCACAACCATGTAAATGGGAAAATTAACCCGTGCAATGCCAAAACAACACAAAAACATGCACACACAACACAAATCACTCCACACACAACAACAACCAACACCACAGGGACAACGGCACACAAAAAAACAACAACACAGCATGGCACGGAACAATGGGGTTATCACACAAAGCGGACACCTGCAAATACAAGCTCACCTGGGCAACATCAACACGCGACCTGCACCCCACAAATGCACACCCGCAAATGGCACACACATAACAAGAACAACACACCACATCTTATAACACACACACACCTGCAAACACTTACCTGGACAAAAACAACACACCATTGGTTAGCACTCACCTCATCACCACACCTACACAACGCCCTAGCAAGTACTTAAAGGGACAACTCAACACACTCACTTGTGGCTTGTTTTCCACTCAGGGAGGGAGAGAGAGATAGAGACAGATAGAGACAGATAGAGCAAACAGTATGTTGGGTTACAACTTGTTGTTGCGAAGGCTGCGGAGAAGGCGTGCAAGGGAGAGAGCTGGGGAACATCAGCAACCTCCAAGCATGCCTGATCAACAGCCTCCACCTGTTGCAAGTGAGGACGCTCTGGCTCAGCAGCCATACAGGAGCCCATCCCCACCCGGAGGACACCTGCCTGCAGATGCACAGCTGCAGCAACAGGATGCTCCACAGCTGCCACAGGGACCCCTGCAGCAGCCCAGGATGCATAGACGACCACCAAGGCCCAGGGTATACCGCCCAAGGGTCACTCTCTTTGGAACGACCGATGACTAGGTTATTGATCGCTACAGGTTGAGGCCACACAGAATCATTGCCCTGTATGAGGTCATCAAGGATCAGGTGGATCCCATATGCACACACAACCATGCTCTAACTGGCCTTCAAAAACTCCTGTGTGCCATACACTTCATGGCAAGTGGCGCCTTTCAGTCGACAGAGGGTTACGCATCTGGCATATCCCAGGCCACATTCTCCAGGGTGCTGGCCCAGGTCTTGCCAGCCCTCAAAGGCAAGGCCAGTACCTACATACACTTCTCCATCACCGATATGGAGTGGACACATCTGAAGCAGGGCTTCTATGCAAGGGGAGGCATGCCCAGGGTCATGGGTGCAATAGATTGCACCCATGTCCGTATCAAAGCACCAGCACATCAGGGACATATGTTCCTGAACCGCAAAAACTTCCACTCCATGAATGTGCAGATGGTGTGTGACAGCAACCTGGCCATCATGAATGTCTGTGCGAAATTTCCCGGGAGCTGTCACGATTCACATATACTCAGAAATTCATCTGTGCAGAGGGATTTCGAAAATGGGACCTATACAGGCGGATGGCTTCTGGGTGAGTTAACAGCACCAAATGACACCACATACACATGTGCTAGTACGTTCAACACATAAAACATCATTCACACAATATGTGCTCCTTGTCACGCCATGTCACTCACTTTCCACAGGTGATGCTGGCTATGGATGCAAGCCATGGCTCCTCACCCGGTCGCCAATCCCCAAAACGATGCCCAGGAACGATATAACCAGGCTCATGCCAGAACACGGAATGCCACTGAGCGGACCTTCGGCCTCCTCAAGTCCCGATTCCGATGTCTGGACCAATCGGGGGGAGCATTGCAGTATGCACCAGGCAAGGTCTGCGACATCATCATGGCATGTGCCATCCTACATAATATCGCGGTGGACACCAGACTCATCGACGATGTCCATCCCCCACCCAGACCTGAAGACCCTGTGGATATCGTTGAGTTTGAGGAAACCCCAACAGGGATGCAGACAAGGGACAGATTGATCAGGGATCACTTCTGCTGTGAGTATAATACATGTATGCACACAATCCATGCATACACACCCACCACAACACACATGTTCTGTTTCACCCCACAGGATCAGTGACACAGCCCTGACACTGGCTGCAGTATGGACCACCAGCATCAACTATTCCGTGGACCAGTCAGATTGGGCCTAGAGATTCCGAATACATCTGACAACCTGTCGTCCATGTTGATACTGATACCTCAAGGATATCATGCATGCCCCCCTGGAAACCAAGGTACAACACTTTAACCTTGTTCAGCATATCCCACAGCTCCCTAGGCACCAACTAAAGTATTCTACTAGGATCAGACCCATAGCAACCATGGTACCCCTGTAGCGAGGGAGTCTCATCCAAGCCAATGCATCGGATAGCACTCTGTCATATAAGGGGTTCAGGGGGCATTCAAGGGGACATGGGACCAGTAGCTTGCTACAGCTGAAGAAAGCAGCAGAGGGGTGGATCTACAGTAATAGTGTGTTACACAACATGGAGCTCATGAAATGTGGATCACATCTCCATGGACACCATGCTGCCCTGTGTGTGTGTGTGTGCAGTGATATGTGCCCCAGAAAGAAATACACACATTAACAAATATGTCTTACTAGCTCCATGAACCAAACATATTTGGCCTGTGTCTGACAGTGGCAGCCCAAATATATTGTTGTCAGGAAGCTATTAGGACGTATTTGTTGATGTGTGTAACCATGTCAGGGGCAAATATCCCTAAGGATGGTTAACATCCCCTTAGTTCCCCCCATGATGGTTCATAGACCAGTACACAACACATTACAAAGCAGTGGTTTGTGTAGACTTATGTAACGGGAAAGATTAAGAGGATCATGATGTTGTAGCTGTTGCATGACGATCACTTCGAGGGTGATGTTCCAAATCCTGTCCTCTTGTCCCACAGGCATCCATAGCACGATCCATCCTTGAAGAGAGGAGTTTCCATATGACTGGACTGAAGTCTGGACAACACTTCCATGAAGCTCACCCCTTGGTGTTTCAAGTGATTGTGTTGGTGATGCAATGTTTGACCTGATGTTCACAGCAACCTCTACTGGAACATTCACATATGGACACAAATTAATGTGTGTACTAACATCCAGGTATCAGACCTGTACAGTAAGACTGCTCATACACAGATGCCAAACTATGTGGACAACACATGAGCAGTTCACTAGCATTTCTAATGTATTCCTATTTAGTTCAGATGTACCATTTTGTGCTCATACAAGTGTTTAATGTATATTGGCTAAATACACAAGAAACATCACTACTCAATCCGTGTCTGTATGAATGAATGTTGGATCAAACACCTGTCAATGTGGAACCATACCCAAGGCTAGAGTATCCCTCATACAAAGGAAGGCATGATTTACATCACAGGAGTCCACTAGTTGCCTGACCATGAGTGGACTTTGTGATGTATACATGCAATGACATGATGGCAGTGATACACTGATGTGTGTTGTGAGTGATTAGCTGGTGATACAGGGGACACACTTCCACTGTGATATGATGTCCACAGTTTGTGTGTTGCTCAATATAATCAATGTCCTGAGATTGCTGTAGGTTGTCATTAGTGTTGAGCGAGCATGCTCGGCCGATGCTCGGATCGGCTCGAGCATCGCTCTGCTCGGCACATGGCGGTACTCGTACGAGTACCGCATGTGCTCGCCCGCCATGTTCGGGTCTCCTCCCCGCACGTTTCGCGGCTGCTGCGCAGCCAATAAACGTGCAGGGAGGCTCTGACATCAGTGTAATGCCAGCAGCCATGTTGGCTGCTGGCATTACACTGATTGGCTGGCCAGAACCCGTGGTCGGGTGCTGTATAGCACCTGACCAGCGAGTTCGGCTCAGTCTTAGCCAGGGAGAGATGAGGATTAGTGTTGAGCGAGCATGCTTGGCCGATGCTCGGATCGGCTCGAGCATCGCTCTGCTCGGCACATGGCGGTACTCGTACGAGTACCGCATGTGCTCGCCCGCCATGTTCGGGTCTCCTCCCCGCACGTTTCGCGGCTGCTGCGCAGCCAATAAACGTGCAGGGAGGCTCTGACATCAGTGTAATGCCAGCAGCCATGTTGGCTGCTGGCATTACACTGATTGGCTGGCCAGAACCCGTGGTCGGGTGCTGTATAGCACCTGACCAGCAAGTTCGGCTCAGTCTTAGCCAGGGAGAGATGAGGATAGGAAGGGAAAGTCAGTGTAGGGAGAAGAAAAGCAAATTTGTAAAAAAAAAGACCCAAAAGTCCTTTTTAGGACTACTGTGTGTGGGGGCAGAAGTTTATTTTGTGTGTGGGGGAAAAAAAACAAAAAAAAAAAAAATTCATATATTCTGTTTAGTGTGCAAAGTTGCAGATTAGAGCACATTCTGTTTAGTGTGCAAAGTTGCAGATTAGAGCACATTCTGTTCAGTGTGCAAAGTTTCAGATTAGCAGCACATTCTTTTTAGTGTGCAAAGTTGCAAATTAGAGCACATTCTGTTTAGTGTGCAAAGTTGCAGATTAGAGCACATTCTGTTTAGTGTGCAAAGTTGCAGATTAGAGCACATTCTGTTAAGTCTTCAAACTGTAAAATATCAAAGTCACATATTCCATTCAGTGTGCTTCGCCGCAGTTTAGCAGCATATTCTGTGTACTGTGCACAGTTGCAGAATAGGAAAAAAATACTGTTAAGTCTTCAAACTGTAAAATATCAAAGTCACATATTCCATTCAGTGTGCTTCGCCGCAGTTTAGCAGCATATTCTGTGTACTGTGCACAGTTGCAGAATAGGAAAAAAATACTGTTAAGTCTTCAAACTGTAAAATATCAAAGTCACATATTCCATTCAGTGTGCTTCGCCGCAGTTTAGCAGCACATTCTGTGTACTGTGCACAGTTGCAGAATAGGAAAAAATACTGTTAAGTCTTCAAACTGTAAAATATCAAAGTCACATATTCCATTCAGTGTGCTTCGCCGCAGTTTAGCAGCATATTCTGTGTACTGTGCACAGTTTCAGAATAGGAAAAAATACTGTTAAGTCTTCAAACTGTAAAATATCAAAGTCACATATTCCATTCAGTGTGCTTCGCCGCAGTTTAGCAGCATATTCTGTGTACTGTGCACAGTTGCAGAATAGGAAAAAATACTGTTAAGTCTTCAAACTGTAAAATATCAAAGTCACATATTCCATTCAGTGTGCTTCGCCGCAGTTTAGCAGCACATTCTGTGTACTGTGCACAGTTGCAGAATAGGAAAAAATACTGTTAAGTCTTCAAACTGTAAAATATCAAAGTCACATATTCCATTCAGTGTGCTTCGCCGCAGTTTAGCAGCACATTCTGTGTACTGTGCACAGTTGCAGAATAGGAAAAAATACTGTTAAGTCTTCAAACTGTAAAATATCAAAGTCACATATTCCATTCAGTGTGCTTCGCCGCAGTTTAGCAGCACATTCTGTGTACTGTGCACAGTTGCAGAATAGGAAAAAATACTGTTAAGTCTTCAAACTGTAAAATATCAAAGTCACATATTCCATTCAGTGTGCTTCGCCGCAGTTTAGCAGCACATTCTGTGTACTGTGCACAGTTGCAGAATAGGAAAAAATACTGTTAAGTCTTCAAACTGTAAAATATCAAAGTCACATATTCCATTCAGTGTGCTTCGCCGCAGTTTAGCAGCACATTCTGTGTACTGTGCACAGTTGCAGAATAGGAAAAAATACTGTTAAGTCTTCAAACTGTAAAATATCAAAGTCACATATTCCATTCAGTGTGCTTCGCCGCAGTTTAGCAGCACATTCTGTGTACTGTGCACAGTTGCAGAATAGGAAAAAATACTGTTAAGTCTTCAAACTGTAAAATATCAAAGTCACATATTCCATTCAGTGTGCTTCGCCGCAGTTTAGCAGCACATTCTGTGTACTGTGCACAGTTGCAGATTTGCAGCACATATTCCGTGTAATATGAAGAAGGCGGGTAAAAAGGGACGGGGAAGTGGATGTGATCCTGATAGTTCAGGGCGCGGGTCAGGACGCGTAGAAACTGCGCCTGGTGCCAGAGCACAAGACAGAAAGACGTCCACCATACCTAGCTTCATGTCTCATTTTACAGGGCATCGCAGGACATCACTCTCGAGGTCCGACCACTGCGAACAGGTGGTCGGTTGGATGTCAGCTGATACTGCTTCCAGTCGGTTAAGCACCACCCTGTCTTCCACCAAGTCCACTCTCAGTAGCCAAGAGTCTGGTCAACATAATCCTCACTCTGATCATCCTTCCTCCCACCATAGAGGGTCTGGTCAAAGAAGTGATCCCACACTGGGATATAGTGAGGAGCTCGTCTCATCACCAATCCTTCATTTGACCCTCTCTCCAAGCACGCTTGCAGAGGAACATGACATCTTGTGCCCTGATTCACAACCTCTAGAGGGTACCCAATCACAAGAAGATGACAGATGTGAACGGCATTTAAGGTCAAAGGAAGTAGTGGATGATGATGATGATGAGACACAGTTGCCATTAAATCAACCACTATTACTGTCTCAAGACCTTGATGAGGAGGATGATATACAGTTGTCAATGACTGAGTATGTGGTGGGATCAAGACATGAGGAGGATGATCAGAGTGAGGAAGTGGAGGAGGACTTGGTGGACGATGAGGTGACTGACCCCACCTGGGAAGGTGTAGAGCCGAGCGATGACAGCAGTCCTGAGGGTGAGCCATCTGCAGCACCGCAACAGGCTGGAAGAGGCAGTGGTGTGGCTACAGAAAGAAGGCGGACCGCACCAAACCGGCCCGCAAATGTTCCACGGAGCACCCCCTTGCGTAAATCTACCTTGCCAAGGGGTAGGTGTTCCGCGGTATGGCGTTTTTTTAAGGAAAGTGCGGACGACAAAAGAATTGTAGTTTGCAACCTGTGCCACACCAGAATGAGCCGAGGCATGAACACTAGAAACCTCACCACCACCAGCATGATCCGACACATGGCATCCAAGCACCGTAATAAGTGGGAGGAACGCCTGGATCGCCCATCTGTGTCTGCAGGCCACACCACTGCCTCCTCTTCCCCTGTTTTCGGTGCCGGCCAATCGCCTGTCGAAGGCACAGGCCCGCATACCTCCCGCCCTGCACCTGTACCATCTGAAGCACCATCAGCGACCACATCCACTTCCCTGTCCCAGCGCAGCGTCCAAATGTCGTTACCCCAGGCATTTGAGCCCAAGCGAAAATACCCAGCCACCCACCCACAGGCCATAGCACTAACCTCACACCTTTCCAAATTACTGGCCATCGAAATGCTGCCATTTAGGCTTGTGGAGACTGAGTCCTTCCGCAGCCTGATGGCAGCAGCTGTCCCTCGGTACGCGGTCCCCAGCCGCCACTACTTTTCCCGGTGTGCCATCCCCGCATTACACCACCATGTGTCCCGTAACATCACCCGTGCCCTGACCAACGCAGTTACTGGGAAGGTCCACTTAACGACTGACACATGGACAAGTGCTTGTGGCCAGGGACGCTACATTTCCCTGACGGCACACTGGGTGAATGTCGTGGAGGCTGGGAGCGACTCGGACCCTGGGATGGCACGGGTGCTACCCACGCCGAGGATTGCGGGCCCTACCTCCATCAGGGTTTCCGCCAGCACCTACGTTATTGGCTCCTCCTCCTCCGTTTCCACCTCCGAATTCTCTGCGCGCAGCGCCACTCACCCATCAGCCGGTAGCTGGAAGCAGTGTAGCACTGCAGTGGGGAAGCGTCAACAGGCCGTGCTGAAGCTGATCTGCCTTGGGGATAAACAGCACACTGCCTCAGAGCTGTTGCAGGGGATTAGTCACCAGACCGAGCAGTGGCTCTCGCCACTCAACCTGCAACCAGGCATGGTTGTGTGTGATAATGGGCGTAACTTGGTGGCGGCTTTGGAGTTCGGCAAGCTCACACACGTACCATGCCTAGCGCATGTATTTAATTTAGTGGTTCAGCGATTTCTAAAAACCTACCCCAATGTGCATGATCTCTTGACCAAGGTGCGCCGCGTGTGTGCACATTTCCGTAAGTCATCAACAGCTTCAGCCGGCCTGTTGAAGCTGCAGCAGTGCTTACAATTGCCAGCTCACCGGCTGCTGTGTGACGTGAGCACGCGCTGGAACTCCACCTTCCACATGTTGGCCCGGCTTTGTGAGCAGCAGAGGGCAGTAGTGGAGTACCAGCTGTTACACGGTCGTCGCCTCTCCGTTCAACTTCCTGTAATCAGAAGTGAGGAGTGGGAATGGATGTCAGACCTCTGTGAGGTTTTACGCAATTTTGAGGAATCGACACAGATGGTGAGCGGCGATAATGCTATTATCAGTGTAACCATCCCACTTCTGTGTCTACTGAAACGCTCGCTGCTCACAATTAAAACCGACGCTTTGCATGTGGAAGAGGTGGAAATGCGGGAGGAAGAGCTTACACAAGGTGATAGCCAGAGCACCCTCACTTCGTCTTCTCAGCGACAATTGGAGGAGGCGGAGGAGGAGGAGGAGGAGGAAGACACGGTTGCCTCCGCTACAGAGGGTAGCCATGGAACTTTAGTTCCATCTCTTCAGCGTGGGTGGGCAGAAGAGGAGGAAGAGGATGAGGAGATTGAGAGTCATCCTCCTGGTGAGGACAGCGAAATCTTGCCTGTTGGTACTCTGGCACACATGGCTGACTTTATGTTAGGCTGCCTTTCCCGTGACCCACGCGTTATACGCATTTTAGACAACACGGATTACTGGGTGTTCACCCTTCTGGACCCCCACTACAAAGAGAATTTCTCATCTCTCATTCCTCCGGTGGAGAGGACAAGCAAAATGGTGCAATACCAGAAGGTTCTTGTTGAAAAATTGCTCCAAAATTTTCCATCTGACAACGCTGGCGGCAGAGTACGTGCTACCTTGGCCAACCGAGAAGGGGAGAAAAGGGGAGCACACAGCAGTTCCGAGAAAGGCAGGGCAACACTCTCCAAGGCGTGGGACACCTTCATGACACCCCGCCAGCACCCTCACCCTGATGCGCAGCCTAGTGTCACAAGGATGGAAAAGTTTTGGAAGATGGTGAAGGAGTACGTAGCAGACCGTGTCAGCGTCCTCAATGATCCCTCTGTGCCTTACAACTACTGGGTGTCCAAGCTGGACACGTGGTATGAACTGGCACTCTACGCCTTGGAGGTGCTGGCCTGCCCTGCCGCCAGCGTTCTGTCTGAGCGGGTATTTAGTGCTGCTGGTGGCATCATAACAGATAAGCGTATCCGCCTTTCCACCGACAATGCTGATAGGTTGACACTTATAAAAATGAACAAGGCCTGGATTTCCCCTGACTTCTCCACTCCACTGGAGGAAAGCCCCGGGGGAACATAAACTCACTTTATATATGTTATTTACAATGATGGGAATACTCTGTATTCCCATTCACCCCTTCCACCCAAAAAATGGGTATATGGTTGACTCTCTTCCATATACCCTGGGATATAAGTTTTATATAGGGCCAGCTCACCAGCGGGCCCAGTGATATAATTTTTATATAGGGCCAGCTCACCAGCGGGCCCTGTGATATAATTTTTATATAGGGCCAGCTCACCAGCGGTTGCAGTTTGACAATTTTTGTATAGGTCAGCTCACCAGTGGGCCTTCTCATATAATGTTTTATTGGGTCAGCTCTCTAGCGGGCCCTCTCATATAATGTTTTATAGCGTCAGCTCACTAGCGGGCCTTCGCATATAATGTTTAGGATGGTCAGCTCCGCAGCAGACCCTCACCCATAATGTTTTGGATGGTCGGCTCAGCGCACGTTTCCCTCTTAATCATGGCCCCAGTTCAGAAAAATCGAGGAAATTTTTGGGAGAATTTGTCTTTGCGCACGTTTCCCTCTTAATCATGGCCTCAGTTCAGAAAAATCAAGGAAATTTTTGGGAGAATTTGCCTCTGCGCACGTTTCCCTCTTAATCATGGCCTCAGTTTAGAAAAATCGAGGAAATTTTTGGTAGAATTTGTAGATGATATACAAGTAAATATACAGCAAATACTGTTTGGTAACAATTTTTCGCCTAAAGTCGTTTTTATCTGCCTTTTTGTGTGTTTTACGGTCAGTCTGTAAAAATGGCGTACTACGGGCGAAAGATCGTTCCCAGCAGCGATGTTGGAGTCCAAGATGCATCCAGACATCCTCCCTATGCTGTCCCTGAACCATTTCTGTGGTGTTTCCATCCTTTTCTGCCCTTTTCCTATGGACCAGTCACCCTCCCCTCATCAGAGCAGGGGGTGCCTGGTGTAATGCTCGAGTCCTCCCATTGACTTCAATGGGGCTCGGGTGCTCGGCCGAGCACTCGAGCCTCCGGGGGTGCTCGGTCAGAGCACCCGAACACCCGAGCATTGGGGTTCTCGCTCATCACTAGTTGTCATATCTCAGTACATGGGCTACATCAACAAACAACCATGTGGACAAGTGTTATCACTGGTGAAGTGTGTTACAACCTTAGTTAAACAACAACACAACTTAAAGGGATAGTAAACCTTGAAAATAAGTTTATTTCACATTGTAGACCTTTAAAAAACATGAAAAATGATATAAGTCTTATCTACCAAACATATATGGTTTGGGAGATAAGACTTATATCATTTTACATGTTTTTTTCAGGGCTACAATATAGAATGAACTTATTTTCAAGGTTTACTATCCCTTTAATATATAAGCCAATGCTCAGCCTAAGGTTCCAATGTGCGTGCTACACATTGAAATCTTAGGAAGATCATTGGGTTATCCAGTAAGTTAGGCTGTGATTCAAACTCCTTTTGTGCAACTGACTTGCTGGAGAACACAATGCTCACCCTAGGATCACAATGTGTAACACACACATTGAGATCCTAGGGTGTACATTGTGTTCCCCAGTAAGTCAGCTGCACAATAGAATTTTGATTTAAAGACCATATTGATGCATGTTCCATCTGTCCTGCTTGTTATTTCCCTGCTAAGTCGCATAGCTGTTTGTTTGGTTTTCCCCTCAAACACAATTGATGCAGACGAATGTTCAGTGTTGCACCAGTTGTTGTGCTAAGGGGTATGTTCTGATCAAATCTGACACACATCATGGCCATGTACCACTGTCGTGTTATATGGCTACAGGGATGGGTTGCCAGGTGAATTTGGACAACGGTGTGGGTGTGTGTGAACTCATGTTGTAACATCACACAAACATTTCCCCCAGGCAGGAGTTGAGTTCACTGCATTGTTTGGCAATGCATTGGAGACAACCCTGCCACCCAATCTATAACTGAATACACAGCAGATCAGACAGGATTCAAAAGCACAATTTTCCTTATTGAGGGTGCAGATGACAGGTTGGGCCTTTCATTTCTTTTTTTTTGGGGGGGGGCTTAGACTTGGTGCCAGAGGTGGATGCCCTGGCTGATTGCCTTGTCACCCTCTGTCCCCTAGGTGTGGCTTCTGGGGTAACACTGGAAGGGGTGGTGGGTGCAGTGGACCCCTCTGTGGAACGCAGGTTCTCCCTCTCCATCCTCAGGTTCTCCCTGCAGTTAATCTCTTGCAACTCCACAAGCACCTGTGCAAACATGTCCATCATCCCCGTATGGATCTGGTGGAGTTGTGTGTTCCCCCTGGCAACCTCTGACTCCAGAGCTTGGATTCTGGTCTCCAACCTGTTCGTGTTCCTCCGGAATTCCCTCCGGTTCCTCGTGAGGTTGTCGTTGGTGGCGTGGGTTGCCCGGAGCTGTCCTCTTTGAAGGGCCATGCACTCAGCCTCCAGATCTGTGGTGCGTTGACTGCTGGAGATGGGAGTGCCCGGTGACACGTGCTGTTTCCCCAGCTTCAGCTGTCTTCTCAGCCTCTGTTTCCCCAGCTTCAGCTGTCTCCTCAGCCTCTGTTTCCCCAGCTTCAGCTGTCTCCTCAGCCTCTGTTTCCCCAGCTTCAGCTGTCTCCTCAGCCTCTGTTTCCCCAGCTTCAGCTGTTTCCTCAGCCTCTGCTTCCCCAGCTTCAGCTGTCTCCCCAGCCTCTGCTGTCTCCTCTGCTGGCACTGGGTGTGCTGTGGCTGCTACTGCTGTTTGTGTTGGTGGAGTGGCTTGCACAGACGGTGTGTGGGTGCCCACCACATCAAGGGACCTACTGCTGCCCACTGATGTCTGTGCTGGTTGAGGTGGTGGGGTGAACAAGTCCCTTGGCTGAGGGCGCTGGGGCTCCCCAATCAGGCCCAGGTGTTGGTAGTCAAGTGGCCAAGGGTCATACCTTGGCCAGTGGTAGGTGCTTGGCCTCCACCTGGGATCATACCTGGGGCCATGCTGGGGAGCCATCCAGGAGGGTAGATCCATCTCGCTGGAATACGGCTCATATTGGCTGGTGGCCACATTCCCGGGCAGTCATTGCCTCCCTGGTGGTGGTGGTGCTGCTGCTGGAGGGTAATAGCTCCCGGAGGTAGTGGGATGCATCCATCTCTCCCCCTGAATCCAGCCACTGTACATTTGTGGAGCATCCTGTGGTGGTGCAGCCAGTTGAGGGGCAGGCAGTTGAGGGGCAGGCAGTTGAGAGGCAGGCAGTTGAGAGGCAGCCAGTGGTGATGCAGCCAGTTGGGGAGGAGGTGTGGTGGTTGTAGACGGTTCCCATTGGCTAGTCCCCTCCTCTGTATACTCCTCACTGGGTGGTGTGGTCGGCTCCTCCACGGGCTCCTGCTGCGATGGAGGCCCATAAGCTGTGTGGAGAATTGAGATTGTGTGATTACTAAACGTAGCCATGATGGGATTAATGGGATACTAATACATGAAATGCAGAAAGGGAAATATATGTTGTGTGGTTTATCACCCTGAGTGAAACAAGGGTACTCCCACTGCTGGAGGGGGTTTTTGTTCAAAAAGTCTCCCAGCTCAGAATAGAATTGCTTTGGTGCTATATCCCAGTGGCCTGAAGTTCTACATTGGCACTGTTGCTACATTATCCTATGGGAATTTATGGCGTCTGGACGTAAGCTGTCCATAGGATGGTCTAGCAACATCGCCATTGTAGAGTTCCAGGCCACTGTGATATTGCCCCTGGAGTAGTCAACTATGAGCTGTGCTACTTTTTGAATGAAACACCTTTCAGCAGTGGGAATACCCTTGTTTTTCTCGGGGGATGAACCTTGCAATATATTTTTCTTTTCACATGTTAGGTATTACTATCCCTTTAAGGGAATAGCAATGGTTAATTTCACCATGATGTAATATTGTAGGCATCGTAAGAGATAGATGTGGATCGATGTTAGTCCTATCCCTCCAACCCACATGGTTAGACAGATATTGCTCTATTTGACAGTCATTTTGACATGTTTGACAGTCATTTCACCACACGTAGGCTCTTCAGCAGAGCCTAAATTGCCCCATTCAGAGATGTAAACTTCATTGGAATGGTGAACAGAGTGTGCTTGCAAACCAGGCACACTTTGTTGACCATCTCAAAGATGTATTCATCTCTGAATGGGGCAATTTAGGCTCTGCTGAAGAGCCTCCGTGTGGTCTAATGACTGAAATCTCCAGCTGTCAAATAGAGCGATATCTGTCTAACCATGAGAGTTGGAGGGATAGGACTAACATGTTTGTGAAATTAACAATTGCTATGCCATTACAGTTACATACAAGGAGAAATGGTCATATATGCATGTGGATATGTACCTTTCATATGGATATGAATATATCCTTTCCAGATATGGAGCCAGAGATCATTTCAGTAGGTGTGACTGCCTTACTGGCTATATATGTGCACCCATCAAAATATACATTGGATTGATATGATGGATATGAACATACCTCGTATATCCCATCTACGTAGAGTGGGATATACTAGGTATGTGTATTTCTATGGTATCAATGTAATTTAGTTTCTGATGGATGCACATATCTGGCCAGTAGGGCAATCACAGGCAGTGAGATGATCTCTGGGTTCACATCATGTTGTGACATATTTTGAGCCATTTGAAAGGTACATATCTGACCATTTTCCTTTGTGTGCATATCTTTTTTGAACAGATGTGCAGTGGGAATCAAGTGTTATTCAACCCTATCTTCTTAGCTGATCCCGTACAATGCACAATTTTTCATTACTTGACAGGTGACTCTCTGGTTGTCAGGATCATATCCTATGCATTGCATTGTAGGGCATGGGATACCACCCTGGCAATCAGAGATTGATGAACTGGACAGGATCCTGTCCATGTCGTGTGTTCCAGTTGAATCCTGAAGGGCAACAATCACGCCAGTAGTGAGGGATGTCTTTGATTGAGGCCTTCTGAGTGAGGCAACCGTACTAAATCCGAGATATCCATCATTCATGGCCTGTTGGTGACCAAGGTACAATGGTTGATATTTGGTTCCCATGTGTATCCTGCAAACAGTGTCTGGTGTACCATCCATCCATGGCATCAGCACCCCTGAGGATCCATGTGGGAATCAGATGTGAGATATGTCATTTCAAGTTAGAGTAAATGATTGCAGACACAACACCAAGGCCTACTTTTTAAAACCTTTAATTCTGGGGTATTGTTTAAGGCCTGTGTGTTGCACATACAAGCAGTTATTCTCAGTGACACTGTGATGTGTGACCTGCTCCATCCTTTTTGTGATTCAGTAAGCGGTGTTGTCGACATGATGGAGTGTACATGATGCTGACTTCTCCAGTGATCTCATTTCCCCATTTCCAGTGTTTTCTATGGAGTCTATACGATGGGACCTTAGCAACTTGATTCACGTTATTGCATATTCTCCATAGACTAACACTGGTATTGGTGAAGTGAGGATGTGTAAGGGTGAATTTCTCTCCACCATCTGTTTGTCACCGCTTAGTGAATGCCCCCTGTGTAGCATGTGATCGTTGGCCTATTGACTTGATTGTTGTCTGGTTAACCCTTTGAGTCCCAGAGGGGTTGCCAAAGCATTGTTGATCGATGCATTGATGATCCCTCTAGCACTCAAGGGGTTAAGTGCTGACTTCCCAGTCGGGACATGGGTGACATTGTGTGTGAACAGTGATGATCTATGACAGTCGACATTTTGAACAGCATGGTTTGTGTATTGTGTGTGATGAGCACAGTGACAGGAGGGTTGAAGTAGGACTTGGACAGGTTTGTTCCAAGTTGGACCTTGATATTTGTCCTTGTGTTTGTCCTGTTTTTAACCCTCAGGGTGCTGTGTTGGTGCAGTTGTGTGCATGAATGATGGGCATGTGTTGAGGTGTGACTGTGTGTGCAGCTGGTGTTGGTTGCTGTAGTGTGTTGTTCTGTAGTGTTGCACTTACCGGTAGTGTGGAGGCTCCTCTCATCCCCAGTGTCAGCTCCTCCAACAACCCCCTCGATCAGGGTTGGGGACATATTCTGCCGCACCATTTCCTCCCAGCCGCAGAAGGAGATAGGGACAGGTGGGCCACCTCCAGTGCCTCGGGCGTGCTTGGCTGTAGATCTGGTTCCAGGCTGCCTTCCTCCTCGCTGACAGGCCAGGGACCTTCGCTGTCGGGTGGAGAACACTCTGCCTCTCCAGGACAGCTTCCACGAGAGCCGTGTTCTCCTCCTCTGTATACTTGGGGTCTCTGATCCTGGCCTCGTCACCTCCGGCATGGTATGACTCAGAGCCGGAGTGCCCTGCCTGGTCTGACACTGACTGTGTGGGGTGCTCCCCAGCAACTACCCCTCGTCCCACTGCAGGTTCTGTCCCTGTCCTGCGTGTTCCTGCTCTTGTGGGCCGGGTCCCCGTCCGCCCTGCGGATCTCCCTCACCCACCCCTGCTCTGCCGAGGGATCCCCTCCTGAGCTTCCTCCTCCTCCACTACTCTCCCCATCCCTCTCTCCTGTCCTCCTCTCCTTTCCATCACTCACCCAGTCACACCCAGGCACTCCCACAGGCCCTCACAGACACACTCGATCCACCCACTCTCTGTCACACACTTTCACTCACAGATTCACACTGTCAAAATAAAAAGTAAAATGTGTGAGGTGTTATAAAAAAAAGACTATGTGTATGTATGTGTATATGTTTGTGTTTGTATGTGTGTATGTAATATGTGCAAAGGTGTGCTATGTGTCGTATTCTGTGCAATGCTCTCTCAAAACTCCAAAACTCCTCTACCTCCAATGAACGCTCCTGTCTCCCTCTCTCTAATCACTATCCTCCGCTCCTGGGTCCTGATATCTAGCTCTGAGGAACTCGATAACAGACAGTGTGTGATGGTTATTTTTGGGTATATATAGGTGTATTTGAAGTTTTTTGATACATTGGGGCTTTGTGATTGGCTGTGTGTTTGAATTTGTTTTGGCATCAATCATGGTTGCTTGACAACGGCAGCCGTTATGTTAGATGTTGTTTTGAGCGCAGTTATCGTGTGATTTGGCCGCCCGTTGTGCATTAACATGAGCGACAACGGCTTTTGTGTTACGTGTTTTTTGTGTGCCTACGCTCGATAGATATTCTCGTAGAGTACCTATTGAATCTGCCGTAACTCCTGTATTATTTGCGAGCGATGTGCCTTTTTCACTTAGCGGCTGCTTTAATGGCTGCCTTTAAATCTAGCCCCTAGGGTCTTGTAGGGGACAGTTCCTAGGTGGGGTATACCAGTCCCCAGAGGGCACCCAGAGTAAACCAGTGGTGGAGGTCTTGGCATCCTGGGCCGGGTCTTCCTTTGTTGCCTCCGCTTTGATTGATTCCGATGCGGCCGGTTATTTCATGGACAGGGATTTTGCGGTCCTTCAGAATATCCCATTGGTAGAGATGGTGATTCGCATTGGAGCCTTCCACATGGAGACCCTGAAGTTCCAGATTATTCAGTCTCCACACTATGCAATTATTCTGGGTTTCCCATGGCTGCAAACACACAATCCCAGAATGGATTGGAGATCCTGCGAAATTCTGGCCTGGTCTGAGTTCTGTGTGACACATTGCTTACACCAACCTACCAAGATCTTGTGTACGTCTCCCTCATTACCTCTAGAATACCAGTCATTCAGCGATGTATTCAGTATGCTAGAGGCTAGCACTTTGCCACAGCATCGCCCATATGACTGTGTTATTAATATTGTGCCCGGTTCAATGCCACCTAAGGGTAGACCCGACCCATTTTCCTGCAAGAAGAATCAGGCAATGGAGGAATACATCTCTGATGCCCTGGCCCGGGGGGTATAATTCGTAAGTCTTCATCACCCACGGGGGCTGGATTCTTTTTTGTAAAAAAGAAAAATGGGTAACTCAGACCCTGTATCGGGGGTCTGAATAAGATAATGATCAAGAATGCCTACCCCATCCCACTCATTACAGAGTTGCTTGATCGATTTAAGGGCGCTTCCATCTTCACCAAGTTGGACTTAAGGGCGGCATACAATTTAGTCAGGATAAAAGAAGGTAACGAGTGGAAATCCTCTTTCAATACTCGGACAGGGCACTACGAGTATTTAGTGATGCCCTTTGGGTTATGCAATGTCCCGGCGGTATTTCAAGAGTTTATTAACGACGTCCTTAGGGACATGTTACAGTCCTGTGTAGTGGTCTACCTGGATGACATTCTGATTTATTCCGCTGACTTGGAGACACACCAGAAGCATGTCACAGCAATACTACAAAAACTGAGAGAAAATAAATTATTTTGCAAGTTGGACAAGTGCGAATTCCATAGATCCAAGGTACCGTTCTTAGGCTATGTGATTGGCAAAGATGGCATTGCCATGGATAAAGACAAACTCTCTGCTGTGTTGCAATGGCCACGTCCCATTGGCCTTAAGCCCTTGCAGCGGTTTTTGGGCTTTGCGAATTACTATAGGAAATTCATTTGTGATTACTCCATGATTGTGAAACCACTGACAGATATGACGCACAAGGGTGCTAATGCTTCAGTGTGGTCCCTGGAAGCTGAAAGGGCGTTTGAATCCTTAAAATCTGCATTCTCCTCAGCACCAGTCCTGTCGCCTCCTATACCTGGCTTGTCATTTATCTTGGAGGTTGATGCCTCAGAGACTGGTGTAGGGGCAGTGCTGTCACAGAGGCCGGGTCCTTGGAAGACCTTAATGCCATGTGGATTTTTCTGAAAAAAAATGACCAAGGCCCAGAGTGTCAACGATATTGGGGATCGCAAATTGTTGGCAATCATTTTGGCACTTCGTGAATGGCGCCATCTGTTAGAGGGCACCAGAGCGCCAATTCTGATCCTCATAGACCATAAAAATCTTACCTACCTCTCGGAGGGAAAAGGGTTATCCCCTAGACAGGCCAGATGGGCCTTATTCCTGTCACATTTCAATTTCATTGTCTCATACTTACCTGGCACCAAGAATGTTAAGGCTGACGCCTTATCCAGGCAATTTGGTACAGATCCGGAGTCCGAGTCTGCGTCTGTGCCTATTATACCTCCGGATCGTATCCTTGCCACTCTACGCACCAGTATCACATCCCCATTGGGCCAGGAGATTTTGACAGTCCAGGCCAATGCTCCTCCAGAGAAACCCATGGGCAAATGCTATGTGGCTATCACGGTGCCCGTGATTGGTGCTGTTCAGTGTCAGTCACTTGCTGAATATCATGATTGGCTGTCTGTGATTAGCCCTCCTCACACAGCCTTTTTAAACCCAGGCTGAGCACTTCCAGGTTGCCCTTTCGTGGTGTTTCTGACTCCACTCTGCCTGACCTGCTTGTCAGGCTTCTGGGCCTGTTCCTGCTGTTCCTGCTGTACTTGCTGATCCTGTGTTCCAGTGTTCCAGTGTTCCTGTATGCTAGTGTTCCTGTGTTCCAGAGTTCCAGTGTTCCTGTGTTCCAGCACCTCGCGGGTTAATCTTACTGAGTTCCAGTGTTCCTGTGTTCCAGCACCTCGCGGGTTAATCTTACTGAGTTCCTGAATCTCCTGCTCCAGACGTCGCTCTGGCGACATTGTTCTTCTCGCTGCTGATCTTACTTTGTTGGTTTACTCCACTAAACCTGGTTGCGATATACATTGTTGGTCCCAGTGTGCGGACGCTGGTTTACTCCACTAAACCTGGTTGCGATATACATTGTTGGTCCCTGCGTGCGGACGCTGGTTTACTCCACTAAACCTGGTTGCGATATACATTGTTGGTCCCAGTGTGTGGACGCTGGTTTACTCCACTAAACTGGTTGCGAGATACATTATTGGCTCCAGCGTGCGGACGCTGCTTTGCTCCACTAAACCTGGTTGCGATATACATTGTTGGTCTCAACGTGCGGACGCTGGTTTACTCCACTAAGCCTGGTTGCGATATACATTGTTGGTACCAGCATGCGGACGCTGGTTTACTCCACTAAACCTTGTTGCTATATACATTGTTGGTCCCAGCGTGTGGACGCTGGTTTACTCCACTAAACTGGTTGCGAGATACATTATTGGCTCCAGCGTGCGGACGCTGCTTTGCTCCACTAAACCTGGTTGCGATATACGTTGTTGGTCCCAGCGTGCGGACGCTGGTTTACTCCACTAAACCTGGTTGCGATATACATTGTTGGTTCCAGCGTGCGGTCGCTGGTTTGCTCCATTAAACCTGGTGGCGCTATTACCATTAGTCCCGACGTGCGGACGTTGGTTTGCTCCTGAACATCCAGTACTGTGGTCAGTCGCTGTCCACTTCCTTGCAGTTGTCTGAGTATCCCTGGCAATAGACTCCTGCTGAGTAAGACCTCTATACTTATGCCCTATGCTGTCTTAGTCACCTGACAGCTGGTCTACTCGCTCAGGTTGCCCTGCCCGGTATTGGTGAGGCCGGTAGAACATTGACGATACCATCCTATAGGTTGCCTCACCCGGTATTGGCAGGGCCAGTAGAGCCTACTCCAGTACTCCTGGGCTGCCCTCCCCGGTAGAACCTTGTAATTCACCATCTTTAAGGTTGCCTTACCCGGTATTGGCAGGGCCGGTAGAGCCTACATTCAGCATTCCGTAAGGGCTGCCTTGCCCGGTATTGGTAAGGCCGGTAGAACCGGTATATGTCATCTCACGGTTGCCTTACCCGGTATAGGCAAGGCCGGTAGAGCCTGTCATTAAAACTGTCACTTGGGTTGCCTTGCCCGGTATTTAGGCAAGGCCGGTAGAACCTATTATATGTTATATTACTGTTGTATGTTATGTATGTTTACCCTACGGGGACTGCCTTTAACTTTTAATAAAGTTAAGTTATTTTACCAAACCTTAAGTCTGAGAGTCTTCAAATCCGTGACAGTGGCTGAACCCTTCCGGGCCAAATTAATGGAGTCTTATCACGTATCCGTGCTGCTGATCACGTAGGCAAGAATCAATTAATATAGTCTCTGTCCCGAATATTCTGGTGGCCTACGTTAAGGGTGGATTGTGTCGCATTTACGGCAGCATGTACAGTCTGTGCTCGCTCCAAGTCTCCAAGACATCTTCCTGTCGGGCTTTTGCAAGCTGTCCCTAATGGCGATCGCCCATGGTCACATGTGTCCATCGATTTCATGGGAGAACTGCCAGCTTCTAATGGCTACACAGTCATACTTATGGTGGTCGATAGATTCTCTAAAATGGCTCACTTTGTGCCACTCCCCGGCTTACCCTCGGCTAAAACGTTGGCCATGGTTTTTGCGAGAGAGGTGTTTCGGCTTCATGGGGTCCCCAAGGTCCTTGTTTCCGATCCAATTTGTGTCCAGGTACTGGAGGGCATTATGCGACCAAATGGGCATCCAATTATCATTCTCCTCTGCCTACCACCCCCAGACTAATGGGGCCACTGAACGCTCCAACCAGGGTTTGGAGCAGTTTTTACGATGTTTCATCTCTAATCATCATGATAACTGGGCTGACTTGTTGCCGTGGGCAGAGTTCGCCAGAAACTGTGCTGTGTGCTCTTCCTCCGGGAGCTCACCCTTTCTCATCAACTTTGGGTTTCAACCATGCTTTCTTCCATACACCTTTCAAGCACAGCAGATTCCGGCTCTAGATGAGCACATTAGGCAACTCCGCGCCACTTGGGCACAAGTCCAGAGTTCCCTCAGTGACTCCTTTCAACGAGTTCCGCGGCATGCCAACAACAGACGGCTGCCAGCTCCTGTGTTCCAGGTTGGGGACTGGGTGTGGTTGTCCTCCAGGAACCTCAAATTGCAAGTTCCATGTGGTAAATTGATTCCCCGATTTGTGGGTCCATTCTGGGTGCTCCGCAAACTTAACCCTGTCACCTATGCCTTGGAGTTACCTGCCTCTATGAGAATTCATAACATGTTCCATGTGTCCCTTCTCAAACCCTTGGTGTGCAACTGCTATACCACCTCTCCACAAATATGAGGTGCAGAGTATTATAGATTCCGTGGACAAATCCAATATTTGGTGCACTGGAAGGGTTATGGCCCAGAGGAACGCTCATGGGTCAACCACTCTGACATCCATGCTCCACTGTTGTTTGCGCAGATTCCATGCTAAGTTTCCATTGTTACTTCCAGGTTTACCATTGTCTCATTCTTATTGGCTCTGAGCTGGTGACTCCTCCCAGGGTTTTCCTTTATATAGTCGCTCCTGTCATTCTACCGGTGCCCTTTCATGGTGTACCCGTACCTAGCGTTTATGACTACTTGTTCCTGTTTCCGTGTATGACCCGGCTTGCCTGACTACTCTTATATTCCTTATGCTCCTGTGATCCGATTCCGTTGCTGACTTTGGACTGGCTGACTAACTCCGTGTGCACCGACCTGGCTTGGCTGAGTATCCGATTCCGTTACTGACTAAGGACTGGCTGACTAATTCCGTGTACCGACCTGGCTTGGCTGAGTATCCGATTCTGTTACTGACTAAGGACTGGCTGACTACGCTGTGTGTACTGACCTGGCTGGGCTAAGTGTTTGGTTGTATTATCTAGGACTGGCTGACTATTCTGTGTGTGCCGACCTGGCTGAGCATCTGGTTCCGTTGCCAACGGGACTAGCCGACTATCTTCGTGTGTACCGAGTAGGGCAACGCTGGCTACCGATCGGTCTAAGTACGCACACTGATCACTCCCACTCGCTATACTGCACTGTGCCTGTTAGGCCTATCCGCCCCAGTAGTCTCCAGGGGCTTGTGGGAGCCTGGTCACTTGCCAGTGTCTGTGTTGCCTCCAGTAACCCTAGAGTACTAGGGTCCAGTCTGTGCCAGACTCCTGCCCATGTTGCCTGCATTAACCCTAGGGTCCTAGGGTCAGATTACTGCCAGTGTCTGGTCTATGTTGCCTTTGTTAAACCTAGTGTGCTAAGGCCAAGTCATTGCCAAAGTCCTGCCCATGTTGCCTCCGTTAACCCTAGCGTTCTAGGGTCAATCCAATGCCAGAGTCCTGTCCGTGTTGCCTCCGTTAACCCTAGCTTGCTAGGGCCAAGTCATTGCCATAGTCTTGTTCATGTTGCTTCATTATCCCTAACGTTCTAGGGTCAGACCACTGCCAGAGTCTTGCCTGTTTTGCCTCCATAAACCCTAGAGTTCTAGGGTCAGGTATCTACCTGAACACTGCCTGTGTTGCCTCCGCTATCCCTAGTCTGCTAGGGAATTGCCCTGCAGTTACCCATCGCCTTGTGTCACCTATTGGCGGTGTGGGGCTGTTGAGGTTATTCTTGTTCCTGAACCTGTCCACGGATCACAGCCATATATATATATATATATATATATATATATATATATATATATATATTATTGCTACTGTGATATTCTTCATCTTGACCCAAGTCAGATCTGAGAAGTACTCGGTACTGACCTCATCTGGACCTGAGTAGGGTGATTGTTCTATTTATTTTCAATAAAGCTTTTAACCTTACCTAACTGTCTGAGAGTTCTTACGAAACCGTGACAGCTGCTCACTTCTAATAAATAAAAGGGAGCAGTTCCTTCTAACTGCAATGGAGGCAACAAAGAGAAACAGTTAGTTAGTAACAGGGCCACCCCAAGACATTGTGCTGCCTGGGTCCAAGGATGAAATGCCCACATAAATTATGTTTTATGTATATTAAAAGCCCCTTGGCTCGGCCCCTTTACACACCACACACGTGTACTCCACCTCTAGAATAGAAGCATATTAAGGTGACCTGCTGTACTTCTTGAGAGGTGACTTTAGATAATGCAGCTCAAGTGTGAATACAATCTGTCATACAGAGCAGATATGTATTGCTAATCTAGCAAAATGTCTTCGGGAATCATATTCTAATTGCAGTTTTGATTAACAATAGGTACTTGGATTGATTCAGAGTTAATATGCCAATAAGTGGTTCTAGTAGAGAGATTAAATTAACCCTATCAATAGCTACCTGGGATACTTTTCAGACTACAAATCTTAATTTGTTTTCTACCAGGAGTCTGAAATGTTTCAACGCAAAGTCAGAAAAGAAGAAAATATACCCGTGTTCACAAAATGGTTATTTACTATCCAATACAGTGCATTTTTTGTAATTGGGTACTTTTTCACTTGATGAGCTTGTGTAAACTTAAGTACTTGGCTCTCCATTTTGTATTTGCCATCAACTCAAAGAAGACTGGTATGAATGTGGCTTGATATGCTCAGGATATGATTCTTCTTAATAGAAGCTGAAAATGATATGACTCCTCATTGTTATTTCAGGACCAGGCTTGTGTAGCTTTCAGTGGTGTAATAAGGCCAGAGCTAACTTCAATCAATCTCCTATGAAATGCTTCACAGCCTCTGACTCTTGCCGTGATCTAATCATAGACATGAGCAGAATGTTTGAAGTTTTCCTGTAGATGCAATGCATTGTGGATCTTAAGATTTTATTGTGCCATTCGTGAGCAAGAGTTTGGCCTCCTTACATAATCGTGTGTGCCTCTCAATTTAAATAAGAGGATTTTAGTCTTACCTGTTAAATCCTTTTCTCTTAGTCCATACAGGTTACTGGTAACTCTGGGTAGGCGATCCACTGCTTTAAGTAGGCAGGAACAATTCTAGAATTGTTTGCAAGGGGTGGAGCCTACCTTCCCTCCTTGGCTGAAGCTAGCCAACCAGCTCCAGAAAGATTTGAGACACTCACTATTGACTAGATAGTGAAGGAAAAGAAGACTCCTGTGAGCATGACCCTGAAGGACCCTCACAGTCTGCCACAGGAGAGCCAAGCATGGTCCCTTGACAGGGTGGGAGACCAGTAACCTGTATGGATTAAGAGAGAAGGATTTAACAGGTAAGACTAAAATCCTCTTTTCTCTGTCGTCCAATACACATTTCTGGTAACTCTGGGATGTACAACCATTGAGTTTCCCAGAGGCGGGAAGTAAGGCAAGGACCAGACGCAAGGCCCCCAAAGTCACCAGTGCAGATATGAACCATCAGATCAGAGATAGCCCAACAAAAACAACTGAAGTGTCAATGAAAACTGAACAGGGGTAACAACACCCCAGGAACTGTTACAAAGCACACTGAACTAGAGCCAACAGGGCTCAAAAGTGAAGGAAGCACCAAGAACTGAAGGAAATCCTAGACATGCAAGACTGCCTTCAGGATTTTCCTCCCAAAGCTGGCGCCAGCTGATGCCAGCACATCAACATGGTAGTGCTTCGAAAAGGTGTGCACAGATGACCAAGTGGCCGCCTTGCACAACTGATCGGCGGTGGCCTGATTCTTGTAAGCCCAAGAGGCCCCCAAGATCTTGTAAAATGAGCCGTGACTCTGAAAGGGACAGGCTTCTTCCTCAGCTCATAAGACTTACGAATAGTGGACTTGATCCAAGAAACAATAGTCACCTTGGATTCAGGTCTTCCTACCCTAGGACCCTCAGGAATGACGAACAGCTCATTTGATTGCCTGACATACTCAGTGTGATGTACGTAAAACTTGAGACAATGCACCACGTCTAACAAGTGGAGATCCCTTTCCTTGTCAGAGGTGGGGTCCGGGCATAACGAGGGCAGCACAGTCTCCTGATTGATGTGGAACTCAGAGACCACCTTCTGGAGAAACTCCGGAGAAGTTCGAAGCACCTCCTTGTCCTTGTGAAACACCAAATACAGACAAGACAGAGCATGTAACTCCGTGACACGGCGGCCAGACACAATCGGCAGGAGAAAAGCCAATTTCCACGTCAAGAGGCATAGTAGCCAAAGACTCAAATGGGGGGCACTGAAGAACACCCAAAACCAAGTTAAGATCCCACTGAGGAGCAGGAATCCTAAAGGCAGGACGAGCATGATCACCACCCTGGAAGAAAACCTTGACATCAGGAAGGATGGTAATGCTCCTCTGAAAGAAAACAGAAAGAACAGAAGTCTGAACCTTAAGGGAACTCAAACTGAGGCCCTTATCCACACCGTCCTGCAAGAAGGCCAGGACCGTAGGCAGCTCAAAATCCTGAGACAGGTCCTTGTCAGCACACCAAGACAGAAAGGTCGACTAGACATGATGGTAGATTTTGGAAGCACTGAGCATAGTAGCCACCACACCAGCAGAGAACCTCTTCTTCTTCAATATTGAGGATTCAATTTCCAAGCCAATGAACATCCTCTTTCCACAGATAACACTGTAGAAGAAGATCCGGACGGTAAGGGAGCCGAAATGGCTCCGCCACAGACAGATCCAGAAGCTCTGGAAACCAAGACTGACGAGGCCAGTACGTAACACCCTGTGCAACACTGGTAGGGGAGAAAAGATGTAGGCCAGAGGGAACAACCAAGGAATGGACATCGCATCTACCGCCAGAGCCAGAGGGCCTCTCCACCGAAAGCAGAAACTCGGTACCTTCCTGTTGTGTCTTGTTGCCATCAGGTCGATGTAAGGAAGACCCCATTTCTGAACAATAAGGTTGAACACATCTGGGTGTAGCTCCCACTCTCCACCATCAACTGTGTGTCGACTGAGGAAGTCCACCATGACGTTGTCTATGCCAGGAATGTGTACTGCGGATATAGCAGGAAAGTGTTCTTCTGCCCAGGACAAAATATCCTTGACATCTAACTAAGCGTCAAGACTTCTTGTTCCAATCTGCTTGTTGATGTAAGCCGTGGTCGTGGCGTTGTCGGACTCTACTCGGACCTGACAGTCTTCCGAGATGTCCAATGTCGAAGGGCATGAAATATAGCCCGAAGCTCCAATATGTTGATCGGAAGGAGGGATTCCTCTGGAGACCACCGATCCTGAGCGCTCAAGCGACCCAGGACCGCTCCCCAGCTGGAGAGGCCGGAATCCATCGTCACCGTGGTCCAGAAGGATACCAGGAAGGACTTGCCCTTCAGCAGGTTGGAAAGATCCAGCCACCATGACAAACTGAGTTCCACATGAAGCGGAAGAGAAACTGATGTCTTCAGAAGGTCCGGTTGGCCCCTGAACAGCTGGATCACGAACCTCTGGAGCTCCCTGGTGTGCGCCATGGCAAACGGGACCGCTTCTATGGTGGAGATGAATTTTCCCACTAGAGAGGATAGCTTCTTGACTGGAAGTGGATCCTGAGCCAGAACTTCAAAAACCCTGTGGGCGATCTGGTGAGCTACCTCGTCCGTGAGGAAAACCATGCTTTTCTGAGTGTCCAAGAGAAGGTCCATGAAGACCAGATGCTGAGGTGGGATAAGATCTGACTTGTCCAAATTGATGATCTACCCGTGATGGCTGAGAGTATGAATGCATTGCTGAACCTGCTGATGAAGAAGTTCTGCAGAAGTGTATGGAGTAACTCTGATGCTGTTCCGGTGGAGGATAGACACTAAGGCTCCTAGGACACGGTTGAAGACCTGAGGAGCTGTCGTCAGACCAAATGGAAGAGCTGAGAACTGAAAATGTCCCATGTCGCAGGCAAACCGGAGGTACTGCCGGGTCTCTGGAAGAATGGCAATGTGTAAGTACGCTTCCTGAAGATCCAGAGAAGCAAGGAATTTCCCCGGTGACATGGCAGTAATCACCGTCTATAGAGAGTCCTGATGATAATGAGTCCAGGGCACAAGAAATTCTGATACTTCAAGTCCAAAAAGGGACAACAACTGCCATCCTTCTTGGAGACCACAAAGAGGTTTGAGTAAAAACCCGTACCCCTGTCCTGAACTGGCACCGGCTCTAGAACATTCTTGTCCAGAAGAGCCTGAACAGCGCTGTCAAACAGACGGCATTTCTCGGCACCCTGAGGCATGTGAGAAGGATGACAATGAAAGGGAGGAAGAGAGATGAAAGGTATCCTGTACCGTTCCGTCACCACCTGTAAAACTCATGGGTCTGCCACTGAACCCTCCCAAATGCTGTGACAGTGTTGCAGATGACCGCCCACAGCAGAGTGCAGACCCGGGTTCGGTGAGTCATGCCAAAGAAGGCTTGGAAGCCTTGGGTTTGGAGGAGACCTTGGGCTTCCATTGTTGTTTGGGCTTGGAGGAGGTATGCTATCACGGTGCCTGGGATTATGGGCAACATTTTGACATGTTTGCTTCATGATATCTTCTTATTGGCTACGCTGTCTTTGCTCCTCCCAGTGACAGCCTTTAAATACCTTGGGCTGTCACTTATGCGCTGCCCTTTCGTGGTGTATCCGTTGCCTAGCGCGTGTTCCGTTACTCCCGTATGATCCAGTGTATGACCCGGACTGTCTGACTACTCTGCCTGTTTATCGTTCCTGATCTGTTTACCGAACCGGACTGGCTGACGTTTCTGCTTCATGTATTGACCCGTCTGGCTGACGTTCCTGCTCCGTGTACCGACCCGGCTTGACTGGCGATCCTGCTACGTGTACCGACCCGGCTTGACTGGAGATCCTGTTCCGTGTACCGACCCGGCTTGGCTGACGTTCCTGCATTGTGTACCGACTAGGCTGGGCTGAAGATCCTGTTCCTGCATTGTTCCTGCTTGCCAGTCACTCTGCTTCTGCTGTTGCTCATGCTTCTGTGGTCTTGCCAGACCTTCGGATGCCTCGGTTCTGTCAGTAGTCCAGTCCGTGATCCACTCACTCATAGTGCCTGTGCTAATTACCGGTTGCACCACATTCGCTTGGCCAGTTACTACCGTTCCTGAGGTTGGGTTCAGTTGGGCGCCTCAGGCTATTTCCCATCTGCAGACCGGAGTGTTCGTTAACCCCTTGAGGGTCGGTGCTGGCCATTCGTATCAGTATTTGTAGTCTCAGTTTGGCGTACGTTATTCCTTACGGCACTAAGCACTGACTCACGATATCCTTGCAGTCTCCGGTGGGCGTTCACTTTGGCGGCCTTCCTCCTATGGTGCCTTAGCCAGTTCTACTCTGGCTTCACCTGTTCCATATATTCCAATCGCTGTTGTTACTCTCTGTGTAGAGAGCTACATATTGGGCCTTCCACTATTAGGGCCAGCTAATGTCCTGGGCCTAGTAAGTATCACTCTGTCATATTTACACTGTATCATATGCGATTTACCTGACCTGTGTCAGTATTGTATATTGCATCTACATACTGGACCCCTGTGGGTTAATCATATCATTGTAACCTGTCCTGTGTCAGTCTACCGTTTATCTGTATGCTGGACCCGCTGTTATTCATTGTGTGCCAATAAAACTGTGTTTTACCAAAACTTTCCGTTTCTGAGTGTACTGAACCGTAACATACGCGGAGCTGAGGGAACTGTCTGGTTCGTCGGATGTGTCTCATTCTGAAAGGAACGAAAATACTTATTATGTTTAAGTGGCAATTTCTTCCTGGGAACCAAGGGTAGAAGAGAACTCTTACCCCCTGTGGCCTCACTGAGCAGATCCTTAAGATATGACCAAAACAAGTAGGTACCCTGAAAGGGTAGAGAGAGCAATGCTTTCTTAGAAGCAGTGTCAGCAGACCAGATCTTGAGCCAGAGAGCTCATCTGGCCACTGCAGACATGGTTGAAACCCTAGCCACCAAACGGATGGCATCAAATAAGGCAGGAGAAACATAGTACTGTGCCTCAGAAATGTTGGTGAGAATGCGCAACTTATCTGAGGCAGGCACATCCTGAAGGACAGCCCGGGTGAGCTGTTCAGTCTAGACCGCAATGGCCCGGTTCACCCATGCAGCAGTGAATGCTGGACGCATGGCAGAACCAGCAGTGGCAAAAATGGGCTTGAGGGAGACCTCAAGTTTCTTGTCAGTCCAGTCCTTCAGAGCAGAGGCATCAGAGACTGGTAAGGCAGGAGACTTAGATAGCCTGGAAACAGGAGCATCCGCGTTGGGAGAATGAACCCACTGAGTAAGCGCGGCATTAGAAAAAGGATAAAGCTTGGCAAATTTCTTGGACACAGAGGATTTCATGTCCGGGGATTTCCACTCCTCAGACAAAAGGCGGTCAAGAGTGGGGTTAGGTGGAAAGTAAGTAAGGGGCTTTTTTAGGCTCCTGGAACACATTAGAGGGGTCAGAAGGAACCTCCTGAACTAAGAGAATGTTAAGAGTAGTTAAGACAGCCCTGATCAGGCACTCAGGGGAGGGTTCAGGATCAGCCTCATAAGGATCCCCAAAAAACTGAGAGGAGCCCAACACAGAACATTCCTCAACATCTGAATCCACCAGCAGTTCCTCTTCAGAGGAATCTGACACGTCAGGTACTCCCTGAGGTTTGGGCAGGGAAGACTTGGCTGAGGAGGGGGCCTGCCAAGAATGAAAGATCTCCTGTAACTGGGATGGAAAGAGTTGCAAAGTGGACCTAAGGTCCCTAGTAGCAGCCTTGAACTCTTGCACCCAAGCTGGCTCTATTGCATGGCTGGAGGTCCCTGGAATGCTGTCAGGGACATCAGAACCTGCTGGGCATAAATGACCTGAGAATTCTATAGGTAGCCCTGAATGACAGGAAAAGCAATGCTCAATGGGGGATACAGAAACCCCAGCCTCCTTAGTCTTAGGACTGGCCCCAAGCTCCAGCGGTATAGACATTCTCACAGTGTCAAATAAACTTACTGTATAATAAATCGCCCAATTATAGTGTGTAGGATTAAAGTTTCACCCCAGAAATCGCTAAAATAAACTTATCTGGCAGGCGAAGGGTTAATCAGCAGAGGAGAGAAGGAGAGTCCAAGCCCTGCGTAGGATACTCCTTCTGGAAAGATCACAAAATGGCTTCCGCGGCGGGAGCCAATCAGAAACGGGCGTGTGAAGAAAGCTCTCATGGGAAATGTAGTTTTTCCAGAAAATTACACCAAACAGTACCTGAAGCCCCCTGAGCCCCCCAACACGCTAGAAACATGAACCGGATGATAAAGCAAGGGCAGACAAGTAAAATGAGCCATCTCTGAAGTCGCTAGGTTAAACGGTTGCAGAGATATGTCCCAAACAGTGCAGTCCTATAGAAGTGAATGGAGCAATGGTGTCTATGCTGTAAAGCTCACCTTTACTCAACTTTTACAAAATTGAGAGTGTAATTCTGAAATGCCTAAGACAGCATTAGAACATGTTAAGACACCCAAAAAACACTAAACCAGTAGGAAAAGTGTTAGAAAACCTCCCAAAAAGTGCCAATCCAGCAGCTAAAGGGTTAAGTTACCACATAAACCTGCTCCAAAACACGCAACAGACATACAGATAGACCCAATGAGTGCAGGAGTGTGCAATAGGAACTCCAAATGAAAACACCCCTGTGTGGAGGGGCACTGTGGGACAAGTGGACCTGCAGCTCTCAAAGGGTTGCTCACCTTTCCTGCAGATCTTCTGTCTTCAGATTACCATGTAGTAAGAAGTAACCTCAGTGGGTAACTCCTGGGGAAGAACTTGGGATCAAGATTTTCCCCCTCAGGGCTTAAGGTCCACAAAAAGCATCTAGATACTGAGCTAGCCTTATCTAAGGGCATTGCCAGTTATGGTAATCCACCTAATGGTGGTATTCCATATCTAACAGAAAAATAAAAAAGTTTTTAAAACTAAAGCAGAACTGGTCTCTTGCCTGTGTTATCTTCACCAAGGAACAAATCTTGCTGGAGCTGGTTGGCTAGCTACAGCCAAGGAGGGAAGGTAGGCTCCACCCCTGCATACAATTGTAGAATTGTTCCTGAGTACAATTAAAGGGGCGGATCGCCTACCCAAATTTACCAGTAACCTGTATTGGACGACAGACAAATGCTGTTTATAATGACAGGAATAATTGGTTTAACTAGCAAGCAGTCTATATATGACACAGTGGATGAACAATTATGTTGAGAAGTATGGGACAAAATGGCATGTGGATGCTAAAGACGTCCAATGCATTTCTTCACCCTGGCACTATATGTTTTTTAGGAGTTAGGACTGCATGAGAATATTCAAAATGAAGATTTGGCACCCTCATAAATGCTTACTTTGAAACAACAAAAAGGACAAAATGAATTGTTCGATATAAAGGCATTCACATTCAAGCTTTCATTATCTGTACACCCTAAGATCATGAAAGTTGTTTAACATCTTACAAACAGGTGATTTTCTTCAGAGAGTGCCCATTACTTTTCATTTGGTCAGGTTTTGAAAACTGAAGTAATGTCCTTGCCATCAGAAAATTGTGAATGTGACTTCCTATGTCCATAACATGCTTCCGCTCTGTAAAGTCTGGAAATTATGGCACATTTTCATTACAGGTATATTTGATGGTTAATATTGCATGTACCACAAGATACATAAAAACCATGACACAATTGGATGAACTTGTAGCATTGTGTTGTGACAAGTTCATCCAGTTGTGTTATATTTTATGTGTCTTGTATTATATGCAATATTAACCTTCAAATATACATGTAAATAATGAAAATGTGTCATAATTTCCAGACCTGACAGAGGGGAAGCATGTTAAGGGCATAGTAAGCCACATTCACATTTTTCTCATATGAGGTAATGGCAAGGACATTACCTGAGCTTTCAAAATTTGACCAAATGAAAAGTAATGGGCACTGACTGAAAAAAATTACTTCTTTGTAGGATGTTAAACAACTTTCATGATCTAAGGGTGTATGCCCGCAGATAATCAGAGCTTAAATATGAATGCCATTATGCCGAACAATTCATTTTGTCCTTTATACCAGCCAAGTACATGTTGTACGAATCGCTGTCCTACTGTCTGTCGCGCCTATTTGCAGCTGAGGATGACCCAGCAGCATTAAGTCGAGAGCTCTGCGCTCTCTGGAACTGCCATGTGTCCCAGGCTCGGGGACTGGAGCACTTCCGGAAGAGCGGCGGTCTCATTCCATTGCTCGTGCTCTTCACTGACCCTGCACGAGCCACCGTACTCGGGCATTGTTTTTATGTATTTGAGGGGGCGGGAAATTGTCAACCCTGTCAAAGTGCCACCTAGATCCAATGTGGCGTTCCAGTGCCCCCCCCCCAAAAAGTGCACAGAGACCTGAATTCCATGGGCAACTGTATACTACATTACTGAGAATATATATATAAAGAAGGGGGAGGTGGTAGCAATCACTCTCAAGTAGTTCTTGCCCAGGTGCACAGTCCCAAATCTGGATGAAAGGGACACTAATGTCCCATAAAAAATTATTCTCGTTTGGTAGATGAAAAAATTAATTAGTTGAACTCCCATCTCTCAAACCGCTATGGTTTGAGAGATATTCGCACTGAAAGTTCCCCCCTCCCTTCCCTTCTCCTGATGTCAGCTGTAAAGCTGACAGCAGGAGATTGGAGTCATGCGACTCGAGGAGGCTCTGCAGTAGAGCTGAAATGATGTTATTTAAAAAGAATTACTTCATTGGAAAGGTCTACAAAGTGTGCTTGGTTTGCATGCACACTTTGTGGACCATTAAAATGAAGTAATTCTTTTTAAATAAAGCGATTTCAGCTCTGTTGAAGAGCCTCCTCGAGTCGCACGACTCCAATCTCCTGCTGTCAGCTTTACAGCTGACATCAGGAAAAGAGAAGGGGGAAATTTCCATGTGAATATCTCTCAAACCATAGTGGTTTGAGAGATGGGAGTTGCTTCAAATAATTTACTATTTTTCATCTACAAAACAGGAATAATTTTTATGGGACATTACTGCCCCTCGAAGCATAGAAGTAAAAAGACGGTCACACCCGGGAGTATTTTCAAAAAGATCCACAGGTGCCATTTTTGAAAAGACCCATAGGTGCGGCCCTCTTTTTTTATATATGTATATATATATATATATATATCTATGTCAGGGCTTATAATTTTAAGGCCTTTGCTACTAGCCAGACCTGAAAAGTTACTCGCCACTGCAAGCTAAAACATATGCACCAGGGCTGAATTTTCACTCGCCAATGGCTAGTGGCGAGTGGAAATTTTGAGCCCTGTATATATATATATATATATATATATATATATACCCACAAGCAAACACACACACCCATATATACTCCCCAGGATTTGTCTTGGGTCCAAGATGTTGATACATTAAAGTTTACCTTTCCTTTGAACAAAATACCCACTAGTGCTGCCTAATTGTTTTGTTTTTATTATCATTAATAAAACAGGATTGTGCAACTGAGCATTTAGGGAACAGTGAAAGTGACAGCCTCCATTATCTGTTACAACACAAACAGTGTGGATCATTTTGAAAGGATTTACACTGCATTACAAAGAAAGGAAGACACTATAGGATGCCATAATTAAGAAGAAAGAGAGCTTTATTAAGCCCACGGGCCACATGTTTGACCTGAATGCTGTGTGTTTCCTGGCATGTGCTAATATTTCTAATTTATAACAATATTTATTTGATTACTTGTAGTATTTTACTGTGGATAATGTCTTTCCTGCTGTACAAGTGCATCACTGTGTATCCTGTAATGGGATTTCTGATGTTGATGCACTACTCAGTACTATGTAGAACTAGAGATGTGCTGCAGTTGGACTATGTAGTGGAAAAGTGTCCTTAGAAGATGATATAATGTGTGAGTATCTATGTTTGTTGTCTTGTGATTCAGACAGTGGTTCTCAAATTTATTTGTGTTCAGGGAACACCCCTAACATTTTCTGTATCATTTGTCAATGGTGTTATAAAGGGTACAAATAAGTAATATACAGTCATTCTTGGTTCTCACAATAAAAAAACAACCAAAACAAACATATTGTGCATAAAATTTACAATAAGTATACATCTAAAACCAAAAATTCGAATTTTTGGTTGTAGAATGTAAGGGACACACAAAGAGGATGCCAGAGGCACACCAAACTGGCATGGGACCCTGGTTGACAATCGCTAGTCTAGATAAATCTTCACTGTAATGGTTCAGTCCTGTGACCGTGCTTGTTATATTCCTAAAAACCACATTAGAAATGGGACTTCAGAAACCATAGATCAAGTAATAGAAATTAAGAGGTAGTAATACTTGATACGTAAAAAATATATCTATATATTGTAGTGTTTATTGCCCTGAGCAAATCAAGGGTACTCCCACTGCTGAAAGATGCTTTATTAAAAATGTATTACAGCTCATACTTGAATTTTTTTTGGTGCAGTATTTCAGTGGACTGAAATTGTACAGTTGTACTCTTGCTACACCTTCATTTGGACACCTCTGGTCACTTGATCATAAATCTTCATAGGATGGTGTACCAACAGCCTCACGCTAAGATTTCAGGACACAGTGATACTGCATCTAAAAAATGTCAAGTATGAGCTGTGATAACTTAGAATAAAACACGTTTCAGCAGTGGGAGTATAATTGTTTTACTCAGGGGTATAAATTCTACAACATATTGTTTTTTACATTTTAAGTGTTACTGTCCCTTTAATTCCAAGGATGACATCACTGCATCCCTGATGCCACTGCTGTTGCATAGGAGAGAAACCTGTTTCAGTTCAGAGCGAATTCGGACCTTCTACAGTGCTGCAGCGGACTTCTGGATTAATTATTCTAATTTCTCATTTATATTTATTTCCAAGTTTACCCCACCCCATTTATATTACTAATAGTTATAGATAGTTGTTATTGTTACGGTTTGTCTGTTTTTATTCACAGAATACACGTTAATATCAGGAGCCGATTATTACCAACCAGGACTCGGCAAGATGTTCAGGAGGTGAGTAAAAAGAGAAATCACTACATGGGGAGGGGGTACAGAAAACAGGGGTGCAAATTAGGGTGTAAACTGTCACTTTATTATCCAGTAATATTTCCTGCACTACATCTATATCAACCAGAACATAGATCAGGACTTCCATTTCCAACTGTCATTTCACTGGGGCCTTATGTTCAAATGAAAAGGGCAGTAATTCTGGGGAAACCAATAACACAGTAGGGATCATATATAAATTCATCAAATCCCCATTATGTAAATGGGGTTGTAACCCTTTGAATGTATTGGAAACCTCCCTAGCATTCGAAGGGTTAAAATTCCCATTTAAATCAATGGAAAGCTTTACTTGTTCACTATAGTTCAGTTGGTTTACCCTAGAATTGCTTTGTTTATTTTTTAACATAAATCCCCAAAACAATCCCAACTTCATGTTGTTTTTTACTGCAGCCTCATTCCCAACTGTCACAAAGTGACAGTTGGAAGCCATGTTGGAACAAAACTCCAATGCAAGTCTATGGGGAAAAATGTTTACAAAAACAGTAGAGAGATCCTGAAACAAAACGGCCACACCATAGGGTGCAAATAAACAATCTAATTGATTTAAATGGGACATTTAACTCATTTTACGTTATATGGATCTCCGTTACATTGCAAAGCATTCAGACAGTTATACTTTCCATTAAAATCAAAGGGAATCTTTACTTATTCCCTATAGCGCACTTGGTTTGCCCTAGAATTGCTCTTTTTTATTTTGAACATAAATCCCCAAAACAATCCCAACTCCATGTTGGTTTTTACTGCAGCCTCATTCCCAACTGTCATAAAGTGACAGTTGGAAGCCATGTTGGAACAAAACTCTAATGTCTATGGGGTAATGTTTAAAGATATTCTGTAATAATTCTGAAGTAAAACAGCCACACCATAGGGTGCAAATAAACAATCTCATTGATTTAAATGGGACATTTAATGTCTTTAATGTTATATGGGTCTCCTTTAAATTGTAAAGCATTCAGTCACTGTTCACATTTAAATCAATGGGAGTCTTTACTTGTTCCCTATAGTGCAGTTTGTTTGCACCAGAATTTCTCAATTTCCTTTTGAATAGAAAGCCACAGTACAATCCCAACTTCATTTTGGGGTTTACTGCAGCCTCATGTCTCATCTGTAACAATGTGACAGTTGGAAGCCATGCTAGTATAAGTCTTTAATGCAATTCAATGGCTGGCTGGGGATGAGAGGAGTGTTAGACCCCAGCAGCCAGCATGAGGTCTACTAAGGTGTGATAAAGATGAAATACATTCTCCAGTGAAAGAAACTATCCTGTTCCTATGTTATTCTGTGGGAGAGCTTTAGTTATAGGATATTAATACATAATATCTAAAAAAAATAAATATGTTTCAGGGTTATCTCCTGACTAAAACAAGGTACAACCACTTCTGAAATGTGTTTTATTCAAAAATGATTACAGCTCAAACTTGAAATGTTTAGGCACAGTATCATAGTGGCCTGAAGTGTTACAGTGGTGCTTTTGTTACACCATCAGTTGACCAGAGCTGTCCATAGGATGGTTTAGCAACAGCACCACTGTAACATTTCAGGACACTGTGATACTGCACCTAAGTTTGAGCTGTAATAACTTTTGAATACAGCACCTTTCAGCGGTGGGAGTACTTTGTTTTATTCAGGGGGATAAACACTACAATATATATAGATATATTTTTACATATTAAGTGTTGCTATCCCTTTAATGAGCAATTATCATGTTTTACTAAGTCTGCTGCAATTGGAGCAGGCTTAGTAAAAATGGATACTATCGGCCAATTGGGGGGCCAGAAAAGTGACCCCTTCATCTGGAACACAAACAGGTTGACGTTGGTGCTCAGACACAAACTCTAGGACTGAGTGTGCATCACCCATAGACCCGCTGGGTTGTGCTGTGACGCCTGATGCAGCAGGTCTATGGGGAATTGTATCACTCAGGATTGTCCTGTGTGATCAAAGCACCGATACACGGAGGGGACATGGGGAGTTCCCTTTTCAGATCCCTGGTCCTGCTCTCCTATTGGTTTGCCGGGGTTCACAATGAAGACCAGACTTTTTAACCCATTTAATGCCAGAGAAGTATCCAGCAATCACGGGGTAAAGCTCCATTTAAACAATGGAATGTTTCTCTCTTATGGTGCAGTTGGTGTCAACATAAAGTTATATTTTGCCTTTATACATAAGGGTCATAGGTTTTTTGTAACCAAAATTCACCTGGTTCTAATTGTAAAACAAAAGTAGATTGCTGTACTGTAAGTTTCATCTCTTTTATTCCAGGACTCCGGTAGTAAAGGCCTCCTCCCATCACCGCCGGCGCGTCACCAGGAAGCGCCACCGCGAGGAGAGTCAGTGAGTGGAAATAGATTTATATACAGTAGATAAGGTATTAATGGGAAAATACATTTATTACAATCAATGTGATAGGAGGGCCCCATAGAGAGCAATAGCATCATCACCACCACTTTATAATGGAAATGCCATAAAAGTACTACACCCACCCTTTACACAAATGCTTATGTGCCCTGTAGTAAATTTTAATGAAGCATCTCCAGCAGAGGAAGTATCCATTTTATTCTCCTCAGGGAATCCCTACTATAAATCTATTTCATTATATATATTCACACATATACACACTAATGTAAAGCCCATGTACTCAGGCCAAGGTCCGGGTGATATTAACTCTTTGAGTGCAAGAGGGGTACGCAACGCATTGCGGAGGGGACCTGGGGAGTGCCCCTTTCACATCCCTGGTTCTGCTCTCCTGTTGGTTTGCTGGGGTTCACAATGAAGCCCAGACTTTTTAACCCATTTAATGCCAGAGAGAGATTCAGCAATCAGGGTGTAAAGCTCCATTCAATCAATGGGAACATTTCTCTCTTATGGTGCAGTTGGTGTCAACATAAAGTTATATTTTGCCTTTATACATAATGGCCATAGTTATTTTGTAAACAAAATTCACCTGTATCTTATTGTAAAACAAAAGTAGATTGCTGTACTGTAAGTTTTATCTCCTTTATTCCAGAGCTCCGGTAGTAAAGGCCTCCTCCTGTCACCGCCGGCGCGTCACCAGGAAGCGCCGCCGCGAGGAGAGTCAGTAAGTGGAAATAGATAGTATTAATGGGAAAATACATTTATTACAATCAATGTGATAGGAGGGCCCCATAGACAGCAATAACATCATCACCACCGCTTTAGAATGGAAATGCCATAAAAGTACTACACCCACCCTTTATACAAATGCTAATGTGCCCTGTAATAACTTTTAACAAAGTATATCCAGCAGAAGAAGTATACGTGTTATTCTCCTTAGGGAATCCCTTTTCTAAATATATTATATATACAGTGCTCAAAATTTCCACTCGCCACTAGCCAATGGCAAGTGAAAATTTAGCCCTGGTGGGTATGTTATGGTTTGCAATGGCGAGTAATTTTTCAGGTGTGGTTAGTAGCAAAGGACTTCAAATTTTAAGTCCTGATATATATATATATATATATATATATATATATATATATATATATATATATATATATATAAATACATACACACATATACAAACTAGTATAGAAGCCCATGTACACGGGCCAAGGTCTGGGTGATATTAACCCTTTGAGTTCCAGAGGGTACGCAAAGCATTGCAGACGGGACCTGGGGAGTTCCCTTTTCAGATCCCTGGTTCTGCTCTCCTGTTGGTTTGCCAGGGATCACAATGAAGCCCAGACTTTTTACCCATTTAATGCCAGGGAGGTATCCAGCAATCAAGGGGTAAAGCTCCATTCAATCAATGGGAATGTTTCTCTCTTATGGTGCAGCTGCTTTCAACATTAATTTATATTTTCCTTTATACATAATGGCCATAGTTTTTTTGTAAACAAAATTCACCTGGTTCTAATTGTAAAACAAAAGTATATTGCCGTACTGTAAGTTTCATCTCCTTTATTCCAGAGCTCCGGTAGTAAAGGCCTCCTCCTGTCACCGCCGGCGCATCACCAGGAAGCGCTGCCGCGAGGAGAGTCAGTAAGTGGAAATAGATATATATACAGGAGAGATGGTATTAATGGGAAAGTACATTTATTACAATCAATGTGATAGGAGGGCCCCATAGACAGCAATAGCTTCATCACCATCGCTTTATAATGGAAATGCCATAAAAGTACTACACCCACCCTTTACATAATGCTAATGTGCCCTGTAATAACTTTTAACGAAGCTTCTCCAGCAGAAGAAGTATCCATGTTAGTCTCCTCAGGGAATCCCTAATCTAAATATATTATATCTATATCTACACACACATATATATATATATATATATATATATATATATATATATACACACACACACATACTACTGTCAGGGCTGGGTGATATTAACGCTTTGAGTGCCAGAGTGGTACGCAACGCATTGCGAAGGGGACCTGGGGAGTTCCCCTTTCAGGTCCCTGGTTCTGCTCTCCTGTTGGTTTGCCGGGGCTCACAATGAAGACCAGACTTTTTAACACATTTAATGCCAGGGAGGTATCCAGCAATCAAGGAGTAAAGCTCCATTCAATCAATGGGAACGTGTCACTCTTATGGTGCAGTTGGTTTCAACATAAAGTTATATTTTCCTTTATACATAAGGGCCATAGTTTTTTTTGTAACCAAAATTCACCTGGTTCTAATTGTAAAACAAAAGTAGATTGCCGTACTGTAAGTTTCATCTCCTTTATTCCAGAGCTCCGGCAGTAAAGGTCTCCTCCTGTCACTGCCGGCACGTCACCAGAAAGCGCTGCCGCGAGGAGAGTCAGTAAGTGGAAACAGATTTATATACAGGAGAGATGGTATTAATGGGAAATACCTTTATTACAATCAATGTGATAGGAAGGCACCATAGACAGCAATAGCATCATCACCACCACTTTAGAATGGAAATGCCATAAAAGTACTACACCCACCCTTTAAACAAATGCTAATGTGCCCTGTAATAACTTTTAAGAAGCATCTCTAGCAGAAGAAGTATCCATGTTATTCTCCTCAGAGAATCCCTAATATAAATATATTGTATATATATATACACATATACACACATATACACACTAGTATAATAACCCGTGTACACGGGCCAAGGTACGGGTGATGTTAACACTTTGAGTGCCAGAGGGGTACGCAACGCATTCAAAGGGCACTCAAAGGGTTAAGAGGCTGGTCCTGCTCTGCGTACTGCCGCCGCCGCACTGGCTGCGCACGCGATATAGTCATGTGCTGTAGAGACTGCCTGAATGCACAGAATGTTCCCAGCATCCTTACACCTCCCAGCATTCTGTGCTTTCGGGCAGTCTCTACTGCGCCTAACTGCTTCGGGCAAACCTTCTAGCATTTCATTATATAGGATATGTGCTGTATATAACTAATTCTTCTTCATTAGATTTAATTTTATGCTTTGCATTTTTATGAAAGACTTTAGATATTCCTCAAAGGGATAGTAATAATTAATAAGTAAAAATATATATTGTAGGGTTTATCCCCATGAGCAAAACAAGGGTACTCTCATTGCTGAGTGGTATTTTATTAAAAAGTTATTACAGCTCAGATGAATTTTTATAGGTGCAATGTCACAGTGGCCTGAAATTGTACAGTGGCGCTGTTGTTACACGATCCTATGGACATCTTTGGTCGTTTGGCCATAAACATCTATAGGATGGTGCAGCAACAGCGCCACTGTACAATTTCAGGCCCCTGTGATACTGTACATACAAAAATTCAAGTCTGAGGTATAATAATGTTTGAATACAACACCTTTCAGTAGTGGGAAACTCCTTGTTTTACTCAGGGGGATAAACACTATATATATTTTTTTATTTTGCATTTTAAGTATCCCTTTAAAGGAGACGAAAACATTTTATGAAAAAGTATTGTAGGGATTTTCTTTCCATTTAAGGGATAACAACTTTATTTTAACTTTGTTCTGCAATCACATATGTTGTAAAGTTAAGTTGCCTATACTTTCAGTGAGCTTTCTAGATCTTTACCAGGAAGCTTCCTGTTAGGGTTGGTGATAGCAGGTATCAGTGATGCAATGTAAAACAGATACAAAGTACAAATGATAACATACAGCACCTAGTGCTGCAGGGAGAGTGTTACATTGTATCACTGACCAGACAAGTTTAGGATTACATTTTAGGGATGTAACATGTGAATGATTAAAGCGGAACTTTCACCCCCTATAAAGTTGCCCTCCAATAATTAGGCATATGGCGACTAGCTTCATAATAGTGCTATTAACGCTCAGAATTACCCAGTTCTGAAGTCATCCTTAGTTTTCGGAGTCTGACGGCCAGGTTTCTTGCTTTAGTGCCGTCTGCGTCGTCAGTCCCTTCCGGTGCCATAAAGCACAGTGCAATCCCTCCTAGAGGAGACCTGGGACTGACAGCGCATGCATCTCTAAGACACAATGTCTGCGCTGATGCCTGGCTTCCGGTCTCAGAAGATTAAGGATTATTTCAGAATCAGGTACTTCTGAGAGCTCATAGAACTATTATGAAGCTAGTTGCCATATGCCTAATTGTGGACGACTTTATAGAAGGTGAATGTTCCGCTTTAATCTTTACATATTCCAGCTTTAAGTACATGATATTTATATGTATAACAACCTATTTAATTTAAAGCTGTAGCAGTTCTTTGTGTCATTCTGGAGAAACCCAATTGCACCATAGGGGAAGAATGAAAATTCTCCAAATTCCTAATGTGTAAATTGGGTTTTTAACCCCTTGAGTGCTAGAGAGATCTCCAAAGCATTGCAAAGCCACGCACTGGAAACTTCTCTAGCAATCAAGGTAAATGGGGATATTAACCTTCTGAGTGCCAGAAAGGTATCCAACGCATTGCATTGGATACCTCTCTGGCACTCAAAAGGTTAATTCCCCCAATGTAGTACAAAATTGCACCTCTTTAGCCGATGAATAAAGCCCTTAGTGTCCGTACTGGTACAGAGACGCGATAGTAAAGAGAAGACCTGTGAGGTTTGTTCATGTGGCATCTTTCAGATTCTTATATCTTCTCCCTCCACAGGGATCCACCTGAAGCCCCAAAAATAAAGATGGGCTGCATCACCGAAGAAGAGCGTCAGATCCATAAGCGCCTGGCATTTCAATGGCTTCTGGGTAAGATGATCAGCTCTGTACATAGATCACTCCAACAGGAGGCTCTCCCTGCGCTTGTGCATTGTGTAATGGACACTTTATGGCCCGTATTCATCACACATAAAGAGAAATCAGATGCACCACAGCTAGAGGAATAGAAATCCTCAGTAATTTTAATGGAACTTTTAAACCATTGAATGCTGCAGATCTCTCTAGCATTGAAGGGGTTAAAATCCCCCATTTAAATCCCTGGGAGATTTGGGGGATGTATTTCTGTACCCTGTGGTGCAGTTGGTATGCCCCAGACCTGCAGCTAGTTAGCGGGATGAATACAGCCCTATATGTCTACCTGTCCCCATTCATGTTCCTTTACTGGGGAAATGGACGGACGTTTTGTGGTTGTGAAAACTGATCAGTAATTTAGTATTTACATCATTTAAGGACCTTATGTTTAAAATAAATATGGAAAATGTCTGGAAGACACCAATTGCAACATTAGGGAGCAAATACAAATGGTCCAAATTATCCTCGATTTAAATGGTACTTTTAACCCTGGGAATGCTAGGAAAGCCTCATGGGCATTGCAGAGCTATACCTGGAAGCCTCTCTAGCATTCAAGGGGTTAAAAGGCCCTTTTAAATCAATGGGAATGTTTATATCTGCCCTGTTATGTGGTTGGTTTGTTCCAGAATGTCTCTATTTATTTGTGCATTAGTGAAGAGATAAAGGGATAGTAATATTTCATAATAAAAGTAGCTCTAATTTATCATCATAGTATTTGGAATTTGGAAAGTGTTATTTCAATTCTGTCAGAGTTGTAGTTCAAGACTAATTCAATGACAAAGTATTCCCCTCCCTCCCCTTTTACTGATGTAACACTGTTCAGCCAGATTAGAAGGGAGGCGCCCAGGTAGACTGCAGAGAGGGACAATCTTCAATTAAGATAAGGGAAAAACCTGAAAAACTTGTCAAGGGGGTCAGGGCTTTCATTGTTCTCATAGGAAGAAGAATGTCCCCTGCTGCTATCTGTCTGGTCTTACCAGATTCCACATCTGAGAAGAGATGGCTTACACTAGGTAAAAGGGGTGGGAGGGGAAACTTTGCTTGTAAATATCTCTCAAACCATAAAGGTTTGAGAGATAAGACTTATATCGTTCATCATGTTTTTTAATGCCTACAAAATTTAATAAATATAAAATGAAGTATTACTATCCCTTTAAAGCGAGACACACACCTTGTAATCAGTACTGATGTGTACTGTCTTTCTGTCTGTTCTCATCTTACAAAATTCCTACATGGGGAGATAGTGGTAACTCCTCTGTATTTCACATTTGCGATGCAAGGGATTCCCAGCAGTGTTTTCTGTGTCTCTCTACATGTAATAGTGACGTTCCATTATGTGGGAGGAATTCCCAGGATTGGAGCTGGAAGTGGTAGGGGAGGGGAGACACGTCAAAGTGAGGGGTGAGGAAGACCGGTGACCTTATGGACTGGGGAGGAGGGAGTTTGGTCTGGAGGTAGATCCTCTGGTGGCAATTTTTGGCAGTAGAATAGAGGGTTCACGTGGAGTGACATCCCACCTTCATTTAATGTGGTTTATGTTGTTTGTCATAGCTTCAGCAATTGATCCTTACCAATCAGGTAGGGTGAAACTCATTCATAGTGACATTCTTAAGTCAAGTGTTTTAAACGGTCAGTAATGTCACCTAAAATATTTAGGGTTAGGTAGAAGTTCAAAAAAGAAACTAATTACCAC